>OY856186.1:13078217-13751129 GCA_963693315.1 Diogma glabrata
AATTAAGTTTGAAACACGAATGTTTATAACAGATTCGTAATAAATTCTACATAACAAGTGTTTACACTATAAGCTACATCGCATATTTACTAATTAATACAATTCAATAAATATATGTTTGAATGTTGGAAAATTTTAAATAAAAAAAAAATTTAACAAAATATTACGAAACATGTCCAGCATCTTAAGAAACAAACATATTTTATTTTATTTATCTTAATTTAAAAAAAAAAACATTTTTTTGTACGTAGAATTTAAAACGTGAATAAAATATATTTATAAGTTGACTTTGTATTTGTCGTTGATTAATTATTGCGTATCGAACGGGAGCACGTCAGTTTAAGAATATAAAATTGTTGTTCTCTTCAAGTATCACACTCGTTGGTAAAATATTTATTTACTTGTATGGAATAGCAAAACAAAACTAATTAAAAACTTGAACCGCATAATTATGTATCGTTTCCGTTTAGATTTCATATAAGATTAGAAGATTATAAATTAATTGATCCAGGTGTTAATTTTGTGTGATTAATTAGACTTGTTTGATTAAATCAATTGATGAAACCGAAATATTAATTAAACGAACAATGTTGTAAAAATATTTAATCATAAAAATTATTTTATTTAAAAAATATTCAAACGAATCAAAACTTTTCTTATCTTTTCTCATAATCGTATGTATTTGATGAATTTATCTTATGGTATCTATCCGGTGAAAATGGAATTCATGAATCAAAAATAAAAATAACAAAATATATAAGAAAAATGATTTTAAATCTTAACCAGTCATCCCAGTTTTTCCAGGTTTTTTCTTTGCATTTTTTATTATTATTCTGCACATTTTATTTATTTTTAAAACTCAATAAAATGACAAGATACTTTTAATTTTAATTTAATTTATATTTTTTTATCATTATTTTGATGAATGAAAATTACATGAAAATATGCCGTTGAAAATTGTCAATATCTTATCAATTAAAAAAGAAAGAAAAATAAGAAATCAATTCACAGAATAATTTCAATCATCTTATCGTTTTAACGTTTTATCAGCGAGTTCAAAAATTATTCTTTGATAGAAATACATACACGAACAATAAAAAAAATCATAAGAAGAAATCCATTGATAAAATTAAACATTGAACGATTTTTTGTTGTTTTAAAATATTCTTGTCACGACATAACAACATAAAACTGATGTTGATTTTAATGATAAAAGATTGGCACAAAAGTTAATTGCATATAAAAAGAAGTAAAAGAAAAACTTCATTGCAAAGTGCTTTCAGTTATTAAGAATTATAGAAATTGGAAGCAAAACTGTCTTGATTGTTAAGCTTGCCAGTCAATAAATCCACGCACAAAACTTTTCGACTGTCAATTAACATAGTTACATTAAAAATTTATTAAAGAAAATAAATATTTTGATTAGTTGACCAAATTTTAAATACGAAATTACCACAAATTTTTAATTAGTGATAGATTTATTGGATAATTCTACTTCTAATAAAAATACATGAAATTTTATCACAAATCAACCTATGTTTCTCACAAAACAGCTTTCGATAAAAGTCCTCAAGTGGTTCTCAGTCTTCAACTTTTTTTTAGAAAACAAGTTATCTAGCTAATGGTAATGATTCAAAACTACATCGCTTTGTTCTCGCTGATCTTGGTCGGCACAATCGTGGGGACGTACTACATGACCTGAACGATTCTCAATAAGCCGGGCACACTACTAAGACTTTGGAAACCGTAAAAATGACCGTCAAGCAGTGTTATGTGTTGTTTTCTTTGTCATCGTCTACTCTATGTACTGTCCCTTAATCGCTTGTTGCCTCAAAAGTTTAGTAGCAGTCTGGCTGGCGAATTTTTGAATAAAATATTGAATTAAAACTATATAGACTGAAATCGTAGGGGTCTACGTAGGTTATACCGATGGCGATTTTCATCAAAATTTACAAATGTTTTAGGTAGAGAAAAGATTCACAAAAAAATGAAACAAAACTTATAAGTAAATGAAAAGTTATAAAATCATTTGAAACCGAAAGTCAATTAATTTTCTTGGCATTACAATTAACCATTTTGGTGCATGATTTTAAATAGCTACATCAGTATTAAGCATTCAATTTTAATTTGCTTGCTTAACAAAATGTCACTCTTTCTTTACAAATTTCATAATGACATCCTAGGCATCCTTGCAGTAACGGCTTTAAAACAAAAAGAATATAAAATGGGCTTGACAATAAGCAAAAACGAGTCGGTTATAACCAAATCTACTCATTTTTAGTTTATGAACAAATTGGTTAAAAGGTAGATAAAGTAGCATTCTATCACCATTAAGTAGCATTCTATCATTTTGGTCCTTTGAGCCGGATGCTTGTTTGGCAGAATGGTATCTTGTCAGGTGTTACTCGACTCTGAGTCACAAGAATTATTTATCACAGAGGCTTGTGTTCAACAATTGTCGCTATCGAGAATGTATTCTCGAGTTCCAGTAGCGGGGCTTGGATCAGCTGGAGCAAGCATAACGAAAAGTCACGCACATCATTACAAAAATTATTTGATAATTTTATGTGAAACTCATTGCGAAAAGCTTTACTACCGCAGAAAAGCAGAAATGGTTGAATTGGGTAATTCTAAAATTATAGTCATTAAAATATTAAAACCAAATTAGAACATCGAATGAAACCAGATGATCCTCTGCGTAAGGAATATTCAACATTCATGAATTTATGTATAATATCATTACATCATATGGAAGAAATTAAAATCTACGTGACACAACAAAGAAGTATCGTCTACAATTTCGGGTGGCCCTTAAAAACAAAAATTTTTATTTTTTGTACGGCACCCTCCCATTTCGTGTCAATACCCATAAAAAATTATGTGTAAAAATTGAAATCAATCGTTCAACTCTAAGGGGTGCCCCGGGCCACTTAAATTTGAGAGGTTTGTTGTGGCCATTATAAAGAAAATTTAAATTTTTTGTACGCCACCCTCCCCATTTGGTGTCAATACCCATAAAAATATTATGTGTAAAATTTGAAATCAGCCTGTCAACTCTAAGGGGTGCCCCCGGCCACTTAAAGTTGAGAGGTTTTGTGGTGGGCATTATATAGAAAAATTTAAATTTTTTGTACGACCCCCTCCCATTTCATGTCAATACCCGTAAAAATATTATGTGCAAAATTTGAAATCAATCGGTCAATTCTAAGACGTGCCTCCGGCCACTTAAAGTTGAGAAATTTTGTTCTGGACCTTAAAAAAATTTTTTTATTTTTTGTGCGACACCCTCTTATTTCGTGTCAATACCCATAAAAAAATTATGTGTAAAATTTGAAATCAATCGTTCAACTCTAAGGCGTGCCCCGGCTACTTAAACTTGAAAGGTTTTGTTCTGGCCAATACAAAGAAAAATTTAATTTTTTTGTACGACACCCTCCCATTTCGTGTCAATACCCTTAAAAATGTTATTTGCAAAATTTGAAATCAATCGGTCAACTTTGAGGCGTGCCCCCGGCCACATAAAGTTGAGAGGTTTTGTTCTTGTCATTACAAAGAAAAATTTAAATTTTTTGTACGACCCCCTCCCATTTCATGTCAATACCCGTAAAAATATTATGTGCAAAATTTGAAATCAATCGGTCAATTCTAAGACGTGCCTCCGGCCACTTAAAGTTGAGAAATTTTGTTCTGGACCTTAAAAAAATTTTTTTTATTTTTTGTGCGACACCCTCTTATTTCGTGTCAATACCCATAAAAAAATTATGTGTAAAATTTGAAATCAATCGTTCAACTCTAAGGCGTGCCCCGGCTACTTAAACTTGAAAGGTTTTGTTCTGGCTAATACAAAGAAAAATTTAATTTTTTTGTACTACACCCTCCCATTTCGTGTCAATACCCTTAAAAATGTTATTTGCAAAATTTGAAATCAATCGGTCAACTTTGAGGCGTGCCCCCGGCCACATAAAGTTGAGAGGTTTTGTTCTTGTCATTACAAAGAAAAATTTAAATTTTTTGTACGACACCCTCCCATTTCATGTCAATAACCGTAAAAATATTATGTGTAAAATTTGAAATCAATCGGTCAACTCTAAGGGGTGCCCCCGGCCACTTAAAATTGAGAAATTTTGTTCTGGACCTTATAAAAAAATTTTTATATTTTGTGCGACACCCTCCTATTTCGTGACACCAAATGGGATGGTGTCCTACAAAAAATTTAAATTTTTCCTTATAATGGCCACAACAGAACCTCTCAATTTTAAGTGGCCGGGGGCACCCCTTAGAGTTGACCGATTGATTTGAAATTTTACACATAATATTTTTATGGGTATTGACACCAATTGGAAGGGTGTCGTACAAGAATTTTAAATTTTTCTTTGTAATGGCCACAACCAAACGTCTCAACTTTAAGTAGCCGGGGGCACCCCTTAGGAGTTGAACGATTGATTTCAATTTTTACACATAATTTTTTTATGGGTATTGACACGAAATGAGAGGGTGTCGCACAAGAAATAAAAAAGTTTTTTTTAAGGTCCAGAACAAAATTTCTCAACTTTAAGTGGCCGGAGGCACGCCTTAGAATTGACCGATTGATATCAGATTTTGCAAATAATATTTTGATGTGTATTTACACGAAATGGGAGGGTGCCGCAAACTGTATAATGAAAAAAAAAATTCTAGTGTAATCTAAGGGCCACCCAAGACTCTACATGCAGTGTCATATAGAACGTCATGTTTCCCATTCTCAACCATGAAAATGTTACATCAAACTGCAACAGAATATGTGCATCAAATTATTCAACTGCTGCAAAAACTATTAAGAAAGATTTGTATTTGGATGATTTAATGTTTGACGAGAATATAATATTTAATGCTTTAGAGTTACAACAAAATATCATAAAAATATTGTCATCCTGTGGATTACGTCTAAGAAAATGGGTGTCGAACTGTCTTGAATTATTGGAAAATATTTCAGTTGTGGATCAAGAAATTCCATCGATAGACATTATAGAAGAATGAACTGCCATAAAAATACTTGGTTTAGATTGCAATCGAATTTAAGTTTGAAACTTTTTTATACAGAACACTAATTTCGAAATAACTAAAGAATAAATAATATCTGAAGTATCGATTGTAGGTCGATAGAGTCGTTGAGCAAAAGGCTGTTAACCGCAAAAAACTAAGGTTACAGCAATTAAACAACAAAGTATCCCACATCTTAAACTATGCCAGAAGAATGCACATTTAATCCAATTCAGACTCCTAATGTAGAATCCTCGTAATCAATACTATCCGAATTAGTTGACAAATATTCATTATGGTTTCACTTTAAACTGATACGAATAATATCATGGTTTTTACGATTTTTCATATATGAGTAAGAACGAACGATCAAATGAAAGTGAAGTTATGGACATTTATGCAACCGTTAATAATATAAATTTGTCATGATGCGTATAAGCTTCCTCAATCAGAGGTATTTTCTATTGAAATTATACAATTAGAGTGTCAATCACAAAGTCAATTAATGAATTCATTTTTAGATAATGCTGGAATACTACGTGTTGGAAGAAAAAGCCAAAAGGCACTTGTCCATTCACGTTTAAGCATCTAGTAATCTTATCAAGAGTACATTCAGCTACGAATTTATTAATCAAGGAAACACATTTAAACTACTGCATCCGGCGCTTCATTCGTGTTTATTTCGCAAGTTATTTAAAGCAAACATACGTCATATTCACAACTGTAAGACATGTTTTCGTGAATAAAAAGAAACGGTCCGATAATTGATGAGAAATCTGCCTACTGTACGAGTTGAGTATACAAGAACGCTTTTGCAAACCGGGATTAATTACGCCGGTCTAATATCATCGGCATTTTAGGGGGATATGCTCGAAAGACATTTAAACAATATATTCCTGTTTCGATTGTACTCTGTTTGTTTGCTTTTGTACTTGATGGTGCTAGTCACAAAATAAGTAAAATATAAATTAAAATTTTAGTTTTTATATTTAATAATAAAAACTTAACAGTCACTAATAAATTTGTAGTTTTTGAACAAATAGGCTAAAATAAGCGGGCATTCAATCACCGTACAGTTTAACTTTTACAACAAACACACAAAACCAAATCCTCGATAAAAAAAAACTAACAAGTGATAAATTTAGGTATGGAGTTTACCAATTATACTGTTTCAAATGTAATAACCTATATGTAGGACAAACTGGTCGCAACTTCTCAATTAAAGCTCAACAAACTTTCACAATATTAGAAAACGCAACGTCTACATTGAAAATAATCTCAATTTTCGGCAAACTGACAAGAATTTTTAATAAAAATATTTTCATGAAGTCTTAATTGTGTTCCAATCCAATAATTAAAACTTTTTTAAGTAATTTGTAAACAGATGTATTCCTATTTATTTTAAATGCTTACAATATTTTGAAATAAATAAAGTGACGAATTAAAGACTTCTGCCTTGTTAAATTGGTGACAGTGGTGGAAGTTGTTTGGTAGTTATATTACAAAATTTCGATTAAAATTACTGTTAACCGGATTGCTTGCCATGTCAACGCTGGCATCTATTCTAAGTTTAAGATTTTCAGCCAATTTATTTGCCAACCAAACTGGCTTAATGATTATGTTTTAACTTCACCGAATATCAAATTTAAAATGGTAAAAGAAAAAAACAGGATTTTATAGAATATATTAAAAACTGAAACAAAATCAAATTTAAAATGATATTCTTTATTTTTCAGATCACGCTCATATCATGAGGGCATACTAAACATTAAGAAGAACTGGAAAAAATTAAATTGACTTTGTAAGGTAGTGTCATGACAAGAAGGGGAAAATGAAGTTGGTTTCAAATTAAAACTAGAACTAGTTAAAATAATTAACATTTTTTTAAAATTATTAATTTAGAAGGATGTTGTAACGGTGTAACGAATTTGGGACGTAACGGATCAATTTTCATTTAGTATGATAAAAAAGAATTTGAGATGAAATGTCTTTTAGTTTTATGCTAGAATTTAAAATAAAATAATGTTCAGATAACAACACACTTTCATTGGAAACAAACTAAATATTAAATTTGTTTAGGAGATTTAGTTTCCCTAAATTTACATCTCACATTAGTAATTGTTTAGTTATTTGATTTTTATTGGCAGTTTTCTTTTCTATTTAGAAAAAGGTTTTCAGCTAAATGAATATTGATGTAAATTAATCTGATGTGCGAATTTATGTAAGTAAGGGAAGCGTTTTGTCGTAAACAAATTAACTGTTTAATTAGGTATCACTGGCTCAATACGCATCACACCAACACTGTCGTTCTATATGTAGAATATATGGCTAAAAGGGCCGTCTACAGACTACATATGGCAGGAACGTGGGTAAACAGAGGGAAAACATCATGGTCACATACTTGACAGACAGATTACGGATGTTTTCTATACGGATGGTTCACTGTTGAATGAAAATGCAGGAGCTGGGGTGTACTTGGGATCAAATAATGAAGCTATAAGCAGCAATGAATTTTCGCTTGGACGGTTTTTAATAGTTTTTCAAGCCGAAGTGTTTGCTATCAATGAACGCACGCACGTAATAACTTGCTTGTGTCTGAAGAAGAAACAAATTTGAATCTGTTCGGATAGCCTAACAGCTAACACGTAAGCCCAGAGACTACTTCTAAGCTCTTCAATGAGTGTAGAAAAAATCTCTGTAGGATAGCGCAACATAACAATATCACACTGCGGTGGGTGGAAGTGGCATTTCGGGCAATATAAAAGCGGATGCACTTGCAAGGGCGGAAACGGTCATCAAATTTTTTGGGCCAGAACCTGCGATAGGGTTATCCAAAAAGTTTGCCTTGTCATTATTAAAGGATGATGCGGACCTTAAGATGAACGCTTTGTGGAATGCGTCACCAACAGGTAGACAAAGTAAAATGTTTTTCAGCATTTTAGACAAAAATGTTAATTTTCTTTTAAGCTTGAAGAGGAAAACTTTCAGCTCTGTGGTTGGTGTCCTAACAGGATATGGACATCTAAATAGGACTTATAGAAAGTCCTCTATGTGGATGTTGTATTGAAGAGGAGGATAACTCTGAGCACTTTTTGTGTTCCTTGCCGGTTTTCTCTAGTATAAGAGCTAGGGTTTTTGGCTCAAACACTGTAGAGGCCAGCACCAACAAGCTGACGCCAATACAGTCGGTTTTGGATTTCATTAACCAGACAAAAAGGTTTTGTGGAATATTTGTTATGAGGCCAAACTCGGACACGGCGCTATGAACCGTAACGTATGCGTGCCAGGACAAATTTCACCTCGCGCAACCTGTTCATCCCTTTTTAATCTAATCTAATCAACTGAGCTTCCATTCCATTTTTTAATTTTGTTCTTTTAACTATTCAACTGTCTGTCTTTTAGTGAATGGAATTACTAAGTTTTTTTATATTATAGTATCAATTATTTGTAACTCAACTAAATGTTTGTATATAATATAATATATTAAATAAAATAAGGAATTGTAACCGATAAAATAAAAATCGGGTTAATTTTTCCGGTCGGGTCGGGTTTTCCGAATTTTTTAAATTAAATTTTTTTTAAACATTTTTTCTTTAGTTTTGAGACAGGTTAGCTCGAAATTTGTTAGGCTACGTACAGAGTGAAAGCTGTGAACGGTGCTGTTTCGCGCTGGAGCAAAGCGATTGACTGCGCACACTAATGCTTTACGCGAAGCTATATGCTTACACAAAAATCGATTTTATTGGTCATTTTTCAAAATGAATTCATCATCAGACGATGAGTTATTCTTAAATGAAAGTCTTTGTTTACAGCATGATAATAGAGCATTTGCCTCCTCTATGTTTTATCAAATGAAAACATCGAAAGAATTGAAATTTCCAGAAGAATCGCTATACCAAATACTACAATTAAAATGCCGTAAGTGATTTTAGCAGATGAAGCATATCCACTATTAGATTAGGTATTAGGACCTTATCCTAGAAGACATTTATCACCTGAAAATGAGTACTTCAATAAACAATTATAAAGAGCGCGAAGATGTGTTGAATGTGCCTTTGGAATAATAAATTTGAAGTGGAGACTTTATGGAAGCCCATAGAAACATTACCTGATTTTGCTGAAAAAATAGTGAAAACAATACGTATCCTACATAATAAAAGAAAATAAAATATGTAACTACATAATATTATTTTAGATTTGGAAGGAATGCCAAATACTGAAATTTGTACTGATAATTTATTAATGGAAACTACAGAAAATCACTACCAATCGTCAATAAAAACAGGCAGATTTAGTTGATATACTTTTCGTGATTATGTTTGTTGCCACAGAAATCTAACAAGTTAAATGCCTTCCCGGGTAGGCCAATGTTAAACAACGGGCCAATCTCGGGCCGGTATTGGTGAGCCAAGCCGAGGTCTGGAAAAAATTGATTTGGTAGAGCTGGCCCAAGTCTTTTTTGCCAGACTTGGCCCCAGGACATCAGTCCAAACTTGACCCAAGCAATTTGTTCTTTGGAAGTCACATTTTCCAATGACTTACTCTGTAACAATCTTAAAATGGCGATGGCGTCTAGAAAAATTGGCCTCCTTAAAAGATATAAAAAAAATTACAAGTTGTCAAGTTTGTTGCATATCGAATCTGTTTTCCGCCTGGCTCTTTTCAAGACTCCGTTAAAAAACGTACTATACAAATTGTAGATGACCGAAAGTTAAGTTCAAAAATCTTGATTGCCTGCAACATTTTCACCCTTTTGTTCATCTCGTTGTTTTTATAAATATCGTCACCAACAGTGCTCAGATAAAATCAGATGCATCATGCTAAAAATATATTATTTTCGTTTACTCATCAGTCGAGTTGTGAAAACTCATTGTTATAAAGAAAGAAAGCAGAGACTCTTTTGCCCGAACTGGATATAAATGGACTGCTCAAAGAGCAAATTATATTATTAGATTTTTCTCAATAGCCGTAGTTCATATTTGCTGTAAATTTCAGAATCAAAATGTGCGAAATCAAATAAAAATAAAATAATTTGATAGATCAAAACAGATATTTTCTATGATATTTCAAAACTTAAAGATCCGAAAACGAAATCTAAAATTGAAATCTTTAAAATAATAAACCATTCTTGACACGTTATTGACAAGTCAACCAAAATTCCGTTTTCACTTCCAATGATAGCACCTCAAAACACAGAGCAACAAATTTCAGAGAGATTACATGTGGTTTTCGTTTAAAATTCGGTTTACTTTTAGTTTTAGCGTATAAATTTTATCAAATTGATTGGTGAATTACTTTCTAGTTAAATCTGATACAAGATAAGAAAACACATGTTTTCATTGATATACCAAGCCCAAGGATTTTAAAAATTATATAAAAGAATTACAATCTTCCTTAAAAAATTCAATCTTCCATATGGCGCGGCTTGACCGGTTTCAAAAAACTCGCAACATATGTATAGCAATAAAAATAATCTATATCATGCAAAAATAATTAAAACGCATGCTATTCAGTTTCAAAAACTGCACAGAACAGTTTCAAAGCGCACCGAATATGCTTACGCGCCGCCAACAGCTTCGCTTTACCGTGAACACTCTCATTTGTTTATTTAAACGCGTGCAGTTTTGAAGCTTCCTACGCTTTCAGCACCGCTTTACGCACAGCACCGCTTTCACTCTGTACGTAGCCTTAAGCCGCAAGTAGACTATTGCAGGACTCTGCAATATTTTTGCAATAGTCGTGCAATGGTAGCGTGTAAAATATTCATTGCAGAAAAGTTTGGCAGTGAACTCATTGCAAAACATTGCAACGACTCATAAAATTGGGAAAAGTCAGACCTGGCACATTTTTTGTTAGTGAATACTCAAATGAATTTTCTCGTCAACAAAACAAAATTTCTTTCCTTGTCACTAAATTTCTTAACAAATTTCTAGTCACCCTTTGTGAAATCTAGTGAAAAATAAAAAAAAAAGTATCCATTTTAATTTTTTTTTTACTATCCTAACGATTACCAAAGTTTCAAGAAAATTGGAAATGGTTGGGTTCACATCAACGGCGTCTTAATTTGATTTTCAATCAAGTGCTTATGTATGGAAACTGTTTTTCAATATGTAAAATTGTGAAATGCTGATAATTATTCAATTTCTTTGAAGTAGTTTTTATAAAAAACACTAATTCAGCTTCTGTTTTAAATCTTATTTATTTTTTAATTTTTAATTTTTATTTTTATTTTTTATTTTATATTTCGCCTCATTGGCATCATCGGCAATTTTTTAAGAATTTAGAAAATTTGGTTAAACTGTTTTTATGTTTGGGAAGGTATATATCTCCCGTAGCAACATGCTCGTTCAACTATTTAGATCACAAGAATAAAATTATTTGTTCTACAAAAAACAAGGGAAGCCTACCCAGTTTTCAAAATTGAGACGGGTTAGGCAGTCTCTTTAATTTGTTGCAGTTCGACAACAATTTACCTAAAATCGTTTTACCTAAAAGTTTTCGATTTGATTTTGTCAGCTTACGTGACTTCAACTAAGTTCAAACTTAAACGAACCAAGCCCAGAGCTGGGCAATGTTAATAATACGACCCCAAAGATTTTTTTTAGCCATGTGTTCCGTATAGGCATGTAGGCTGTCAACAAGCATAAGTGTTCCTCACCTGGGAGCGAATAGATTAGTTATTCATATATTATTTTATCCAATTTATCAAAAACATTGGTTGACGACCGGTTTACTGTATCACCAGTGAGTTGATGGTTGTTAATGGCTTTGTTTAACAACACTTTGACTTTAAATGGACTTTAAACGGAAGTCCGACCCGGGTTTCGATTTCGGGGGTGCTAACCACTAGACCACTCAACACTGATACATACATATATATACATTCTGTCATAAAAATGTTCTATTCCATCGTTGCCCATTGCATGGAAATTGGTTCTATTGTATATTATACCAAAAACTTCCACACCGAATGGTATTTTGGGAGATAATTTTTTCTAAAACCAGATTTCACGAAAAAAAAGAATTAGAGCATTTGTTCAAAACAGCAGTTGACATGATGTATGTGATACATACAAGTTTTAATAATTCAGGTGGACAAAACGCCTGCTAGAATACATGTGAAAAGATTCTATGGTTCAACTATAAACGAAGTGAAAATTATTCCCTACATAAATAAATATGTAGATGTTCGTTTGTTCAAAATATGTAACCTCCTAAAGTACTGGACCGATTTCTTTGAAATTTGAACACAATGTTCCATTTGAATACAGGCGGGTTTATATTTTTTTTTTTAGCTGTATATATCAGGCTGTCAACAAGTGCATGTGTCTCGCCTGTTTTATTTTCAATTAACTCAATTTTATGGTCATTTTTTAGGTTTCATTTCAGGCTTAATTTAATCGATTAGTTTTATATTGTGATCAGCCCATAGATTATTTTATCTAATTTATCACGTGTCCTCCTTTCGGTAGGACTATCCTCCTTTGGAGCAAGAATATCCTCCGTCTTCGAATTTACTTTAAAAATGTCATTCTTTAAGCAATCTGTGATACAATATTTTACACTGAACAACATAGATTTTTTGCTACATATTTTTCCAATAAACATAGATCAGCAAAATAAGTAATTGTGATTGCACCTTTATTTATATCAAACGAGAAGAGAGATTCGAAGGACATCCTGGCATATTCAAAGAAACTACGATTGGCAGACTGTACACCCTGCATCCCAATCAAGGTGAATGCTTCTTTATTCGCATGTTATTGATAAAGATTCCCGGTCCTACGTCTTTTCAGCAATTAAGAGTTGTCAACGGCGTTACATATAACACTTTCCACAGTACTTGCCAAGCTTTGAATTTATTGGAGAACGACCGTTAATATGGTGGATGCATCAATGACGCGTGCAACACGTCACATCAAAATCTAGTTCGTACTCTGTTTGCAATCATAACTGCCCTCATCTCCAACAGAGTTATGGGAATAATATAAATCACACATGACTGAAGATATTTTACTTCGTATATCAAAATAAAAAGTCAAATAAAACATAGATCTCACAACAGAAATTTACAACGAAGCGATAATAATGATAGAAGATTTGTGCTTAGATATCGCGAACAAAGTTCTCAATCAATTAGGCATGGCATCGCCGAATCGAACTGCTCCTGCATCTTTCTTCGAAGTAGAATTGCGTCATGAGCTAAATTACAACACGATGATCTTTTTTCCTATGTGTATTCAAATATTAAAAATCTAACGTTTGAACAAAAGCCATTTACGATCAACTAATGCAAACTGTTAATAACGGTGAAGTCGGAATCTTTTTTTTGGATGCGCCACGAGAAAATGGTAAAACGATCCTAATCAGACTAATTCTAGCAATGACAAAGCTTTAACTATTGAGTCGTATGGTATAGCTGCCACATTGCTACCAGGTGGAAGAACTACTCATTCCACTTTGAAATTGTCATTGAACATGCAATTTATTGAAAGGTCCACTTACAACATTTCCAAAGGATCCGGAACGGGAAAAATATTGAAGAACTGTAAACTTATTATTTGGGATGAATGCACAATGACGCACAAAAAATCGCTTGAAGCTCTTGACCATTTGGGAATGCATTAATATTGCTTGCAGGAGATTTCAGACAAACATTACCGGTAGTGCCTCGATCAACATCAGCAGATGAAATAAATATTTGCCTGAAATACTCGACTTTAAGGCGTTAAAAGGTTAAGATTAACTACATATATGCGTGTCCTGCTTCAAAACGATAAATTAGCTGAGATATTCTCACATCAATTGCTGACGGAAAGGCAATAGTCGATCTAGCCTCAGGACGAATTTTATTGCCTCACAACTTCTGCATTTTAGTGTCGTCAAAAGAGTAATTGGTTAAAAAAGTATTTCCCAATATTCAAATTAATCATAAGAATCACGATTTACCGAGTAAACGAGCCATTCTTGTGGCCAAAAACAAAGAATTCAATGAATTTAACAGTGTAATTCAGTCTTATATTCAAAGCGACAAGTTTGTTGACATAGTCATGGAGCAGATGAAGCGGTTATTTATCCAACAGAATTTTTGAATTTACTTGATCTGCCAGAAATACCGCTGCATGTACTGCAATTAAAAATCGCTGTGCCAATTATTATGTTGCGAAATATCAATCAGCCAAAACTTTGCAATGGCTTGCGACTCGCAGCAAAAAAAAATTAATGAGCAACGTACTACAAGCAACAATCTTAATAGACGAGGAAATAAAGCACTAAACCTAAGCAAATTGGCAGAGTAAGATGGATCGGGATGCGGTTTTTTGGATTCGATTCAGGAAGCCGTCAGGAAAGTTTGTGAACATAGCCACTTTTCGGCAAAAAACCTCTGGAGTACCTAGGGGCCAATGCGGGTTACATACACCTCATCTCCTTGAACTTTCCCTAAATTCAGCTCGAAATTGATCGAAGCTCGTTACTTGGGAGTTTTTGGGGTCGCTGAACACGAAGATGATGTCGGCGATGACCCTCGGAGTACCTAGGGCCCAGGGCGGGTATGTCTAACTCATCTCATGAAACTTTCCATAAATTCAGCTCGAACTTTATCGAAGTTCGCTACTGAGGGGGTTTGGGGCCGCTGAACACGAATACGATGTCTGCGATGACCCTCGGAGTACCTAGGGACCAGGGCGGACAATATACACCTCATCTCCTAGAACTTTTCATAAATACAGCTCGAAATTGATCGAAGCTCGTTACTCGGTCGTTTTTGGGGTCGCTGAGCACGAATGTGATGTCAGCAATAACCCTCGGAGTACCTATGGCCCAGGGCGGGTATGTCTAACTCATCTTCTGGAACTTTCCATTAATTCAGCTCAAAATTGATTGAAGCTCGTTACTCGGGGGTTTTCGAGGTCGTTGAACACAAATATGACGTCGGCGATAACCCTCGGGGTACCTAGGGCACAGGGCCGGTATGTCTCACTCATCTCCTGGAACTTTTCAAAAATTCAGATCGAAGCTCGTTACTCGGGGGTTTGGGGCCGCTGAACACGAATATAATGTCTGCGATGACCTTCGGAGTACCTAGGGGCCAGGGCAGGCTGTATACACCTTATCTTCTGGAACTTTCCATAAATACAGCTCGAAATTGATCGACGCTCGTTACTCGGGGGTTTTTGAGGTCGCGCTGAAGACGAATATGATGTCGGCGATGACTCTCGGAGTACCTAGGGTCGAGAGCGGGCATTTCTAACTCATCACCTGGAACTTTCCATTAATTAAATAAAATAATATAATAAAAAAATAAAATAATCGATTAAATAAAATAATCGAGTTTTAATTATGGAAATTTTCAGGATATGAGTTAAATATACCCGTACTGCGACCCAGGTAATCCGAGGGTCACTGTAGATATCATATTCGTGTTCAGCGACCCTAAAAACGACCGATTAACGAGCTTCGATCAATTTCGAGTTGAACTAATGGAAAGTTGCAGGAGATGTGTTAGACATACCCGCCCTGGGCCCTAGGTAGTCCGATGGTCATCGACAACACCATATTTGTGTTCAGCGATCCCAAAACCCCACGAGTAACGAGCTTCGATCAATTTCGAGCTGTATTTATGGAAAGTTCCAAGAGATGAGGTGTATATAACTCGCCCTGGCCCCTAGGTACTGCAAAGGTCATCGCAGACATCATATTCGTGTTCAGCGGCCCCAAAACCCCCAGTAACGAGCTTCGATCAATTTCTAGCTGAATTAATGTAAAGTTCCAGGAGATGAGTTAGACATACCGGCCCTGGTCCCTAAAAACTTCGAGGGTCATCGTCGACATCATATTCGTGTTCAGCGACCCCAAAAACCCCCGAGTAACGAGCTTCGATCAATTTTGAGCTGAATTAATGGAGAGTCCAAGGAGATGAGGTGTCTATAAATCGCCCTGGCCCCTAGGTACTCCAGAAGTTTTTTTGCCAAAAATTGGCTATGTTCACAAACTGTCCTGACGGCTTCCTGAATCGAATGCAAAAAACCGCAACTCGATCCATCTTACTCTGCCAATTTGCTTAGGTTTGGCCTATTTTTGTGCTTTATTTCCTCGCCTATAACTGGACCACCCAAAAGTGAAAATGTCCTTATTCCTCTCATACCTATGATGCCAACGGATATGTCATTTAAATTTTAAAAGATTGCAATTCCCAATTCGATTGGCATTTGCAATCACCATCAACAAAGCTCTAGGCCAAACATTAGAAATGTGTGGTTTAGATCTAGACAACAATTATATGTTGTGTGTTTTAGAGTCGACAAACCAGACAATCTCTTTATCTGCACAGACGATGAAACAACAAAAAACATTGTATACCCTCAAGCAGGGGCGCACACAAGAGGGGGGGCGGGGGGTTTCAGGACCGGACCCCTCCCAAAACGGATTATTTTTCAGCACGTTTTTTAATTTAAATTTAGGAATATGTTTAGTGTAACCAGAAAAAATTAAAGATTAACGTCTCTGAAGTATCAGTATCAAAAGATACGATGCTAAGTACTGAAATAAGGTTTGTGAGAATTAATAATTTTTTGAGGATTTTTTAACGCTAATTTTAAAGTTTCGAGGGTTAAAATTGTGAGGGAAGACCCACGCTGGTAAGGCCTTTCAGAGATGTCAGACTCTGTGAACAAAATCACTTTGAAAAGCGACAGTTCTACATATTGTCACTCGAACATTAAAAAGATGGTCTGCTATTGATGCTCTGGTGTAACGTGTGAAGTTTGCAGGCTCCGGCAAAATTGAGTTGATCCAGACAGACGCTCATTCATCTATAATTTATTTGTAAATAACCGTCAAACCAACGAAATACAAACAATCGAGCAAGTAAGATTTGAATTTCCAATTGATTGACAGCTCTTTGCTGTGTAGAATCAAGACACTTCAAACTAATTATGTATGCTGCATTCCCTATGTGAGAACAATATTCCATGCAGGGGCGATTGAATAACTTATATATGTTAAAAGAAGCTTAGAATGACAACTACGTAACAATACTAAATAGAACAACGTTCTTAGTTCTTAGCCAAGTCATATCAGAATTCCACTTCATATTATTTTCAACCTCAACTACTAGAAGTCTAACAGATTCTTTCTCTTCAAGATCAGTTTTTCTTTAAGAATCAAACTTTAATGAAAACGGATTAGGCGTTGATTACCTAGAAAAACAGCAAACTTTAGTTTTGCTCGTGTTAAATTCAACATTGTTAGCAATACCCGAATCTATAACTGTTTTTAAATCAATGTTTAATGACCCTATGAAATTTGACTTAGTGTCATTCAGCGCTACCGGTGAGTATAGATTAGGTGTTTCATGAGAAGCATATGGCGTGCTTTCATAAGCAAAACTATCTTTCATTGTCTTTCTTAAATTATTTTTGACGACTTAAGAAGCTCATAATATTAAAATTAATGTTCTTCTCAAATATTTTGAATGAACCGGACATATTGTGGAAAAGGTGAAATGTTTATTATTTGATGGGAATTTAGAGAAGAAATTTTGGGTCAACACAGTCGTGCATTTAATCAACAGATCATAAGCAAGTGGTATAAATGAAATACCAGAAGAAATATGGTCTGGTGAGTCAATTAACCTGAATTATCTACAAATTTTTGGTACGGTTGTGATGTCACACATCCCAAAAGTCAAACGTAAGAAATCTGACTCAAAATCACAGAAATTAATTTTTGTCGGCTATTATGAAGAAACAAAACGATATCGACTCATTGTTCCAGCGACTGGTAAAACAACAAAAAGTCGAGATGTAGTTTTTCTCGAAAATCCTAGCAGTGTCAACGAAAACTTAATTGACAATCTACAAGATACGATGAGGTTATGATTGTTGATGAAATTGTAGATTCAGTGGGGGAAGAAGCAACAAATGGAGTAAATGACTCAAAAATTGACAAAATTGACAAAATTGTCATGAATTCTGTACGCTGGCTTTGGATTATCTCGGATTCATTATTGGACGACCTCGGAAACTGTACCGGACTACGATTTAAAAATGGGAACCTGGAACGTGCTAAGCCTTAGAAGACCAGGAGATCTCCTAAAACTTACAAACCAAATCGATAGCTATACACTAGATACAGTGGCGTCACAAGAACTAAGATGGCCAGAGAGTGGAATCCACGAAACAGCCATGGGATACACTCTCTACTATTGCGGTCATGAAAACGGAGGAGAATTTGGAGTTGGCTTTCTCATACATCGTCGCGTGAATCAACATGTTATCGACTTTTAATAGGCAAGCAAAAAAGACCGTGCGCTGGAATGTCGAAGCATTTGAACACCTGGAAACACTGAATAGATATCAGGAAATTGTAACGCAAAGTATTGAAGTGCATTACATCCCGTCTGAGTTGCCATTAAACATACAAGAAGAATGACAAACGCTTCAATCAACCATCATAGCCGCAGCACAAACTACAATCGGAAAACGACCACCGAAATCACGTAACGAATGGTTTGATGACGAGTGCCGCGAAAGCATTGAGCACAAACAAAAACTGCGAGAAAAATGGTTAACAAGAAACACCCGAAGCTCCCAAACTGATTATCTATGCGCCAGAAAAGCCTCAGCAAAACTCCTACGGAAAAAGAAACGCGAATACATGAAGAGCTGTATCGAAAACATCAACCAACATGCGGTCAACGGAAATTCGAAAGAGTGTTTTGCCAATGCACGGAATCTGACAAAAGATTTCCACCCAAGATCTACAGCCATCAAAAATGGAAACAACGAGCTTACAACAAATGAACGTGATGTGCTGGCAGTATGGCGATCCCACTTTCAAGACCTACTGAATAGGAGAAATGAAGTTCATCCTATTAGAGCAATTGCTCCGTCAAGTGAGGAGATTTTCGTCCCTCACCCAACACTAGAAGAAGTGGAAGCTGCCATCAAAAAATTAAAAAATGGCAAATCACCAGGTATCGATGGAATCCCGGCAGAACTATTTAAGAATGGAGGAGCAGCTCTGGTCTCACGTATATATGATCTGACTCTTGCAATCTGGTACCAAGAACTACCTGCTGGATGGAAAACAGCTCTCATTGTTCCGCTACATAAAAAAGGTGACCGCCTAAAGTGTGCGAATTATCGTGCAATCGCACTGTTGAACACTGCATATAAAATACAAGCTAATGTCGTACTCGCTCGGCTCATCCCGTTCGCCGAGTCTATCATCGGCGACTATCAGTGTGGTTTTCATCCCAACCGTTTAACCATAGATCAATCAATGTTTTACCTTAAGGATGATTCTGGAAAAATCTTGGGAGTACATCAGCATTCACCAGCTCTACGTTTATTTCAAGCAAGCATATGATAGCATCATCCACGACAACCTCTGGTCTGCACTCATATGCCTTGATATTCCAGCGAAACTTGTGTCTCTGTGCAAACTCACAACATCGGGATCAAACTGTAGAATAGTAATCGAAGGGTCAGTGTCTGACTCTTTTGATATAACATCAGGTGTTCGACAAGGTGATGCACTCGCTCCCGTACTATTTAATTTGGCGCTGAGGTACGCGATAGTAAAAGAGATTAGCATTGAGACACAAAACTGTATATTTAACAAATCTAGTCAAATTCTTGGCTATGCAGATGATATTGCGCTTCTCGGACGTAGACCAAGCGATATTAAGGATAGTCTCTGTCAGCTTGAAAGAAATAACGAACTAAACGACTTGGATTATGCATTAACACCGGCAAGACTAAACTTTTAACAACATCCAGGAATATACCTCCCGGCAATCTGAATACTGGCGACTATGAAATAGAACGTGTAAAAAACTTCAAATACCTCGGGTCTGTAACAAGTAACAACAGCGTCAAATGACATGCAGGCAGATATCAAAGCTCGTGTCTCAGCCACATACTGAGTTTTCTACGCATACTCAAAACTTTTGCGATCCCATCATCTTTCGCAGTCGTGCAAACTCACACTTGTGCAAACTCACAAAGCATTAATCCAACCTGTGCTTACCTTTGGAAGCGAAAGCTGGACACTGACTTCCTTCGATTGTAGAATTCTATCAACATTCGAGAGGAAAGTCACACAAACAATTTATGGTCCATGTATAGTTGCTGAAAATCAGTATAGAATCCGAATGAATCATGAAATTAGACAGCTTCTTGGATGCTGCGATGTAATCGGATTCATTAAATCTAACCGGATTAGATGGTTTGGTCATGTAGCAAGGGCACCATTAGATAGAATGATTAAAAAAGCGTCCCAACAACAACCAGCTGGTGTTCGTCGAAGAGGAAGACCTAGACAACGCTGGCGTGATGACATCATCCAAGACCTTCGTGATATAGGATGTCGAAACTGGGGTCAACTGGTCATGGAACAAGATGATTGGAAGCTGATTGCAAAGACAAAGAATGAAATGAAATAAATGAAAAAGAATGATGAAATTAAACATACTCAGAAACGTGTGTTCTTTATTTCTTACATTGAACCAGACTGAGCCACTGCAACGCGGTCCAGCTAATTTGTATATAAAGATGAGCAAGGATGCGATATGCTTTTTATTTTTAGTCTGACAGAGATTAAAAATGAAAATAAACATTTGAGTTTGTTTGCATAAATGAGAAACAATGCAACAAAAAGAGAAAAATGGAAAAATCATAACAGCAACAGGTAACACTATTACGTGAAAAAAGTTTTCATATTAATCTAGGCTCATTGTAATGAAATATAATAAGGCCACGTGCTGTCTACTCATCTTTAATTAAAACTCCCAAGAAAACCATTAAAACAACATTAAATTCAAATCATATACACACTGATAACAACATCATTTTTTGACGTCATCTTGTCTTTCACGTAACATAAACTTGCTTAAAAAAAATTAAAACAAAGTGAAAAAAGTTCATTTTAAATTTTGTCAAATAAATAAATAACATTCAACTTTCGTTAATTTCAGTATTTCCTGTTAATTGTACAGATTAAGATACTTCTTCTTGTAACTAGTTAATTATAGTTTATTTGAAGAAAAAAAAATATTGTCTATATAAAAATAAAAACAACAAAAATGGCGACATATATAACTTTATAATAAACTTTCTTCTTGCTGTGATAAATTTTTTTTCTCGATATCTCTCTTAAAAACATCGCCGCCATTTTGTTTTGTTTTTATCATTTTTCAATAAATAAGAAGCAAAAAAAAGGGTAATTACCTTATTTGCAACTCTTTAATCTACAAGCTTTTGTTAGAAGTTTTTTTCCCAAAAACTAAATCTGCAAGCTTTTTTCACCATAAAAATTTAAATTAAAAAAAAATATTTTTTAAACTATTTTATTTAAATAGTTAAAATGAAAAAAATGGTTTATCTCGTTTTATTAATTTTGTTTTATATCGTAAATTGTGAAAAATTCTTTTTAACTTTGTCATTACAACAAACATTAAATTAATTAAATGAATTAAAAATAACAGAAAAAAAAAACACAAAACACAATAAAAAAAAAATTATAATTAAAATTCACTTCCTTCTTCTTCTTTTTCTTTTCTTTTTATATACATATATCTTATATTGATAATAAGACAAGAAATATATTTTATCTTATATCCACACTCACACAAAAACAATATCAATTTAATTATCACAATCACAAAAATTTAATTAATATAAAAGAAAAAATTCTATTAAGTAGCACAAGTAATAATTTTCAAAAAACCTTTAATACAAAAAAAAAAATTAGAAATAATTATAATAATTAAAATAATTTCACGTAGAAGTAACTGTACATACAACAAAAGTTATTTTTCGTTATCGATTGCATTCAAACTTAAATAAAAGCCACAAAACTAAAAATAGATTAATTTGTTTTTGTAAGTAAATTAATTATTAATTATCTCGGTTTTGAAAACAAGCAGAAATAAAATAAGAAACAAAAAAAGTTTTTAATATAAACATTGAGATGTTATTAAGACCACGATCAACTCTCTACTGCTTTAATTTAATTTTTTAATTCGTTTTGGAGAATTTCATCTGAAATATTATAGTTTTACTCTTTTTAAACAAAAATAATAATATTATTAATAACAATATTAATAATAATAATCTGCATCACAACTTGAGTGCTCCACTAGAGTAGATACTAAAAATTCAAATAAATATGCAATAAATGTTGTTGTTGTGGAAACATATTAAATTCAAAACATTAAATAAACTTACATATATACACGAATAAAAAGTTATTTTACGTTAGATAGATAGTGGATAAAAAATATAACGTGAAAATGGTCTTGGTAAACACAAAAAATCAAGTTGTTATTGATAGGAGTTGAGTGGATAACATTTTTTAAACGAGAAGCGAAAAAAATGTTTCTCTTGAATCTCGACAACATTCTTGTGTAGATATCTCTATAGTCATGCAAATGTTTTGCATTCATATAACCATCATCTCTCTCGAATCTCGATAAAAAAACAAGCTTTTAAAACCATAATAAATTTATCTAAATATTGGGTCATTTCTTAGCATAACATTTAATTTAAATAAATTTTTAACTCCAAAGCTTTACTTAATTACATAACGTATCTTTTTCACTGTCTAGCAATGCAGACAGAATTTTATAAAATGGTAACGTGGGAGTCTTAAATATTCCAAAAATATTTAAAATGTTTAAATAATTTTTATCGACTGACGCAAATTAATAACGACAGGTTGTGTTGTAGAGTGTAGACAATTGTTCTTGAAAAAGCTTCTAATAGTGGTTAAGATACTTGACTCATGCAGTGATTTAATTGTTAAAATGTGAAAGAAACAAAAATATATTTGTGCCAGTGTATATATATAAAGCGATATATCGTCTGAAATGCGTCACGTTGATGTTTACAAATGGAATGTCCAGTTTGATGGTTCATCGGATGGTCTAAATATTTCTAGATTCTTATTTAGAATTTTAACTTTTTACTCCGTGGTGTAGCTTTGGATTCTCAATATATATATGAGGACGGGTCTCCAACTTCAACATGCTGGTTATTCATTTCCTACTATACAAGAGCTTGTGCACAGATGTGTCGTGACTACATACATGGACGAATAAAGGACTTGAAGATTAGCAAAATTTGATCGGGATTGAAATACTTTTTACATCGACTAAAGAATCCTAATTTTTGCATTGCAAATTTAGCGAGGTTGAACACATGTTTATTCAATTTAAGGTTATTTTGAATATTCACTCCAAGAAGTCTAACTGATTCAACCTCATGCAATTCCGCATGGTTTATCTTAATAGCGAAATGTTTATGTCGCTCTATTCGTGAAAGACGGCATAGTTTGGTTTTGGTTGGATTAAATGAAACAAGATTACGATCACCCCATTCCATTATACAATCCAGGTCTTTGTTGGTAGAATCAATTAGCAGCTCTCTATATTAGTGGTAACTGCAGTATGAGATCGAAATTTAGGAGATGCATGTGATGGATACATGCAATGTGCTGTCAACAGCGAAACTATGGATTGGGTGCACTGTGAAAATATAGTAAGTAAATCATAAATGTATAGAAGAAACAAGGTTGGTGAGAGTACAGAACCTTGGGGAACCCCAGCATTGGTTGTGAAAATATTGGATGTGATACCATCTAAATTAACATGAAATTGGCGTCCTGTAAGAAAACCATGAGACAGTAAGATGGTCTATGCCATAAGATTTTAATTTAGCAATGAGATTTTTATGCCACACTTTATCAAATGCTTTAGAAATGTCAAGTGAAATACTGAATGTTTCACCATGGTTTTCCAGCGGTTTGTTCCGGAGATGGGATACGTAGGCTAACAGATCACCTGTTGCATGACTTCTACGAAAACCATACTGTTTATCATCAATAATTCGCGAAACTTCCAAATAATCCATCAAATTGTAGTTAACATATTTTTCAAATATTTTAGCTAAGACCGACAGAATTGCAATTGGTCTATAATTGTTAGGATCTATCTTACTACCTTTCTTTGGTATGGGTTGAACGCTGGCCAGCTTCCAAGAGTCGGGAAATATTCCGGTTTTATAAGATAAATAGAAAATTTTTGTTAAAATAGGAGCTAGTTGCCTAGCAAAATTTTTAAGAATGAGGGGTGGAATACCGTCGGGGCCAGCAGATTTGTTGATATTGATAGAAAGAAGCATTTTCCGTACAATATTGCAACGAAAAATAATTGGTTTCATTTTCGTTACAACTGGGGAATGAGTGTAGGAGAATGGGGAGGTTCCACTATGTTTGAGTTTTCTGCGAATATACGACCCAAAAGATTCGCCTTCTCTTTCGAGTCGCTAACGAGAATGTCATTCAGAACTAAGGTTGGAATAGAGGATCGAGTAAAATTGCTCTGGACTGATATAACTGCCTGAAAGAAACTACGTGAGCCAGATGGGTGCTCGGCGATTTTCTTTGCTTTCTTCTTGCTTTATTTTGTATTTACTAATATATCTGGTTTTCTTATAGGCGCTATGGATTTCAGGTGTTTTATTTGAGTTATACGTCTTAAATGCTTTGTGTTTATTCCTCACTGCCTCATCAACATCCCGCGTGAACTTAGGCTCAGTTTTAGGAGTGATTAATCGATTTGGAATAAACCGCCGCATTCCGTCTTTTATGATTTCAGAAATTCTTATTGCCGATGTGCTAGGATCTTGAACAACACAACAAATAGTTTTCCAAGGTGTTTCATCATAAAAGTTTCTCAGTCCTCCCCAGTTAGCGCGTTTATAATTCCAAACGCGACGAGGATTTGCTTTAATTTGTGTCGGTGATGTAAATTGCACTATTGCTGATATTAGTAAATGGTTCGATGTTCCGAGGGGTTGTTCAACTTTTGTCTTCGTAGTATCTGGTTCATTTGTCAAAACAGATCCAGCAAATTATTGTTATGATGTGAATTATCTGGGATTTTAGAGGGTCACTCTTATTCCAATGATTAGCTAAAATACCACTTCAGCATCTCGTATCATTCGCCACAACGTATTTGTGTGAATTGGGTTTTTTTTCAATAGTGCATAGCAATATATGTAATGCTGGTTATTATATACGTGTCATAAATTATTTATTATTTCAGATAATATTTCAAAAAATGAGGTTTTTTATGAAATTAAGGCATAAACAACTAGATACAAACTTATTAAAATATTAGTTCCAACCATACGTTCGAATTGAAAAAATTCAAATTATTTCCTTGCTTCAGTTTATTTGCTCACAAAAACCTAAAAACCAAATTACTAAAATATGTAATACACCTAAATATCTTATGGCAGTGGTTGTTTTTCACGCCGGTGGTTAAAAAGGTTGAGAACAACTGCTTTAGAACATAAAGAGAATAGGTGTTTCCAAAATTCATTTGTTAAATTGTATACTTAATAATAACTACAATATATGTATAAGGAACAAAAAAAAATAAATAAATTCAAATTAATAACTTTGCAATTTACCAGTTTTGTGCTTCAGATCTTAAGTGGTAATAAATTTTGACTAGAGATAACGCCTTTTAGACAACTTTGGACAACTTTGAAGAATTTTTGTTTTTCACGTGTAATATTTTACCACCATTGAACCTAGATTCTGGAAAATATTCTCCATAGTTAATTTTAAATGCAAAACGGTGTGCCAAAATGGTGGTGTGTTTTTGGCTTATTTAGTCTTCTGCTGGGCTCTCTGCTTCTTCACTAAGCAGTTTGCCCAAACATTTTGGATGCATCATGTTTTTTTATTGAGATAACATTTGTTGAAGATTTAAGGTTTTGTTGTACAATTGTACATTATTTAAAACTTTGTGGATATCGTTATTAAATACATTTAAATTCTCTGATCTAATTTGTGCATAGAGGTAAAAATTAGAAATCTTGTTAAGCAATAATAAGGCATAACTCCAGGTTTTTAGCCATCCATGTGGCTGGTGGTAATTGGATAAAGTAATTCTGTACACCCATTATTTGTTTGGTGTGCTGAGTGTTCTGAGATAAAAATATCCCATTTTGTAATTGAAATTTAACACTTGAATAAAAAACCCAATAAAACCCACCAAAAATCCCGAAAAAAACCCACTGGGTCGGGTTTTTTTCAACCCTGCCTCCTGGGGGAGTTTCATCACCACCTGAGATCTTCAGTGCTAGAGAATTATGGTACTTAGAGTTCATTTCGTAAGCCTTAATTCTCATACATCAAATAGAATTTCGATTAAATACACAGACACTATGCTTGATATAAAAGGAATGTTCCAATTTGTAACTAGGTATCCGGTTTTTATCGAGATCCAATTTCGATGCTTTGCCACTGACAATTGTTTCGGTAAGAAACAATATCGCAGGTTTATTTTTTCGATATAGTGATGAACATCGTTTAGATTCGGATTGAGACCTCTTATGTTGGTGAAATCAATGCTAAGCTGTTGGTTCACTCTGCTACCATTTTGTTGAGACAAAGACTTACTGTTTGACATTGCAGGTATAGTAAAACATAAATATCGAAATTCGGCCAGGCCTAAATTTCAACACTACACTGTACAAAAAAATGGGGTATCTCTGTCACAAAAACACGATAGCAGGTTTCATGCAACAGTAGCACGATAAGGGAAAAGCAAAACAAATGGGTCAGACAAGACAAAAAGAAGTAATTCCTACTAATAATTAAAAAGAAACTTTATATTTTTTGTTACCAGGCAATACTTTGTATTACAAATTTAAGACTTTAAAATAATAAATTTAGAACTTCAAAAGCAATAAAAGGATAAATTTTACCTGCCTACCGCTTGGTAACAGTAAACATAAAATATTAAATAACTGTTTAATAAAGAACAATCTCACCGATATAATTGTAGGCCTCTTATCTTCCATTCACTTCACTAATATTAACACTAACACACTCACAGTATATTTTACTTCTACTCTGTCTTTATAAAGACAAGACACACATGCAAAAATAAAATAAGATAAAATTTATATATAAAGCCATTCATATAAACCGGGGCGTTATGAGAGGGCATTATGAACTCATAACGCCCGCTATTAAGACGCTTAAAAACTAAATAAAATTATGTTTACTGTAGTTTTGTCTACAAAATGTAAATAAATTTTATTAAATTTTAGCTAGTAAAAGATTTTTACATTTGTTTAAAAATATTTAGCAACATTTTACTTATTAAATGTTCATTTAGTTTTCCAAAACTATCAATTTATTTTAAACGTCATACAATGTTTTTATCATACGCTACAAAATTTTGGAGAATTTATTTATATAGCAACGTACAAACAACAAATAATTATTTTAAACTTCAAAATAGTTTTTTTCTTGGCATCTTGGCCCTCGGGCTAGATTACGTCGCTTTCCGGGCGCAATATCCTACATAACGGCCTTGATACATAAATATCTATTTTCTACTTTGCCGCCGTAAAATAATTGCCCGGAATATAATCATAAAATTAGAACAAACATAGTATATTGTATATTAAGAGCAGAAAGTAATACATTGCTGCTCGTGCATGAAAATTGTTGAGGCGCAGCCGAAACCAGCAATCACGCCAGAGCAGCAATGTTACTTTCTGCTCAAAGTATACATACTATTTTTTTAACGACTGCCGACAAGTACGATTAAAGTTACCAAGGAGGCTTTTATTTGTTGTTTAAAAAACGTATCTGACGTCAAGTTAAAATTTTAAATTAATAAATTTAATATTTATACAGAGTTTATATCTATTTTTAAATAAAAATAATTTAAAATGAGCAGTAGTGATGAAAGTAATATAATTAGCACTTCACCTTATCATATAAAAGAAGCGGCCAACAATTTAACTTTAGATTTGTTGCCCGAAAAATCTAAAGTCTGGTATGAAAAAGCTTACCTATTATTTATCAATTGGTGTAAGAACAAAAAAACAGGAAATTTTTATTCTGAAGATGTGTTTTTGGTATATTTTGGTGAACTATCGCAGACAAAAAAGTCTTCAACAATGTGGTCAAATTATTCAATGTTAAAATCAACATGCTTCGTTAAAGAAAATTTCTATATTAGTAAATATAAAAGATTAATGCCTTTTTTTAAAAAAGAAGTCCTCGGGTTATAGAGCCAAAAAATCAAAAGTGTTTTGGAGAGAAGAAATTAATAAATTTTAATATTATGTCTTTGTCCATTATGTCTTTTGTTTTACTTGTGTTTTTGCTTTCCGCTTAAGAGCGAAAAAAATTAAAAAATGCTCGCTAAACAGCAAAAGCCAACTTTCTCTTTTAACCTGACAGATAGAAAACATTATTTTCTATGACAGTCGTTAAAAATAGTATATTTTCCTACAAGAGATGAAAACAATGCTTTTTTGTGAGTGAAAATTTCAACGAAACGCAATTTCACGAACGTAAAATGTTTTTATCTCGCGTAGGAAATGCAATTTTTTCTATGATAGTTAATATATAAACGATATTTATTAGAAATTATTAAATTAGAAATCGACAAAATAACATTTAAAATTCATATTCTATTTTTTCATTGTTGCGTTGTTTAAAAAACTTTGTAAAATTATATGAGAAACCATAGCAACTACCTTTGTTATTCTTTTCACACTAGTGAAAAAGAACCCATTTTCACAGGGAATTAAGCGAGATGAAAATAGATTTTTCATATGCTATCATACGAAAAAATAAATTATTGTCTAGCTAAAATTCAAAAATTGATTTATTCTACAATTAAGCTGTGCTATTGTGCGTAAAACGTTGTACATACACTCAGGCTGAAAGGAAGATTACGCCCTCGGTTCAATAAACGCCCACGTTTCGCGTCGGGCTTCAATATGAACCGCAGGCGTAATCTTCAACCTTCAGCCCTCGATATATAAATAACTACTTCCTACGCTCGATAGTGAAAGTAGGCTTTTCAAGCTGTCAGTTGATGGTTGAAAGTTTGTATTTGCCCCTTGGTGAGCGACAATGTCTCATTATTTATTTATTTATTGAATTATTTATTATGAATAATATTAAATGTTATTGGACAGTTTTGACAATTTTCAATTTTAATTCCTGAATCTATTTTGTTACTAGCTAACGTACTTGTAACGCTATGATTATTTTTATTACTGATAATATCCGGTTAGCGCTTTTTTCCAAGAATTTTATGAGATAATAACGCTTTATTTTTTAGTGGTTCTTCAATATATCCCTCTGCTACTGCAGTAGACTTCCAACCACCAAGACGTTTTAGACAAGTTATGGTGGCCCCAGAATCTGCTAGTAAAGTTGCCGAGGATCTTCGAAAGCAGTGACCAGTGTATAAAGCGGAATCAGGAAAATTTAAATATTCTGCTATACGTTTTGACATGTTCCCAAATGTGTTCATTTCTACGGAACGATTTGTGCGTTTTTCATTTTCGCATTTCAAAAAAAAATCGCCTCGTCGTCGAGTTTAACGGGCGAAGAGCCACATATTTACGGTAAAATCTTAAATAATCGAGATCTCGTTCTCCGCCGTTTGACACAATAAATGTACGCTGAACTGCGGTTTTGGTATTGGGGATTTTACCTATTAGGATAGTTCCAATGTCTTCTATGTCATCTATTGTCATTTTAGTTGGTTCGTCCCGACGACAAGCTCCAAAAATACCAAACACCAAAGCAACCTAAAATTTTCAGAATAATTTATAATATTTTATCTTATTTATAAATATTCTACCTTCAACATCAACTAAGATTTATCAGGAGCATCTAACAGAAACCTATTAATTTCTTCTCTTTTGAGGATCTTTGATTTTTTGAGTTTATAACCTTTTGATTGCTTTTTTAGAATCGGTTAAATTTTGAAATATCAATATTATGTTTGGTACATATAATGGTTTTGAGCATCGAATATACAGACGGCGTGCCGTTGATGATTTCTTGGTCTTGACAATTTCGGATATATAAGCAAGCATGGCATTTTCTGAATAAGATGATCCATCTTTAATCATTTTGCACCATTTAACGAACAAGTCATATTCTCTTTCATACCTTTTTTTTTTGATTTTTCTGGTATTAAATTTAAAATTACTCTCTCCGTGGCTTCTATACGAAGTGTGGCGGAGTGGAATCTATTTCATTTTCATAACTGATATTCATAGTTTTAATAAATTTTATTATATTGCAAATTAACGTGTTTACTATTTATACAATATTTATTGATAAAACAAAATGGAACGCAAAATTTCCTTTGAAACGATGTAGCAAAGCTAATATGATAGAAATAAAAATAATTCTTTACAGAGATTGCATGTAAATCTTTATCTAGGTTTTGATCAAATTGAAGCGGGTGGAGGAAAAATAGTATGCATACTTCAAGCGTAAAGTGACTTTTGTGCTCGAAGGTGATTACATCGCTCGCCTACGGCTCGCGCTGTAAATTTCGCCTCCGAGCACAAAAGATTCACTTTCCACTTTAAATATGCAATATACTATTTTGCACGATCAGGCGATTTTGCATGTTTGCTGATTCGTAAATAAACATAGTAAGTTTCGTTTACAAATCATAGGTCGGTAAGTATTTATTTACCGATCATGCATGCGGTAAGGGAGACTCCAAGGTATGAATAAAAGCAATTTCTTTCAAATAAATTTGCAACTTATACTAGTTTCAACTTATACTAGCTTCAACTTTAAATAATTTTAAAAATATTGCAATTAACAGATTTAAAAGCAATTGATTATAAAAAAAATATTCGATGAAAGTTAGTTTTGCAACAAAAAAACTTGTAGAATTATGAATTCGATAGATTTTACCGCTGGTACTTGACGAAACATGCTGAATACTTTTTTGTAAATAGGATTCCTTGTTGTTATTTCGCAGAGCTTCTATTATTAATAAATTAACTATTTAACTATACATATTTAATTAATACGCTCGATTTTTACATCATCTTCAAGATTTTTACATCATCTCAGTCTTTTGTAAGCTCCTGAAGATGATGTAAGAATCGAAATCAGATCGAACGTATTAATTAAATATAAGTAAATACTTAATTTATTAATAATAAAAACTCTGCGAAATAACAACAAGGAATTTTATTTACAAAAAAGTATTATAGAATTATGATGAAACCCAGAGCTTACTATTTTGAAATGAGATTTTAAGAAATTTTCTTTAAAATATTCAAAGTTAAAATGAATTTTATTATTTAATTAATTGTAATTGAATTTTTATTGATCGTGCAAAAAATTTAATAAGCATTTTGGGCATTAAGAGTTTTACCGATTTCGGATATATTAGAGATCTCAACTTCGTCTCGATCTCAAAACATATATCCTCAATCGGTAAAGCACTCTTACTGCCCTTAATACTTAAATACCTATTACATCCTAGTTATCGTAGCGAACAGTTGAATTTTACCCCGGTAAAATAAAAGTCCGTTGCTATATAAAACGTTGATATATTTTTCTACTGTACCGCCCGTAAAATAATTAAAATAATCATTAAATCAGAATAAACAAATTAGTACATTATTTAATTGGAAGCTAAAGTGATAATTTTTGTGTTGAGTCTATAGTTTGACAATTATATACGATACACAACAAGCCACTTTAGCTCCGAATTAAGTACACTATTTTTTCAGCAAACGTTTATAGTACATTATGATGCTAGGACGTAAAGCTAAAGATTTTGGACGGATGTGGAGTTTGCAAATCGAGGCGCTAGCCGAGATTTGCACCCACATTAAGTCCAAAATAGCTTACGTCCGTGCATCATATACTATTTTTTATTCGCCGCAAGCAAAATATTTTAAGAAAATTGGTTTATTCTAAATAAAAATTATAAATTTTCATAAATTTTAAAATAAAAATATGTGGAACAAGTAACCTTTGACAAAATATTTATTATTTTTTCCAAATTATTGTGTAGCTATGACAACAAATGATAACAACTATTTTAATTGGATAATGAAATTTTGAATTTAAGGGTTGCTTTGATAAAAATTTTTATTTTTCATAGAATTTAAGCAAATACAAATGCTTTTTACATTTTTGGACGTAGCTATGACAACAAAATAAATAGTTGAAAAGTGATACTTTAAAGCCGCAAATCACAGTAATAAAGTAACACTTTAATATGTAGGCGAATAAAAAATTTTTTATAAATATGAAATTAATACATCAAAATTTTTATAAATATGAATTTTTATCCATAATTACATCCAAAAATGAGAAAACACATTTAAATTTGTATGAAAAAAATTTTTTTATCAAAGCATCCTTTGCAAAATTTCATAATCCAATTGAAATAGTTGTTATTTTGCTATGACCACAAACAATAATTCAATATTTCATTATCCAATGAGACTGTTTGTTATGTTTCGTTGTCATAATCCAATGAGAATCAACTTATTTTTTGTTGTCATAGTTATACAATTTGTTTGAAAAAATAACAAAATAACAAATGCTACTTTACAGCCGCCGTAGTATAAAATAAAAATGGCGTTACTTTTGCAGCCGCAGTCAAAAAAGTAAGACTTTAACTAACTCCCTAGCGGCAGTAAAGTTAAACTTTACAGCCGTTTGCCGAAATTAGTAAATTTTTTAATTAGGAGCTAAAGTGCTACTTTTTGTGTTGAGTCTATAGTTTGGCTGCCGACTGTAGGAAGACCGACAAATATAGACGAAACCCAAAAAGTCACTTTAGCTCCGAATTCAATACACTATTTTTTCGGCAAACGGTTAAATTTCTTTTTAAAAATAAATTAATACATCAAATTTTTTATAAAATATGGTGGGGCTGAAATCTCACAGCTCTGAGATATCAAGACTTCGGTCTGGGTTAAGGATTTTGATATAGTTTTCGGCAAAAAACATTTATGAGGACATAATTTTTAGTTTTGGGTAGCGATGTATATCAAACCTATCTCTTTGTTAAAGTACAAGTATTTTTTTATCTCTGTTTAGAAGTTTATTACAAAACTAGCACGAAACATCAATACGATGCCGGAAAATTATAACAAACTTTTTGCAAAATTCCAAAACTATTCCAAAAATTAGAATAAAATCAAATATTTAAACTTTTTCTAAATTCTAATAATATTCCAAAAATTCTTAAATATTTAAACTTTTCCGAAACTCTAAAAATATTGCAAAAATTATTACAAAATCAAAACTACAAACTTTTTTCAATATTTCAAAAATATTTCAAAAACTATTACAAATTCAAAAATTTCCATGTTCAATTTCATTTTCAATTACATTTACGTCATAAAAACTGATGCATTTTTTCCACAAAATTGGCTAAATAAATAAATGAAATCATTTTTTGACACACTTGACATTATTTTTTTTGACAAACTTATAATGCCATAATTTTCAATAATAAATTTCATTTCAAACAAATAATTAATTTTATTTCTTTTCAAAAAATTGGGTAAAAAAATTAAAAAAAACCTTTTTTTTGACACATTCGACAACATTTTTTTGACAAAATTAAAATGCAATAATCTAGTTTTTGATCTCACATACAAATCCCGACCATTTAGATTTCTCCACATTCTCTGTTCCTACTCATTATCACTAAAAATGCACGTATTTTAAGCAAAAAATATGCATATTTCCTTGTTTTGACAGACTTGACGATTTTTTTGACACACTTCCGGTACAGTTATCGAACACATCGTCCTTTCGGCTCTCCCCATTGAGTGTACCTATTTTTAGAATTCAAAATTTTTCAAATCCCTTCAGCCGTTTTCTAGATTTCGTCGGTTGTGACGGACGGCCGGCAGACAAACATACATTTTTTTTTTTGCTTTTTTAGGATCAGTAGGTCCTAAAACGTCGAGAAATGCCAAAAAAAGGGGGGGGTAAAAATTTCACTTTTAGCTCATGAATGTAATACTTAGGTCTTTCAGACCGAAGTAATATGATGTAAAAAGGTATTATGAGGTAATAAATTTTCTGACATTTATTTTTATGGAGTAGAGTAACAGAAACACGCATGAAGCAGAATTTCTCCCAGTTCAGGTGAAATATTTATAAGCACCACTTTGGAACAAGCATGAGCAGCAAAATTGCACCATACTTGAGCATTGTTTCTTATGCCATTTAGAAAAACAATTAAAGGAATCATCAGAGCTTTTACCAAGAATTTGGAGGAGATATGTGGACGATGTGTTTGCAGTGATTAAAAAAAAATTTAGCATCTATCCTGCAACTTTTAATTAGCCAGTACCCAACAATTAAGTTCACAATAGAAGAAAAGATTAATGTAATCCTTTTTAGGACATAAAGGTTATTAGAAAAGAGAAGAAACTCAAGTTTGGGATCTATCGAAATCCTACCAATATAATGCGGTTAATCACAGCAGACTCTTTTCACCATGGAAGTCATAAGAAAGAAGTTTTAAATGCATAGGCTTACAGGTTGTATAATCTTTCAATGGACGAAAAGAAATTTAAAGAAGAATAATGTTATATAATAGATGCTGCAAGAGTTAATGGGTATGGAGCCTGTTTTATAGAAAAGATTTACGAATCTTCAAAATAAAAAGTTGACAGAAAAATTTGAGAACGCGTTGTACAGAAAAGGAAGCAGTATCTCGAAGAATTAATGTTCCATACTATCTAGCAATAACAAACCAGTGTAATGCTCAACGCATTGACCAATGATTAGGATGATGGTCTGTATCATATACAAGATCATGTTTAAATATTAGTATAAAAGTCAATCAATAATTTATAACATGTATATCAAGTTAATATATTAATAGTAAGATTAAGAAAATTCTAAACATATATATTGATTCTCATTAATTCTCATACCTGAAATAAAACAAGCAAATTCATGCATGTCATATGTTGTAGTTCTATTTTGCAAATGAGCTTAATTTTGATATAAAATTAAAACTAATTTCACAAAACTTATAAACAACAATAATATGCAAGGTGTACGATTTCAAAATAATATTATTGTCTTTTTAAAATTTGTTGTTGATTTGTTTACATTTTTTTGCTTGATATAATTTAAATTATATAACAAACTTACATAACTTAAAATTATAACAACAATTAATATATGTCACCGGAACACAAATTAAAATTGTTTTATTTTTTAAATTTACCAAAACAAACAATGGAATTTTATTCTTGTGTAATATTTACGAATAAAACATTATTTATTGTTTTGCGATAATATGATGATTTAAATGTTTAGGAAGATAATTTGTATGGATGAGGAATTTTTAAGAGGAAATAAATACGGATATAAAATGTAGGTATATATGTAAGGTAATTTTTAAGTTTTAGATAAGATAAGTTTTGGACATTATCAAATAGTAATGTTCATCTAAAGATAATCAGATTTTTTGGACATTGTAAAAGTTAGAGATGATAAGCTAGTTATCATCAGTGAAAGATTATCAGTTAAAAAATATCAGTTGAAAATAAAGAGAAGATTAATATTACATGGAAAAGCAGTGTTTCTATTCATCGTAGATTTGAAGAGATCGAAAGGTAAAAATAGCCTAAGATCTGGAATGACCCTTCCTTGGTCATCCGTTCTTCAATCTACCATCTCTCAGCTCATCGCCCGCAAAAATTGAACCAGTTTACCAGATAGGAAATCTCCTGACGCCACACAAAATCTAATTAACAACCAGTAACAGAACTCTGAACAGCTTGTTCAGCAAACAGAAATTTAAGGAAGGCCTCTCAGAAAAAGCAGGAATATATCAAATATGCTGTCAAAATTTCCCTGATAGATATATTGGACAAACATTGTAAGTTTTCAAGCAGATTTAATGAGCAGCAGCAAAAAATAAGCACATAACCAAATCCAGTGTAGCAGTTCATATGGCAGACAATCCCACACACAAAATAGATCCATTGAATTAAAAAACCATCAAAACCGTTAGAAGAAGCTGGCATCTGGACGCGAACGAGTCATTCATTAGTCATTGAAAAATTGGAACCCAACATTATGAATAGCGAACCCAGGCCAAATGTTATTTTCTCAAACCTTTTCAATATTACTGAAAACCTACCTTAAAACTTAACCTAATTGTATTTGTCACTGGGTTTTTCTAATTAGTTATTGTGTAAACTCCTCCTTTTTTTAATTTTTACTTCGATAAATATTGTTTTCTCACTCATTTCTTTTTTTTTTCTTTCTTTTCTTTTTGTTATATTTTTTTAATTAGTTTTAAGTTTCAATTTTTGTTAATTTTAATCCCTTTTGGTTAGTAATTTTGGATTTAGATTTTAGTTGCAAAAAATTTTCTTTCTGAAGATGATCCTAGATCGAAACTAGTAAAAGAAAATTTTTAAGATTTTGCTATATTTCAGTAAATTTTTATAATAAATGTATTAAAATTAGACAAGTGTGTTTTTTAGTTTGTGAATAGTGAAAACGTGCTGGAATATTTTACAAAATCCACTGTGTGAAATTAAAATGGCAATTTTGCAACAATAGAATTAAATTATTTGATTTTAAGATTTCACTGCACTCCGAACCAAAATTAAAATTAATTTTTTTAATTTTAATTCATTAAAATGAACTGAAATGCTTGCTGTTTTTTTGAAGAAATTCATAATCTCATGTTATGTTACTTTGCTGCCGCCGTAAAAATACGAAATTTACTTTGCAGCCGCCGTAAAAAAATAAAAATGGCGTTACTTTACAGTCGCTTTGATAAAACGTCAAAAAGTAAGGCTTTAACATTCTCTCTAGTGACAGTTAAGTTAAACTTTATAGCCGTTTGCCGAAAAATTTATTATAGCAAAAAATTAATTTTTCCCTTTTGCACACATTAAACACTGCAGTTTAATGTGAATTAATAATTTTTTTCTAAAGATATTTTTTAAAGATGTGCACCTCATACTTCATTGATTGACTTCATACTTGGAAAACAAGGTTGAAACGTAGGACTTTTCACTATGAAAAATAGATACTTATCTATTTATCCAAGGGTTTATTTTAAAGTTTGAAATGATACAGGAATGTACGGACTAAAATGCGGACTCTAACAACGAAAATCTCTAACGAACAAAGATAATTTATTTATGACGTTTCATTATGACTTTTAAAAAACAAACAAAAATAATTTATTAATCTAACATGCAAACATACAATTAACATCAAGAGAAGTGATAAAAGACAATATTGTTGATTGTAGTTTTCCTTGGTGTCAACTTCCAATCAATATTGTTATACGACAGGTTTCTTTTTTTTTCTTCAGTCAACAATTATATTTATGCCACAAACGCTATTTAACATAACGATATTATAGTGGACGCGAAGATCTTCAGCAAATACAAGGCAATAAAAATGTGCCACGTTCACAATAAGCAAATATTCGTCTAGTGGTTTAATTATGATACCACGTACTGATCCCACACGAATATAGACTTCAGCCAACGTGTCGACGCCCGCAATAATTTCCAACTCCATATATCAATCAAAAAAATGTAACATATTATGGAATGAAGTCACCCCCAAATCATCGTCGTTTGAGCATCTGGTGCACGCCTCTGCTTTAAAACACTACAACGATAAAATTCCGGAACACCTTGTGCAAACAAATTATCCAATAGTCATATTCACATAGATTGAGCCCTTTTTAAATTTTTGTCATCTTGCCTTTCTCGAAACACCGCCATATCGTTTAAAACATTTAATTTTATTTGCCTTCAGTTATATTATTTTTATTTTAGCACAATAAATTTTTAACATCACATTTGTTGAAAATAATAGCAACAGCAAAATAATTTTAATATATTTTTAAAATTTTATTTCAAACCGAAAAAAACTTACTTTTTTACATAAATATGTAAAAAGACAAACACAACACACAATTCATTTTTTTTTGGTTCTTTTAATTCCTTCTTTTTTTTTATCCTATTACGTTAACCTTTTTTATTTTAATTATTAATTACAACTCAACTTATATGTTTTAAAATGTTTTTCCTTATATAATTTTTAATTATTGTAAACAAGAAGGAATGAAGAGTTGATTGCATGAAACAGATGCTCGTTACTCAATTCATATTGTTTTGTAATCAATACATTTACAATATAGAACGTAACCAGTTAATAACAGATTGTCTCATTTTTTTCCATAACATTCCTTCTGTTTTCCTATCGATTTATAAAACGCAAACTAAAGTAAGAACTACCCGTTTGTCAATTAAGAATACAAGCCAAAAGCGGGAAATGTTCATGTATTGCAACAATTCATTTCTTTCTCTGTTTCATTATTCTAACACTATCAATTCTTTTGCTTCGCTTTAATGTAGACAAGGAAAATAAACACAATACGAAACATTTTAAATAAAGTGCAAGCACATATAACAAAAACCATTATGACCTTGATGTTTTACAGGGAGTCAGAGAAGATATACCGATTGAATGTTAATAAAAATGTTAATGAAAAATGCAATGCCGTCGTATTATGAACAAAGATGGAAAAGTGTGGTGGTTGAGTAGGAAAATAGTATTTACTGTTAGTGCAGCTGTGGCTGTTTGAACTACAAAGAACTATTTCATTTTGTAACACCTTTACTAACTCAAGGGTTCTTATTAGATGGTAGGTTTTTGTTCATACGATACATGCTTAACATCACGTAATTTAGCGGGCATAACAAGGTGTATAGGTGATATCAAACATACGTAGTTTATAGAAAAAATTTAAGGTGTTTAGTTTGAGAACAGGGTGGGTGGTGCGGTCCGTAAGATTTTAGCAAATTCAAATTCAAGATAACTTTGAAGTAAAATTTGTGAAAAGAAAAAAAACGATTTTTGAGATTTGAGTTTTAAAGTAAACCAAGGATTAACGCGCCACCTACATAGCGGAAAAGAGAGTTCGGTTTTTGCAAAAATCATAATAAAGAATAAATGGTTAAAAACATTTCATTAGTTTGAAACAAACCATGTCCATACAATAATGCACTAAAAATTAAGGAATACGCGCTGTTTTTGCTAGATGTTCATGCTGTAACTAGAGGCGTAAATAATGTGTGGACATCAAATAAAGCACAATTAATTGTTAATACTTTGTGTGAAATGTAATTTAACAAATTCGTATGAAAAATTTCATGACCTCAATCTACTCGAATGAAAAATATGCCATAGGACAATAGATATAATATTGATTAAATTCGTGATCTTAACTTAACAACCTTAACTGAACCCAATCATTTTTCATCGACTTCATACTTGGAATATAAGTAGTAATTTTGAAATAAAAAAGGACTGTTTTAGATAAATGTTTAAGTGTTTAGTTTGAGAACAGGGTGGTTCCAAAAATTGTATGAAATTCAAACTTAGAGTGACTTTGAAATAAAATTTCAAGAGAAAAGGTATCGCGATATTCCAAGTATGAAGACGATCAAAATAATTTTTATCACTAATTTTGGTCACCTATCTGGTTACGTTTCTTGAATTGTGTAGACATTTTAGATGTTTGTCATCTATTGGACGTGAAACCTGATTCAAAATAGCAAATTTTCTTTTAACGAAATCTTGATTGAATAATTATGTTAGAGTTTAGCGCAATCCGTTTTATCTGGAATATAGTTTGATATTTTTGGCTATTCTGGTTTTGAATATTGAATTATGACATATATACAATACATGCATTTTACAAATTTGAATTACGATAAATATCTTAACGATGGCTTCAGAATTTTTGCTACACAAGTTTGCTATTTATAATATTACAAATAATAAACTTGTGTAACAAAAATTCTGGAGACATCGTTAAGAAATTTGTCGTAATTTATATTATATGGATCACTGTTTTCGAAGTGGTTGAGACAAATTTATTTTTGATATGGTCATTTTTTTACAGCATTTTCAGATCGATTCCGATACCGTCATTTAGGTTTAAGGACTTTTTGCATAAATAATAGTCCCTGGGCCTTCACTTACATAATTTTGTGATTACCACATATTTTATACTTCGTGATGCGCCTGTCCTTGACGAGCCTGAAAACATTTGTTCTATGATTTTTCTCAAATCGGCCGCTTTTGCGTTCGGCAAGCTCCGAAAAATGCTGATTGCCCGCGATCTTGTACATTTGCCACCACATTTATTTTTTTTGACTGTGGAGGTTGGAAATTCGTTTTAGAATACGAGGGTAAGCTTGTCCGACCAAAATGTGTTTGCTATTGTCGAGTCCGACAACTGACATTTTGGATGTTTGGGTTGTCGGACTAGACAATAGCAGACAAATTTTTGTCGGACAAGGTTACCCTTGTGTTCTAAATCAAATGTCCAACCCCCATAGTTAAAAAAAAACAAAAATTTACAAGATCTGAACCTCGTTTTATTTTGAATGGTTTTGGTTAGGAATAATTTTTAGTTTACTATAAATAGTCTACAGTTAGAAAGTTAGATTCTTAAGATTTAAAATTTTAATATTGCTAAACCTCGAACAATTGAAATTAGTTTCAGTCTAAGGAAACCGATGCGTTGGGTTTTTGATATTTTGCGAGTATATTCATTAGGAATAAACTAAAGTCACTAAAGTGATATAAAATAACCTTTGAGTTAGATCGTGATCCTGAGACTTCAACAAACCCATTATATGAATTTATGTGAGGTACACTGTGTTTGAGACGCGTTTTACATTGGCTCGTTTAAAGAATGATTAAGTTTAGCAAAATCCAACCGGTTTGCTACCAAAAAGAAACGGCACTGAATAAATTACGAAAAGTAGCATTTATTCCTCTTGTGATATATTAGTGAGATAAAAGCTGTAGAGAATAAAAAGAAATTGCTAGTTATTTTACTCAAAAATAATTATTATTACTATTTCTTGTTAATTAAACAATAATATTGCTGATTTCTATTTTTTGAAAATAAATATAAAAGCACAACCAATTGCAACAAAAATGTAGAAAATCTGTACATACATAGGTATTTATTTTTATATCAAACGATCAATAGACTAATGACCTTCCCAATAGTATCCACCTGTTAAGCTCGCTCAACAAAAGCAAAATTAATAATCAATTCATATCGAAAACTGAGATCTTTTCAATATTCAACAAAAAAAAAAACTTATCATTGATGTTGATTATTACGATGATAACGTACATATCTTGCTTTTGGAATTAAGTTTAAGAAAATAAGACACAAAAACTAAACTAAATATAAATTTAATAACAAAATCGACACAAAACTACTAGCGAACACATGAAAAAATGATCTTTGATAATAATACACGTAAAAACGTAAGATATAAAGATATAAGAATAAATAAATATCTTTAGCAAGTTTACAGTTGAAATGAACGGACTGGATATAAGTTTAAGAAAAAATACAAACTACTAAGAGACAAGTTATTATAATTATATGTATAGAGAAGATGATGATATACTTGTTAATCTTGATAAAGATGATGGTGACGAACGATGATGATCGTTATCATTTTAGTTTATAATTAAGATTCAGGCTATGACGTTTCAGTTTTGATAACACAAATAACATTTTTTTAAATAATTTTTTGACATAGTTTATATGATATGTAGTTACTTGTGTGCAAACAATTTTTAATATAATTTAAAATACCATTTTAACAGGGAGGCATTTCCATGTGGAACATATTTTTGAAAAACAACTTATACTAAAAAGGTCAATTCTATGAACGTTGACTGTTGAGTCATTTTTATGACAATTTATCGCTATTGAACTTAAAATTTTATGGCTATTTTGTGACATTGAAATTTTATTTGATTATTTCATTAGCTATAAAATTTTGATATCATCACAGATCTTTTTCTAAATTATTTACTTCCAAATAAATCTAAAACAAACAGCAATTATCAACTTTTTCTCGTTGTAAGAGTAAACACACGAAATACAGATGCTTAATTAAATGCCAAAATATTTTCTACAATTCTTAGTGCGTATAGTTAAAAACTCGCACAGTGTTCCCATTGGTATGATTGTGTCAAAAAATGGTTACTAAATATAAAAAAAGTCGGTCATGTGCGAATAAAATTCGCTTGCCGAGGGTTCCGTGAATGTAGAAGAACAAACAGACAAAAATAATTTACATAAATTTGTGTTGTAGAGTTTTTATATTGCTTGACCATAGGAACATAAAAATGATATTTTCCTATGAATATTAGCAAAAGCAGTTTAGGGTAACTTAAGAGATTCAGTTACACCAACTTGTAAATGGTATATATTATATATTGGAAAACATACATTATTAATTCAAATATTAATTCAATACACTAGGTAGCTTACAAATTTTGAACTTTTTTTGTCTCCCTGACTAAAACTTAACTTTTCTTGTGGATTTTGATCTGCTGAACATGAATATTATGTTCATATTTCAAGTTAGCTCTTGTTTTTGAAATATTCGTGATAAACCAATTTTTTCGGTGAAAAAAAAGTTATTCCGGTGTTCGGATTGCATATTTTACAAAACAAATAAATTCAATATATTAATGAAACAAGTACATAGTAAAGATGCTATCAAACATTTTGAGCTATTTTTGTAAAAATGCATCAAGAATTCTGGAAGTTACATTCGAAAAAATTTGAAAAAAATCAAAAATTTACGTTTTTTAAAAATTTGTCAATTATCAACGCCATAAATTTTGAACAAACAATTATTGTAAATTTTTTTAATATCTTGGAACCCGTGGTAAATTCAATTCCCTTTCTTTTAAGTTAAAAAACACGAATTTTGATGCAGGTTGCACCAAGTTATTCAGGTTTTTCCAAAAAAGGCAAACCTATAAATTTGGAAATAAAATTTGTTTACTAAGAATAAGTTAAATTCTGCAACATACACCCATCTCTCGATTTAAGCGGATAGGTTCTATGGGTAGCCGTGTCAATCTAAATTGCGTAAAAATAGACAAAGGGTTCATACAAAAAAGGTAGATATGTTCCATTTTACTTCACGTCATATTTAAAGAGGCTAAAGAAAATACGAGGGTAGGGAATCAAAAATTCGCCGTGCTACCTGGCTAAAACTGACAGAATTGCTTTGGTGTAGTTGAAAGGATCAGTATAAATACTGCTTAGTCAATGATTCAACATCATGACGAGTCATTGGCACAATAAAACTAATGCAACTCAAGTCTCTGTTCTCCATGTTTGGAGCAGCTTGAAACGGGCGTTTATCTAGGAGTAAGCGGCTTTCTACATAAACGTGCAAAAGGATTTTTCGGCAACATTAAGATAAAAAACGAAACCGATAAAAATGAGTTCACGAAAAAGGTTGGGCGCTAACTACCATATCCGTAGAACCCAATTTGCTATTAACTCTGTACACTGTCATCGGCGCATCTCAGAATCATTACGATAATCACATCGGAAGCTGTACCTGCACAACAATTTAAAAATGGGATCATGAAACGTACAAAGCTTTAGAAGATCAGGAAATCTCCAATAACTCACAAATCAGAATAAGTCTAGCGGCCTATCGTTTTACGGTTCAAATAATTAGGTGTAGGCTGTAGCCCGAAAATGTGACTTTTTCTACAGAGGCCTTTAATGCCTTTAATGTCTTACCTTCATAGATTTTGCTGAAAATTTTAAAGGCTTAACGTCAGCGTTCATAAATTAATCAAAGAAAACTAACCAACATTGCTTTCTAGTGACATGATAACTTCGAATATTCAGATATGTTAATTTGTAATTTATTATAAAAAAACCAAGTTGATAGCCACATACTGGATATACTGCCATTACAAGAACTAAGATGGCCAGGAAGTGCAATCCGTGAAACCGCGAAGTGATACACTCCTTACTATTGCTGTCATCAAATTGTAGAAGGATTTGGGGTTGCAGTTTTTATACATATTTACATACTATTCTGTATCAACATACGGATACGAACACCAATATCCGCACTCAAAAATTTAATATTTTCATCGATTTGTAAATTATATTTGATTTTTGATTTACGGGTGAGACAACCTCCAGCCCCTGCTATTGACATACGTGTTAACGTAAAATATCACATACCACATGGAATAGCAGTGAGAAGTCACTAGCCAATGTAATATCTTAGGGGTACTGGCGATGATTTGTTTTCAGTCAACGGTAGCACTCTCAATCTTACCCGTGGAATATTCCTTTGTGGATTGTTTGCTCGAAGAAACGAGCCTTCATACATGTTTTTATCTGCGTTTTAATCATTGAAGAAGACAGTTCGTTACATCATCAAGAAATATGCCACTGGCTGGATTATTGGCCAATCCATTGTAATTTAGTTCCTGCACATTTTTAAAACAAATTTGCTTTTTACCTTTTATTTTATTTTTATCTTTTCAATCCTAGCATGAAATATTGGCCTATGTCATATTTTAAATGTGATAGGATTTATTGTTTAATTATCCATTCGTCAACAGAAAAATGCAAAAAAAACAAAATGTTCGTCCATCAACAACTTAAAACGCTTATTGTTGTGGGAAACAGGACCTTGATTTAAATGGTTTTTATGTGTTGTGACACATATCGTCACCTATAATGTATAATGCCCATATCTACACAACACATCTTATTAAAAAAACGATCGTCAATGTTCATGCACCTACCGAAGACAAAACAGATGATAATAAAGACTTAAAATATATAAAAATCATAATAAGTGACTTCAATTCTCAAATTGGTAGTGTAAAACTTGAAACAAATATCGGTACTGGTAGCTTGCATCTTACCAATAAAAATAACAGCTTTCCGGTATAGCCGAGCTGGCTATGATGTATAATTTAGTTATTTCTAGGACTTACCTCCTTCACAAGAGAATAAATTACTTTCGATTATACGAAGCAACGAGGAAATCAAATGATGGAAGATCAAATTATGTTTAATCTCTGAGACACTCTACAGTCTACAAGTATAATTGACGTTCGATTAAACAGAGGGCTGATATGGACAGCGATCATATGGTTGTATCTTTAAGTACAAGTAATAAACAATCAAAGAAGATCGTGAATTATAATGTCGACGCATTCAAGCATCTGAAAACGCTGAATAGATATCAGAAAATAGTGACGCATAACAAAGAAGAGCATGATATACCTCCCCATATTTCATCAAACTTTTGAGAACAGTGGCAAACACTTCAATCAACCATTATATTCACAGAACAAACTACAATCGGAAAGCGATCACGCAATGCCCGCAACGAATGGTTTGACCACCATTACCATCAAAGCGTTGAACATAAACAAAAACTGCAAGAAAAATGGTTAACAACCCGAGTAGAAATTAGTTGGGGAAAGCCTAAACACAGTCAGGGCGTGATCAGGTTCAGAACGGGCAAGCCATATTAAGGCAATCTGATGTGGACCTGCTCTGGGGTTTGTCCTATTTATTTTATATAGCGAACTTGATCAGGGCTTGATCCGACTATCCCAATCTGGTCCTGATTGGGCAAAATCATTACACTCATAATCAGGGCCCAATCGAACTAGGGCAAGCCTGAACATTGCCCCATCTGAGCCCCAACAAATTTCTGCTCGGAGAGGAACACCTAAAGCTTCAAAACAGATTCACTTTGCGTCAGGAAAGCCTTAACGAAACTTAAGGAAAAAGAAACACATATTAAACGAAAAATAAACTAACATGAGGCTAGTGAAAATTTAAGAGTGCTTTGCCAATGCGCGGCATCGGACAAAAGTTTTCCACCCAAGATCCACAGCCATAAGAAATTAAAGCAGAGAACTTACAACAAATCAACTTGAAGTGCTGGCAGTATGACTATCCCACTTTCAAGACCTACTGAATAGGACTAATAATGGACTTATTTCAACCGCGTTTATGTATTTATTCTTCACTTTTTTTGTCGCATCATAAAAAATATTTTACAAGTTCAGTCGTTCTCAAACATCAGTTAATAATTCTTTTAAAATAGTAAAGTGTAAAGTTAAATCTATTTGAATGGCTTCTGAAGAAGTTTCAAGTGTAAAAATAGACCAAATTCATTTTGTTTTTTTGTGGAATTCGCATAACACATCCTGCTATAAAAATCACTCCATATATTAGAATTGTATACCTTCATTACTTTGGCCTAAAACTAAATGAAGATAAACCGTGGATGCCGAAAAATAGTGATGTCAACTGCAACTTAACACATTCAAGATGGTACAATAGAGAAAATGTTCATTTAACGTTTTAACGTTGTGTTACGACCAGGTTTTGATCATAACTCGCAATTTTAACTCGAAAATCTGTATAACAACTCATATATAAATAAATTACGTTGCAGAACTTAAATTATTCTTAGTAAAAATAATATTTTTTCAAATTTTGGGTTTTGACTTTTTTCCGGAAAACCTGAATAACTTGGTGCAAACTCCACCAAAATTCGTGTTTTTTAACGTAAAAGAAACGATGCTGAATCAACTGTAAGCGCCGAGAAATTAAAAAAATTTACAATCATTGTTTGTTCAAAATTTATGCGTTGAATATAGAAAAGTTTAAAACAAACATAAGTTTTTGATTTTTTTTCAACTTCTTTTGGGGGGAAACCAACTTAAAGCTGCACTTTTTAGATCATAATTCAAAAACTGTGCACCGCAAAAGTCTAAAAAAACTTACAATGCTTCTTAAATTAAGTCTTCTTTCATGTTTCTTCCCAATTTAAGGCCATCAAAATACAGCAAAATAATTTTCTGCACTCGAGTACCACAATACGACATATATCGAAACTCGTTTGAGTGCGAAAAAATGAGTTATTTCCGCACTGATTTTTTATTTCAGCACTGCTTTTTCATTTCCGTACTGCTGCCAATTTAAAAGACGAAACGGTGCGTTTGTGTTGGTAAACATTCTTATTAATAAAGTAGAAATGAATGAAAACATTACTTTTGACCAAAGTAGAAAGAGCAATTGTGCAAGTTATTGAATGAATATCTTCCAGGAATCGGTGGTTTCGGTGGCAAAATCCTCCAGAATCGGTGTCAATTGTCAAAGGCTCTCCAACCACTTTCAAGTTTGTTCGGCTTGTTTGACTCGAAATTATTGTATTAGTTGTACTGGCTGAAACATTGTCATTTTCAATGATTGATTCACTGAATTGAGCAGTGGTTGATGAGGTCGTTGAAACGTTATCAGCTCTAACAATTTTCGAACCCATGATGCTGTCAGCAATTTTACGTTTATTGTTGAGCGAATGTTGAATGTATTTTTCTGTAACCTTATCAGACTCCCAAACACCATGTCGCTTAATTGTAGTTAAATTCACACCCGAATCTGCCAACAAGGATGCAGACGATCGACGAAAGCAATGACCAGTGTACTCACCCGGTGACGAAAGATTAAAAAAAATTGCAATTGTCTGCGGATAGCCTCCAATCGTGTTAATGCCGATCGGCTGTTTGATGCATTTGCCTTTACGAAAACCCAAAAAGAATCTATCGGTGATAACGCCACGAGGACGTAGTCCTGAATACATCTTGAAAATGTCAACCAAATTTACGTCCCGATCACTTCCGTCGTTGATGACGAATTGTGGAATGATTTTGGTTTTCGTTACGGTAATTTTAATGCCATTGTCCATGTATTTGACATCCTACGTTCAAATTCAACAATTCTCTTTGTCGACAAGCACCATAGACACCGACAATAAGGGCCACCTTAAAATTGTGAGGTTAGGAAAATGAAACAAAAAAATTATCAGCAAATTTTATCTTCGTAGCCAAATAAAAATCTTCGGGATTGTCCTTCAGGAATTTGTAGATTTCTTCAATGGTGAAGATTCTTGATTTCTTCGCAAAATAATTGTCATTTTTACGCTTCAAAAGAGCTCGCAGATTGTTGAATTTTGAGATATCGATGTTGTCCTTCACGTTCAACGTGGATTTTAACATTGAGTAAATGCTCCATGTAGTTGACGATTGGAATTGTTTCATCTCGGTATCGAAATGGTATCGAATTTAATTTTTTTTCACTGCACAATTGTTTGAACGCTCGATACGTTTTTTCGTATTTTTCTTTGGATATTACCGGCAATAAACCTTGCAAAGCTCTTTCTGCTGCTCCTTCCGAATCGGAATCCTCATCTGAGCTCATTTTTTGCAGTTGTTCAATAAAATACACGCGAAATGAAAACACGTTTGTAGTGTGGGAACAATCAAGAGCAGATGACGTTTTTTTCTTGCATATAACCAAAACCCCCGATATAGAAGCCTTCTTCATTTTTTAGCACAGTAAAAATCGTGAACTTGTAGCGCCATTTTGAAATTAAAACTCAATATAAAAAAAATTCAAAAAATCATCATAACGCTCATAACGCCATCTGGAAAAATAAAACTCTATATAAAAAAAATTCAAAAATATTTAAGCAAAAACACTAATCCAATTTTTTGCATATGGCAATGTTCATTGTTTATTGCAAATGGCGTGAATGGGTAGGGCTATGATATATCAGGGGTTTTGATATAACCCAAATTGCATATTGTCAAGGCATTGTTGATCGATCAATACTTCGCGTAGTTTTTTTGTAGTGATTTTTTGTAATTTTTATTTATTTTTTGTCTATTGTGGTACTCAAGTTCAGAAAACGTTGTGTGCAACTCCCACCCCACTTATTTGCGTCAAAAAACCTTTTTTCCACCCTTCCCCACTCCCATCTCCTAAACTTATGGAAATAAAATTATTTGAGACTTCGCTATATTTTTCGTTCAGAGTTTACCAAACTTCCTTTCTCTGTGAATTTTTTCAAATTAGTCTGTCAATTAAGCTCGAAACCCAAAAGGGGGGACCAACCTTTTGTTCCACTTCTTTGACCATAATTCAAAAACTGTGCATCGCAAAATTCTAAAAATGAATTACAATGTTTTTTAAATTAAGTGCTCTTTCATATGATATCTCACTCTGGGTTTTAAATAGTGTTCCCTCCCCCCCTTCTGATTCCCACCCCCTTTATAAATACGATTATGAGTATTTTACACTTCGCTATATTTTCCTTTCAAAAGTTACCACTTTTCTTATTTTTGCAAAGACTTTTGAAGTTTTTATATTAAATAGGTTCGGAACTAAGTCGGAAAGGAAACAGAAAAAACGTAAGTACTCAATTTTCTTCAAAAAACTATGTAGTGAAGTGAAAACTGTGTAGTTCTAAAATACATTTTTAATTCAAGCTCTTGATATGATACCCTACTTGACTCGGTAAAAAAAGTATTTTCTTAAAGGCCTTACAACGCAGCACCGGAACACAAACGGAAACAACTTTATTTTTGTTTGTATCCGTGATCTTCATAGGACAGGTAAGTTTAATACGCACCTTAAATTGCAGGTTCATAAGATTTATAGTTTATAAGAAAATCGATTTTAAGACAAAAACACGTTTCACCAAAAATGTTCCAAAAATGTTCCGGAACCCTGCATCGATGTTTTTCCGATACATCCGATACATGTTTTTTCAACATCAAATACTTTCCGCAAAAGTTTGATAATATCCTTTTCAAGTTGGCACAGGCTCATAATGCACGCACAACAGTAATTAAGTGGGGAATAGTGAAAACTGGAACGTGAAGGAGTAAGATATGCAAGGGGATTGTAAAGGGAAAGCAAAGAAATATGTAAGTGGGATGGTACAACTTAGTGATTGCAAATTACTCGATTTCAAATTACCCGGTTGCTCGATTAGTATTTTCCAAATTACCCGGATAACCCGGGTACTTATAAAAAAATTAAAAGTTGGAAAACAATAAAAAACTTAACAGTTGTAAACTAAAAATTGATCACTTTTTATTTCTAAAATAATATTTGAAAATTTTTAAAGCATTTAGGGTAGCTGACTGCACTCATCCGATTTCGTAATTTTTGTTTAAAAATTCCTGCAATAGAAAAAACCCGCTCCGATGAAGTGGATGTTGACTTCACGGTCAATAACGATTGATTAAAATTTTCTATCATTTTTTTCGCATACATCTTCAGCTCCTTATCAACTGTAGTATCACTGTTATCTATAGTAGATCTTGTGTAGACAGCAATACTTTTTGTAGTTGTAAATTTTTCAATATTATAATTAGCCGCATCATTATTCGATTTGATTTTTCATTGCTGACGTATTTCCCCATTTAGTTGAAATTATTCGTGCGCATCCAACTACGTGGCACAGAGATTTAAGCCACTTCTACACGATGCTACGAACACTCCAACGTTGGACGCATGATGGTTTTACACATCATTTTTCGCATTATACGTCCAACGTTGGAAGGTGTTCGTAGCATCGTGTAGAAGCGAATTTATCTTATGACATGTTCTTGAACTTGTAATGAAGCGCTGCTTCGTTGACTAACAACGAAGTGGTGTAGCAGGCCGCGTACCTAGAGAGATTATTTTTAGCCCCAGACTAGCTGCAGCCTATGGGGTCGAGAGAAGAATATCTGCTGCTCCAGCACAAATAACTGAATTCGTACGCGTAACATGAGATAAGAACAGATGTAAAAAAAAGGTATGGGAACTAAACAGACTCTGGCGACCCCCGTGTACGAACGAATCACGATCATCACGTCCCACCCCATGATTTTCACACATGCACACGCTCTTGTATTGTCTACACTCTCACATGCCCACCCACACTCACACACACACAAGCAGAAAGTCACATACCTTCATACACACCATCATCCATACGATATCTTCAGTATTGAAATCGGTTAAACTAAGAGTTTTTATTGAGGTCACTTGATTAAGCAAGTGTTCAAGACACAATTGTATCATATCGCAACGTGGTTGATACATATCAAATTCAGTCAAGTTGTTTTGTTTATTTTTTTTTTGTTTACAACACATGTCTTCGTAATTGCTTGCTACCCCAAATTCTTTATTTTCGTTTTAAAAAAGTTGATTTTAACTACTAGTAATTTAAGCATACGAACATCGTGTAGATAGGCAAATAGTTGTACGATTGCCGAAATACGCAAATTATCAGAGTCGTCAGATTCATGCGTGAAGCTTATTATGCGAGATCCAAATTTAGCCAAAAATTCTTTCAATATCTCTGCTATTTTAATTTCAAATTAGTCACAGTCATTAGTTTACATTAGTCACAGTGTGTTAGTTTTATTTGATCCAAATAAACCAATAGTCATTACCACAGATGCTAGTTATGGTCTTGGTGCGGCGATGTCTCATATTATAAATGGCGAAGAAAAACCTATTATGTTTGCATCTAGCCTGCAGCTTATCACCAGCGCAGAAGAACTATTCATCATTACATCGTGAAGGTCTTGCAATAATATTTGCACTTAAAAAATTCCATAATTATATATACGGTAAATCTTTCACAATTCAGACTGATCATCAAGCGTTAAAAGAATTGTTTGATACCCCTAGAAAAATTCCTGCTGTAGCAGCTACTAGATTACAACGATGGTCTGTTATTATAGGGATGTATGATTATTAAATTATACACAAGTCGGGTACAAAAATTGGTAACGCTGATGGTCTATCTAGACTTCCCTTGTCTGAAACTGCTAATTGTGAAGATGATTTAGAAATTGTTAATAATATAGATATTGTGTCTGAGTTGTCTCTAAGTGTCTCTCACATAAGCCAAACCACACAAGATGATCCTATATTAAGTCTGGTGTATACATATCTTATGACAAAATGGCCTAGTCCTACTATCTTAAGTCAAGCAATAAAATGCCTATATAGATTGAGAAGTAGTCTCAGTACAGAAAATGGTTGTATATTTTATGGTGATAGGATTGTTATTCCATTAAAGTTCCAAAAAGAAATTTTAACGCATTTACATAGTGACCACATTGGAGTAGTCAGAATGAAAATGCAAACCAGGTCCTATGTATTTTGGTCCAACATTGATCAAGATATTGAAACTTGGGTCAAAAGTTGTGAAGTCTGCCAAATGACACAAAATGTAAAAAAGGAACAATTAGAAAGAAAATGGCCACAATGTAGCATACCATTCGAATGAGTTCATCTGGGTTTTTCTTTTTTATGGTTAAAACGTTCTTAATATTGGTGGATGCTCATAGCAAATTTATTGATGTCAGGTTAATGTCTCGAACAAGGGCTCAAGACCTTATTGACAATTTAGAAGAGGTCTTTGTTAATTTTGGTCTACCCACAGAAATTGTCACCGATAATGGGCCTCCATTCAATTCATACGAATTTAAGTCTTTTTGCAAGAAACAGGGTATAAAATTGAGCCATTCACCACCTTACCACCCTCAATCTAACGGTATCGGTGAGAGAGCAGTACAAACTGTAAAAAAGTCCTTAAAAAAATATTTGCTGGATGATAATAAATTACCTCTAAAAAAGCATTTAAACAAATTTTTATTTCAATACAGGAACACAAATTCCACAGTAACAGGACAAACACCAACCGAACTTATATTTAGATATAAGCCAAAAACTGGCTTGGATAATATTAATCCACGTCCTCGAGTCAAATTTCAGTCAGAACCACAACATATAATTCACAGAAGTCAAATTCATATACCAAGTCAAAATACACCCTTGTGCGGTTCACAGTTCAAAGAAAATGATAAAATTGTTTACAGAAATCATTTTAAATAACGTGAAATGGATACCAGCAATTTTTTTAAAACAAATAAGTCAAAATACGTTCCTGATAATGCTTAATGAAAGTGTGCGAATGGTCCACAAAAATCAATTTCGGAAAGTCGTGTTAAGTGACCATTATGCACCTCACTACAAAATATTAAATCAATCAATCATTTCTTCCCCAAAATCAACTCTAGGTCTAGGTCAACGTGAATACACACAACAAAACAAAGAAAGTCCAAGTCCGTTGAAACCACATAGAAGTAACCAAAGTCTAGGTAATGCAACAAAACGAAAAAGAACCACATCGTGTAGTCCAGATATACCGAGAAGGAGTAAAAGAATTCAAGAGGCGTATAGGAAACGTTGCATATCATACCGCAATTGATATTCATGTAAATTTAATATAAGTTAACCTTAAATTTAGAACTTGTACACAGCATTGAGAGTTCTGTACTGTCATTTTGCATAGTGATACCAGTTTACCAGGAATTCCCATTGACACCAGAGCAGACCATAGTCTCTCGTTCGAGAGAGTCGTAGGCCTGCCTGAAATCGATGAAGAGTTGGTGCACAGGTATGTTGAACTCTCGGCACTTTTCCAAAATCATCCTTATCGAGAAAAGTGCATCGGTGGTACCTCCCTCGGCCCCGCCGGAAGCCACACTGATATTCTTCAAACAGTTGTTCAGCAAAAGGATTGGTTTTTGATAGCAAAATGTAGGAAAAGATCTTATATGCTGTGCAGAGGAAAGCGATTCCTCTGTAGTTTGCACATTGTACCTTGGCAATTACCCTTTTGATGGATTGGTATCAGGCATCAGCATAATAGAGTTCTAGTCCTGTGGCCTGGTTTCAGTCCTCCAGATCATTTGAACAAGTTCAAACAATCTTAAGGATAGAGTTTTGCCACCATGTACAATTATTTCGGATGTTATATCGTCGATACCAGGTGCTTTATTGCGTTTTAATTTTGACAGCGCCGCTTCGAATTCCTCTTTGGTTGGTTCGTCTACATGTACCTTTGCCGCACGAATAAGCTTTGCTCGTCGCCCGACTTTTTGCTTGTCACTTACGTTGAGAAGATTTTCAAAATAAGCGGCCCAAGTATCTAAAATATTTTTAAGGTCTACTTGTAGCTCCCCATCTTCGTTTTGAATAGCAGTCGATCTAGTTTGAGGGCTCTCCTTTAAGGTTTTAACCTGTTGAAAGAAGTTACGCGATTGATGTTCCTTATTGAAACTTTTAATATCCTCACACTGTCTCTTCCACCATTCTCTCTTCGTTCGTCTACATAGCTTTGTAACGGCTTGTCTTACCAGTTTATAGTTCTTCTTCGTGGACCTGGTGTTGCGTCCTTGCAGACATTTTAGATAGCAATCTCTTTTGTATTGAATAGCATCAAGGCATGCTTGATCCATCTATGGCTTCTGGGAGTGGTTTTGTGGTCGTCCAAGTATTCCCTCAGCAGCGCTTAAAACAGCATTTTTGAGCAAATACGATGACTTATCGATGTATCCAGTAATGGTTCCTGATTTCTCTAATGTTTCAGCAATATGGTTTTCATATCGCTCTTCCGTTTTTGCATTCTTTAATGATGAGATGTTAAAACGTTTCTGTTGATTGAATTTTGGAATGCCTGGATTTGGGAAGTGGAACCTTATCGTTGCACATACAAGGAAGTGGTCACTTCCAATGTATGCACCTCTAGAGGATCGCACATCTAGAAATCTCGAAAAGAAACGTGCTGTTACTAGCACGTGATCAATTTGATTTCGAGAGTTTCCATTCGGTGAGCCCAAGTCTGCTTATGAATCTATCGATCCGGAAAGAACGTACTGGCAATTCTCAAATTATTTGATAATGCAAACTCAGTCATTCTCTCACCATTATCATTCGAATTCAAATGCAGGCTGTTGGGACCCACCACATTTCCATAAGAGATATCTCTTCCAACCTGTCCATTAAAGTCACCAAGAATCATAATGAAGTCGCGTATTGGTGTTTGTTTCATAACCTCTTCCAGCGCTATGTAGAAATTATCCTTCTCGTCGACGGTCTTAGCTTCAGTAGGTGCATGCACGGCAATAAGAGAGATATTGTTATATGTACCGTGTACATGTAGGTAGCGAATCCTCTTACTGATCGGGATGAATTTCATCACGACACTTCTTGTATGCGTGCCCCAACAAGAAAGCCAGTTCCAAATTTTTTTCGAGAAAGATGACCACTACAGTATAGAGAGTGACTATCCAAATCTTGTTTTCCGATTATCGGCTGTCTAATTTCTTGCAGAGCAATGATATCCATCCTATACCTCTCAGCCTCTATTTCTAGACCTATAAGAGCATCAGGAGCGCTCAGGATGCGCACGTTCCACGTTCCGATTCGGTAGTCTGGTTTTTTTTCACGTCCAGGTAAAATTCTGTTTTGAAATCCGGGTCTGTTGTTCTCTTACTGATTTCCAAATTTAACAAATTTTTTTTCCGGGGTTAGGGTGTTAACCTTAGGTTCGCTCCAAGGCGCCCCTGACATGGAGAACAGACGCTTGAGTCGCAACTGTTTTACGGTGCCAATTAGCCGTGATGTAGCGTCATTGACTAAGCAGTTTTTACTCCACTTGTCTCCAATACACCAACCTTATCCTGTCAGCATTACCCAGGCAGCACGGCGTGGACGTCGAATTTCGGATTTCGCTACGCTTTTGAGGAATATAGTGTGTCACATAATCAAGGATTATGCTATCAGCTGGATTATTGGCAACCACATTTTAGTTTTGGGTCTAATACTGCTGACCAAGGATGGCTAGGATATCTTAGGGATGGGCACAACTAAGATCGTTTTCCAAATATCAGAAAATAAGAAAGAATAAACAAAACAATTGAAAATATGAACAACATGTTAGGAAAAAATATTTTAAGAAATTTTAGGAGAATATCATCGCTACCAACGTCATCAGATCTAATTTTTAGAAAATGTCATTACAATTTTATCGAGTGAAAAAGGAATAAATGAGTAAGTTGCCTGGAATGTAAATTCGCAGTAGGCTAGTGGTAAAACGATGGGCTTTTGTACTATTGAAATGTCAGCTAATTTACGTTTTTTGGAAGAGTACCCCAGTTTATTTATGTTATGCCATAGTTTTTTTTATGATCCTCTACTTACGAGAATATTTTACTTATAATAATATAATTTAATATAGATTGTTTACGCTGCATCGATTATTAGAATAGATGTGAGTATAGGAGGTTTCCGCTATAGAACCGCTTAAAAGAACTTTTTTTGTAGGTACATGAACATTATTTATTCTGAGACGTATAGGAGTTGAATTTACGTAGCTTGTCGTTAGGTTTGCAAGTTTCATATAAATCCATTAGCAAGATTTCAGAACAAATCCAACAAATTAATTTGTGTAATATCTCGAACATGAATAAAATCGTTTGAAGGGGTGGGTAGCTCGATAACTAAAGGCAAAAAAATAAAATTATTGATCTGAAATTGCTGTTAAAGTTTGCCCGTAGCTCACTATATCCTCCGAGGAACTATCGCCATATCCTTCGAGTGAATAAAAAATAAGTCTAGTAGCAAGTCTAAACGAGTAGGATTAGTAGCTGGAATTGTGGACAGAGATAATGCAAATAAGAAAAATTAGAGAACTGTCGTTGCCTGCTGAAGTCTCTTAGTTTTAAAAACATGTTTTAGTAACTTTGTTTCACATGAAGGCATTTAATCTTCAAACACGAGAGATTCCAAAGCTTTTCAACAAAACACCAAAAATATCATAATTTAAATGAGTGTTTTGGATTCAATAATATTGACGGTTAACGCATAATGTAACTCTCATTTAGTATTTCATCATCTCTGACAGGAAAGGAATAAGTTATATGAAATTAATATCTTAATTCCTTTTACAGATGTCTTAATTAAATTGGCGTTGCATTCTTATTATTTAGTGATTCAAGTAGATGTTGCAATTTCGTTTGCAAGAATAACCATTGATTTGGAGCAAATAAAAAAGTCTAAGTCTAATTAAACATATTCACAATGAACAAGAGTTTACACAAAAAATCTAAGGAATTTTCAAAGAATTTGATGATCAAAGTAAACATAAAATAAAATATTCTTCTGTAAACGATGACCTCCTACTTAATTGTATTCACTGATAATTTTTTCAATTATTTTTGTCCTCCAAGAATCAATAAAAACACTTGAATATTCTTTATAGAAAGTAAACTTTAAAATACCAATAAATCACATCACCTCAACACTAAACTGTCATCGCAATCACAAAATAACATAAATATATTTGACAAAGTGTGAAATTAACTTGTATATTCCAAGAAGACAAAAACAAATATTCATAATAAAAAAAAAATTATGAAAATATATTTAGCCTAAAAATCATTGGATTAAATTCAACTTTCATTGGTATTTAATTTGAAAAATGTGATAATTAGCTTACACAACAATTTAAGCGCAACGGTATCTCAACCATTTAGCACAACAATTTGAATCATTCAATATTTTATCCATATGTAAAACAAACCTGTTAATTTGGTTTTTTATTTAACAAAAAAAAAAATCTCTTTTATACATATATTTTATTGTTGTTGGAAATACTTTCTTTGAATTTATTTAAGAAATTAAAAAAAAATTTCCATTGCTAATGCAATTGTAATTTCTACACAGTTCACAGTTTTTTTCTTAAAACTTTAACGTTTGGACATACGAATATACAAGAAACGATTCTCAACAATCATTTAAACCGAAAAGTGATGTAAATGTACTTTAAATTTACAAAAAAACATAAAAACCACTTTAATATATTTACAAGTGATCATAAAGGTAACTTGAATTAAGTAGAAAAGAAAAATTACACAATCGTTTTCAAGATTTTAACTTCACTTCTACATCTTCATTTTATAATTCAATTTTTGTTGTTGTTTTATTTTTAAATTATCAAAAGAATTTCATAAATCAACAAAAACTATAGAATTTTTATTTTGTTGACTTGGTGATATTGAAAAGTGGTTGTAGATCTTATCACTCCATGTATATTAACCATAAGCTCAAAAACAGACACACTGGAAACAGTTATTTCCCGCTTTTTATTCTCCAATTTGAAGAACAATTACAACAGCAGGTATTGCAACGGAATCATCGTGTGTTGTAAATAACCCGAACTGACAACTTTCTCAACCGTACTGTTGTAATTTATTTTAGTTCCCTATTAAGCTCTGAAAACATTAATTCACGTAATAAACTTATTTGAACTACTAAAAATTGTGCTGCTATAGCTTCTGTTATACAAATTACCTTGAATTGGTACATGTTTCAATCAACGTATTTTGTCAAACCACTGTTGTAAGATAACACATTTTGTTAGTTTTACTTTGACTATTGATCCACAGCAATAGCCAAAAATACAGCAGATTTACGATGGTCCTCATTTCAGCCCAAATTTAGTAGAAAAGAAGTTTTCACCATAAAAGCAACTCAATTACATACAAATTAAATGCTGAGTAAATAAAATATGGTTACCAACTGACTTAATGCCAATTAAATATCAAGGAAGTCAATGGCATATTCATATTTCTGGCCCCTTCAAGAAACGTACATATGACCTCAAATTTAATCAATCTGATTTACTTTCTTGTAACATCACCCTTGTAAAATATATTCTCAAAAATGTAACTTAAAAATTTGTACTTGACTGTGATCACCATTATTGAACGATTTTCTTTTCATTGTTTTTGTGGTTTTTAAGCAAATATGTATATATTTTTATATAATATTTTTTTATTCTTCCATTATCATCTTAATATTTTATTTATGTATAAATAAAATAAAAAATCTGGGTTTACGGCACCAATATGTCTACTATTTTTGTTTTTTCTTTTATTATATTTTTTTCACCAAATTTTTATATCTTCTAGTTTCTGAAGTGAACGTACAATACACTAATAACGCTGAACAAAAATCAACACACCTGCCCGAGAAAGAGAAGAGAAATCAATGGTGACGAGGAAAACATAAAAACCAAAGATGGATAAACTTTCCAAAAAGTATCTTATTTCATGAAAACTACGATTGATTTAATAAACATAAAACGTTTACTTAATGTTAAAATTACCATGAAGTAATCTTAAATATTTGTATTGTTGTTTGTTTTCAAACACCCTGCACATGTTTACAGATAATATTGGTGGGAAATTTTTTTTATAAAATTAAGAATAAATCACCTGTAAATCAGAAGCACAAAAATCAAACATATTTATTTTACTTATGTTTTACGTGAAACAGTTGGCATAGGATCAGTAAGATTACCAGATTTCCCAATCTTCTTTCGAGATTGTGATTTTTGCATTCATTTTTTTCAAAAAATTGTTCTTCTTTTTTAGAACCGATCGTGTTTTAGTTTCTAGATTAATTCAGTAGCTATAACGCAGTATTTCGAGATTCAACCGGGTCCTTCCCCTTTAAATAAATTACTCAATTTATAAGCCAACCCTGATGTAAACAAAAATAAGTTATATGTAGGACAATCAATACCGGACCAAAACACCGGAAAATCGTTATTGCGGCCGGTATTGGATTTTTTTTATTGGAAAACGAATTCACCCAATGGTTCATAATTTTAAATTTAGCCGAAAACCACGCTAGTTTTTTTTATTCTTAACGAAGATAAGCGTATATTAACAAAAACTTCTTCAGAGATGAATATTTTAAGAGTATATGTAAATATAGAGAGAAGGTTACTCCCAAAATATACGACGAGAGACAAAAAATCGTGATTGCAAGTCTGACATATTCAATTTCTCTTTTCTTCATTTCGATTTGTTTTTCAATGTTTATATTTACCACCACAATCTTTTTTTTTAATTATAAATTAAATACAATTCCAAATATAAAATGTCAAAAAATTTTAAATGTTTTCTTCATAGTTAGAAATTTAAAAAAACTATGGTTAGTTATAATATAATCTAAAGTGTCATTTTTTTTTCTGTTTTTTGCAGGGATGAGTTTTTGGAATGAGTTCATTGGCAAGATGTTGTAACATCACTTTTGACGATTCTATCGTATTTTATGCTAATCGGTATGCTGTGACCCAAACGACTGTCGTAAATACGATAATCGACAGTCGTTTTGTGTTACAGCATACCGATTAGCGTAAAATACGATAGAATCGTCAAAAGTGATGTTACAACATTTTGCCACAGGATTAGTTTTTGTTAAAGGTTTTTTTGGTAGATAAAAAAAAACTCAATAATTGTACAATTTTTGATGAAAAGAAAATGAAAAAGATACGCATGCTTATGGGAAGAAATGGTTTCACAGAGTAAAACAAACAAAAAAAATACGATTTGACAGATGCGTATACACGCCAGTTATGGTGATCGGTTGATGAATATATTTCTTTTATTTTCAGCTAAATCTCATTATCTATTTTTTGAAGCAATAAAAGTTTTATCTATAAAACATTGATACTTATTTTAAGGGTTCCGTACTTTGAAAAAGTAAAAACGGTACCCTATTGGTGAGACAGGTGCCTGTCCGAATTTCTACATAATCGAATTTCTCACAAACTATAAGTGCTATTAACTTGAAATTTTCTTCAGTTATAATTTGTCCACATCTGCTGAAAACAAAAATATTGCAAATATTTGTTTTTATCTGTATTTTATAGACAAAGATAAGGAGACAGTAAAACAAATGTTTTTTAAGGTATCGAGTTTGATTTAGAAAAATTTAAAAAGATTGAAATATTTAAAAAAAAATTCAATACATTATCGACTGCTTAGCTTTTGAGTTATTTATTTATTTATTTACGAGCCCTTGAACAAAATATACAACAATCATCCATACAATATGTTTAGAAACATGAGAAAAAAATTAATGAAAAGCCAAAATACAATAAATAATGAAAAAAAAAAAATTAATACAATACAATGAATAATAAAATTTAAGAAAAGAAATAAAATTAAATCCTAAATACATAATATATAATTACAAACCAAAAAAAGAAAAAATAGTATATTGCATAATTAAAGCGGAAAGTGTATCTTTTGTGCTCGGAAGCAAAATTTACAGCGCGAGCCGTAGGCGAGCGATGTAATCGCCCTCGAGCACAAAAGTCACTTTACGCTTGACGCATGCATACTATTTTTTCTCCGCCCGCTTCAAATTGATCAAAACCTAGATAAAGATTTACATTCAATCTCTGTAAAGAATTATTTCTATTTCTATCAATTAGCATTGCTACATCGTTTTTAAGGAAATTTTGCGTTCCATTTTGTTTTATCAATAAATATTGTATAAATAGTAAACACGTTAATTTGCAATATAATAAAATTTATTAAAACTATGAATAGCAGTTATGAAAATGAAATAGATTATTACCAGAAAAATAAAAAAAAACGGTATGAAAGAGAATATGACTTGTTCGTTAAATGGTGCAAAATGAATAAAGTTAGATTATCTTATTCAGAAAATGTCATGCTTGCTTATATATCCGAAATTGTTAAGACCAAGAAATCATCAACGGCGTAGTCTATATATTCGATGCTCAAAACCACTACCCGAGCAGAAATTTCTTAAGGCTCAAATACGGCCCAAATCAGGTTAGCCCTAGTTTGATAAGGCCCTGATCATGAGTGTAACGCTTTTGCCTAATCAGGACCTGATTGGGATAAACGGATCAGGCACTGATCAAGCTTTCCATATAAAATTAAATAGGGCAAACCCTAGTAAGGCATTTTGTATCAGGCCCTGATCAGATTACCCAACAAGGGGTCAGATACGAAAAATCAAATCAGGGCTGGATGTATCCAAATAAGGTTTGCCCTAAAAGGGTATTACAATTCAGGTCCGGAACAGGCCCACATCTGATTGCCCTAATAGGGCTTGCCCTATCTGACCCTGATCAGGCCCTAACTGTATTCAGGCTTTCCCTAACTAATTTCTGCTCGGGTATATCCATCAAACATAATATTGACATTTCAAAATTTAACCGATTGATTGCCTTTCTAAAAAAGCAATCAAAAGGTTATAATTTTATAAACCCAAAAAATCAAAGATCCTCAAAAGAGAAGAAGTTAATAGGTTTCTGTTAGATGCTCCTGATAAATCTTACTTGATGTTGAAGGTAATATATTTATAAATAAGAAAAATTATTATAAATTATTCTGAAAATTTTAGGTTGCTTTAGTGTTTGGTATTTCTGGAGCTTGTTGTCGGGACGAACTAACTAAAATGACAATAGATGGATGACATAGAAGACAATGGAACTATCCTGAAAGTGAAAATCTCCAATACCAAAACCGCAGTTCAGCGTACATTTGATGTGTCAAACGGCGGAGAACGAGATCTCGATTATTTAAGCTTTTACCGTAAATAAGTGGCTCTTTGCCCGTTAAGCTCGACGATGAGGCGATTTTTTTTTAAATGCGAAAATGACAAATGCACAAAATGTATCGTAGGAATGAACACATTTGGGAACATGCCAAAACGTATAGCAGAATATTTAAATTTGCCCGATTCCGCTTTATACACTGGTCAATGCTTTTGAAGATCCTCGGCAACTTTACAAGCAGATTCTGGGGCCGACATAACGTGTCTAAAACGTCATGGCGGTTGAAAGTCTACTGCAGTAGCAGAGGGATATATTGAAGAATCACAAGAAAATAAAGCTTCATTATCTCATAAAATTCTGGGAAAAAAGCAACAACCGGATATTATCAGTAATAACCATAGCGTTACAAGTACGTTAGCTAGTAACAAAATAGATTCAGGAATTAAAATTGAAAATTGTCAAAACTGTCCAATAACGTTTAATATTATTCATAATAAATAATTTTTTTTATGTATGTATAAATTTACTCTCAGCTCGGCGAACGGCAATGAAACATTGCCGCTCACCAAGCGGCAAATACAAACTTTCAACCATCAACTGACAGCTTGAAAAGCTTACTTTCACTATCGGGCGTAGGAAAAATACTATCAATTATAAATTAGCAACCTTTTCGATTTTTTCTTTAGACTTTCTAATGAGTTGAAAAAAATGTCAAAGTCGGAAAAAAAACTATTAAACTCAAAACTAAGCCTAAAATTAGTAGAGTGAAATATTAAATTATTGGAAACAACCGAAGTATCTAAACAGTAATCACTCCTTCTCAAAATTCGAGATGGAACTTTTAACCCAAACAAGAATAATAGATTTCCACAATCAAGAAGTCCATTTAAAATATTATATAAGAAAATAATGTTATTCCTTTAACGGGCTGTCTCCAAATTAGAAACATTAATAGAACTTTGTATCAAACTATAATCATGTTTAAAAAAAGTAAACGGAATACCAGTTTTAAAAGCAACATGCCTAATAGACTAAGCTCCCACGACACTTTAGTCTACCTCACATGTAACCTCTGTGAAATTGGGTTTAACTTATAGAACCTATATCAGGAAATATCTATACAGTGGCCGACTTTCTCATTTACGTTAATTAATATTTTTAACTAATTTTTGTAATCACTAATTACAAAAGCCTACTTATTTGGAATGTAACCTCGCTTAAATTTCTTGATACATTTGAGACTTATTTATAATTTAAAAAAATTTTGGTCTGCCTTGAGATTTTTGTTTTTAAGTACCTGGCAGACCTAATTGAATGGACGAAAAATTGATGCCATAGTTACCCCACATGTAACCTCGCTGAAATTTCTTGACATAATTGAGACTTTTGTATAGTTAGAGAAAGCTTTGGTCGGCCTTGAAATTTTTGTTTTTAAGAGTCATTTTTTTTAAAGTTGAACACTTTGTATGAGGCTGTGATAGTTGATACCTTCGATTTCTCTAAAATTTTCAGGATGTATTAGTAGTACTGTGATAATAAAAAGTGCAGTTTACCACTTCTTAAATTTGGCGGGTTTGACCTTGAATAGAGGTCAAAGTTTAAGATCACGGGTGAATCGTATAAATTATATGATCATTTTACTTTATAAAACCATGAATAACCGATGACATTTTTTTAAATATGGATTCTACTTGATACTATGTAGACGTTCGCATAAATAATTTGGTGGCTCACTCATGGCTTTGAGGGCCAAGGTCATTCGAAAATTATGTTTTCGTTGCTTTTTTTGCCTTGTTATCGGACTAAATATCTACTAAACCCATGAGTGACCTACGGCAATAACTATTGGATTAATTAGACAACATATGAAAGTACTTAGAAAAATTTAAAACAGCTTGGGCTCCTCTTGGCTTTAGGAGCTACACGGTCTCAAAGTTGATAATTTTTCAAAAATGGTCCAATTTCAAGGCCAATAACTCTAGAAGTACTTCATACTGTGTAGTTTAATGTAGTTTAAGGTCCAGGTTTAAACCGCGTGGGGGAAGTGTTTGTTTTTTTACTACATGCTTTTTTTCATACGTCCCATATGCGTTTTACAAAATGTATCCTTATGCACATACATATTTTTCAGGCTATTTTTGATTTTATAATGATTATAAATTAATTTTTTATTAAGGCCATATTCGATTGAGTAAATAATTTCAAAATTACTATCCCACAATACTCCCCCTTTGAAGAAAAAATAATATATTAAGGTTTTTAAATTTATTTTATTTGATGGTTTTATTTTGCTTTCATTTCATTTTTTCTTTGTTTAATAAGCGATTGAAATGAACCCGCCTGTGGCCTCCCAATGCCCCGATTATACTGTGGGATTGTGATTTTATCATTAGTTCCCACAAATAAATAGCGCCCCTAGTAGATTATTACTTGTAAAAGTTAATTTTTATTTCGTTAAAATATACTTGGTATACAAATAAAATATATAGAGGTACCTTGAAATAATTCATCAATTTAGTGTTTATTAAATACGAATTTAAATAAAATATTGGTACATAAAATTAAAGAAAGTCGAAACTTTGAAGCCGTTAGGATTTGATTGATCAGAGTAGACGAACCTCCAAACTCTATATTTTATATTTTCTCAGCTTATAATTTACTTATCTTTTTGAGGATTAAGTAACTTCATTTTGATCTTCTTCCTGAGGAAAATTTAAAAGTAGTGGAAATGTTTAACCATTCTAAAGTGTTATATTATCAACTACCAATTTTCTCTAATGTCTATATTAAATTAATCATAATCATAAAAACATATATATTTTGGAGTCAGTATGAAAAAAAATTCTTAAATTTTAAAATAAATAATATTTTAAAATACTTGATAGGGCTTACTCATGGTGCCACAGGCTCCATCAAACATTTTTTTGCTGCTAACTTTTGTTCATGAGTCAGCGAAAGCTGATGGAGATGGTTCATAAGGTGCACTTGCATCATTTGATTCATCTGATGTAAATTCGGTCGCCTTTCTGCGGTTAACTTCTTTTCTGAAATTTTTTATGCAATCAGTTGTCTGTGGGTTGTACAAAGTACACCACCTATGAGAAAATTTGTCCCAGATCTATTAATTTCTAAATTTCCCAGGATACAGGTCTTAGAGCTATCGGTTTCATTGTTTTATGAAATTTTTTTAATTTGTGTTCAGAGTGTTGGCATTGTTTCGGTGGGCGTTAGCATTTTTCATATGTAAAGCGGTGAAATGCACATATCTGATCAGATTCTTGTATTGTTCGACCAGACCAGACCTATACTCGTATATAAATTAAACCTTTCTGCATTGTCTGTTCAATCTTATACTTGTTCCTTTTTTCACTAATAAATAAAAAAAAACAGGTGTTCTTAAGGGATGGTGGTCTTGTTCTTGTGGTCTTGTAATTTTTTACTCAATCGATTATGGCCCTTAAACTACACAGTATGAAGTATAATTACAGCTATATTTCAAACTTTTTGACTGATGGCTTCTAGAATTATTGACCTTGAAATTTAACCTTTTTTGGAAAATTATCAACTTTGAGACCATGTAGCTTCTAAAGCCAATAGTATCCCTTTTTAAGTACTTTCATATGTTGTGTAATTAATGAAATAGTTACTGCCGTAGGTCACTCATGGGTTTAGTAGATATTTAGTCCGATAACAATGACCTTGGCCCACAAAGCCATGAGTAAGCCACCAAACTATTTATACGGACATCTACCTAGTATCAAGTAGAATCCATATTTAAAAAAATGTCATCGATGATTCATGGTTTTATGAACTATAATATGGAGGGGCTGAAATCTCACAGCTCTGAGATATCAAGACTTCGGTCTGGGTTAAGGATTTTGATATAGTTTTCGGCATAAAACTTTTATGAGGACATGGTTTTTAGTTTTGGGCAGCGATGTACATCAAATATAACTCTTTGTTAAAGTACAAGTATTTTTTATCTCTGTTTAAAAATTTATTACAAAGCTAACACGAAACATCAATACGTTGCCGGAAAATTATAATCAAAATTCCAAAAATATTGTTAAATTAAATAAAATCAAACTTTTTCAATATTCTAAAAATTAGAATAAAATCAAATATTTAAATATTTTCTAAATACCAATAATATTTCAAAAATTCTTAAAAATTCAAACTTTTTCCAATATTCTAAAAATATTTCAAAAATTATTACAAAATCAAAAATTGAAACTTTTTTCAAAATTTTAAAAATTATAATAAAATCAAAAATTTAAAATTTTTCAAAATTCCAAAAATATTTCAAAAACTATAACAAATTCAAAAATTTCCATGACCAATTTCATTTTAAATTACATTTACGTCATAAAAACAGCTACATTTTTTTTTCCCAAAAAATTGGCTAAAAAATTAAATGAAATCATTTTTTGACACACTTGACATTATTTTTTGACAAACTTATAATGCCATAATTCTCTATAATAATAATTAAATTTCATTTCAAACAAACAATTTTATTTTTTCCAAAAAATTGGGTAAAAAAATAAATAAAAATCTTTCTTTTGACACACTTGACAATGCTTTTTTGACAAACTTATAATGCCATAAGGTAAAATAGCAAATTAACGGCCTATCAGTTTTTGTTACCTAATTCCGGCCCAATAATAAAAGTCACATTTAATGTCTTTTTATTTTAAAGTGTCGCCCTTAATTAACGAAATGCGTTAATATTTTACTTAAAAATCTATTGAGCCTTTATATCTAAGAAAGTGGTGGGGCGAAATGCGAATTATACACGGAGTATTTAGTATAATCGAATGAGTCGGTGGCTTCAGATGTCTTAGCTGTTAAGACCCTTAAAAATTTGCGTTTTAGGAACAGTTCATTTACTATTTAGTTTAAGCTACAAATTCAGGATTAATTTGGTAAGTAATTGGTGTCGAAACTTTTAAATTATATTGCTATAACATGCTAGTACGTTTTTTGTGTTATTTTCATATAAACATAAAGAAATGTTAAAAAAGTTATTAGGCCGGTATTGGATTACGAGTTTTTACTATTATGCTATTACCGGCTTAATAGGCCGTAATTAGCAGTTTTGATGTATTTTTTCAGTTACAGTTTTTTTGGACTATTTTTAATAAAATAATTTTTTTTTTACATTCTTTTGGATACAAATACCTTTAAACTAGATAATTACCAAATTCCGTCCTATACTTTTTCCAGATAAAACTGAGAAACATTTAAATTCGTTCAATAGATGCTGCTATATTATTAGGATTGTTAAAATTATAAGAACTGTTTATTACTGTTCATAAGTTACAAAGCCATAATAAGTTTAAATATTAATGCAATTACATTCCTGTGTTTTTTTTCTGTTATTTTATTACAAACGTAGAGAAATGGTAAACGCATTCTTAGGCCGGTATTGGATAACAAGTTTTGACTATTATCCTATTACCGGTTTAATAAGCCGTAATTAGCGGTTTTAGTACATTTTTGAATTTAAGTTTTTTTGCTCTATTTTAATAAGATATACATATTTTTACACTATTTTCGGATGGAAATCAGAGTTTCGAACCGAAATTTTTTCCGTTTCGGTTTACGGTTTCGTTCCGACAATTATTTCGTTCCGGTTTTCGATTTGGTTCCTTAGTTAATTTTTTCGTTCCGGTTTTCGGTTCGGTTCCGGTTCAGTTCCGATGTCAAAATCAAGGATTTTCAGTACTCTTATGCAAAAATTCAAAAGAAACAAGTTCAGTAATTATTGAATCTAGAACATTCTAAAAAATTAAATCAGCAACCATTATTTGTAACCAGTTTGATACAGGCTTCAATAAGAAGTTTTTCAGACATAGTGAGCGTAATATTTTGAGGTTTAAATTTCATATCTAATAACGTTGGAGTAAGCGACATTACACTACTTGAGCTTAAATTTGATGGCAGATTTCGTTTGCATGAAGCTTTTTCTGATATTTTAAAATTTTAAATGCTTTTTTATGACACCGTTCAATATGCCTCTCAAAATTTGCTGCATGGTTTCATGGTATTTTCAAAAAATGTAATAAATTTTGGACTAGATTATAAACCAAAAATGTAGTACCTATAGCTAATTTTACATGCAAAATGAAAATCTTTTAATCATAATATATGAGCAGCTTTTTGTTAGAATTTTTTTTTGTTCTTTCACTGCAAACCGCTTCACATGAACCGTAAATAAAATGATTTTTCGTTCCGGTTACGGTTCATTACATATAAAAAATTACGGTTTCGGTTACGTTCCGGTTCAGCCATAAATTTCGGTTAATAACGGTTTTCGGTTTACGGTTTGGTTCCGGTTCGAAACTCTGATGGAAATACAATTAAATAAGATAATTTTTTTTTGCTGTCAGATATTTTATTTTTCATTCATACAAACTATGGTATTTAAACAGTAGGCTTTGTTTTTACTGTCGGCAATTCTTCTTGTCGTCGATAATTTTGCTTTGTCGTTATGAAAATTCTTTGTTGTCATTTTTTCTTCTAACAAAATGAAATATAATTTTATCTTAGTAGGCGCTTAAATGCTATAAATTTGTAATTTATGTTTGACAAATAAACATAAACAAGCAATCATTTATGAATGAAAACGGACATTTTTATTATTTGCAATTTTACATAATTTTTTATAAGCTGAATAATTTGTAGAAAAAACTTTATTTAGAAACTAATAGTTATTATCTTTTAAATAAAATTATAATTTAAAAAAAATTATCTCATTAAATACCACTCTTCATTGAAATTTTTGTCTAAAATTTTTCAATTTTACTCATTAAATTATTTTTAAGCAACACTGCTCAATCAAACCACTACTTAAACCACTCGTCCTTCGGACTCGTGGTTTATTGTGCGCTTTGATTCGCAGTGTTGCTAAATAATTTAATTCGTAAAATCAAAAAATTTTCGAAAAAATTTCAATGACTCGTGGTATTACAACCGATAATTATCACATTACGGCCTATACTTTTTCAGAAGAATACTAAGAGAAATGTTAAACTCTTTCAATAGATACTGGGATATTGTTAACCATGTTAAATTAAAAATATAACGTTATTATTAGGTACATAATTGTTTCGGAAATACTTACAAATAATGTTATTTCTAGAACAGCAATAATGTAATTGTCCAACTCATAAATCAAACTAGAATAGGTTATCATTCATTGGTCGCAATTGGATTTTGATATTCTGTGCATTAAGAATCTAATGCCGGCCTAAAAATCTTTTTTAGTATTTAAACTTGATAATCATTTGCTTCTTTTCAGAAACATGCCCCTAAAGCTAAGGCAAAAAAAAAATACACAGAAGAAAAAATATTCTCAAGATTTATTAAGCCGGGCTTTGGAAGATATGGCATCTGGTATGTCTGCTTATCAGGCATCAAAAAAGTATGGCATACCAAAAAGCACCCTAAAAGACAAGAGAAGTAAAAAATATTCGAATGAAAACTGTGGAAGACAACCCATTCTTGTTCCTCACGAAGAAAATCTTATCATAAAATGGATACACTTTTTAGGAGATGCCGGATTTCCTGTTACCCGCGAACAACTATTAAGCACTGTTGCGACAATAGTGAAAAATCTAAAGAGGACAAATTCATTTAAAAACGGAATTCAGTGGTACCGATCGTTTTTAAGCCACCATCCAGATATAGCGCCACGAATAGCACAAAATCTTACTTCTAGCCGAGCAGCAGTTACTGAAGAAATGATAAGGAGGTGGTTCAATCAAGTTTATGATTATTTTATTGAGAAACAAATTACCGACGTTTTAGATGATCCCAGCCGTATATTCAACTGCAACGAAACAGCATTTTTTTGTGTCCAAAGGAGAAGCAGGTACTAGTGAGAAGAGGAGCAAAAACTGTTTTTAATAGGATAGCTAACGATGAAAAAGAATGCTTAACTGTTTTAGCAACAGTAGCTGCAAATGGAAGTGTTGCACCACCCATGGTACTCTATCCGTATACTAGATTGCCAAAACATTTAATATCATCAATGCCAAATGGTTGGGCTATTGGTTATACAGAAAGTGGGTGGATGAATACGGAGTCATTTTACGAGTACATCGCTAATTGTTTTCATAAGTGGCTTAATGGAAATAATATAAAAAGGCCCGTCGTCCTTTTTTTAGATGGACATGTCAGCCACATATCGTTGGCTTTAAGTGAATTTTGTCTTGAACATCAAATAGTTTTGGTAGCTTTGGTGCCAAACTCTACCCATATCATGCAGCCACTTGATGTTGCTGTATACAGGCCAGTTAAGGCAGCATGGCGCAATATAGTGCACAATTTTCGAATAAAAAATAACCATGAAAAAATTAAACGGACTGAATTTGCTTCACTGGTCAAAGAGTGTTTTGACTCTACTCTTAAGGTTGAAACGATTCGAAATTCCTTTAAATGTACGGGACTTTTTCCATTTAACGTAGAAAGTATACCGTACCACAAACTAAATAAAATAAGTCAAGTAGAGCCTGCTAATACAAATAGGACTGATATCCCTTTTAGCTTTAAAAGTGAATTTGAAAAAAAACTTTCACCTAACACTATCGCCTTGTTTAAAGCAAATCGTCATAGTACTTGGCAAGGACATGTTAAATATGAAAAATTGTTTGACTTTTGGAAAGCAACTGAACGAGTACAAAATGATGACCAAGAACCAGAGTTTAATGAGTACAATGATGATGACCTCGGAGACTCAACCTTTCTTAATAATTTGCCCAATGGTGAATATTACACCGTTTTTGATCTTGTAGATAATGATCCGGTAGAGCCTGAGAATATTTCTGAAGAAATTGGAAATACAAGCAATATAAAAATTCTTAGAATTGAACCATTGAATGTTGTCGACCTTTTTAATAATTTTGGGTGCAATAAAGAAAATATTGACCCACCAGAGGTATGTCCGTCCACTTCCCAAATACTTAGAAGTAATTTCTCAATGGATGAGCCATCCACCCCACCTTCTAACGTTAATAAAATAACAATAGAAGTACTCACATCTACATCTAATTCAAATTCTAACCCAATTAATCAAACAAATATACAAAATTTAAATGAATCATTTTTAATAGCACCGCCTAAATTTCCTACCCCATTTAAAGATGCGTTTTATTTTCCGAAGAAAAAGGATCAAACGGCGAATAAAAAGGTAACAAGAAAGCTTACACCTATTGTCGCCATCTCGGATGAATTCATGGAATACCAAAGAAGAGTGGAGGCTGAAAAGGATGCAAAGGAAGAAAAAAAGAAACAAAAATTACAGAAAAAAGAAAGAAAAGCGAAAATAGTTATTAACAAAGAAGCCCAAGAGGGAAAAACCGAGAAAAAAACGGAAAAAAGTGAAACACCTGATAAAAAAGTAACATCTAACAGAGGCAACTATAAAAAAGGTCAGCATGTTATTGTAACATACGAAGAAAACTACTTTCCTGGAATTATTTTGGACATCGATAAAAGCAGATATTACGTTAAGGCTATGGAGAGAGTTGGTGTTCACTGGAAGTGGCCAGAGCCTGAAGACATTATTTGGTACGACATTAATGAAATTGTATCATTAATTAATCCTCCTAAACCAATTAATAAAAGAGGGTTATTTTCGATTCCTGAAATAGATGCAATGGACTGAATACGTAATCACAACCAAATTTTTTTTAAGATTGTTTTTTATTTGTTATATTTGCAGAATTTGATTTTTGTTTTGTTTCTATTATGTTTATTTTATATAACTATATGTACATATATTTTATTTCTAAATAAACAATTTTTGTCGTTTAGTTATTTGTTAAAACATATTTCAAGTGCAAATAGTAGATAGGCCGGAATTAGAAATCTTTTGAGCCGGCAATAGCTTCAGTTTTCGAGTATAGGCCGTTATTAGAAAAAAGCTACATTATTTTTTAAATAATTTTTATTTATATACAAATTCTACTATATTAACACTTTGTTTATGAAACACTAAGGAAAACATTTGAATCCGTTCAAATACACATACGCAATTATTTACTATGCTACTGTTTTGTTAATATTTAAAGTGAAACTGAAATTTTTCTTAAGTAAGCCGGTAATAGCAAACTTTACCTTAATTCTCAATAATAATAATAAAAATTCATTTCAAACAAACAATTAATTTTATTTTTTTTCCAAAAAATTGTGTAAAAAAATAAATAAAAATCTTTCTTTTGACACACTTGACAACTTTTTTTTGACAAACTTATAATGCAATAATCTAGTTTTTGATCTCACATACCAATCCCGACCATCAAGATTTCTCCAAATTTAATGTTCCTACTCGTAATCACTTAAAATGAACGTTTTTTAAGCCAAAAATATGAAAATTTGCTATTTTTGACACACATAATGATTTTTTTGACACACTTTCGGTACAGTTTTCGAACACAGCGTCCTTTCGGACCTGTCCCTTAAGTAAACCTATTTTTAGAAAAAAAAATTTTTGAAATCCCTCCAGCGGTTTTCCCTGCAGCGTAGGTAATGACGGCCGGCCGGCAGACAGACATACATTTTTTTTTTTTTGCTTTTTTAGAATCAGGAGGACCTAAAACGTCGAGAAATGTAAAAAAAGTGGGGGTAAGAATTTTACTTTGAGCTCATGAATGTAATACTTAGGTCTTTCAGACCGAAGTAAATGATCATATAATTTGTATGATTTACCCGTGATCTTAAACTTTGACCTCTATTTAAGGTCAAACGCACCACATTTAAGAGGTGATAAGCTGCACTTTTTCTTATCACAATACTACTAATATATCCTGAAAATTGGAGGAAAATCGAAGACATCAAATATCAAAAGTGTCCAACTTTAAAAAATATGACTCTTAAGTACCTGGCAGATCTAATTAAATTGATGAAAAACTATTAGCTTATTTGCCTCACATGTAGCCTTCACCAGATTTTTGTAAATAAAATAGTACATCCTCGAGAGTTTAAGTTCACATTTAAACCCTAAACCCTATAGGTACCTGCTGCACCATATGGTATTTAAAGCAAATAAAAATTAATATCTGAATCGTATCGTTTGTAATAATCGGTTGCCTTTCCTCAGCTTCCATTTATAATCATTTTTAAAACATTACTTAAGAAGTTTGGTTTTCAAGGTGAAGAATGTTAACTAATTTTGACCAATAGGTGCACATTCCCGATTTTGTAGATTCCAACGAAGCCGTTTATAGTGCGGCTGTTTGGAATCATGGACAAATATATGTGAACTAATGAATTTCAAAACGAATAAAGCACAATTACATATTAATATATAGCGCGTTTTAATATACCGCTAGCGCGGTAGCGCTAGAGGTATATTAATATACCGCTAGCGCTACCTCAACTTGAACTTTGCGTAAGTCATGGAAAGAAAGATGGTTGCCGAAAAAACAGAAAGAAAGATGGTTGCCAGATAATTAGAATAATTGTTTTATATAGCAATGATCATTTTTCTATATGTATGATGGGCGATTTATTCGAAAAAATGGATGATGGAATTGGCTGTCACAGGTAATTTAGCAAACTCTATTAAATTAATTATTTTTTTCTATAACAGCATATTTGAACAGAATATCAGAAGCTCACAAGAGAAAAGATTGTTGCAACTTTGGTTTCTTTGGTTTCTCAAAATAACATGCATTTGATTGTGTCACTTATGTCATTCATTCATATATACATATAACAACCCGTTGAATGGATATGTTGTGCAATTCTACGTCAGTATAATAAAAATGCAGTTGATTAAGTTCCTGTTGATATTATAAAAACAATTTCCCATTTCACTTAACATAAAACGACCGTTTATTTGTGTTGACTTACTCATATCCGGTTTTCTTTTTAATTTCATTCGAATTCCACCTACAAATTTTTACTTTGTGTTTTTTTATAAATACTTATCATTTGATATGAACCATGATCATCATCAACATTTACAAATGTGATAAACATAAACAAACACATATCATTTTTCTACTTTAATTATTTAAAAAAGTAATAATATAAAAGATCATCATTGTAATCAACTTGTTGACGATCATAATAAAACAATGTGTATTGTACTAAAGTAACAAAAAAAAAGTAGAAGAAATAAGATGATAAAAGCAAACATAAAAAAATATCACTTTACTCACAAATATAATTGTTAATTAAGGAATTTACTTTGCCAGACGAGTAGACGACATACTCGTACACTACACACTTATATCTCAAAAGAATAGTGATTACGAGTAAATTAAATAAAGAAATAATATTTTTCGTTTTAATTTAAACAAGCAATATTAAAAAAAAAAAAAAGAATGAGGTCTTTGGTATGTACATTACATATATTTTAAGTAAAGTTGACTAACTTGGTGTTAATTGTAAATATTATTTAATTATCCAATACGGTTGTATTTATTTGCACATTGATATGAAGAGATTTTAACGGCATTGCATCACTATCTGGAATTTATCAAAAAATATTTATTTTAACAGTCGGGAATGTGGTAGGGTTCGGTCCGTAGTGAGACACTTTGCCAGATAAAACCATATTACGTTTTAGTATTATTGCAATAAAAATTTATGAGGGATTGACACAAAGTGGTTCGTAGGAATACAACAAACACTTTATAACCATCCTACTTCCAAGATTTACTATAATAAAGCGGACGATTGAAGTCAATACTCAAGTGATTATAGTTTATACCGACAAATGAATATTTTTTATTTTACAGCCATTTATAAATCCTTGCAAAACTATTTAAAAATGGAGAAGCAACTGTTCCCTTATATGTGAATGACGTGATTTTTGCTATCTGGGATTGAACTTAATCAAGACTATTGAATCTGGCAAATCACAATTGTAAACATTTCATATCATAGGGTTAAATAAAAATACAGTCATCATTTAATTCTTTAAATAAATTGACATCCATCCGTCTATTTATTCATCTTATCACTTCAAAATCGTAACAATCACATTATTGTAATTATTTTAATTCATCATCATTGCGTTTGTTCTTGTTGTTCACTATAATTTTATTCTTAATCTTTTATAGTTTTTCTTGAAAGATGTCAATTTTATTGAATAGATTAACAACGAAAAGAACAAACTTTAATTAACTTAATTATATTATTACTATTTCTTAGTTTTTGAAATTCAACCGTTCTAGTTAAATATAATCAAAAATGAAAAGAAGTGTGGATTGTGGAATTTAGAATTAAATTAAATTAAAAATTTTAAATAATTAATTTACATTTATGGAAAACGCGTAAAACTGTTTTTTTATTATTGATTTGTTGTTTGAATTTATTAAGTTGTTACATTAATTTTTTCTATTGACAAATAGATTAATAATAATAGCTATAAACCAGTGATCGCAAATACGGGACACGCGTTCCAGACTTTATACATTTACAAATTTCTCTGCCTGGCCAATCGCTTTGAATTATGCTCCAAAACTAATTCATGATTTTTTTCTAAAACTGTAAACATTAAATTGGCAACTGCTTCTATTTTATAAATTGGTCAAAATCAGGCAATCGATTTGTTACACAGATTTTGATTTGCTTCAAATTTTTTACAATGGAAAGACAGAATAACGTTTTTTTAATCACGAGTGGTGTTATAATGGTTAAACTTTAAGGTAAGCCTTTTTTGGTAAAAATAATTAAAAAATATGGAGGGGCTGAAATTTCACTGCTCTGAGATATCAAGACTTCGGTCTGGGTTAAGGATTTTGATATAGTTTTCGGCAAACAACTTTTGTGAGGACATGGTTTTTAGTTTTGGGCAGCGATGTATATCAAACACAACTCTTTGTTAAAGTACAAGTATGTTTGTATCTCTGTTTAGAAATTTATTACAAAACTAACACGAAACATCAATACGTTGTCGGAAAATTATAACAGATCATAAATTAACATAATTTAGTGAAAAGATGATACACTCAGCAAACTACGAAAAAACCTATCCATTTAAATCAAAATTTCATATTTCTTTCAAAATTTCAAAAATATTCTAAAAAAAACTTTAAAAAAAAAATAGAACCGCCTTCAGAAAAAACACAAAAAATTGAAAAATAATTCAATGGTGGCTTTTAGTTACAAATAGGGCTCGTAAAATACTCGAACACTAAGTACCCGGGTATCGAGTAGTTATTTTACTCAAATACCCGGGTACCCGGGTAACCCGGGTATTTGGATAATTAAAACAAAACGAATTTCAATAGTTCATTTGCACATATTTAATTCAATTACTATTTATATTTATGTATTTAATTCAATTAATTTAATTCTTAAATATATGTTAAACGTTAAATGAAATCAAATTTTATAATAATATAACATTTACTATAACTTTTTGTTTATAAAATAGTATTTTAAAAATATTAAGCCGTTGAGTGTGGAAGGAGCTAACGAACTGCGAATTTTGGTTAATATATTACAGGCTACTGAAAACACCCGTTCGCATGCCGTTAATGTGTAGAATTTATAGTAAGCAGTGAAGCGTACAGATTATCTTACATTTGGTTTCGCTTACCCCCCCATTTGTCTCCATAAATCGAAGGGATTGCTCAACATTTAAATTTTCGCTTTTGTCTTTGGTTTTAGTTATATATGATGCAAGACAATGTTGTAGCTCATTATATACTGATGTTTGTTCCCGCTCTCTATCAGAAGAGCTTGAGCTTTGATCTGCAACTCTGATGTTGTTTTCATTCGAGTATAGACGTAATATTAATTGATGAGCAAGCTACTTTGTAGAAATTTTTGTTGCGTAGCTTAACAACTCATTGCCTTTTGGAAAAATGCCATGATGCAAATATAACGATAATTAATTTTTGAGATCAATTAAACTCAAGTAAGTAAAGAAGTAATTGGAATTTTTTCAATTCAAAGGTATTGTTTGAAGTTTCTCAGAAAAAAGCTCACTTTACATTTTTCGTGTTTCGGTTGGGATTTGAACCTACCTCGTGCCCCGTGCCCGGCTCTAATCCTTGGGCAGACACGCTATCGATTACGCCGTTGAGGCGATGACAATTTCAAAGTTGAAACTTCTTCATCACTTATTTATTTTTACTTAAGCTGAATTTTTTCCACTGTCATTAGACTCCCTATTATGGAAATATTTTTACATTATATGGCAAATTTTTTTTTTTGCATTAAATTTCTAGACAATACGTTGTGTGAATTCATAGAATGGGGAACATTTCTATTCTAATTAACATCCTAAGTCACGATTGTATTGATTGTTGCAGTCATTATTGATTGTTTCCAATGATAATGTTATTATATCCTTTTGTCAACGTCCATCAACTTCGTTTTTCAAAATTTTAAATAGTTCACGAGAAAGAGGTGTACTAATCTCGTTTATTTTTTTAGTACGAGTAAAAGTTTACCTTCAGCTGTTATAAGGGTGGCGTTTTCTTTACTCAATTCTTGTGCTGCTAGCATAAGCGGTTCGAGAATAAATGAGATTTCTTTTAATATTTCTAAATCGCATTCGTTCATTTTGTCAGCGCCTAGCTCATCGAGTGCAGTATTAATGCATTTTTTAATTTAAAAAATTGATTTATTGCTGCAATGAGCGTATTCCACCGTGTTTTACAATCTAAAATTAGTTTTAACTTTATGCCTTCCTGAACTTCTACGTGCTTTGATAAAATGTTAGTTCTTACTGCCATTTAGTTGCAATACATTAAAATAATTTTTTTTTACTGTTTTTAAACATTTTAATTATAAAAATAAAATAAATTAAACAATCGGAAAATAACTGTAGTCGTTTGTGGGAGTTTATGTTACTCATGAATCTGTCAAGGATCTGCATTTTAAGGCGATAGAAGTATTTCTAAAAAATCTAGATTCATTCATTTTATAAATCTTTTTTGGTTCAATTGGTCGCTAAAACGCCCCTTTTACTTACAAGCTTCGTAACTATTTGACTGCCTTAGCTGATTTACGAATTTATATCTAAAATACTACAGTACAACATATATTTTCTGAAATTATTTTTTGGACAAATGAGCAAAAGCGACAGTGAGCGTCATAAGAATTTTTGTTTTTTTATTATCCGGGTACTCGAAGCTATTACCCGGATATTCGAGTAGTAAAATTTTTGGTCAAATACCCGGGTACCCGGTTATCCAATACCCGAGTATACGAGCCCTAGTTACAAAAAATACAGCATCTTTTGTAGTCCAGTAACTTTATACATTACCGTATGCGTCAAATCCGGTAGTTCTGATTTTTTGCAGACTTGTTTATGATGTTGGCCTAATGAATAATCCAAGTTTGTGACCTCGAGCGCCGAACGCAACTTCGTCAAAAATCGAAAAAACCGCGAAAAAATCGTTATTTTTTCAAATTTTGGCGATTATAACCATAAAGGACTAGTTTTTTCTTTGACCTTTCTTAAGACGTTTTTAAAGTAGACTAAATTTGCTACAATATGATACTAGAACTGTCTCTGCAGACACAATAGTTTCCGAGATTAAGCCTTTCAAAGTTTATCATTTTTTTCGAACTTCGCAATTTTTTGCAATTCTGTCGATCTAAATAAACTGTGACCCTGAATATACTATTGAAGCCCTGTACTTTTATGATGGGATGTTGAAAAAGAAAATGAGAAGTGTGAACAGTGTGCACAGGTATGTTGAACTCTCGATACTTTTCCAAAATCATCCTTATCGAGAAAAGAGCATCGGTAGTACCTCGGCTCCGCCGTAAACCACACTGATATTCTCCAAACAGTTGTTCAGCAAAAGAAAATAAATGATTAAATTAACAATTAAATCAATATTTATAAATTTTATGCATTTGTTACAAAAAATGGTGTGAATAACTAGTGCGAATGCGTTTTCCAAACGCGAGTTATTGCAGCACTCCCTACGGTCATGCTGCAAACTAACTCTTGTTTGGAAAACACATTCGCACTAGTAATACAATCTACTATTTCTCATTGGCCACCACACACACATGTATTTATTAATACAATTATTAGGACAGGGATGTACAAAACTCTACAAAGGTATAAATTGCAAAAAATTGCGAAGTTCGAAAAAAATGATAAACTTTGAAAGGCTTAATCTCGGAAACTATTAGTTCTACAGAGACAGTTTTGGTATCATATTGTAGCAAATTTAGTCTACTTTAAAACCATTCAAAAAAATTTTAAAGAAAAAACTAGGCCTTTAGGGTTATAATCGCCAAAATTTGAAAAAAAAAAAACGATTTTTTCGCGGTTTTTTCGATTTTTGACAAAGTTGCGTTCAGCGCTCGAGGTTACAAACTTGGATTATTCATTAGGCTAGCATCATAAACAAGTCTGTAGAAAATCAGAACTACCGGCTTTGACGCATACTATGAGAACTACCGGATTAGACCCCATACTCTCAGGCGACAAAGTTACTGGACTACATCAAAAAATTAAATTAATTTAGCCCTCTTGGAAAGTTCCGCTTGAGGTTCGTCCGTATCTGGATTGAAGTATTGGGATGGCATATCCCCATCAGGGGATGGTGATGAATCGTCGACGTCGTGTGCCCACAAGTCATCCTCCATTTCGGCATCGGAGAGATCGTCACCTTCTGGGATATCTGCTACTGCAACTACAAAAATGATCAGGTACAGTTACATAATCTTCTTTTCTCATCAGCCACCACACACATATATCTATTAATACAATTATTAAGACAGGGATGTAGAAAACTCTACAAAGGTATAATGCAAGCAATTGAGAAGTTCGAAAAAAGTCATAAACTTTGAAAGGCTTAATCCCAGAAACTATTGGGTCTACAGAGACAGTTCTAGTATCATATTGTAGCAAATTTAGTCTACTTTAAAAACAGCCTAAGTAAGGTTAAAGAAAAAACTAGGCCTTTAGGGTTATAATCGCCAAAATTTGAAAAAATAACGATTTTTTCGCGGTTTTTGCGATTTTTGACGAAGTTGCGTTCGGCGCTCGAGGTCACAAACTTGGATTATTCATTAGGCCAACATCATAAACAAGTCTGCAAAAAATCAGAACTACCGGATTTGACGCATACTACCCCATACACTCAGGCGACAAAGTTACTGGACTATTGACTTATTTAATTTAGTTATATCTAACTACAGCTAAAAAATTAAGCTTTTAAACAAAATTATTATATAGTAGAAGTTAATCAAATTCAAATCTAGTGAATTAAAAATTATTAGAAGAAAGGACTTGATTTTGAAGAGACGTTTGCGCCTGTTGCCCGATACTCCACAATCCGTTTGTTGTTTGCAGTAGCTGTGGAGTTGGAGATGTATGTTCACCAAATAGATGTGTTTGGGCATATTTGAATGGACAACTTAATCATGAGATCCCTATGCAACAGCCCGAAGGTTTTGTGAGTAAAGAATATCCCAAAAAGGTGTGCAAACTTTGGTGTGCAAGGTCACTTTATGGACTCAAACAGTCTGGAATGAAACCCTACAGAAGGAGTTCGTTCGAATGGGCTTCGAGAGACTCAAAACTGAGAATTGTTTGTATGTAAGAACTGATTCGAAGAATGGTATCACAATTTTGGTGGTTTATGTCGACGACATATTGGTAGCTTGGAAGTCTCTGGAAGATGTTATCTCAGTGAGGAAAAAAATCAAGAACAAATTTGATTGTGTGGAAAAGGGTGCTCTCAACTATTTCCTGGGTATGGAAGTGTTGAGAGAGGGGAGAATGGAGCTTTGAGAGTTACTCAGAAGCAGTTTATTCAAAAAATGCTGGAGGAATTCAACTTGGAAGATTTAAGGATATGTAGTACACCAATCAATTCTGGTACAATCCCAACAAAGTGCGTACAGTGTAATGAAGATTGTAAGAAGGTAAATATTACTATTTCTCAATCATTGATAGGATCTCTTCTATACATGGGACTGTGTACAAGACCGGATATTCTTCACTCGTTTTCTAAATTGTCTCAGATGAATTCTAATCCTCACAAGGAGCACTTCACTGCTGCAGAGCACGTTGTTAAGTATTTGCTGATGGTATTTGACTATGGAATTTCGTACGTTAAGCAAGGAAAATCAATATTCGCTTTAAGGCGATGCAGATTGGGCTAGTCCAACACAGAGTAGGCGTTCGTTCACTGGTTACATTTTTTGTTTAGCTGGTGGTCCAGTTACGTGGGATTACAGCCTAAATTACAGCCTACAATCGCCTTGAGTAGTACCGAAGCAGAATATATGGCTCTTTGCTCTACTGGGAAGGAAGCTGTATATCTTCGGAATAGGCTAACAGAAATTGGATTTACACAGTTCATTGATCAACCTACAAACATTCTTGCGGATAATTTCATTCATTCATCATACTTCAACGCGAAGAGTCGTGTTTTTAGCTTTCCGAATTAGTCTCAATAATAAATATCATTTTTAAAGAAGTTTTAAATTGGAAATATATCTAAAAAGGCATATGCCTACTTAATATTGTATTTGTGGTGGGTGGTTTGAGCAGTATTCTTTTTAATTGAATTGAACTGAAATATCAAGTGAAATACTAACAATTCTTTTTCATCTAAGTAATATAAGTAAATAATAGTGTTAATAATAGTGATCTTTCTGTCTGTGTTAATCGAATCTATGAGTGGTTTAGACGTTTGTGTTAAAGCTCCAGTGAATCATAAATTGTGATAATATAAGTACATAGAGTATTTTGATCAGATCGAGAATATTCATTTGTTTAACTGAAATCATAAGCGGATTGTTGTCAAGCCAAAACTAAAGTTACTCTATCCCACAACTGCTAACAAATTGTTAATCTATAAACATTGGTAGTGTTGTATATTTATTTTAAGAATCTTTAATGACACAGTCACTTAGTGGTAAATAACACTTGCTTGACATTTTGCGATAAGCTTTGTGTGAATTTAAAATCAAGATAGCTAAAGTCAACTACTATCAAATTACTGTGAGCGGTCTTCATCAGTTTAGCTGCTATTTGAATTAAAGTATAACTTATCGATTGAATTTAGTACACTTATCTGCTGAACTGAAATATTAAGTGGACGGTTGCTGATATCTAAACGTGAATTTAAATCAAGATATCAAAAGTCAACTACTGTCAAATTACTGTCAGCTTCATCACCTATATAGCTGCAAATTGAATTAAAGAATAATTTATTGATGAAGTTTGCTGAACTGAAATACTAAGTGGATTGTTCCTGAAATCTAAACTAGAGTTTTCTGCATAGGATCTTGATGAAACTTTGGCAAATGATACAGGTTCACTTGAAAATGGAAGATCTGGATTCATTTCAAATTTGGACAAAATGGCGGGGGGTCTCCCGAACACCTCTAAGTTTAAATCTTGAATAACTTCTTATCCCGGGCTATGATCCTATTGAAACTTAGTATATAAGGTTTTAGTACTGTTTCCAATATTTCTGCATACCAACTTCCGGTTTGTCACTTCCGGTTAAAAAGTTTTTTTTTCAGGTGTTTATCCATACTGTAGCCTACAATTACCGATCGATTTTCATGAAACGTTGCGAAAAGCTTTTAAATAACATGAGAAAGATTTTATCAGCTTTTGGAGCACATTGGATAAAGGGTTGGGGGGTCCACCATACAACAGGTGGTTTTTTCCACAAAGTTTTTAAGTTTGTTGGGAGCATAAAACATTCATTCGTGAATGAATTTTGATGACACTTTGGAAAAAGACGCAAACATGTATGACAAAGAACTGATTAGTTTTTGAGCGATAGTGAACAAAGTGGTGGGGGGTCCCTGGAGCACCTGTTTTTTTGAAAGCTCTATAACTTCTGTACCTGATAAGCGAATTGGATGAAACTTGGTACATGAGTATGTAGTACGGTTTACAATAGTTCTGCATCCCAACTTCCGGTTTTTCACTTCCGGTAAAAAAAATTTTTTTGTACTTTTTTGAAGTTTTTTCAGTGTCTTTATGCACACTACAGCCCACAATAATGAAGTGATTATGATGAAACTTATGGAATAGGGTTCCAATTAGTGTGAAAAGATAATTATCATCTTTTGGGACACATTGATCAAAGTGGCAGGGGGTCTACCATACAACTGCTGACTTTTCACACTTTGTTTTTAAAGTTTGTTGGGAGCATACAGACTTCATTCATAAATCAATTCTAATGACACTTTGGAAAAAGATGGAAACTTAAATGACAAGGAACTGATTAGTTTTTGGACAATATTGGGATAAGTGGTACGGGGTCTTCCGAACACCTTTTTACTGTGTCATCATTTTTTCAATGTTTGTTGGGAGCACACCGCATTCGTTCGTGAACCAATTTTGATGACACTTTGGAAAAAAATGCAAACATGTATGGCAAAGAACTGATTAGTTTTTGAGCGATAGTGAACAAAGTGGTGGGGGGTGTTCCATGCACCTGTTTTTTTAAGCTCAATAACATCTGTACCTGATAATTGAATTGGATGAAACTTTATACATAAGCATTTAGTATGATTTACAAAAATTCTGCATCCCAACTTCCGGTTTTCACTTCCGGTAAAAAAAATTTTTTTTTAATTGTTGGCAATTTTTTCAGTATCTTTATGCACACTACAGCCTACAATAATGAAGTGATTATGATAAAACTTATGGAAACGTTTCAATTAGTGTAAGAAGATAATTATCATCTTTTGGGACACATTGACCAAAGTGGCGGGGGATCTACCATACAACTGCTGATTTTTCACACTTGGTTTTTAAAGTTTGTTGGGAGCATACAGATTTCATTCATTAATCAATTTTAATGGCACTTTGAAAAATGATAAAGACTTTATTGACAAAGAATTGACTAGTTTTTGGACAATATTGGGATAAGTGGTGGGGTCCTCCCGAACACCTGTTTATTGTTTCAATGTTTGTTGGAAGCATACAACATTCGTTCGTTAAGTAATTTTGATTGCACTTTGCAAAAAAATGCAAATATGTATGGCAAGCAACTGATTAGTTTTTTTTAGCGATAGTGAACAAAGTGGTAGGGGGTCCTCCAAGCACCTGTTATTTTGGAAGCTCAATAACTTCTGTACCTGATAATCGAGTTGGATGAAATTTGGTACATACACATTTAGTACGGTTTACAACAGTTCTGCATCCTTACTTCCGCTTTGTCACTTCCGATAAAATTTTTTTTACTTTTTCTCGTACAACAGAATTTATGTTTGTTGGGATACTACTGCCTGCTTTAATATTTTTATTATTAGAACTACGAAGTCCATTATATTGGTTAGCTTTTAATTAAAGTATTTTATGGATATTAGCTCATTATATATCCAGAACACTATGTTTCCAGAGCTGTGGTGAAGTCAGCCTATGCATCAGCGTCGCAATATTTTTTACTTGATTACTTTCATTGTGATTTCTCTTGCTCACCTGTGTTTTTTTTCTTTTGTTTCAGGGAACTGCAGGAGCTGCTTGCTTGCCAACCACCTTCAAGGTTCTTATTGACCCTTTGCAATGCCGCCTAAGATTAATGGTGATTCCGCCTGTCTTGTGTGTTCAAGGAAGGTACAAGACGGTATCTGCTGTGACATTTGTTCTGGGTGGGTTCACTTCAAATATTCTAACCTTTCGCCAAATGAAGTTAGGACCCAGCAATCAAATAGGTCCGAAGAATGGCTTTGCCCCAATTGCAGCAAAATTAGCTCTGACCCTATCGCTCTGATGAAAATCCAAATTTCAAGCATTAACGATTTCCCTTCATACACTGAGGCAGCAAATCAAAACTTTGTACAGGAGATTAGCAAGCTCAAATCATCGCAAGCCAGTCTTGCCTCGGATTTTCAAAATCTGTCTTTCATCTTCCAAACTGCTTCCTTAGAGTGGTCTACCATAAAATCTTCAGTATCTGAATATGCTGCTGAAGTCAGCTCTCTTAGGTGTGATTTATCCAACATCAAGAGTCAAGTCTTATGACTCTACTTTAGCTTCAATTGCTGTCTTGGAAACTAAGCTGTCTGCCCTTCAAAGGTTCTAGAGACGGAATGATATTGTTCTATCAGGATTTCCGAACACTAAGTTTGATCTTAGTGGTACGATTCTCAAGGTCTTGTGTATATATCTTCCCGAATTTGATGAAACACAAGTTGTTTCTTATCGATGGCTAAATCTCTCCATGGCCTCCGCTGTAGTTACTATTTCTCACATCCATATTCGTGATAGCATTATGTCGAACTATTTCAAAAAGAAAAAAAAAATTCTAGCGTCAGATCTGGTGGATTTCATTAATAATCAATCCATCATCTATTTGAACAACAACCTTCCTCCTGTGTTAGCAGCTTTAGCAAAGCAGGCACCTATACTTAAAAAAATGTTTAATTACCAGCTTTCGCACAGAGGTGGTGTCAATTGTCGTCACCAAGGATGGTGTCTCTTCTGAATATGATGATCTCTCTATTCTGAATTTGCACTTTCCTATAACCTAAACACCGGTTTATGTTTTCCTTATGCTAAGTTGTTTCTTTATTTCTATCTTCTTCGCTCTCCTTTTCCCTTTTCCTCTGCTCATTCCTCCCACTGCAGTATATATTAAGTGCTATGAGTTGTGTACATCTTTCTTGTTTTTCTTGTTTGTGTTTGTCCTCTTTCCTTTCTCCATTTCCCTCTCCTTGCTCTAGTGGTTCCAGTCTTCTTTTTTTTATTCTCGTTTTATGGCAGGTAGTCAATTACTTCAAACATTGGGTACTGGAAGTTGTATCCCTGGTCTTATACGTGGTTGCAAGGATCTGCTGAATGTTGGCAATTTTGCTGGACAGAGCTTAAACCCTCGACTAAATTCCTCCAAGCTTAATGAAATCCGACTTCTTCTCAAGAGTAACTTTCTCGATCTGGTGGGTGTCTCGGAAACTTGGTTTAAACAGTACACCACCAACACTGCGATTGCTATTGATGGTTTCCGAGTACATTGTTTGGATAGGCCTAGAAGGAGGGGAGGCGGTGTTGCCCTTTACGTTAGTCACACGCTTAAATCAAAGGTTATACATGTTCTGTCTAAGTCCTATGCAGAACTGTTGTTTGTTCAAGTGACTGTTGGATCATTGTCGTTGCTGGCCATTGTTGCCTACTTGCCCTCTGGTGGTATTGAGCTGGTTGAAGAAGTTATTTCGGAGATAGCCGTTATATACCCTTTTGTAGTGGTCATGGGTGATTTCAACGTAAATCTCCTGTTTCCCAATCTTCATGCCACATGTACAGGCTTTGCTGACAGTTAAACCAACTGTAAATTCTAATAACCGTCCAACCCATCATGCGTCCTCGTCTATATTATCTCACGCTTCTTGCACTTCCAGTGAATATCTGGGCTCATGTATTGACTTTTTTATGGTTAGTGACGACTCACTAGTTAAGCTTCACAATCAGTTCTGGATTCCCGGTATCTCTCACCATGCCTTCATTATCATGTCGCTAGCGATTTTTAAAGTGCCTCAAACCTCTTATAAATGCGTCCCCGATTTCGAAAAGGTTGACATGTTAAGTTTGCAGTGTTTTCTTGACACAGTTAATTTTTACCCAGTCTATTCTTCTACCGATATTGATGTTAAGCTAAACTTTTTAAACAAAGTTATATGTCAACTAATGGATAAGTTCCTGCCGTATAAATCGATTTCGAGTCACATAGTTTCCACCATCCATCTGTCCCCAGAAACATTACATGTGAGAGCAATGAGAGATTTGGCCTATCTGGAATTTCTGAGAGACGGCACTGATTTGAATTGAAACACCATTCGTTTACTTAGGAATAAATTTAAGGCGATGGTCCGCAAAGCCAATTTGGAATATGGTGACAGAATCTTCAGAAGAGTGTTTTCATCTACTGATCTTTGGAGAAAAATTAAAAATGCTGGTATTCTTCCCGACCAAGTGGAAGCTCCTTCTTTAAGCGTAGCTGAACTCAATCTCATCAATAAAACATTTGTTAAACCCAACAGCTTTCTATCTCTTGACCGGTCTGAACTTGATGTACCAGAGGACGTTAAAGCCTTCTCCTTTCGATCTATTTCTCATGAAGAGCTCGTGTCAACGTTTTAATCTATTACCTCGAATTCTATTTTTTTTGACAACATTCCTTTAAAGTTCCTCAAGCTTATTTTTCCACGCATTTCTCCTCATATTTTATATTTCGTCAACTATGCCATTATGGTTGCGCGCTTTCCCGACGCCTTGAAAATTGCCAAAATTTTGCCGATTCCTAAAAAGGGTAGTACCGATTTCCGTCCCATCAACATCTTACCAGTTCTGGCCAAAGTCTTCGAAAAGCTTATTTACATTCAATTAAATGATCATGTTTCGAGACTAGGATTAATCTATGATAAACAGTCAGTCTTTTGTAAACATCACAGCACCACATCCACTTTGCTTGATGTCTCCGATCAAATCAGACTCAATATTAACAGGAAACTGCTTTCTATTCTATTTTTTTTGGACTTCATTAAGGCTTTTGACTCTGTTGATCATTCTATTTTAGTTTCTAAACTTAAATCTCAATTTCTGCTATCATCTTCTGCCTGTACTCTCATCTACTCTTATTTAACAGGCCATTTTCAAAGTGCGTCTCTGGTGGTATGTTATCTAATCTGCTGCCTGTTACTAAGGGAGTGCCTCAGGGTTCGATTCTCGAACCCTTGCTTTTTTCGCTCTTCATCAATGATATTGCGGGGTCTTGCTCACGTGCTTCCGTTCACCTGTTTGCGGATGATGTGCAGATTCTACATGCTGGGTTGAGGTCGAGTCTTAATGTTTGTATCGAGGAGTTAAATAATGATCTAGAGTGCATTTCTAAATGGGCTCGAGATAATCGCTTGTCGCTGAATCCAGCTAAATCGCAAGCGATTCTTTTCAACTACAATCTTGCCTTGCCTCCTAATTCGTTGCATATAAGGCTGGACGGGAATGTTATACCCTCTTCTGATCGAGCTAAAAATCTAGGAATTATCTTCGATGATAAACTTTGCTGGAAGCCTCAAGTTAATGTCCTGGCGGATCATCAAAAGATTTCGTTGTCTAAACAGCTTCCTTCATCTTCACATCTGAAAGCACTTTGTTTTATCACTTGTTCTTCCCCTTATTGACTATGGCATTGAGGTTGTCTCTGGTTGTACCGACGAAACTATTTCTAATCTTAAGTGAGCTTTCAATTTTGCTGTCAGGTATGTTTTCAATTTAAGATCTCGTGAGCATACCTCTCCATATGTTCTGCAAATTCTTGTGACCTCTTTCCTTGATCATGTTAAAATCCGTCTTCTCTGTCATCTTTATCGGGTCGTCAAGTTTCAGGCTCCTTCTTTTCTCTTGAGATGGTTTTCAGCTGGTTACTCCAGAAGGCAATTAAATCTTGTTCTTCCTCAGGTGAGTTGTGCTCTGTGGGAAAAGTCTTTTATTGTGAGAGTCATCAAGCTCTTCAATGACCTACCTATGTCTTTGAAGAGATTCAATTTCTCCCCAGCTGTCTTTAGAAGGAAACTGGTAAATCATTTTGGCTCTGTTCGAGCTTGATCACTTAACTGATTAATTAGTTAATTAATGCCTTTGCTTCTGGTGCCCCTGCGCTAATTGTCTGCTTTACATTACTTAATATAAGTTGGACCATTGAGCCTCTTTCCTTTTCCTTTTTATCTTTTGCCTATGCCATTCCCCTTTTTCCTTCCTTTTCCTCCCCTTCCCTATCTGTTTGCTGTTTTGTTTATTTTTATTTATTTTATTTTATTTATTCATTCATTTGATCGATACAGCACAACAACAGGGTCGTTTTAATGCAGTTAAATAAACTGCATTGTATCGAAAAGCAAGTTACAATTAATGGCATATAAAACTTACATCACGCTTTAGCAAAAATCAACAAAAAAGAAAAAACTTCTTCACAAAAGAAATTCAACAAACTTAACATTATAAAATTAAAACTATATAATAGTAACATCAATATCAATACCATTTATACAAACAAAAAAAAGAGAAAAATGTAATTAAATCTAAAAAATAATCAATAACACACACCAACAGTTAGTGATCATTCAGATAGCTCATACACTCTGCCTTAAACCTATCCCCTCGTGCTATATTCCTCGTATTAGTTGGAATAGAGTTCCATACTCTAGCACCTCTTCTTAGAAATGAACTTTCCATATAATTTGAATTAGCTCTTTGCAAAATTAGGTTTTGTGTTCTGGTCGATTGTGCAAAGATCAGTTTATCATACAGATACTTAGGTTTCTGGTTATTAATAATTTTATGCAGTAAAGTTAGCATTCTAATGTCAAGATAATTTTCCAAGGAACAACCAAAAATTTTATTATAATATGGTGTCAACCTATCCCTTCGTTTTAGGCCAAATATATATCTTAGGCATGAATTAAAAACCTTCTTTATTTTAGCCATTAAGCTAGAAGTCAAGTTAGAAAAAACAACGTCACAGTACAGAAGATGACTCAAGATCAATGACCTTACCAAAAGCAAACGAACCTTAGTCGGGGTAAAACTAGCATTTCTCCAAAGTACTCTCAAGCCAAAGAACATTCTCTGCGTTATTGTGTTTACATGTGTAGTCCAGTCCAGATTATTATCCAGAATCAAACCCAAGTCTTTAACAGTTTTGGTAAAGACTATCAAATCATGACCAACTCTAATTCTTGGTATGAATAAATCAGCGTCATTAAAATCAAGTCTACCCTTCTGTGAAAAAATAATTGCTTGTGTCTTCTTCGCATTTAATGATAGTTGGTTATCAGTTGACCATGATATTATGTTACTTATATCTCTGTTCATGGCCGATATTGTGTCATTTAGGACTGACATTTTATCGTTCTGCCCTACATTTACTTCACAGAATAGTTGAAGATCGTCTGCAAAAAGGTGATAATTCGAGTGTGTTATAGAATTCCCAATGTCATTAATGTACATTGCAAATATTAAAGGTCCCAGTATTGATCCTTGTGGCACTCCCGTGGGTAGGGGCAATTGAGCTGATGAAATTCCATTACAGTCAACGAATTGGAAACGATCAGTTAAGTACGACAGTATCAATTTCGCTGCGTTAACATGAAAATTAAATAAGGTTAGCAACTTAGTGTAGAATTTCTTGAAAGATATAGAATTGAAAGCTTTCCGGAAATCCAGTAAGCAGAGCACCGCTAGATTTCCTTTATCTAGACATTCTCGAATGAAATCAGTTACATCTGCAAGTACAGTTTCAGTGCTATGATTGACTCTAAAACCTGACTGCAGTGGCGTTAATAAGTCATTAGTATATAGAAAATGTTTAATCTGATCAGAAATAAGTCGTTCAAAGACTTTAGAGAGAGCCGGTAGATGCGTAATAGGCCTTACATCTGCTGGTGATATAGGGTCTTTGATTTTCGGTAATCCAATGACTTTACCAGTTTTCCAGATCCTCGGGTATTCGCAAGACTTCAAGATTTGGTTAAATAAATACGTTACATGTGGTATGATCACAGGAGTCATAAGTTTAATGAATTGGAGGGGTATATTATCAGCACCAACTGCATTTGAAGTTATTGACCCAAGTGCTTTAGAAGTATCGTCATTTGTGACCTCAATAAATTCAAATCTATTAGTATTATCAACATCATTGACAGTTGCAGGCTCAATGATCTGCTCTAAATTAAATACTGGTTGTTGCACATTACTCAAACCCGCTGGTAATTTAACAAATTCCCTATTAAGGTCATCTGGCTGAAACTTAGTAACAGTTTCATCTGGATCCTTAAGCTTCATACCATATTTCTCTAGGTTCTTCCATAATTTTTTGGTGTTTAGGTTAGGGTTCAGTTTCTGAAACAAATACCGCTTTTTAGCAGATTTAACCATTTTATTAAACTCTTTCTCATAATTTCTATATATTACTTTATCACCTTCACTACGAGTCCTTTTCCAGACATTTTTAGCCATTATCACTAATTGTTTTTTATTTTTGATTTTATAATTATACCATGGGATCGGTTTATTAACCAACTTGATCATCTGAAAAGGAGCATGATGATTTAATAATCTATGTAAGTTACTATAGAAAAAGTTAAACTTCTCATCAATTGAGTTAAGTTCCTGTAGATATATCCAGTTCACATTAAGTACATCACTATGTAATTCAGCAATTTTAATCTCATTATATCTACGGATAAAAGTAAATTCATCTTGAACCTCGGTATGTATATTAAATTCAATCGAAATAAGATCGTGATCTGAGAAAGGTTTCTGATAAAAATTAGAAGTTTTAGAGGATATATTCGAGACAATAAGATCAAGAAGCCTATTTGATGTATCACTAGTTCTAGTCGGTTTTGTTTGGGTGGAGCACAGATTTAACGGTTCAAATATATTTCTTAAGTTCCTACTTTCCACTGGATCCAATAGATCAATATTAAGGTCACCCATTAGTATAATAGTATCGTAATCTTCAGTAAATGCATACAATAGTTCACTTAATTCGTCCAAGGGAAGTCCCCTAACATGCATGTAAGCAACACAAACAACAACTTTGGATAGATCTATAACAAACTCAAGAGATAAATATTCTATGTTATCCGAGGATCCCTTAGAATAAACTTTAACATGATACTGTTTAGCGAAATCATCCCGTACATAAAATGCAACCCCACCGGCCCTTCTCCCTAATCTATCATTCCTGAATAGTTTATAGCCCTCCACTTGAACACTCCTATTCGTATGCGATGTTTTAAGATGTGACTCTGATACCCCTATTATATGGTGCGTAGTTTTATAAAATTCCATCCGTAGCTTATCAATATTTGCATGAATACTACGCGCATTAATATGGCACACTTTTAAACAATCTAAGAGATGAGAAGTACTAGAGAATGGATTACTACGAGAACGTTTTACCATAATACTATCTAGGACAGGTCCATACAGAATGCATGAAGCTCCAAACAACCATAAAGCTACCGTGTGTTAAATGATATGCTAGGTAATAAAAATAACTATAACAATATAAATAATTAAATCTTAAAATTAAAAACATAAATCATTGATTTGATTACAAAAAATTTGCAAAAGATTCCACTCTACCTGAAGGGTTCTAGCTCCTCCTGTGTTCTTACAATTGTTGGAATACCATTTTCCCCAGCAATAATAACCACCATTCCTTTACGGATAGTCGCTTTGAAAATAGCCTTCGACTTCACTAGCTTCTTAGCCTCCATAAGAATAGCACTAACAGTTTTTGTCAAGTACTCGTTAATATAAATTCTGCTCCTCGGCAAGTTAGGCTCAATACATGTTAGTAGTAGTTGTTTATTTTTAATGAATTTGTAGTAGGCTGCCATAAACTCATTACGCTTCAGTTGCTTGAAAAAGCAGATCATCACAGAACACGTTCCACCGCCATCACCAAGCCTCCTAGACAACTTCACCACATTCTCAACATCATTCAGTGTAAAGTTTGGCACTTGGAGCTCTTCCGATAGTTTCAAGACAAATTGCTGATCATATGTGTTAACTGAATCCGGAATACCATGGACCATTAGCACCTTTCTATTTCTCCAATCCTCCCTCTTGTTGCATAGGATCATCTGGTTTTCTAGTAACTCTATGCGTTTCACTAGACTAGCATTCACTGCGGCCAATTCATTTTTCATTTCTTCTTTAAATTTGTTACAGAGTTCTGTCATTTTGGGCCACATCCCATCCAATTTCTTCATTACCCATCCCTCTATCTCCTCCTTCACTAAGCTCGATACAACACTTGAGATATTGCTGTTTTTGATACAATCACCACAAAACCATTTCTCTTTGGATTGTAGATATTCAAAATCAACTTCATTCAGCACACCAGCACAAAGAGCATGAAACCATTTCTTACATCCATCACAGCTTAGCCAATTCACTGTCTTACTATTTGATGAATCTGGTAACTCAGCTTTTTTACATTTAAAGCACTTATGTGACATTGTATTTTTTAGGTTAGGTATTCACTTGATTTTTATATTTATTTTTATTTTATATTATATGTACATATATTTACTTCCATTCAGACGTTCGGCAAATATTATTAATAAGCGGAATATTGCAAATTTTTGCAATTTAAAATAATTATTTCATAGTTACTATTATTAATTATTTATTTAATAAAAAACGCGTGTTCGTTCAACGCCGATGACGTTTTTTATCATGACGTTTTTTGTTTTATTTTTTTTTTTCCCTTGTGTCTTTTGTACTCGATTTTCATGCTTTAATTACAGAAACGTTTTCTTTCTCTCTTTTTTTTTCTTCTATTTCCTTCCCTGTCTTCTTTTTCCCCCTTCTTTTCCTCATCTTTATATCATCTCTTGTCTGGGATCAGGTATGCCTTATTGTTGGTTGGCTTGCAAGTGTCGTTTATGGCAGCTCCCTCTTTTGACAGTAGCCTACTCAAAACACACAGAAATTTTCTTTCTCTGGCTACTGTATACAAGTATGGGCCTTTGGCTTATTTGTAATCAAACCTACTCTTAGCTCTTTCTGGGTGGGATGTTGGTTGCTATTTTTCTTTCAGTTTTCAGTGAGTGAGACTTTCATTTGCAAGTGGTTAAGTAATTGACAAGAAATAGTTTATCATTGAATTTTAAATAATTATTAAATTTGTTAATTTAATAAAAATGTTTTATTTTTTAACAACTTTTTTATAAAATATAAAAATCAGACCGGTTTCAGATACAAATATCTATCGTCAGTCCATTGAATTTTAATTTGAAATCTATATTAATCATTACATAATTTTCTTTGAAATATAATATTTATAATTTTTCTTAAGTATAAGACAGTTCTTCTGTACATAAACATGGGCCTATGCGCTGACCTTTTTTGTATCGTTTATATGAATAAATTGAAATAAATAATTTTGGAGCAATCAAACTTGTTCAAAATCCAGTATATCACAACAGAACAAAACACATATAAAGATTCACTTTGTACGGGAGATTTTCGAGAAAAAATTAATTGATCTTCAATATGTTTCATCAGAAGAGAACATGGCAGATATCATGACGAAGAATCTCAACAAAATCAAGCATAGCTTCCATGTCAAGAAGGTGAATATTAATTGAAGGAGTGTGTTGGAGTCAATTAATAATATAATCCTAGTTGCATTTCTTTTTATGCTTATGTTTTTTGTCTGAAGTTTTTTCATTAATAAAATTTTCTATAATTCATTCGGTTGTTCCAATAATACTTGCATATGAATAAATGCATGTATAAAAATTTAATAATTGGCAGTTATGGTAAAAGTAAAAATTATGCACTCATATTGATATTGTCGATAGGGAGAATAACAATAGATTAATCAAACTCTTATCCACCTACATGATAATGAAAAAAATTGTAATCTGATCGTTAGTTTTTCTGCAAATAAATTTTTAGTCTTTGAGAGCCAGTGAATCTCAAATTATATTTTGCTTTGCTATTGCTCTTCATGAATTTCATTCAAAATACAAATATTTACTTAGCCATGCAAAAATAGTATATTAATCAATAACCATATATTGATCCCTTTTACTTCCGAGGATCAAGTTAACGTAAACGTTAACGTATAATAAACTGAGTTATTCAAGTTTGAATTTAATCATGGAAAATGCCACACGAATGTTTCGTTCGGGAATTGTATTTCTGGCAAATTTTATAATGAAAAAAAAACCAATTCAAATATGAATTAAATTAACTGTCTTCCTAGTAATTAAGTCGAATCATATAAAGAACATGTAATCTTACCTGTTTTTCCGGTACTTCGCGAAATAGACATTGACACAAAAATTGTAGTAATTTTCCAATTTAACAGGAAAATGACAAAATACTGGATAATTTAGTACGACTAAATGTGATTATCAAATTGGTGAAAAATCTACAAAATTATAACTAATTTAATAAAATTTCAACTATTAAAATTTCTATATACATACGTTAAAGTTTATCTAATCTAATCTCCATGTGGAATAATTAATATTTGTATATCCATCACGTTTGTTCCCGTATGTCCTATGACAATATGTTCACTTCCGTTATAGAACTGTTTGAAAAAATTATACGAATCGTTATTGAAAATAAATTGTTCAATCTCATTTTCATTTCCATAATCTGCAAACAATTTAGGACATCCAATTGCTCCCGCTGCCGATGTTGGTCCATCAATCCCATCGGTTCCACCAGATAAAAACAAAACATCTTTAAGAATCTCATTTCTTGATGAATTTAATCCAAATCTTAAAGCTAACTCTTGATTCCTTCCACCCAATCCGCTTCCATTTAATTTCACAGTCGGCTCTCCTCCTGATATCAAACAAATATCCGAATCAATCTTATGTTGTATTCGTTCACCAAAATCCTCTTCAAAACATAAAACTTCTTGTAACGATTGTAATTGAAGATAAAATTCTGAAACGGATACCGAACCCTTTTGTAATTTTTTGATTAAAATCGCTAGAGTTGTGAAACCTTCACTTAAACTCTGAACGTCTCCTTGAATTTTATTTGATAGAAAAATTGGAGCAAGATTGTATTTTTTCGTCTCTTCTAATCCAGACTCGATGGCAATTTTGTTATTCCCGATAAGAAATATGGACGAATTATTTGAATATTTTGGAGACTGAAATCGTTTATTGATTTGTTTATGTATCGATCCGGGAACTTCATTAATTATTTCATATTTTTCAAGAATAATCTTAGCGGATTTATTGTAATCGAAGTTTAATGAATTTGGTAAAGTTGGACTGCTCGCGATGAACTCAATCGGATCATTGATTACATCAGATATTATAAGACTTATAATTCTATTACAATTCCAACCAAGTTCTAATAATTTTCCGCCTTTCAATTGTGAAATAGCGATACGAACTGTATTGAGTTCTTCAATCGTGGCTCCCTTCGACACTAATTTTCTAATTACACTTGTTTTTTCCTCTAGAGTTATTGGTGGGATTGGCAATGGAATAAGTGCAGAACCACCACCAGTTATCAAAACAAAAAGAATATCATTTTCACTTAAATTCTTAACCTTTCGTCGTATGTGTTTTGCTGTTTCTTCTGCTGGTCGATCAGGTAAGTTATTTTCAGCTCCTTCATATATCTCAACATTTGAATTTAATTGAAATTTCATCTCAGGATTACTTTTAAACATTTCCTGTTGACCAATGGGAATACTTAAGACACCTGATTTTAATTTTTCTTTTCCTAATATATTTTCAATTGCAACCGCCATTCCTAAAACTCCTTTACCAAATCCTATTAGATGACAATTTTTACCACTGATGTCGATCTGCAGTTTGTTTACTTTATCAGAAATGTTCAGAATTTCTTCACCATTTGGTGTTATTGTAAAATCAAAACAATTTGATGATTTAAATAAATATTGTGGTTGAACAGCATTTATACACTTTAAAAAAATTGATTTTATTATTTTATGAGTGTTACTCGATGTTGAATTCATGTTTTTTCGAACCCTATCACTTTGAAAAAATGATTTATGATAAGATAAACTAGTTTTGATTGTTTTGAACATTTTCATTTATATTTGACAGTTAAGATTTTTACTCTTTTATGATTGCTAGTGAGATCTATCGTCTGTTATTATAAGCATGGACGTCAATAATTGAAATTACAGCTAAACTGAATTTTCGATTATCCCAGACACATTAGCTTCTACTTTATTAGTTCATATATAGGTGGCGTTAAATAGAATAAAATCAAAATGAAGTCATAGAAATTAAAAGAAAGAACGCCGATCTCGGTGAGTAGAGTAACTGAATTCTAAGCTGTCGAAAAAAGAAAATAGAGTAGATATAAAATATTAGTTGTATTTTGGAATAATTTAATTTTATTAAATAAAATAAAATAATAACTGGAAAATAAATTTTAAAAAAATTCATACATATGCCGTGGCTAGAGTGACCATTCGTAGTAAATTTATCAGTACAGTACTGATTTTCTAGCTTCTGTACTGATTGACATATGCGGTATTGATTTTTACTGATTTCAAAAATTGTGTTCTGAAAGTACTGGTTTTTAAGAAAATTGTAAAATTTTACTTTAAGTTCCAATTCAAATTAGGAAAATAAGTTCAAATAAGGAAGTTAGTGATAATAAAAATTATTTGAAAAAAATATTTTTATTTTTAAAATTTGGCAGTTACCCATGAAAAATATATCAAAATTCTAACCCTGTGTTTTCCCAAGCAATCGTGGAGGAAAGTGGTATTTTACAAACTACTGGTGTTGATCTCAACAAAATTTCCTTAAAACTATTTTAAAAAAAATTAAAACAATATTTCTCTACTTCGCTTTACACATTACAAATGCTTACCCTTTAACTTAGAAGAGACATATAGGTGAAACTAAGGAGACTAAATGTATAGTACATATTTTAACTTAGAATTTGGTACTGATTTCACTTTAAAAAAATGGTCACTCTATAAATAAATGCTTTCTAATACTATATTATTATTATTAAACCCACAACGACCGAATCCGAACAAATTAATTATATTTCTTTATTCAATTAAATGTAATTAAACATTTATATGTTTTAATTTTATTAATAAGTTTAATTAAAATTAAAACTTATTCCCGGTGAATTACGATACGCGCACAAAAATTTTAAACTGACGCTTCATTTCGATTTGAAGAACGGGAAAATTTCATACACTGTTAATTTTTTGTTTAAAAATATTTTGATGCAAATCTCATCGAAAAATTGTATGCATAAATTGAACGAATCTTGTTGTACACACAAAAAATTACAATTTTGATTTATTTTTAACGAAAATTTTTTTCCATAAAAGTAATGTGAAAAATGTGCACAAAATTTTGAGTTTGATTTAACTGACGTAATTGAGTTATCTTAAAAACTGTATGCAATTGTTGTTATTTTGTTCAGTAAATTCAGATATTTCGTTTTTTTATAGTTTGGGGTCCTGAGGCTCTGAGTGATCACAAGTGGTGGATAGTGTAACCCCTGTTCCGATATTATTGTTTACTAAAAATGCGATCGCGTACAGGATAGATCCCGAATATCAAATAGGGACCCGAACCATACACTCTCACTTAATCCAGTGGTGTGGCAGCCGTGCCGAGGTGATCGATTGGCTGAGGGTGATCTTCATCAGTCGCTAACGGCGCACAACTCAGGACTCGGTCTCCTCCTGCAGTATTGTGACTTGGTCAAGAAAGGCGGCCCTGCTCTACTCGACCATCTTTCCGACCTATAAATATATGAAGTATGGAAAAATCGAACTAAAATTCAAAATAAAAACACACACAATTACACATCACATAACAGCACCACAACATCCAAACAACATAACAAAGAACCAGAGGAACATTCTGTGGATTATAATACGTTCTCAATAAATTTTCCAAAATCTGGCAGCAACTCTACCTCTACTCCGGCGGCTTGTGAAAATCTTCGGGTCGTGTCACACATGGCTCTTGGAGATTTAAGCAAGTTTCTGAAAAGTCTCCATCTGGAGCTGTCAGAGTCGGGGGTCTACAAATCTTCGGAGATGCAGGCTTCCAGGACCACTATAACAGTTGGAAATAAGAGGAAGAGGAAAAACCTCTGTGGTTTAGTGAGGAGGAAAAAGAAGAAAGCTAAGGCTGACTCCTAACTCATCATTGCCAACAGATATTGCAGAGCAGGCCACTACATCTAGCGGTCCCTCTGCAACAACACCTCCCTTGGACACGAAGGCTGAAATGATCGAATAAATTCGACTACCGATCACCTCGGTCCTGCGCTACAATATGAGCCTTTGTAAGTGCGATATGGCTCTAATGAAGGAGTTAAGGCAATGAAATAAATTTCACTTTCGTAGAGAGTGGACGTTTTTTTTAAATCGCTCGCATTATTATTTTGTTAAAATTAAATAAAAAAAATAGTTGTTTAATTATAATAATAATTTTTATTCCTGTATTGTGTTCTATTTTTGAGTAGAGTTGATAGTTTTCTGGTTTCGGCAATTATAATTAAAGAAATTAAAGTGATAGCTAAGTTTCATAAAGTTGTAAAATATTCTAACAAAATCTAAAACATCTAAATATATGTACAGTAAAACTGGTAAACATAAATGAAATTTATCTCAAGGTGTTTGACCTAATTTTTCGAAACCGGTGTATTAATTTGTTTTTATTGATTTTTTTATTGCTTTGTTTTGTATCATTTCATAATGTCAAATTGTTTTTGGTGCGATCGTCCAGCAGAAAATAATGATGAGATGTTATCGTGTATGTTTTGCTGTAATATCTTTCATGCAGTACGTTGTGGAGGCTTAACTGAGGAAGCTTGTACTGCAATTAAGATCGTCAAAAATTTGAAATTCGTTTGTGATGACTGCATTGACCATGGTGTTTGTAAATTTTCAAAGCCAACCAATATTGATCGATCATCAAAATTCACACAGATATCTCCGTCAATCGAAACAGCCAGTACATATGGTTTAGGCTTAAGGGGTCTAATAAGTAAAATTGATACATTAACTGCTGATGTTGCTAGAATCAAGAGTGTTGTTGAGCAAAGTAATGTTTCTCCAAACGCAATTAATGAACCATCTACTTTAAGTCCTAAAAGAAAGAAGCATGCTAGCAAAAGCACATACTCCAATATTACTGATTTAAATGAGAACTTATCGAATGCAACGACATCTGCTACAACTTTAAATACTATAAATAATATAAATGGTGCAAATCATGGGCACGTAGGAACAATCAACACACCGTTACCGATAAAGATTCTTGAGCCAGTTACATGGTTTCATCTCTCAAAATTCGATCCAGCTACTGAAGTGACGGAAATTATTCCTTGGCTCAACACATTGTTAAACATAACAAACGTTAGATGTGTTAAACTTGTACCAAAGGATCGTAAATTGGACGAACTATCGTTTACATCGTTTAAAATTGGTGTTCTTATGTCTGAGGTCCAGGTAGATATTCTGAGCTCAACAACTTGGCCGAAAAACTTAGTAGTCAAACCATTTGAAGATAGAGCACGTAATAAAGTAAATTTTCGACCACCTACTCTTCAACCAATTACAGGGTAAACCGCACAGATCCACAACCTACAACTTCTTTATCAATCAGCCATTCCACAATCACGAAAACTATAAATCAAAACAAAAATTCCTCATGTGCTTCTAGAATTGGCAATACATTATTGGACATATATTATCACAACAACAGTGGCATTCGCAGCAAATCCAAACGCATCTTTAACTCTATTTTGTGTAACGATTTCGATGTCATTCTGTTTTCAGAGACATGGCTGACTAAAGCATTTAAGACCGAAGAATTCTTCCCTTCTAATTATACGGTGTTTCGCCAGGATAGACACGAAGAAAATCTTATATTAAGGGGAGGAGGGCTTATTGTGGCAGTTAAAAATTGTTGGGAAAGTGAACTTGTTTATTCAGTACGAGAACCATGCCAAATCTTATGTGTCAAAGTAAAATGCGGTAGCCATTGGATCTTTATCAACAATATTTATATAGGATGTAATAGCGCTGAGAACGTGTACCGCGAATTTGTTAGCTCTATAAATACTAACTTAACTGGTTTGTTATACGAAGAAGATCCATTTTTATTTATTGGTGATTTCAATCTACCCAAGATCGATTGGAAATGGAAGGGTGATGACTTTTGTCCATACTCGCTGGATACAGTGTCTAACTTCGTGGTGGAGAGTTTTTTGGGACTCGGCACAAAACAATTTAATTGCATGTTTAGCAGCAACAAGCATATACTGGTTCTGGTTTTTTCATCGAGCGACGCCATTACTATCAACACTTGTGATGATATTGGAAAATCTTCCAGCATTCATCACACACCACTGAATGTGAAATACTACTTCACGGATAACTCACCTGTAATTCATTCTAACAACATTTTGGTTAAAGATTTTAAGCATTCGGATTTTTCAAAAATAAACGATTATCTTGGAAACATTGATTGGTCAAATATTTTTAATCTGAATAATTTTATTGATAATCTTAACAAATTTAACGATACTCTTGATACATGTATAGAAAAGTTTGTACCACTAAAGCAAACTGAACATTTAAATCATCCTCCGTGGCTCAATAAGAGAATTATTAACTTATTAAATCGACGATCTAAGGTTCTCACGCGACTACAAAACTCTAAATCTGATGTGGAACGTAAACTCAATAAAAGTATTTACAAGAATATTAAACGTGAGTTTGAAATTTTAAATGATTTTTTGCACGGTAACTATATCTTAAGCATTGAGAGTGAGATCTCATCGAATCCAAAAAGGTTTTTTTCATTTGTTGACAGCAAACAAAACTCGAGATCTCTTCCAAACTCAATGAGCTATGGAGATTTGTCTGCACAGGGTCCTTTCGAAATTTGTAAACTGTTCTCATCGTTTTTTCAGCAGGTGTACTCTCAATTAATTCAGTAAATTATTTGTGATGTAACATCACCCCGATGGAAAATCTCCCATCAAGAATAATATAAGAACTGAATCTAAAAAGTTATGGTGCAAATTATGAAACTTTTTGCAATCCATACAATTTTGGAGCGATCTAGTTTCGAACCAATGAGAAAATTTTTAAACTTTAAAAAAGTTTATCATTCTCATCAGGGCTAGCCGACTAGATAAACTCTACCAAAAAATGTTAACGCTAATGATTATAAACCAAAAATTAGGTTACAACTCTAGCGAAGTGTAAAAACAAAAAATGTATGTTTATGTAAATTTTTTGTTTTTACAATTCGCTAGAGTTGTAACCTAATTTTTGGTTTATAATCATTAGCGTTAACATTTTTTGGTAGAGTTTATCTAGTCGGCTAGCCCTGATGAGAATGATAAACTTTTTTAAAGGTGTACTCTCCTTCCAGTGACATTTCCAAATTTCGTTCTAATAGCTACAATTCATGTTTTTTGTGCTTGGATGAAGCTGACGTTTATAAAGGTTTAGTTTCACTTAATGAATTTAGTGGAGCTGGACCAGATGGAATCCCACCAATTTTCTTAGTACGATGTGCTGATGTTTTATCTACGCCTCTAACATTTTTGTTCAATTGCAGCATATCAACCGGTATATTCCCAGATGAGTGGAAACTCTCACATATTACTCCGATTTTTAAGTCTGGTAATAAATGTGATGTTTCAAATTACAGGGGTATTACTATATTATCTGCTATCCCAAAGCTTTTTGAAAGCCTAATAAAAATTAAAATAAGATTTTAATCTATCCTCGTTGGTATCTTCTAGACAACATGGGTTTATGAAGGGACGGTCTACAGTAACTAACTTAACGGTCTTTAGCAATTTTTTGTATAGTAACATTGGTGATTTCCAAATTGATGTAGTTTACACAGATTTTTCAAGAGCTTTCGATCGTATTGATCATCTTATCATGCTGGAAAAATTAGAAGTTGTAAATTTTGACATTATCTCCTTGAAATGGCTAGCCTCTTATTTATCAAATCGTAAGCAGTATGTTAAGATCCAAAATTTCAAATCAGAAACGTTTGTCGTTTCATCTGGTGTACCTCAGCGAAGCCACCTTGGACCAGTATTATTTAATTTATTTATTAACGATGTCGTTTCCTGTTTCAAGTTTTCAAATTGTCTAATGTATGCGGATGATTTGAAGATGTATGCCTGTGTGGGATCCCACGATGATTTTGTGAACTTTCAATTGGACCTTGGCAACTTTTGTGAATGGTCCCGAGTAAATAAATTGACCTTAAATATAAGTAAATGTAAAATTATGAGTTTCTGCAAAAATAAGTCATTCGTTGATAACTCATACGAATTATATGGAGAAAAGTTGGATCGAGTTAAATACATGCGTGACCTAGGTGTCACTTACTCTACTGACCTTTCATTCAACCTACACATTAACTCAATAATTTCTAAGTCCAACTCCATGTTGGGAATGATTAAAAGAAATGGTAGGGATTTTAAGGAACCAAATACTCTCAAAGTTCTTTATACGTCATATGTCAGGTCGCAACTGGAGTATGCCTCAGTGATATGGTCTCCACATTTTGAAATTCACTCATCGAGGATTGAAAGTATACAAAAACAATTTTTAATCTTTGCCTTACGCCTACTACCTTCCAGCAATTTATCCTCATTTGTGAGGGAACCGTACAACAATCGTTTACAATTATTGAATATGTTGCCACTATTTCGCAGACGACAGATTTATTATGTTACGTTCACTTACGATATTATCTCAGGTCTAATTGACTGTGCGGAGCTATTAAATCTTTTTGAAATCCATGTTCCAAAGCGAACTCTCCGTCGTCGAGATGAATTTTTCAAGATACCATTTTGCCGAGCTAAGTACGAAACTTCTGACCCCATTTTTGGGTGTATCAAATATTTTAATTATTATTTTACGGTGTTTGATTTCAATGTTTCTAAGATAAGTTTGAAAAATGCATTAAAGCAACATATTTTAAATTTTCAATAACTATCTCTAATCAGGGCCGGATCTACCATGGGTGAAATGGAGCGACCGCACCCGGCGCCAACACAAAAGGCGACAAAATTGAGTTTTGTTTTAAATTCGATTACTTTTTCGTTATGGTTTTTAATAAATTTTAAGGCAAATTAAAATTTAGTTTTCTATATAAAAAACAACAATTTATTTTTGTATATTTGTTTAAATATTTGATCTACGTGCGTGACAGCCCCGTGTACTCTTGTCGCTGCTATTGACATACGATTCAACGTGAAATATTAGAAACCACTGGCAATAGCAGTGAGATATTACCAGCCAAGGTGATATCATACCGGAGCTGTCGAATGAACTCTATTCATCCAACAGTACTCTCAATTTTATATGCAGTTTTCCTTTTTCTATAAATTATTGTTATAAATTATGCGGCGTCTTCTTCTGGAGAAACTCTTATTTGTTTTATTTTTTTTAACCATATTTAATTTTTTTCAACTACATATACGCATATTTTTCGAAATTCGTTTGTCGTGTCGTTTTGATCTTTTTAGGCAGCAAATAAAAAGCTTAGTTTAAGGCCAGCAATGAAACTTGTTGGGAAAACTGAAAATCAGCTGTAAGACCTCTTAGATTTTAAACCGTAGAACTTTAAAACACTTTAATTGAAATTCCTTTAGACCAGATACGCAAAACTATATAACAAAATTTGGAGCGAAATGTTTAGTGAAAATAATGCTGCTTTGCAAAGGTATTTACCTTTGCAGTTTGATTTTGTGAAACGATCTTCTCTCCAAATATAATGTTGTTTCTAAAATGATACAAAGTCTGAACTTGAATGTAATTGAATGTATTTTATTGAATGTATGTAAAAGCTGACGGGTTTCTTAGAGAGCGATTCGAATATTCCGCATCCAAATCAAATACGAATTCATCGTACAGGAAAGAGTTTTGAAAATGAAAAACAAGATAATATAATATAAGATCCAGGATCCTTTACAAAATTTCTTTTTCTTCTATTGATTTTTTTTAACGTCCTTCATGCTCCATGTAGGAGAGTTGCCAAGCTAATCAGCTTTGAATATTCACCACGGTCATTCGCAACAGCGACATAATTACCATGGCAGCCGATTTTTTTAAGGCCGTTTATTACGTCAGTCTCCCATTGTAGTCGTGGTTCACCTCGCGGTCGCCCACTCCCTGGGGTACTAACGTACATTTTTCTAATCATTCCAGACTGTGAATCGGCTCGTAGAACATGCCCAAACCAAGCAATCCTATTAGAACGGATACAACCTATTATATCAGGACCCTAAAGAAGGTTTCTGATCTCAAAGTTATATCTTCTCTTGATATTGCTATTAATCCATTAGAACGATTTATTCTTACGGATGACCAGTGCACGTAGATATGGCTTTTTATATAACATATTTTAATTCAAAAACTAAGATGGGGATTAGATTTTAAAATATTTGAAACTTCTATAGAAAATTTTACACCTTCTATATTTGCAAAATATGTAAGATATTTTCCGAATTTATTTAAAGCCAAGATACTGTCATTAACAGTAGCTCCCGCTGAAAGGAGCTTTTCTAAATTACACCTGCCTTTTCTCTTATATCAATTGAATCTGAAATTCCTTATTTATGAAAATACGAACCGGCAATAAAAGAGTTTTCTGAAAATAAAGCCATAAAAGTGAACATATATGTATGGGATTCTTTATTTAATACAATTTTATTTGTATATATGAATTGTATAGTTTTTTTGATTTTCATATTATAATTATTCTTTCTTACAAATTAATGTTATTTTTATTTTCACATTTATTTATAATTTTTATTATATTGTAACGTAGAGCAACTCGGCCATTGCTTATATTCGGTTTGACTTCTAGATTTAATAAACTTAAACAATGGATTTTCTTTACGTTATAAATATTATTCTTCCATTTATCTTATTCTTCTTTCTTAATCAGTTTACTATTATTTATTTCACATTGTGTAAATTATTTATGACTATCTCATAAAATTATACCGTATCACTGCTATATTATCAATAACTTCTGTCACCGTTAATGTTCAACAAACTGTATCGTTTATTTTGAACTAATCTATCGCCAACGCAACCTTTTTTATGCTAGTCAAAAATGAAATAGCAAAAAACATAACACAATCTCCGAAACTTCGCACCTAGGTGTGAAATCTACAATTTTCAATTTGTTTATTTACCTACTCTATCATAGACTGTGTAGTTTTTATTTTATTTTCGTATTAGATAAAATTATGGAATTCTGTTTTTATCTTCAGAAACTTATTTAGGTGTTATTCAGTTTGTATTGCGTTAGCAGAACCATTTTCCAGTAAGAAAACTATCAATAGATTTTTTTACATCGCACTCCGTAATCGTTACAATATTTAATTGTAATATTTAATTTATTAAAATAAATTTTTATTTACTGTGCAATTGCTTGCTCGAAGATATGCCTCTTTATATATACCTAACTCTATTTGTGAACTTTAAGCATTGACCACGGGAGTACGTTACATGAATGAGGAGTATTCCATCAGCTAGATTATTAGTAACCTAGTTTTAATTATGTTTTTCACATTTAAAAAAAAATAAATTTTTTATTTTGTTTCTATTTTTCACATATTATCATGAAATTTTGGAATATATCATATTTTATTATATGATAAGATTTATTGGCTAAATATACAACATTTGAAACACCATAAAAGAAAATGTTGATCCAATTATAAAAAGCGTTGAATACTTGAACGCATGTTGTTGTGGGCCGTCCGTCCGGCCGTCCGTCATTGTCTACGCTGCAGGGAAAACCGCTGGAGGGATTTCAAAATTTTTGTTTTCTAAAAATATGTATACTCAAGGGACAGGTCCGAAAGGACGCTGTGTTCGATAGCTGTACCGGAAGTGTGTCAAAAAAATCATTATGTGTGTCAAAAATAGCAAATTTTCATATTTTTGGCTTAAAAAACGTTCATTTTAAGTGATTACGAGTAGGAACATTAAATTTGGAGAAATCTTGATGGTAGGGATTGGTATGTGAGATCAAAAACTAGATTATTGCATTATAAGTTTGTCAAAAAAATGTTGTCAAGTGTGTCAAAAGAAAGATTTTTATTTATTTTTTTACCCAATTTTTGGAAAAAAATAAAATTATTTGAAATGAAATTTTATTATTATTATAGAGAATTATGGCATTATAAGTTTGTCAAAAAAATAATGTCAAGTGTGTCAAAAAATAATTTCATTTATTTTTTTAGCCAATTATTTTTTGGAAAAAAACGTTGCTGTTTTTTTGACGTATATGTAATTGAAAATGAAATTGGACATGGAAATTTTTGAACTTGTTATAGATTTTTAAATATTTTTGGAATTTTGGAAAAAGTTTGTATTTTTGATTTTGTACTAATTTTTTTGCAATATTTTTAGAATTTTGAAAAAAGTTTTAAGTTTTGATTTTGTAAGAATTTTTGGAATATTTTTAGAATTTTTAATTTTTGATTTCATTATAATTTTTAGAATTTTGAAAAAATTTTCAATTTTTGATTTTTGATTTTGTAATAATTTTTGCAATATTTTTAGAATTTTGGAAAAAGTTTGAATTTTTAAGAATTTTCGAAATATTATTGGAAGTTAGAAAAAATTTAAATATTTGATTTTATTCTAATTTTTGGAATATTTTTGGAATTTTGAAAAAGTTTGATTTTAACAATATTTTTGGAATTTTGATTATAATTTTCCGGCAACGTATTGATGTTTTATGTTAGTTTTGTAATAAATTTTTAAACAAAGATTAAAAAAAAGTACTTGTACTTTAACAAAGAGTTATGTTTGATATACATCGCTGCCCAAAACTGAAAACCATGTCCTCATAAAAGTTTTTTGCCGAAAACTATATCAAAATCCTTAACCCAGACCGAAGTCTTGATATCTCAGAGCTGTGAGATTTCAGCCCCTCCATATTTCTAATTTCGATTACACAACACTTCGTATTAAAACAAGTATTGCATTGATTTTTGAATATATTATCTTACAATATAATTTAATTTTAGGGCGCCATTTACCTAATCTGCACCCGGCGCTGAACTAGCTTGATCCGGCACTGTCTCTAATATATTTAAGCATAAAATGTAAATTAATGTTGTAAATTGTTCTCAGTTTAGATTTCAATTACTTTTTTTTTTTTAACTGTCGTAATTTTTTTTATATATCAACTTATTAGTAATTAAAAAATAAAAAGTAGTCTACCTGTATGTTATACTAAAGATGAAATAAAGAATAATAATAATAATAAATAAAAAAACTGCTTTAACTGTTTTTATTCGAAATATGCGATATATTCACAACGAAATTGAAATTGTATTCAACCTCACCACTGCCATCAACATGTGATACTGTTTCCACGAAAAAGGGTCGACAAAACAAAAACATTATATAAAATTCATGCAAAATAATAACGTTGATTATTCTCAGAATTTCTCGAATTCGTGTAAATAGAAGTAGAGTGATTTTTAATTATAAATAAATAGTTTTAGTGTTATTTTGTGTATTATTTTGGACGCTGTGAGCTGGATTTGATCCGTTTTGCTTATTAAACAGTAGTCGAATCCAGAAGGAGATTTGAAAGTTACGTTTATTAAATTGAGAACAAGACCAATGAATCTAGACAATCGTGGCATTATATGTCGCATTTAAATATGGTGGCGTCTTGTGTTTGTCAATTGAAAATCACGCTCGTTAATACGTTTACATGCAGACGTTACACAGAAGAAAGTAAGAAGGAAAACAACAATTTTTTATATAATGTTCCAAGGGCTTCCAAAACTGCGTTTTTGTCATGTTCATCACTCACTTCTCACCCAGCCTTTACCTACCCCCTCCCAGAGGGGTTTTAAAAAATTATAAATGTTAAAATCTTCTGCACACTTCATTGACAAACACTAATGTAACTGAACAAATAGTTCCTGTATGTATGATAATAAGTTAGGAAGCACCGTAATCAAATCTTAGTTTGAAGAAAGAATTAACCAAACGAAAATGATTTTTTTTCCTGTGAGCTCTTATGTAGACCAAATACGAAATGTTAGATCGATATCGGGATAGGCAATAGTACGGTTACTAAACACTAGCCAATCCAGTAGGTTTTGCCAGGCTTCTATATATTTAAAACTTTTAGTTGAATTTTTGCATTTTCAAGTAATAAATGAAAGCATGCAGCCTGCAGGTGTTAAATTAAAAGTTGAACGGTATAAAAAAAAACACCGTTTTTTGCAAGTCTGCGAGAGCTGGGTCTACGGAATTTGAAGTAATTTGGAGTAGATCGGTTTACAAGATGAGAATTACAGAATCGATTCAGATATATTAATTATTGGTGTTGGGTTGTACATATACGTTAGTGCATATATATATATATATATATATATATATATATATATATATATATATATATATATATATATATATATATATATATATATATATATATATATATATATATATATATATATATATATATATATATATATATATATATATATATATATATATATATTAAGCTTGCCAGATCGCCCGGTTAAAGCCGGACTCGCCCGGTTTTTTTGGTAAAACTCGGCTAAAAATCGCCCGGTCCGGACGCCCGGATTTCTAAAAAATAAACGGAAATCGCCCGGATTTTTTCAAAATTCGTTCATTGAAAAAAAATATATATATAATTTTTAATTCGTTTTATAGTCAAAATTTCAATAATCTGTATCTTTCTTATTCATATATGTTTCACATATTAAATCGTGTTATTTTCAATGTTCCATTTGAAAATATGTAAACAATTGACATCATTTCAACGTTTTATAATTTATATATTGTGCTCTCTGTGAACAGTACACTGTCACCTTATGACGCAACTACTACATTTTATCGTTAGAACAATTTCAAGTCATATTTTTAATGTAATTCAGTGCGTAAATAAAATTAGATCCTCTTGAAATAGTAGTCAACTTAGTCACTCACAATCATCAAATTACAATATTTGCAATCATAATCATCGATAATTTAGTCGTATTTTTGTATTCATTGAAAATATAACTAAAAACGAATGTTGTAATCAAATTTTCATGTGAAATCTAGTACTCCATTTGTCAACAGAATTGACGCAAGTGACAAAAATTGACTCTTGTTGCAACAAAAATTGACTCTCAGTTTTTATGCACAGAACAAACGATGTAATCTTCAAATAATCAAATACTTTTGGATTTCTGATGATAAACTTGATATTTCTTGATACATCTTGAATCAGCAATATGGACAAAATTAAACAACATCGGAAGCGAACACAGTTTAATGTGCATTTGATCTGCATTGCGTTCAGTTCGTTCAAAAGGATACAAAAAACAAAAATTCCTGGTCAAAAAAGTTGTGGCTGCATTTGGAAAAACGAATCCAGCAAAACATATCCAGGAATTACCAGTGCAAAAAATGGAAAAAAAGACCATTGCCACTGCAATCATTGTGGAAAAGATCTACCAATTCGTCACAAAGGTCGTGCTGACATTGAAAGACATGTCACTACAAATGAACACATTGCAAACTGCAAAAAAAAGGCTGGAACTCCAACAATAATTCAATTGTTCAATGGTTGGATATTTAAATTGCAATTTACTTATAGTTTTTACTTGTTATTTTGTGAAACTCATATTTCTCTCTTCATTTAACTCAAAATTTTATTAGCCAAAATTTTATTTTCAAAGGTTATTTATGATAAAACATAGTCTTTTTGTTTTCTTCTTTTCTATGCGATTTTTAAAAATTTGGCATTTCGCCCGGATTTCGCCCGGCTTTTCAAATGGAAATTTTGACACTTGTCGCCCGGATTTCGCCCGGATTTATAAAAAATCCGCCCGGATTTTCCGGACCGGAATACCTCAAAAAAAAATCTGGCAAGCTTAATATATATATATATATATATATATATATATATATATATATATATATATAATATATATATATATATATATATATATATATCTATATATATATATATATATATATATATATATATATATATATATATATATATATATATATATATATATATATATATATATATATATATATATATATATATATATATATTTAGGGTGGGGCGATTTGTATGGAAGGGAAAAAATCTTCATGGGCCCCTCGCGATTCTGATTCCTGGAGTTGTTCTGAGCAAAAAAGTCCACTAGACCATATGTCTACGGTGAAAATTGAGCTTGCGAATTTTTGTTTGAAGTTTTTTTGCCGCAATTTATGTTTTGTGAAAACTTGCAAATGTTCTTAGGCTCATATCTCGTAAACCATTTAGAATTTTTGTATAAATAAAATAAGTTAATTGTAGCTCTTGACCTCAGCTACAAATTTGCTACATAATCAAACCGAAAACAATCACATCTTCATGACCAAAAACACGAAAATGCCAAAATGTTGCCATATTTTACACTGTTTTTTACCGTTTTGAGGCCATAGCAGCCAAACCGCAGAAAATTAAAACTAATTATCTGCTAAAAAATTGTAGCCAATTAAATATTTAACAATTTTCTATGATATACTAACCACATCTGAACATTTCTTCATGCAGTTTTTGTCCTGCAAAAGTGAAAATTTATCGCGAAAATACTGAAAAATTACCATTTTTAGTTGTTTATAATTTAAACTCATCAAAAACGTTCTGTTTGTTATTCTACTTCGGTCTGAAAGACCTAAGTATTACATTTATGAGCTAAAAGTGAAATTCTTACCACCACTTTTTTGGCATTTCTCGACGTTTTAGGACCTACTGATTCTACAAAAGCAAAAAAAAAATGCATGTGTGTCTGCCGGCCGTCCGTCACAACCTACGAAATCTAGAAAACCGCTGAGCAGATTTCAAAAATTTTTTTTTCTAAAAATAGGTTTACTCAATGGGAATAGCCGAAAGGACGATGTATTCGATAAATGTACCGGAAGTGTGTCAAAAAAATCGTCAAATGTGTCAAAACAAGGAAATTTGCATATTTTTTGCTTAAAAAACATTCATTTTAAGTGATTGGTATGTGAAACCAAAATCTATATTATTGCATTATAAGTTTGTCAAAAAAATTTTGTCAAGTGTGTCAAAAGAAAGATTTTTATTTATTTTTTTGGAACAAAATAAAATTAATAATTTGTATGACATGAAAATTTATTATTATTATAGAGAATTATGGCATTATAAGTTTGTCAAAAAATGTTGTCAGTGTGTCAAAAGAAACATTTTCATTTAATTTTTTAGCCAATTTTTTGGAAAAAAAAATGTAGCTGTTTTTATGACGTAAATGTAATTGAAAATGAAATTGGACATGGAAATTTTTTAATTTATTATAGTTTTTGAAATTTTTTTTGGAATTTTGAAAAAAGGTTGTATTTTTGATTTTGTAATAATTTTTGCAAAATTTTTTAGAATTTGGCAAAATTTTTAATTTTGTTATAATTTTTGCAATATTTTTTGAATTTTGAAAAAAAAAAAATAGAATTTTTGAATTTGTGAATTTTATATACCTATTTTTAGAATTTTGAAAAAAGTTTCAATTTTTGATTTTGTAAGAATTTTTGGAATATTTTTAGAATTTTAAATTTTTGATCTTATTATAATTTTTGGAATTTTGAAAAAAGTTACATTTTTTTGATATTGTTTTAATTTTTGCAATATTTTTAGAATTTTGGAAAAAGTTTGAATTTTTGAATTTGCAAGAAGATATTATTAGAATTTAGAAAAAGTTTAAATATTTGATTTTATTACAAATTTTTGAAATAATTTTGGGATTTTGAAAAAAGTTTGTGTTTTTGATTTTGTTATAATTTTTGCAATATTTTTAGAATTTTTGAAAAAAGTTTTAATCTTTGATTTTGTAATATTTTTTGGAATATTTTTAGAATTTTGAAAAAAGTTTGATTTTATTTAATTTTTACAATATTTTTGGAATTTTGAAAATATGAATTTGGGATTTTGTAATATTTTCTCGAAACACTAATTATAAAATTTATTATATTATAAAATTTATAATATTTATTATAATTATAATTATAATAATTATAGTGTATAATATTTATTATGAAAGTAAAAAAAGTGCAAAAACAATATATTTTAATCAAATTCTATGTTAGTTGACGGTTATGCAGTTGATGTTCGCTTCAGGGACTTCCATTGAAGTTGACGGCTATGATGTTCGCTTCAGGGACCCCTAATATGAGAGTCTGAAAACATAGCCTCAAATACAGTTTTTATCCAGAAATGGTGTCAAAAAATTTAACAAATGTCTGGTTTAGGATTTATTCAGAATCTAGATTTTTTGGCATTTTCGTGTTTTTGGTCATGAAGATGTGATTGTTTTCGGTTTGTTTATTTAGCAAATTTGTAGCTGGGGTCAAGAACTACAATTTACTTATTTTATTCATACTAAAATTACAAATGGTTTACGAGATATGAGCCTAAGAACATTTACAAGTTTTCACAAAACATAAATTGCGACAAAAAAACTTCAAACAAAAATTCGCAAGCTCGATTTTCACCGTAGACATATGGTCTAGTGGACTTTTTTGCTCAGAACAACTCCAGGAATCAGAATCGCGAGGGGCCCATGAAGATTTTTTCCCTTCCATACAAATCGCCCCACCCTAAATATATATATATATATATATATATATATATATATATATATATATATATATACATATATATATATATATATATATATATATATATATATATATATATATATATATATATATATATATATATATATATATATATATATATATATATATATATATATATATATATATATATATATATATATATATATATATATATATATATATATATATATATATATATATATATATATATATATATATATATATATATATATATATATATATATATATATATATATATATATATATATATATATAGTGATACGTAGGTAAAGCCTTAGTTAGCTAAGTAGAAAAAACAAATAACCTTAGTTTGATAATAATACACTATATGACAAAACTAATGAGCAGTTATCATAAATGTGCAGTGCTACCTCTTTATAATTAAGTTAATAAATAAATTAACATAAATTAGTCTACAATACATTAATTAATTGTTTTAATTGGTTTATTGCATAGTGCATTACCTATCAGTGGATGTCACTGATAATAAAATTTTTGTTCACAATTACAGTATGTTTTACTTGATAATTTTGACATTTTTATTAAACTAGTTTTTTTTATTTAAATCAAAAATTAGAATTTTATTAAAACATTATCGTTAGCGCAGTAATGAAAAAATAGCGAATATGACATAGATTCAGATAATTTGTATTTTTTTTAGCGACTTCTACTTTGTAGTGCAGCGGCTTTTAAGGAATGAATTTGAAACATAAACATGGACAAGGATTGGATGGTATTGAATAAGATTGGATAGGATTGTATAGGATTGTATAGGATTGGATAGGATTGGATAGGATTGGATAGGATTGGATAGGATTGGATAGGATTGGATAGGATTGAATAGGATTGGATAGGATTGGATAGGATTGGATAGGATTGGATAGGATTGGATAGGATTGGATAGGATTGGATAGGATTGGATAGGATTGGATAGGATTGGATAGGATTGGATAGGATTGGATAGGATTGGATAGGATTGGATAGGATTGGATAAGATTGGATAGGATTGGATAGGATTGGATAGGATTGGATAGGATTAGATAGGATTGGATAGGATTGGATAGGATTGGATGGGATTGGATAGAATCGGATAGGATTGGATAGGACTGGATAGGATTAGATAGGATTAGATAGGATTGGAGAGAATTGGATAGGATTGGATTGGATTGGATAGGATTGGATAGGATTCGATAGGATTGGATAGGATTGGATAGGATTGGAAAGGATTGGATAGGATTGGAAAGGAAGAAATAGGATTGGATAGGATTGGATAGGATTGGATAGGATTGGAAAGGATTGGATAGGATTGGATTGGATAGGATTGGATAGGATTGGACAGGATTGGATAGAATGGGATACGATTGGATACGATTGGATAGGATTGGATAGGATTGAATAGGATTGTATAGGATTGAATAGGATTGGATAGGATTTTTTTTTAAAATAAAATGTGTTGTGTAATAGGGTTTAGAATATGTGTCACAACAACACATAAATACCTTTTAAGACCTAGGTCTAGACCTGGGTCCCACAGCAACTGGCGTTCTAAGGTGTAGATTAACGCTTTTTTTTAAACATCTGCGGGTTGAAGCCACCTGAGACTAAGTGTTTCGGTAAACTATTCCGTTTGTATGCAGTTCAGATAAAGAAGTCTCTCTGCGATCTGCCAGTATGACAGCGCGGAATCTTTACCGTTTCACCGGTTGCGGCAGCCGATTGCCGAATGGGACGGGGGTAAGAATAAGTTTGAGGCATGATGCCGCTGATTTCATCTGAGCACTGCTGATGACGATATTTGTAAAAAACAACGAGGTCAGCAACAGTGCGACGATGTTGTAGGGAATCAAGTTTTGATGTCAAAGTTCGATCACCCACAATTCGTATAGCCCGCTTTTGAACAGAGTCCAAAAGGGCCAAGATGGAAACAGAGGCAGCACCCCAAACTTGACAGCAGTACTCCATACAGGGACGAATATAGGACTTATAAACATGGAGCAATTGGTATGGAGTAAAAAATTTTTTGCATCTATTTAGGAGGCCGAGTTTTTTAGACGCGCTTTTTGTCATCGCCATTACATGATCGTTCCAGAGTAGGTCATTTGAATCTGTGACACCCAATAAACGAATGTTTTTACATTCACTTATTGGTTCATCACACACACTGATTAAAAAATCTTTGGGGAACTCGGTATTTAATCTGGAAACAATCAACAGCTGTGTTTTGGTAGAGTTGAAATTGACAAGGTTTTGGTCACCCCAGTCGGGGACTTTATTCAGGTCTTTGTTCACGTTTATGGCAGCGTCTCTCCAGGCAGGATTAATTCGTTCGTGCATTTTACCTTTTGAAGGAAGGGGCTCGAACGACTTGTGCAGAGTACTATCATCTGCAAAACTTTATTTGGTTGCTGGTGATTTTCAACAATTCGTTGATATAAATCAAAAATAGGGTTGGGGACAATACCGAGCCTTGGGGTACACCAGCATTAATTAGTTTAGACTCAGAAGAAAATCCGTCTAAGGAGACCGAAATGTATCGGTTGGATAGAAAATTTTAAATCAGCCTCACAACATTGGGATGAAAACCGTACGCAACGAGCTTGTTGATTAAGTTGGCATGCCAGACTCGATCGAATGCCTTGGAGATGTCTAAAGCGATAATGTATGTTTCACCACCTTTATCAAGTATGCTGTTCCAACAATGCGCTACATAGTTTAATAGATCGGTAGTTGATCTTTTGTTTCGAAAACCGTATTGGCTTTCGGATATTAAATGGATTGGATAGGATTGGATAGGATTGGATAGAAATGGATAGGATTGGATAGGATTGGATAGGATTGGATAGGAATGGATAGGATTGGACAGGATTGGAAAAGATCGGATAGGATTGGATAGGATTGGATAGGATTGGATAGTATTGGATAGTATTGGATAGGATTGGATAGGATTGGATAGGATTGGATAGGATTGGATAGGATTGGATAGGATTGGATAGGATTGGATAGGATTGGATAGGATTGGATAGGATTGGATAGGATTGGATAGGATTGGATAGGATTGGATAGGATTTGATAGGATTGGATAGGATTGGATAGGATTGGATAGGATTGGATAGGATTGGATAGGATTGGATAGGATTGGATAGGATTGGATAGGATTGGATAGGATTGGATAGGATTGGATAGGATTGGATAGGATTGGATAGGATTGGATAGGATTGGATAGGATTGGATAGGATTGGATAGGATTGGATAGGATTGGATAGGATTGGATAGGATTGGATAGGATTGGATAGGATTGGATAGGATTGGATAGGATTGGATAGGATTGGATAGGATTGGATAGGATTGGAAAGGATTGGATAGGATTGGATTGGAAAGGATTGGATAGGATTGGATTGGATAGGATTGGATAGAATTGGATACGATTGGATAGGATTGGATAGGATTGGATAGGATTGGATAGAATTGGATAGGATTGGATAGGATTGGATAGGATTGGATAGGATTGGATAGGATTGGATAGGATTGGATAGGATTGGATAGGAATGGATAGGATTGGACAGGATTGGATAAGATCGGATAGGATAGGATGTTTTTTTATTGGAGGTCCTTGAGATTTAGCACTGCGACCTCAAGGTTTATTGTGCTAACCCTGATTGTATTATTAGTCAGTCGTTGTCTGTGCCGTTACTGGTTGTATTCTGTAATCCAAGTTGAGACTTTTAATAAAATTAATTAGCTCGATTGGAATGACGTTTTGTGGTAGTGGAAGTGTTATTCTTCTAAGGTCAAGTTGGTTGTATCTGTGCCAAGAGAGTCCAGTATAGATGCAGATGACGTGTTCCATCGTTTCCGAGTAGCAGAATCTACACCTGTCGGAAACAACAAGGTCTATTTTGTTAAGATGGTGGTTTAAAGGACCATGTCTAGTAACGTACCACGGTAAAATTCTTAGAGACTCTCTGTTTAAGTCGATTGTTTTTAAGGGTGAAACAGGGAGGTTACCTAGAATTTTCTTGGAATGTACTAGTCACTCTCTGCTTCTCCATAGTTTAGCGTTTTGTTCCTGTTCTAATGTTGGGATTGTGCCTTTGAGCGAACTCTTGGCCCTCTCGAAGCATGGTTTCGGTCCAACAAACATTTTATTGGCACCTTGCATCGCTAAAGCGTTAGCAATAGCATTTCCTTGTATTCCTGTGTGGCTGGGTGCGCACACAAGTATGACTCTATTATTACTGGAGACTTTTAGTAGATTTTGGTAGCATTCCCATACCAGTTTTGAGTCAAAGCCCGTAGATTTTAGTGCCAAGAGTGCTGCTTGGCTGTCAGAGATAATAAATATTTCAATATTTTGGTTTTGTCTTTCAGCACATATCAAAGCGCAACTAGTAATGGCAAAAATTTCGGCTTGAAATATGGTTGTTGTGGTGTCTAGCAACCGTTCGTTTTGTTCTAGGACCGAACACTCCTGCTCCTGTGCCCACATTGGTTCGAGAACCGTCTGTGTACCAGATGCTGGCGTTACGTAGTAGTGACCGTATTTAGTTTTGAATACGATCTCTGACCAATATCTTGACATCAAAATGTATGTCTAAATCTATTGTTTTTGGCATAAAATACGAAATATAGTATGTTTGCAGTTCAGCTTGTAATTCAGCAAGGATTTTAAGGTGTCCGGTTAGATTACCCGGCTTAAACCCTTCTGTGAGCTGCAGTCTGAGAACGCTCAACACCGCTACAGATTTTACTTTTAGATGCAATGGATAAAGCTTTAGAAGAATCTCCATTTCTGACGTTGGCCTGGTTTTGAAAGCACCTGTGGCACTAAGACACACAAGCCTTTGTATTTTTGTAAACATATTTTAAGCAGTTATTTGGCGCATTTTAGGCCACCAAACTAAATCTGCATATGTGAGAATTGGTTTTATAATACTTGGGTGCAACCAAAGTATCATTTTTGGGCTAAGACCCCATGTTTTTCCAAACAGGTTTCTGCATGTGACAAAAACTTTGTTTGCCTTATCGGAGATTTATTGCAGGTATGATTTCCAGGTTAGTTTGCTATCCAGGACCACACCTAAATATCTAACCTCTTTTGATGTTTATATTGGATCGCTGTTTAGAACAGAGGAAATGAAATTAAAGTTTCTCCTGTTTGTGAAAACGACAATGCTTGTTTTTTGGGGGTTGACGAACAGTCCCAATCTGTTGCACCACTTTGATACAAGATTAAGAGCTGTCTGGGTTTAACCAGCGATAATGTAGTCATGTTTCCCTCTAACCATGACTGCAAAGTCGTCGGCATAGCCTACAGTGTTGAAACCGGAATAATTTAGCTTGGTGAGGAGATCATCAGCCAACATTAGCCAAAGCAGTGGAGAGAGCACACCCCCTTGCGGGCAGCCTCTAGATGCAGTAACAGTCACTGAATAATCACCTAGTGTAGCCGTTATCTTCCGACTATGTAGCATCTCGATAATCCACGCAATCATATGCGGGTTTAAATTTTTCTTTGTGGCCATTTCAATGATAGCATTGAAGTGGACATTGTCAAAGGCTCTTTGTATGTCCATGTATGTCGATGTCCATGTACATACAAGTGCCTTCTTGTAGTTTAGGATGCTCTCAATTTCTTTCACCATTTTGTGCTACGCCGTTTCAGTAGATTTCCCAGTCTGATAGTCGTGCTGGCTAGAGTTGAGAGGGTTTTGTTTAAGACATACATGACGGATGTGATAGTCCAACATCTTTTCCATTGTTTTTAATAGAAAAGATGTAAGACTTATAGGTCTGTATGATTTGGCTTTATTTGTTTTTTTTTTCCTGGCTTGGGTTAAAAAACAACTTTAGTTTCTCGCCATATGTGGATAGGATTGGATAGGATTGGATAGGATTGGATAGAATTGGATAGGATTGGATAGGATTGGATAGGATTGGATAGGATTGGATAAGATTGGATAGGATTGGATAGGATTGGATAGGATTGGATAGGATCGGATAGGATTGGATAGGATTGGATAGGATTGGATAGGATTGGATAGGATTGGATAGGATTGGATAGGATTGGATAGGATTCGATAGGATTGGATAAGATTGGATAGGATTGGATAGGACCAAATTGGACAGTACTGGATTGGACAGAATCTGATTTACAGCGAGTATGGAAAGGAAATTCATTTATATATGTGGCTGGTATCTTCAGAGTAGGAGGAAGGTTGCACAAATTGTAAGGTCCTTAAGCTCAAAAATATCCAATTGCTATGCCATCAATCCATATCCTAGGCATTATGATAAACTGATTTATTGCCAAAGCAGCTTTCTACGATTTGTTTACACTCACTCACTTTTGAATTGGTTCAATTTGCGGGTACTTTTTGGGAGCATTAGCTACAATAATTGATGTTCATTGAGGTGATGATAAACTTGAGCGAGTGGTGATTGTCAAGACAACTATGTTCATCTTCAAGCGACTAACCACCAAATCTGTAAAATTGTAATTAATAAATATTGATGAAGACAATGGGTAAAAAAGAATTAAGTATTCAAGGTGGTCAGGTTCCTACCACAAGCGATTTTAAAATTCGATTTCAATAGTTCCACAGAACAAAATTTATGCTCAACTACCTGATGAGCAGCTTTGTTACTTTCAATAAACAAAGGAAATATGTTATATTTCTAATCTATCAAAGTAATTAGCTTGTTTGCCCTATAATTTTCTGTAATCCATGGTTAATTCGTTTTTATATCTATATATATTAACATTTTTGATTTTATTTACTTATATATAATTAAATATCAATAAATTAGTGAAATTAAATAAAAAACGATTCGAAGCTTTCCTGTCGAATAAAACCAGTTGTGTTGTTGTTTTATTTTAATTTTTTATAATAGTGATAAGACAACAAATTAAACGAATTCGCCGCATATGGTTATTCGATATATTTGCAATAAAAGGAATTAAACTTCAAATAAAATTTATTTTTAAATTAAAAACGTTTTATTTCCATTTGGATTGTGTTCGCGCTAACAAGAGTTAAAAGTTTTGGTAAAGAGTTTTTGTATAAGGAACTAGGGGAAAAAATGGGATTTTTAATATTGTTTCTTGCGGTCATAGGTAGAGTTTTATCTACACATTATAATAAAATTATTAAATTTAATTCTAATTTAAGTGTGTAATTATTAAGTGAATTCAGATCAGTGCATGTCAATTATTTTAAGTAAGTTTTCGAAAAGAAATAAACGCGCCATTACGAGCGAGAAAGAATTGAAATATTAAAACGATCTGTTGGACTTGGTAAAAAACATTATAAATGAATAATCAAAGTGGTTATGAAATAAAATAGCTTGGTTCATTATAGTTCACCATGTACCTAGATATGTTAATTGAGGTGCGGAGTTATCTACAAAAAACTTGCACGATTATTTCATACACGATTATTTAATGCAGACATCACAGCTCACGTGCCGAGTTATCTACAAATAATTTGCACGATTGTTCAAACTACGATTATTCAAACGATTATTTAATACTGAATTTTTCTAAAAATATCGTCAGTTTAGTGTAACTTATTATATTGAAAAGATTGTTATTTGTTTAAATTTGAACAAATCTAAAGTCCTGTAATTTCTGACTTAGAGGTGGCTTCATAAAAAAACGGAGCTTTTGTGATAATATTTTTAAAACTGTTCAATGTAAAATTAAAATTTTTGCTTCCCAGCTCTGTCTCTTGAAATCAAACAGTTATACATATTTATTCCTTCGCTATTTTTCGTTCAAAATTTACCTAAATTTACCTTAAATGTGAATATTTTCAGTTTTTGTTGTCCATCAAGTTCGGAATTAAGGGCGGGATAGCACTGGTACACAAATCACTATATTTTTTGGTTAAAAGTGACCTATTTTCCTTCATTGTATTTCTTTTTTTAAATATTCATTCCACTAAGTTCAGAACTAAGCGGAGGAAGAAAATATGGAAAAATGTGCGTTATTCGATCTTATGGAAAGACTGCGTTAACGCCCTTGCACATTGTACTTAATTTGGCACGGTAAAAAATGTTTTTTCTTATAAGGATCCCACATTGTAACCCTTCAAAACTAGCTAGCAATTTTTGTGCTCATCTTAAATTTTAGATCCGAAGAATTTATAGTTTAGACGATAATTGACGAAATGCAATAGCGAAATTGATATTGCTGCTTTTTTTTAATAACTGAACCCCTAATTAAGAGAAAAAATTATCTTTAAAATTCCTGAAAGAATAATTTTAGCTATAACACATTGTAATTTGATTTTACAAATTTTTAGGTTCAACTTTGATAACAATAAAGGCTCTTGATTTTAGTCAGTGCTTCCTCACAGAAAATGTATGTCCAAACGAAAATATTACTTTTTGGCTATATACAAGGTAATTATTTAGTCTTATTTGTATTTATTCGTATATCACAAATTATCAAGAATTTAAAAAAAAAAATGTATATTTTAATTTCCAGAGAAACGCAAAATTCACCACAACAAATCACCTTAAATGATTTAGGTTCAGCTAAGTTTATAAAGGATCGACCTTTAATTTTTATAATTCATGGTTACACAGGGTTTCGTGACTTTGCACCAAATCCAGAGCTTCGGCCAGCCTATTTTGAAAATGGAGAATACAATTTAATATCGTTGGACTATGGACCATTAGCCCGATCCCCATGTTATGCACAAGCTGTATTAAATGCTCGTGTAGTTGGACAATGCATCGCACAATTGATTGATCGCATTATCGAACTACAATTATTTACATTTAATGATATTAAAGTTGTGGGTTTTAGCTTAGGTGGTCAAGTAGCGGGAATAATCGCTACTTATTTAACATCAGGGAGACTGCAATATATTGTTGGACTTGATCCAGCAAAGCCATTGTTTATAACAGCTCCTAATATGTATAAATTGGATGTACTGGATGCAGATTTTGTGGAAGTTATACATTGTGATGTTTTAGGGCGAGGTGTTTTACAACCCGCTGGGCATGTTGATTTTTATATGAATGGAGGTGTTGAGCAGCCAGGTTGTCGCGTAGAAGAACCAACTAGTACTGGTTCCTGTAACCATAATCGAGCACCGAAATATTTTGCTGAAGCAATTAATTCACGTGTTGGATTTTATGGTCGTCGTTGTGCACATTGGTATCTTTTTGCATTAGGAATATGCATGTTAGATAAACAAAATGAGAAAGCTATCATGGGACCAGAGACACCAACAAGGTAAGTTTCATTACTTAATTATTTCTCTCTTTGTTTTAAATGAAATGTGTTGTGTAGTAAGAATTACAATAAATGTCACAACAACAGATAAAAACCATTTAAGAGGTCAAGGTCCCGCAACAACATGGGTTTTACGGTCTTAATAGACGAAATTTTCCGTTTGTTTTTTCTTTAAGCTCTGTTTAAAAATGGGTAACATTAACAATAAATACTATTACATATTAAAATAATATTTCATAGGCCCATATTTCATAATAGAATACGGGAAATAAAAATAAAATAAAAGGTAAAAGAGTTAATTTTGTAGAAAAATTTGCACGAACAAAACTAAAATTGGATTGTAATATTTAAACATATTCAAGTTGCATATTCCTGAATATGGAGGAATATGGAGCTATATGAAGCTATATATCGTTTCTTCGAGCATGGAATAGCGTGCCATCATTACGGTATATTTTATAAGAAAGATTGAGGGTCCTACCGTTTACCGAATACAGTTCTTCCGCCAGGATCCCTAAGATATCACCGCGGCACTATTATTTCCTGCAGCCGATTCCTAAAAAGATACAACAAATATGCGGTCAAGTAAACGGTGTTTTGATTATATAGGAATATCTAACTCAGCATTGTTGTTTATAGAACTTAAATATCTTGTGTTAGTTGAGCTTTTACCCGTAGTACTTAAGGCTGAAAATATTTGGCTTCAACTTGTGGGGTGCAAGTCGTGATCTGCGAACTTCTTGACATGAAATTGTTTTGTACCCATTTTTGTTTTTCGAAACATTCCCGCACAGTGTGGCTCATACTAGCTCAAAATTCACATTTTATATTATTGTTGTTTATGTTACTGTTATCAAGCTTTTTTAGCTTAACACATTAACTGCTGCTTGGCTGTCCGAAAAGATGTCAATTCTCTTGTTCATATATTTTCTTCTTAAGCAAAAGTCTGCAAACCTTTCGATAGGACATATTTTGAATTGGAAGACGCTTTGGTAGGTACCCATGGGCTTAAAGAATTTGGACTTTTATTCCAAATACTCCTACACCCACCCTTGCATCTTTACTCAGATGGTACCTAGTGGATTCACTGCTTCACTTCGATTTTTGCACAACTGCGATGTATATTTCCTATCGAAGTTGAACTGCTTAATCGTTCCGTCTTTAGGAAAGTCAAGCAAGGAATTCTCCCTTGCAAGACTTTCTCGATATTTAGACTCGGTGATTTTTCCCTTTCCCATAGCTTGGCATGCTGAATGCCTCAGTATGCTTTCCCTTGCTACGTTCTTAACCTGCAAGTGGAGTGGAACAAATCCTAACAGCATATCCATTGATGCGGTAGGACATGTTTTCACTGCCCCCGTTATGTAGATACAAGCCAGCCTCTGCACCTTTTCCAACTTTGTCTTCCCAGCGTTAAGTTGGGCTCTTTTGTTCCATGCGACCGCTCCGTAAGTGATAAATGGTCTCACTATCATGGTCACCATCCACATTAGGATACCTGGGCTGCACCCTCATGTTTAACCCGTAAGTTTGTTGCATACCATCTCTTATGGCTTTGCTTACCTCCGCATATGGTTTCTCCACAGGAGCTTGCTATCGAGAATTACTCTCCAATATTTAAATTATTCTTGGTGTATGGGACTACCGTAGTTTTACTCAGATTGAGTTTTAGTCCCACAGAAGTGCACCAGGTGTCTACCAAGTTCAGTTCCCTCTGAACAATATCACAGAGTGTTTCTTCGAACTTACATCTGGCAGTTATGACAAGGTCAGCCGCGTACCCAATGAAATCTAACGGCCTGATTACTTGGGACAACACAGTATCAGAATGGGAGACAATACAGTATCAACAACAGATACTAAATTTGAATTTCATATTTATTCTAAATCACCTTGCATAAAATTAATTGAAGTGGTTCGATATTCCTTTAAAAATCAATTGTTCTAACGGACGATTGTTTTATAGTAGTTTCTTTTGTCTATATTCTTGCATATCACTGGTTATATGAACTAGCGAAAATTTACAAATAACGTGGTTTTAACACTAGATATACGGACAATTTGAAAATGTGAGATATACCTACACCAGTCAAAATGACTGGTATTAGGAAAAATGGTTGGTGGGGTTCCCAGTCTTTGTATATTTTTTGTAAATAATAATTTACTTCATTCATTACTTAATTCAAACATAAAAATAATCAAATTCTTAAACATAAATTAATTGCCATGTGATTCCATATCAACAACATATCATTTTTTGCAACTCGGAGACCCCTTGCTCTCCAAAACTGGTTTAAGATTTTCGGAAGGTTTTTGGGCAGAAATTGTAGCTTATTGTGTCTAGTTTTCAATGCCATATGCCTCTTTTCAGGCGGCTACAGGCTTACGGCCTCGCGCTAAAAGTATAGCATTTGGCTGCCAACACAAATTTAAAATACTAACAGATGCGTTCTTGGGCTTTGAATGTTGGTAATTCTAAATAGTTTCAAATTCCGAGTGGTGTTTAATTTTTTTTTTTAAAATGGCGGATCGAAAATATTGAAAATGACGCTTTTGCCTGCGAAATTTCGACTAAAAATTCGTTTTTTTACACACATATTTGGAAGTGGTTCAAATTTTTTTATAGTGGAAGAGAAAATAAAACAAAACGTTTTGTATAAGAAAACTTTTTTTTGTCACGAGTGGTTTTCCTTTTATAGCTATGGGTAGTTTTTGACAACTTCGGGTTTCATATATTTTCAATTTGATGTATCTGAAGAATTACTTGACGGATTTAAAAATTTTTTTGTTTTAAATGTGAAAATAGCTCCTTTTTATTAAAAATAATTACATTTAAAATTTTTGATAATTTACTATAAAAAAACTAAAAAATTTAAAATAATGGGGGTTGGAGGGTTAATACACCCGTTTATTTTCAAGTTTTTCTTAATGATTTTATAATTTCATTATTGTTCTAAAGAATTGGATTTTGGCGATTTTTTTTGAAAATTATAGAAATTATTTTAAAAAAAATCGGCATATGAGCAATTCCACGTCATCGCAACACCGATGTTCCTGACCCCCTCTGATTTCGATAAAATTTCATATACAGATAGTCAATAAAACAATAAAAATACCATTTCTTTCAAAAAATTAAATTTCGCTCTAGGGATGACACAGGGTGGCGGCAAAGTTTTAGGGGTTTGCGAAACATGAGTATCTTTGAATATCGATTGCTAGCGAATGACTAAACTGATTTAAGTCATTTATAGCTCATTGGAAAGGTAATTAATAGGACTTATATAAAAAAATTACTTAAAATTTTTTAATAATTTTTTAAAAGTGTGTTAAACTTAAAAAAAAATTTCAAAGATGGCGCTGTTAGGGGTACCCACACTTTTACCACTTTTTTTTCCATAAAAAAAATGTTTAATTAGTTCGTAATCTAAAATGTAAGTTTCTCAGGTACATAATTTCTCGGTTTAAAAATAAAATTCCTACAAAATTTTAATTTCCGTTTTTACAATTTTTTGTTTTTTAAAAAAATTATTTAACTAAATTTTATTTAACTAAAACCGCTTGAATTCTTGTTTTATAGAAAGTTAATTATTTTAAGGATACAAGTTAAGTATTTGAGGGTGTGGATGCTTTTTTACATAATTCACTTTTTCTCCCATTTCTACCTGTCCGAAATTAATTATAAATGAATGTACATGAAATATATTAAAACTGATGCTGAGAAGTAAATAGTGAGAAAAATTGTGTGAAATAAAATGCATGTTGTATGGAATTCATATAATAATTAACTTTTTATTTTTATTCTAAGTTGTGTATTAAAAACAATATACATTTATTAATAATATAAAATAATATAAAAGAAATTAAAAATATAAAATAAATTTGCATTGCATATTAACGGCTTATCTGAAAATTCCTAGTTTTAGCTGAATTAGAATATATTTTTGTGAGCAATGTCTTTGGGTATAAACGCATGAAATGATTATGTACCTTTTATAGTTACAGCCTCTCTGTATTTTGCTACTAGCCATGACTTCATTTCTATTTTATAATTTTTACTGGTATATGGTGAAATGAAATTTGTTAGTTGTGGTAAATTACATGATGAATGTCAATGTGTTGAAAATCTTAAAGAACGGGCTGATAAATTTTATGTATTTCATGTATTTGGAAAACACAAAAGCAAAGTTGAAAGCGGGAGAGTGCTTAGTACTTGGCGATTTTTTAGAAAATTGCTCATTTTTCATTCAAGATTCTGTGCAGAGTTATCATTGTAATAATTCGCAAGCTACGATACAACCGTTTTTAATATATTATAATTCACCTACTAGTCAAGGTAAGTAAGGTAAGTTTTGTCATTATCTCTGATATAACTGAACATGATAGTGTGGCAGTGTATCTATTCATATCACAAATGATTGATTTCATAAAAGATAAAATAAAACATCCTGAAAAAAAGTCTATGTGACTGATGGTGCTGGATCTCAGCATAAAAATAAATATAGTTTTATAAATCTATGTTACCACAAACCAGATTTTAATATAGACGCAGAGTGGCACTTCCACGCTACAAGTCATGGAAAAGGACCGTGTGATGGAATAGGGGGTACATTGAAACGAGGTGCTCATCGATAAATTTTATCTAACAAGAATATTATTCAAACCCCTATGGATCTTTATGAATGGGCAATAAAATCCACAATAAATTTTGCATATACCAGTAAAAATTATTATACAGAAATGAAGTCACGGCTAGAAGCAAGATACAGAGAGGCTGTAACTACAAAACCTACACAATCATTTCATGCGTTCATATCCAAAGATGAAAAAACATTGCTCACAAAAATATATTCTAATTCAGCTAAAACTAGGATTTTTCAGATAACCTGTTAATATGCAATGCAAATTTATTTTATATTTTTAATATCTTTTATATTATTTTATATTATTAATAAGTTTGTTTTGTTTTTATTACACAACTTAGAATAAAAATAAAAAGTTAATTATTATATAAATTCTATACAACGTGCATTTTATTGCACATAATTTTTCTCACTATTTACTTCTCAGCATCAGTTTTAATATATCTCAGGTACATTAATTTATAATTAATTACGGACAGGTAGAAATGGAAGAAAAAGTCAATTATGTAAAAAGCATCTACACCCTCAAATACTTAACTTGTATCTTTAAAATAATTAACTTGCTATAAAACAAGAACTCAGGCAGTTTTAGTTAAATAAAATGCATTTTTTAAAAAACAAAAAATTGAAAAAACGTAAATTAAAATTTTGTAGGAATTTTATTTTTAAAACGAGAAATGTATTTGAGAAACATACGTTTTAGATTACGAACTAATTAAACATTTTTTTCTGGAAAAAAAATGTGGTAAAAGTGAGGGTACCCCTAACAGCGCCATCTTTGAATTTTTTTTTTAAGTTTATCACACTTTTAAAAAATTATTAAAAAACTTTAAGTAATTTTTTTATACGTGCTATCAATTACCTTTTCAATGAGCTATAAATGACTTTAATCGGTTTAGTCATTCGTTAGCAATCGATATTCAAAGATACTCATGTTTCGCAAACCCCTAAAACTTTGCCGCCACCCTGTGTCATCCCTAGAGCGAAATTTAATTTTTTGAAAGAAATGGCATTTTTATTTTATTATTGGCTATCTGTATTTGAAATTTTATCGAAATCAGAGGGGATCAGGTCACATGCTAGAACAAATGCTGTTGCGATGACGTGGAATTGCTCATATATATACCAAAAGATTTATTAAAAAAATTCTATAATTTCTAAAAAATTTCCAATGTTCAATTTTCCGTCTTTTTGTGTAGAAAAGTAATGAAGATTCAAAGAAATGGAAGAAATATAAAAACAGTGGGGATATCAACCCGCTAACCCTTATTATTTGTTCATTTTACTCGGCATTTGAAACAACTTAGAATTACCAACATTCTAAGCTCAAGAACGCATCTCTTGATATTTTAAATTTGTGTTGGCAGCCAAATACTATACTTTCAGAGTGAGGCCGTAAAGGCTTACGGCCTCACTCTGACAGCCGCCATATTGATTCCGCCATTTTGAATTTCGAAAAGGAGCATACGGCATTGTAAACTAGAGCCAATAAGCTACAAATTTCGCTGATAAACTTTCCGAAAATTTTAAACCAGTTCTAGAGAGCAGGGGGTCTCCGAGTTGCAAATAATGCCCCGAATATATGCCCCGTTATATTATACAGTATAATAAAGAGTACAGTAAACCTTTAACATAGTTAGCAGTTCGAAATGTTATTTCAATTCTGAAAAAGGAACCTATGTAGTATTGAGTTTTCAACAATTTGAAAAAAACTTGAAGTGACCATCTTCTGGAACCTGAATTTTTTTTATGCTCAATACATAGAAATCATTACATAGAAATATCCCCCAGTCATTTTGACTGGTTTGGTATAAGTGCCGATGAAAATCAAAATTTTTTTGATTTTGAATAAAAATAAAAAACTAACCGCGTAATATTGTTCATTTAGCTATCGCAACAATTTTTATGACAATCGTTTGAAAACAAAAACTAAGATGAAGTAATTTGAGCACAAAATTGCAAAACCAGTCATTTTGACTGGTGTGGTAAATCTAGTGTTAATGGTAATAATACATATCTATATATTCATGACTTATGATTGACCAAATACAATTATTCCCGCTCCAAGATTTCACCCAAAGTATTGTGTTGAAATTTTAATCTCTAATAATCTCTAAATATTATACATATTTCTGTTTATATTGCTATTTTTGTCAGTGTGATTTCAGAATTGAAGTAACAAAATATCTACTATACTTCTCTTATATTTTTGTTTCCTTTTTTATACTAAAATTTAAATTTTTTTATGACATCATAATATCTTATATATTAATACGCTAAAAAAACTTTCTGGAGCCTAAGGCTTTTTTATTCGAATTTTGATTCATTTCGAATTTTCACTGCTAACTGATATTAGTGTAACTTAGGTTTTAAAGATTTTTGGGATTTTTCGGATCATAAATAAAAAAGTTATAGACGAATTCAGATGTATTTTTGAATTTAACGGCCCCTCTACACAATATCAAATGGAGTTGCTCAAGTCTTTTCTTTGTTTTTTTATTATTATTATTTAGTATTTTATATTTTCTTTTCAAATTTCAATCTTGTTTATGCATTGATTTAGGGGTGGATAGACGTGTTATTTTTCTTTGTTTTTTTATTATTATTATTTTTCTTTGATTTTCTTTGATTTAATTATTATGGTGTTAATGATGAAATGAATATTGTGAATGAATAATAATGGTATTAGTGAGTTTATGCATTGATTTAGTTAGCTTTGATTTTCTTTGATTTAATTATTATGGTGCTAATGGTGAAATGAATGTTGTGAATGAATCATAATGGTATGAGTGAGTTTATGCATTGATTTAGGAGTGTATAGACGTATTATTTTTCTTTGTTTTTTTATTATTATTAGGAGGGCCCGGCGTGCTTCGCTACGCTTATAAATAAAGTTTTTGCGTAGACATTTTGTTGACGTAGAAGCAATGATTTCAAAAAGTGGTAATGAGAAATGCTAGCATATAATTTTTAATTTTTTCTTTTAAATATATGCATGAAAAATAATCAAAACTCCAGCTGATCAGTTCGGATATATGAAAAATTAGCGATCAAATAAGTTAGAGATCAAATAAGCTTACTTGAAAACTTATTTGATCGCTAATTTTTCATATATCCGAACTGATCAGCTAGAGTTCTGATTTCATTCATATATAAAAAGAAAAATTAAAAATTATATGCTAGCATTTCTCATTACCACTTTTTTAAATCATTGCTTCTACGTCAACAAAATGTCTACGCAAAAACTTTATTTATAAGCATAGCGAAGCACGCCGGGCCCTCCTAGTTAATATAAATAAATAAGTATATAAATCCGTAAATTAGTGAATGTATAAATAAATGAATGGAATAAAAAGTCAGACAAGTGCGAATAAAATTCGCTCGTCAAGGGTTCCGTGAATGTAAAAGAACACAAAATCAGAAATTATTGACCAAAAATTGTGTTGTTATGTCTCCATATTTGCAGACCATAGACGCATAACAAAATAAATGTTTAATTGTAAATGTCAATAGTATATTACAATCAAATCTAAATTGATCAAAAATGACTCAAAAATGTTACTTTAGGTTAAATCTCACCCATAGATGTTTATGGTAACTCAAGAAAGATTCAATTACACCAGCTTGTAAATGGTTTAAATTTGATTATTTTTTCGGTCAATCAAGTGTTGAAATTTAGGGGGGTGGAGAGGCTACATACTAAAAATATTTTTTTTCAATAACACAAAAGCTATGCACCGCAAAGTTGTAAAAAAAAGTTGTAATGTTTCTTAAACTAAGTGCTCCTTCATATAACACCCCACTCGCTTGGGTCAAAAATGATTTTTTTTACTCTCCTCACACCCATCCCCTAAACACACAGAAATATAGTTATTTGAGACTTCGCTATGATTTTCATTCAAAATTTACAAATTTTTCTGTCGCTGTGAATTTTTTCAAATTTTTCCTGTCAATCATCGTCGAAACGTAGGGAGCGAAACGATCTGAATTTTGCACTTTTTTGACAATTACTCAAAAACTGTGCATCGCAAAGTTTTAAAAAAAATTGCAATGATTTTTTAATTAGGTGTTTTTTCCAATGTCACCCCACTCGCTTGGGTCAAAAAAGGTTTTTTTTGTCCTCTCTACCCCCGTCCCCCAAACACACAGAAATATAACTATTTGAGACCTCGCTATAATTTTCATACAAAATTTACCAAATTTCCTAGCTCTGCGAATTTTTACAAATTTTTCAATCGGTGTCGAAACGTATGGGGGGGGGGGGGGGGGGAGGTAGAACGGTCTGAAAGTTGCACTTTTTTTAAAACAACTCAAAAACTGTGCATCGCAAAATTCTAAAAAAAATTGATATGTTTTCTAAATAAAGCGCTCCTCAAATGACACCCCACTTGATCACATTTTAAATAGTGTTTTACCCCTTCTCATTTCCACCCCCTTAATAAATCTAATAATGAGAATAGGACACTTTTATATATTTTTTTTTTAAACGTACTAATTTTTCTATCATTCCAAATACATTAGAAAATGTTCGATCAGTTAAGTTCGGTGCTAATCGAGGTAAGAAAACACGAAAAAAACGTCGTTATTCAAAATTATACAAAAAATGGTGAGGTGTGAAATTCCAAAATAAATTTTTAAGGACTGAAATGAAATCCTTTCATATGATACCCTACTTGAATCTATAAAAAAATGTATTTTCTCAAAGGTCTCACATCGTATCCCTGTAAACCAAACAAAAACCACTTTAGTTTTATTTGTATCCGTCATTTCATGTGGACAGATTAGTTTTATATGCACATCAGATTTCAAGTCCATAGCATTTATAGTTTACGAGATAGTCGATTTAATGTGAAAAACTCGTTTTACTCTCACTAATCGCGTTCCGTATAAAAAACGGAATCCTAAAAATAATTTAATAAAATGAATTAAAAACGAAATCTATATATATAATACACAAAAAAATGAAAAAGCGTAGCCATACCTGTAATGAAGCGCGGCTTCGTTGAACCTCAACGAAGTGGCATAGCAGGCCGCGTACCTAGCGAGATTTATTTAAAGCCCCAAACTAGCTTCAGTAAGTGGGGTCGAACGAAGAATACCTGCTGCTTTAGCACAAATACAGTATTGTACGCGTATCTCTTGATAAGAACGGATTAAATGAAAAACAAACCAGTGAAAAAGGTAGACTCTGGCGACCCCTTTATGTGAAAGAACCGTGATCACCACGTCCGCCCCCATATCTTTAACACATTCACACGCTCTAGCACTTCATCCGCTCACCCACACACACACACACACATACACACACACACACACATACACACACACATGCACACAAACACCCATACCTACATTCCTGCCTATACAGTTAAGCATAATTAAGTCACCCAATAGGGCTATAAGGTCGACTACTCAAAAATCCCGATTAAGATGTACCACAATATAATTATTTAGCCATTTATTCTACACACATAGTGCACGATCCCGTGAGTTGTATTAACATGAAAGTGATCAATCTAATGCCCAAGTTGATTAGCGGTTCATAAAAAAAATGATGGTGTTAATATTATCTCGAACAGACCAATCGTTAAACCAAAGCACCTTGCTGACAATAAACCTCCCGATACGCCTCTGTATAACCCGAATTTCACCCGAAGCTCAATGATATCGTATCGCAGTAGGACTTCTTTCCTGGTTCTTCCCCGGTTGATGATGTTAAGCGAGCCTCAAGAAAGTACAACGTACCGCTTTGATGGAGGGCCAAATCATGAATATCACGGCCATCACGTTGTAATCCAGCTGGTAGGTTCCTTGTATGTTTTCTTTGTTTATGTTTATTGCATGAATCACCAATAAATTGATCTACTGGTACTGATGGTAATTTCTTATCTGGCAGACTTCCATCAGGGATGTCAAATGATAATCCAATTCAACGCAATGTCAATGCACATGGTGACAACGTTCATCCCATAACATAAGTTTCGGTCTAGGTGGTGTAACATCCGGTCACAAAAGGAAATCCCATACAAAATGCAGACGCTTCCATTATCAAGCGATTAGCATGTCCAAACCAACACCCAAATCATCATTACCAAATAATATTACAATCAATCAATAGTAAGGTTACTTCATTAACCATTATCTGCGCAAAATCAACAATTCCAACATCAATTATTATTAACCACTTTTTAAATTAAATAAAATTATTATACCAAAATTAATAAATAACGGTAGACCTTGGTTTGGTGTGATGGAAATAATCGAATTGAAACAGGTTTGACTTCCAACAAAAAAATGGAGGTAGTCTTCGCTACTTACGATAACCGTAAACATCATTGTCGTGTACAGAAACTAATTTAATCTAGAACATTCTTCGCTGACTCATACGCACATGCACCACATGCACCTCCCCATCCACACAAGTACACACTCGCACTCACACCCCTGAATACACATCGATACTCAGGTATTGGTAACTATATTAAAAAAAATTATAATGTAAAATTACTCACACCATGTCTGGTAACCGGTCTCCCCTCTTCCAGCCTCCAATCTTAGTCCTGCATAATAGTGTTCACTGATTTCAATTCAATTCTCATATAACACCCTTACAGGAGATTGTGTATGATTATTTTGTTCTCCCCTTTTCTCTTTTGTTTTCCAAATCTTCCCGGATTGCCTTTTTGGTTCAATTTCCACCAAACAATTTCTCTTTCCTATTTTAAAGCCACGGCATAACAATTTCCACTCCACATTAAACGGCGCTACATTTTTTTTTATATATGCCATTAATTGCACACAATTTTGAATTTATTGGATTCATTTATATTTGCATTTATTGAAAATTAACGCTAAACAGGTAACTTATTTAAAAATAAAAAACTCAAGCAAATATCCATTTGAGTTACACAAACAGTTTATATTAATTTTACTTACTATTAAATTTGCTTCCTTGTTTATTAAGGGAGCTAATTAACCTTATCCAAATTTAACAAAGGTGTTCTCCGTAATCAAAGTTGGAAAGAATTGTATGATTAAATTATGACCAGAGATTTCTAGTAGATTCTATTTTATGTATGCAAATTTGACTAATTATCACACAATACCGACCGGAATCTTTCGGTATAAATTAAAAATTATTTATCAATTTAACAACAAAACATATTTGAGTTAAAGGAAAGTTATTGTAAGAGAAAAATGAATTCTATAACTCTGGTTTGGTATTACAAAATAAATTAACATTAATCACAAAAAAATTAAACTGAACAAATAAGTTTATGACTTTTTTTAGACATTTTGATTTCACGAACTGACAGATAACATGTGCTTCCTAATTAGAGAATGATAGACTAAGAGGCAGAAGACCTCTATCGACAGGCATTTATAGCTCTAAAAAAAGCTGTTTTCAAACCATACCAAAAAAATGGTAGGCATTATCTGGTAGATTGCTTCTCTTTTGTTAACGATAATGAAACCCACTAAGGAGATTGTACATCTGCTTTGTAACAGAAGTTAAAAAAAATTATGTAAAAGATGACTACGAACTGGATGTAAGAAATTGTGGTTAAAAAGGGTAAAAACAACTTCAAAAGTTCTATTTATTATAAATTAGAGCGTGTGAGAAAGTAGGGCGACTCTAAATTACGGAGACTGGACAACTGCTTCGTAATATACCATAGAAAAGACGACTGAAGGGTATACGGTAGGGAAATTTCTATTTAGTATTTTATATTTTAGGGTAGTGAAATCCGAAATTCTACGTCCACGCCGTGCTACCTGGGTAATGCTAACAGAATTAGGTTGGTGTAGTTGAGAGGGGCAGAGTAAATACTGCTTATACTCAATGATTCTGCACCATGGCGAGTCATTGGCGCCACAAAACCAATGCAACTCAAGCGTCTGTTCTCCATGTTAGGGGCGGCTTGGAGCGGGCGTCTGTCTTGGATCAAGCGGCTCGCTATATAAACGTGTAGCAAGCGTCTGTTCTCCATGTTAGGGGCGGTTTGTAGCGGGCGTCTGTCTTGGATCAAGCGGCTCGCTATATAAACATGTAAAAAGGTTGTTTCTGGTGACCTAAAGATGCAGAACGAACCCATTCACGAAAATTTGGGTTGGGCGAAGGGCTAACACCCCATTTCCGTAAAAAACTACTTGTCATGAATTCTGTACACAGGCCTCGGATTATCTCGGATTCACTATTAGAACGACCTCGGAAACTGTACCCGGACTACGATTTAAAAATGGGAACCTGGAACGTGCTAAGCCTTAGAAGACCAGGAGATCTACTGAAACTTACAAACCAAATCAATAGCTATACACTGGATATAGTGGCGTTACAAGAACTAAGATGGCCAGGGAGTGGAATCCACGAAACAGCCAAAGGATACACTCTCTACTATTGCGGTCATGAAAACGGAGGAGAATTTGGAGTTGGCTTTCTCACACATCGTCGCGTGAATCAACATGTTATCGACTTTCGCCCAATTAATATGCGGATATGCACAATGAGAATCCGCACGCAAAAATTTAATATAACGATCATCAATGTTCATGCACCTACTGAAGACAAAGCAGATGACATTAAAGACCTGTTCTTCCTAGAACTCGAAGAAGTCATCAATAACATCCCGCGGCACGATATAAAAATCGTGGTAGGTGACTTCAATGCGCAAATTGGTAGAAGTGCAGAACTTAAAACACATGTCGGCCCTAACAGCTTGCATCATGCTAGTAACAATAACGGCTTTCGCACAGCTGAACTGGCTATGATGTATGATCTAGTAATATCTAGCACTTTCTTTCCTCATAAGAGAATCCACAAAGCAACGTGGAAATCAAATGATGGAAGAACTGAAAATCAAATCGATCACGTCATGATTTCTAAGAGACACTCTACAAGTGTAACTGACGTTCGATCATACAGAGGTGCTGATATGGACACCGATCATATGCTTGTCATCTTTAAGTATAAGTGCAAATTATCATCTACATTTAATAGGCAAGCAAAAAAGACCGTGCGCTGGAATGTCGAAGCATTTAAACACCTGGAAACACTGAATAGATATCAGGAAATTGTAACGCAAAACATAGAAGAGCATGACATCCCATCTGAGATGCCATTAAACATACAAGAAGAATGGCAAACGCTTCAATCAACCATCATATCCGCAGCACAAACTACAATCGGAAAACGACCACCGAAATCACGTAACGAATGGTTTGATGACGAGTGCCGCGAAAGCATTGAGCACAAACAAAAACTGCGAGAAAAATGGTTAACAAGAAATACCTGAAGCTCCCAAACTGATTATCTATGCGCCAGAAAAGCCTCAGCAAAACTCCTACGGAAAAAGAAACGCGAACACATGAAGAGCTGTATCGAAAACATCAACCAACATGCGGCTAATGGAAATTCGAAAGAGTGTTTTGCCAATGCGCGGAATCTGACCAAAGATTTCCACCCAAGATCTACAGCCATCAAAAATGGAAACAACGAGCTTACAACAAGTGAACGTGATGTGCTGGAAGTATGGCGATCCCACTTTCAAGACCTACTGAATAGGACGAACGAAGTTCATCCTATTCGAGCAATTGCTCCGTCAAGTGAGGAGATTTTTGTCCCTTACCCAACAATAGAAGAAGTGGAAGCTGCCATCAAAAAATTAAAAAATGGCAAATCACCAGGTATCGATGGAATCCCTGCAGAACTACTTAAGAATGGAGGAGCAGCTCTGGTCTCACGTATATATGATCTGATTCTTGCAATCTGGGACCAAGAAGAACTACCTGCTGAATGGAAAACAGCTCTCATTGTTCCGCTACATAAAAAAGGTGATCGCCTAAAGTGTGCAAATTATCGTGGAATCGCACTATTGAACACTGCATATAAAATACTAGCTAATGTCGTACTCGCTCGGCTCATCCCGTTTGCCGAATCTATCATCGGCGACTATCAGTGTGGTTTTCGTCCCAACCGTTCAACCACAGATCAATGTTTTACCTTAAGGATGATTCTGGAAAAATGTTGGGAGTACAACATCAGCATTCACCAGCTCTACGTTGATTTCAAGCAAGCATATGATAGCATCATCCGCGACAACCTCTGGTCTGCACTCATATGCCTTGGTATTCCAGAGAAACTTGTTTCTCTGTGCAAACTCACAACATCGGGATCAAACTGTAGAATAGTAATCGAAGGGTCAGTTTCTGACTCTTTTGATATAACATCAGGTGTTCGACAAGGTGATGCACTCGCACCCGTACTATTTAATTTGGCGCTTGAGTACGCGATAAGAAAAAGCCGCATTGAGACACAAAACTGTATATTTAACAAATCTAGTCAAATTCTTGGCTATGCAGATGATATTGTGCTTCTCGGACGTAGAACAAGCGATATCAAGGATAGTCTCTCTCGGCTTGAAAGAAATGCTAAACGACTTGGATTATGCATTAACACCGGCAAGACTAAACTATTAACAACATCCAGGAATAAACCTCCCGGCAATCTGAATACTGGCGACTATGAAGTGGAACGTGTGGAAAACTTCAAATACCTCGGGTCTGTAATAACATCGTCAAATGACATGCAGGCAGATATTAAAGCTCGTGTCTCAGCCGCATACAGAGTTTTCTACGCATACTCAAAACTTTTGCGATCCAAACATCTTTCGCAGTCGTGCAAACTCACACTTTACAAAGCATTAATTCGACCTGTGCTTACCTTTGGAAGCGAAAGCTGGACACTGACTTCCTCCGATTGTAGAATTTTATCAACATTCGAGAGGAAAGTCATACGAACAATTTATGGTCCATGTAAAGTTGCTGAAAGTCAGTATAGAATCCGAATGAATCATGAAATCAGACAGCTTCTTGGAGGCTGCGATGTAATCGGATTCATTAAATCTAACCGGATTAGATGGTTTGGTCATGTAGAAAGGGCACCATTAGATAGAATGATTAAAAAAGCGTCCCAACAACAACCAGCTGGTGTTCGTCGAAGAGGAAGACCTAGACAACGCTGGCGTGATGACATCATCCAAGACCTTCGTGATATAGGATGTCGAAACTGGGGTCAACTGGTCATGGAACGAGACGATTGGAAGCTGATTGCACAGACGGCAAAATCCCTCCATGGGATGTAAACGCCAGAGAGAGAGAGAGAGAAATTTTATATTTTCTTTTCCCTTCAAATTTCAATTTAGTTTCTCCTTTGCTTTTGGAGTGTATGGACGTATTATTTTAGATTTAATTTATTTCAGGTTTAAAAAAATATAAGTTATAAGATTTCAGCATTCATTTTTCTAAGAATTCATTTTTCACTTTCTTTTTTCGGAAAATTAAAAATTAAATTCATGCATAAAGAAAGATTAAAAAAAATTATTTTAAGTTTCCTTTCTTCTGCATTTTAACTTTTATTTTAGTCATAATTTTCTTTGTTTTTAAATATTTTCTATTGATTAGAAATTAAAGAAACATTCATAAAATTGATTTGTTCTTTCTTTGCAAAACAAGATAAGCAGGCTACACACCTTCAATCAATTTGTCAATCAATTGAAAACGAAAATAAACGAATGTAAGTGGGGGGGAGGGCTGTGTGGAGCGTGGGGGTGGGGGGCCCTAGTAAGTTTATAAAAATAAACATGAACAAAACTAAATAAATAAAATAATAAATAAATAAAATAGAAACAAACAAAAAAACGGAAACTAAATTTATATGTAAAAAAATAAATAATTAACAAACAGCTTAATAAATATTTTAATATAGAAACCAGTAAAAAAAGTAAATAAGTGAATTAAATATGAAAATATTATAAAAAACAGGAAAAAATAGATAATAATATAAATCTTTCATAAAGGTAGTTAAAACTAGAATAGTGTTGACCTTTGAAACTAAAGCCAAGAAGAATGAATGCATGTAACAATATATAAAAAATAATTATATAATTGAGTATAGCAAAATATCACAAAAAAAAAAGAAAAATAATCTCAAATAACCCAACTGACTTGGAGATCTGAGAATAAGTGTTACAGAAAGTATGATACGTGTGCATCAAGTTTGGGGTCAAAAGGTCAAGCAGTTTCTAGAATATCGTGTCGACAGACAGACAGTCGCATACCCATTTTAACCTTTTTATCCCCATATCTCAGATCAAAACTGACCTGAACTATTGAACGATCTCTATTCTTTTCAATAGTTAATAAACCAAACAAAATATAATAAAACGAATTTTAATAGCACATTTTTATTAACGAACTAAAAACTAAAACCAAAACTAAACAGAATCGATAGTATTGATAAAAAAGCTTCGAGCCCTAGTCCGAAACACGAAATAGAGTAGTGTGGTTTTCCTCTGAGAAAAATTAAAATATACTTTCGAATTCAATTTGGAACTAAACTTTTTCACAGAATAAAATTCACACACCAGATTAGTATCTTATTTAGAGTCATCTTTATCAAACCTTCACTTCACCATACGCCATATATAATGTGATGAAGTAATCAAATTAAAAGAATTGCTAGCAAGCTATATATTTGATGAGTATATCGATGTTTATTAATTATTCAAGCAACTTTTCTTTAATAAAACTGGCATAGAAAGATTTGCCAAAGAAAACACCAATTCAATACTAATCTGATGTGTGAAAAATGTTTTGTCATAGTAAAATTATTTTTTTATTTGTACTTCGTTTTCAATGAAATCCTTTTTCTTTATTTTTATTCTTTCAAATCATTGAATTTTTGAGCAACAATTTATTATTCGTTTTTTTATGACGTAGTCTGGTGACCAACGAAGCGTTGTATAATTCCCTGATTTATAGATTCCCTACTTTCTCAAACGCATCAAATTTGCATCAGCGGAAACTTTCATAATTATTTTCGTTTTTACCATATTGTATTAAACTCAAACCGTAATTGCCATCTGCAATAGTTTCCGTAAAACAAAGATTGTCCGAAAACGGTTGTGCAATATTTATCAGTGTAGTTTCCTTGATTCGGTTTGTGATCGTTAGTTGCCGTAGAACTGGCATAGAACAGTTGTATAATATCATCGATTCATAGTTCCGCTATGGTCATATATAAATCTTACAATCAATATTCTGCTATAAATTGGTTGTAGTCTACTATTTTAATGCCTGTTGGTTATAACAATTCCTTAGCGGATACACTAATAAAGGTAATTTCCTAAATACGTTTTACAATAGATGTCTCTGTTTACATTAGCGAAGACTCTTTTTTAGTACACCTATTTATCGAACGAGATTGTCCAACGGACGGACTTATTTTAGTTTATTAATTTGAGATGTAAAATCGTTTTTGTTGCCTATAAATATGTTTAGCGACGTATAGAGGGTCTCTTAGTCGCTAATTCTGTATTGATTAATTCTTCTGATTGGAGTTTTTTCTGATGGTAGCTGTCAGACGGGGTTGATTGGGAGAAACAATATATAATGGATTTGTTTAAGATCGAATGCTGAAAAAAAGACAAAAAACCACCAATTCCTTTGGGATCATTGATAATTTCTTCGGTTCATCATTTTGTGTGAGTACAATTTGTTTTAATCTATCAATATTAAACCGCAAGTCACGAGAAAACCAAAAACAAGAAAGAAATATTTATTGTTGTAATTGTAATTTATTTGTTTGAAGTGTAATCAGTTTTTGTGACTACCAAATTCTAAAAGATTAGTGCATTAACTTTAGAAACTATGCTTAAGTAGCCCAATTTTATAGTGATAATATAATCATAAACATAATTAGAATAACGTAGTTAAGCTTTAATGAAGGAGCCGGTTATATTAGTTAAATGATTTAGATGTTCGCCACATTTGTCTGTGTTAGTGAGGCTAGAGTGGCTTATTTAGTTTACCGATAAGAAACCGTAGAAAAAAATTGAAATTAGTGCTGTCAATGTGAATAGTCAATTGAATTAAATATATTATAACAAAAAATTATAAAAAGAAAATAATAATTTGCATGTCCGTCCACCTATAAAACGAATAAAATTGAAACGAAAACGAATAAAATTGAAAATTGAAATTAAATTCTATCATTGTGGCTTGGAATAAGTGTACCATTGCGAGATCGTGATTCATTTTTCTTATGGTTTGGAATTGAAGGCCGTAGAATCCAAACGGTACATCGCCCAAACGTGGCTTAAATTAACGAGAACGAGCCGATGTACCGCGGACAATATTTATCCAGCTTAAAGTGAACCTACTAATTGGTCTGTTATTTGATATTCTGATCTGGGTTTATTCATTGTTACTTAATTGCCAGTCACCGATTACATTCAACGTGCACCGGATTCACCCGTTATCTAGTGGTAATTCTAGCCATTCGGTCAGTGGCCATATTACCTGGATTCAACGACGCCATAAATTTATTTACATAACTGCGTTAACATTTATTTCAACATACCTGATCCAATACGGGAATTAAACATTGCATGGGTATTTATACTTACATTTATTTTAACGTTGATGATTTTTTACCAGAATTTGAATATTATACATAAACTTACGCCAACATTAATTTCAACATACATGACATGATTCAATACTGGAATTAGATATTATAAGGATATTTATACCCGCCTATACTTCGCCTGTTATTATTCATTAATATTATACATATGCACCTACCAACCTCTAATCGTTGCTGGAAGTAACTGCTGACGTGTGAATTAATTACTTGATCAATCGACCATGTGCTTGGTGGAGATGTTTGGCTGATCCAAGCAGGAGGATAGGAAGGAAGGGATTGGGGAAAAACCATAGGGTGAGTCATATATTTTTTATATATTTATGGGTATGTATGTATGAATGCGTGTGTGCGAGTATGCCTGGGGTGCGCATGTGGGTGTGAATGAAAATTAGATAAATACGTCACATTTGCATAGATTTTGTCGCAAATATGAATTTCCTTCCACTATAAATTGAATATATTTATATTAATGGGATATTTTTTTTGGAGACAGGAATCATTCCTCCATGACTGATACTACCAAATTATCATTTACTAACAGATCAATAGAAACTAAAATCATTCACGCACTTGGATCCGAATTAGCCAAAACGTAGTTCCGTTTTTGTTGGTGTAAAGTTAAAGGGGAACTTATAGTGATAAGCAAATGATCCTTATTCGCTATATTTTTTTTTGTTGTGGATTTATTTACGGAGTTTCAGCTTAACTTATGTGAAACCCGACGACAACAGAAATGGGGATTGGTCTGTTTGTGAGAATATTAAACTAAGCATTTTCGGAAACACTAATGAAGTTAAGCGTTATACGGATCCCTATAATATTACTATCAAGCATTGGGTTGTACAATGTGTTTATAAAATAAAAACGAAATTAAATATTTCCATTGTATTAAATTTTATTCTAGATTTTTGATTAAACGTCAATGCATCCATGTTGGAACTTGATTACGTTTATCTATGCGGACATGGATGTGTATATATGTGTGTGCAGGTGTGTGTATGTGTGAGGACGGGTGAGCGTATGAGGTGCTAGTGTGTGTGTGTGTGAAAGTGTTTAAAATCAGGGGGTTGGACGTGGTGATCGCGGTTCTTGCACCTATGGCGGTCGCCAGAGTTTACTTAGCCCACTTCTTCTTTTTGATTACTCCGAGTTTATTCGACTTACGCGTACATTATGTTTATTTGTGTTGAAGCAGCAGGTGTTCTTCTTTCGATCCCATGGGCTGCAGCTAGTCAGGGGCAATAAAATAATCTCGCTATGTACACGACCTGCTGTGCCACTTCGTTATCATTCAACGAAGCAGCGCTTCACTACAGTTTATAATTTTTGTTTATTTGTTCTATATAATTTTTCGATTTTTAAAATAAAACTCTAGTGGACTGTATTCTTTGGTTAATAATTTTGTAATGAATTTATTTATTTTTCGTAGTTTCTTTTTGTACATAGTTTTTTATTACCCTCATAAAAAATTCTTTCTTTTTACACTAAACATAATCATAAAAAATAAAAATATAGGAATTTCCCAGGTTAACTAAAAAATATTCTAAAAAACAATATAAAACTATAAACCTTAAAAGTAAAAACCCAAGTGAGATCTTCATTTGGTGACATCTGTTTGCAATAAAATTGTTGGTAATAAAATAATAAATTAAATTATTAAAATATTTGTTAAGATTATTGTCGCCTTTTTATTGTCACAATGTAACTCAAAACAATTTTAATTTTTTATTTTGCCCCATTTTCAGCTATAAACCTATTAATTGATAATATAACTTTAATATTTATTTGGGGAGATTTTGTGAGTGATTAAGTTTAAGTAAATTTTAGCTGCATTCAAGTTTTTACAAGTTTTTCATCTTTTCTTAGAAAACCTGTTAGAAATTTTTAAAATTTTCGTTTGGGATTCAAACTGACATTTATCAGAAACACAAATTAGTTGCAATAAGCAGGCATAATTAATTCCTCCAATAACCCAAATTAGCTCCTTCAGACCATAAATACAAAGCTCGTATTAATAGTAACCAAATTAAAATGGTAAAACTAAACACAACATACACTAGACTATGCCTAGTCCCATACTTTTTATTAAACCTAATAAACGTCCCATATACACACACCATTCATAAATTAAACAGTAAGAAAATGTATACCAATTCTCCAAATAAAAATCAATAATTCAAAAAAATTCAAATTTATTAATTAAATTGCTAATCTTAAAAACCATATCGTAATTTCAGCAATTTGTAGAACGAATCTATTAGATGCTTCTCTCTTCTTCCCATTCCCCTGTATAAAACGAAAATATAAATTTTTTACTCACCTAGAAAATATAATCCCCTCTGCAAGTGGAGGAGAATAGTTCATTATAAAACTTTCACAATATATTATCCCAATCATTTTTTTTTATTACGGAGAAGCTTTTAATATTTCTTCTTACTCAGTTTCCCCTTTTCTTATTTGTTTTTTTTTACATTGTATTACTTTCTTTTGAGTTCGATCGTCTTTTTAAACGTAATACGAGTCGCGATCGCCTAAAACCAGTAATTATAACTTGATTATTTTATGTTTACTTTTAGTGTTATGTATACTTTTTATTTATGCCGTTTTAGTTTTTTTACTATTATAAACAATAACTTTTACTTTCAATTAAATTGTTGAAGATAATCGTTGTAGGTAATAATAATGGAATTTAGCGAGAGTAAAATGCAATTAAATCGTGTACATGTTTAAGTTTATGGAGTAATATGTAAAATGTCAGTTGGAGTACTATTGACTTTTTTTTCATGAGATTGAGTAGAACACAATAAATTACCGAAATAATGAAATTCGATTTATTTTTTTTTTGTTTGTTGACATACGTACTTAGTTGTGCATTGACATTTAAGTTTTAGCCAATAAATGACTATGACATTCAAAAAAAATTTGTTTTGTTGATTCCAAGTTCAAGAACAAATAGTTTAAGTAAAAAAATGTAAGATGTCAAAGTTGTGTTACTTCAGAGACTTCAAAAACGTGGTAATTAGGACACGTAGTACTTCATATTTGTATTTTTAGATTATATTTTTTATTTTTGTTTGTTTGGATTGTGACGCAAAGTCAATCCAATTCGCATTGAAAAAAATTACAATCAATAATATTACGTCGAAGTTCTGCAAAATAATTTGCCATTGACTGTTGTTCAGTTTGATAAGATAATAAAAATTCGTACTATGACACTAAAGTATTTTATTCAGACAGATATGCACTTTAAAGTTATTAATTAATTCGTCATAGTTTACTTTCAATGGCTTTTTCAATGGCTCACCTTGCCCCCATACTACAGTCACGGAATAATATGGCAGTTTTCGTGTATTTTAAAGTGCGTTATGATAAGAAATGTCGATATTGGACATGACATGTCGTACCTTCGTACTCACCAATGCCCAGAAAATATTAAGTCTGGGCTTTTGAGCACCGGAATTTTTGCAGTGAGATAGAACGTTTTTAATGATTCTGAAGTTGTTGTTCCCGAAGACGTGACCACTTCCAAACATTGCGTTTATGGCAATTCGGCACTAATCAATTCGGCATTAGATATATGGCCATTAGATATATGGTAAGTTAGATTTCGAAGTGGGGTGTTTAAACTTTATACTTTACTCATCATCCAACTCCCACTCTCTTAACTGTGTTCTTCTGCATTTAGGTGTTTGTGACCTAAGATAATACAATTATTTTTAAATCATACATATATTATCGTAAACATAGGCTTGGTTATGACATTTTGAAAATTAATATTGAAATAACATAACACCAAAAAAAATATTTTATGAATGTTTTAATTATAAACATTTTATAATTAAATGTCTTCATATTAGATAATAATATCATAAAAATTATGAAATTGAGGTTAAATTATATTTTGACATGCAACTTCAAATGAATAGATTTTGTTGCCTATATGTGAATATTTTTGAATTGAAACAAGCTTGCGTCATAACCATTTATGCGCAACTTAAGAAATTCGTTTTGCGAATGTTTCATTGTTTTTGATATACATAATATAATATACCTTTTTGAGACAGCGTTACAGTTTTTTTGTTTAATTTATATTAGTTTTTGACATATTAATGATGTAGGTTTTTCTTAACAAACTCTCAACATTATATAAAATTATGTATGTTTATACATATTAGTATAACACTTGATCGATTTTATAATCGAAACTTTTTTTAGCTTGAGAGATAATCAATTGACCATATTATGAAACCATTAATTACTTTGACAATCTTTAAAAAAAAATTTAAACTTTAATTTTTGTTTTATTTTTAGTACTCGAGGTCTCTATTTTATCAGCACTAACTCAAAATCACCATATGCGTTAGGACCAAATGATGACGAATCTGGAAGCTACGGTTCAAGAAATCCATTTTTATAAAATTAAATAATTTTTTTAGATGTGTAACTATATATTTATTATTACCTAAAAGATTTTATTTTGCACCACTTTTGTTATTATATAATAAACAATTTATTTATTTTATTTTAATTTTTCTTGTTTACTTTTGTATGTTGATTTTGTTTTTATTTCAAATGTATAAAACCATAATATTGGTTTAAAATTGCGACAGTTAAGTGTAAATAAAAAACACGAAATACGTAATCTCATATGAATGTTAAACAATAAAATATCTTTAAAATCGATTGAAACATTTATTAAAAATTAAAGTTCAAAGTTGCTCCGAGAGGAGAAATATTTGAAACTTCCAAAAACAAATGTGTACAGAAACAATTTTATGAAAGCATATACTAATTTGCTGTCGTTTGGTAATGTATAAAAGTATTCCTTCACAATAAGGATTTACGAATGATTGGAAATCCAATCCGTATCCTCTGAGCTTAAGTTCTTCTTCTGATCATAATAGTTTTATGCTACGATATATTGCGTTAAAATTATAAAATTATCAACAACTCGTAGTTTTTAATGTAGTTTAGGTCAGTTAAAACCTAAAAATTATTTATGACTTTTTCTGAGTTCATCTTAACGATAACAATAAACCTTTGAACTCAAATTAAAAATTAACAAAATAAAATTAATAAATAAGAATTTGTATAAAAAAATGAAATTCTGTATGAAACTCTGATCGCACATATTGAATTTTGTAATTTAAAAACAACATTTCTTTGAAGGGATTGGTATGATTCAATTTAATTGAAGTTATTCAACTTTAATGGTTTACAATAGTGAGATGAAATACCAGCCAAATCAGTGGTTCGTTCTGAACGAATCGTTCATTTGCATTGACCGATTTAAAACGTCGATCATCGTCGATCATCAAAAATAACTCAAGAAATAAGTCAAGAATTAACAAGCAACAATTTTCATGACCTAGACCATAGAACATGAATTTGTGAAATATGTAAACGAAGAACACTGGCGAGAAATCGCCTTTTATAATTTAAAAAAAAAATATTTCTCATTGTGTAGTTTATTTTGAAAACCACATCTCATGCAACAAAAATAAGGAATACAATAATCACTAACAAATATAGCAAGCAAAAAAAAAAGTAAAGAGAGGTGTCAAGGGAAACCCGGATGGAACGAAGTTCCTTTCGATTAATTAGTGAAGATTATACAACTTTGTGAAGATTAGTGAAGATCATACAACTTTGTATACAATTAACAATGGGAACACTGGGAACAATGTTGTATGCAAACTTGTATAAAAATTTGTGTTCAAAATTGTATTCAAAGTTGTATTCGAAGTTGTATACAAAGTTGTATACAAAGTTGTATATAAAGTTGTACAGAGGTGTATACAAAGTTGTACACAAAGCTTTATACAAAGATGAACACAAAGCTGTATGCAAAGTTGTATACAAAGTTGTATACAAAGTTGTATACAAAGTTGTATACAAACGCTAACGTTGATTACGGAGAACACCTTGGTGAATTTAGGTCAAGGTTAATTAGCTCGATTAACAAACAAGGAAGCAAATTCAATTGGTAGTAAAATTGATATAAACTTTTTCCTTGTAACTCAATTGGATATTGGCTTGAGTTTTTTTTAAGTTAGCTGGTTAGTGTTAATTATTAGTATATGCTAATAGAAGTAAATTCCCTACCTTTAAATTGTGGGTGATAAATAAAACAAAAAAAAATAATAATTAAGAAGATATAACCTTTGTGAAAGTAGGACTATGTATGATAAGTAGCTCGGTTATTAAATAAGGAAGCAAATTTAATTGATAGTTAAATTAATATAAACTGAAAGAGTAACTAAAGGGGTTATTTGCTTGAGTTATTATATTTAAAAACAAAAAAAAAAAATTACCTGTTACGTGTTAATTTTCAATAAATTCAAAACAAATAAAATACAATTCTATGAATTTAAATTGGTGTGCAATTTCTTACAACATATCAACCCAACAGTAACGCTGCTTGAGGTTGAGTGGAAAACTATTATATAGGGGTTGGCAAATCAAAAAGAGAAAAGGGAAACTAGGGGCTTGTTGCTTTGGTCGAAATCGAACCAAAAATAAAGGGGGGCCATCCGGCAAATTTGGAAAGTGAACGAGAAAAAAGGAAAGACAACCAAATCATACAACATCTTCGGTACGGGTGTGTGTTATGAAAATTGAATTGGTATCAGTACACTATATTATGAAGGACTAAGAGTGGAGGCTGAAAGAGGGGGGACCGGTTATCAGACATGTGGTGAGTCATTTTTCAGTATTTTTTTTATTATTTACCTATACCTGAGTATGGATGTATGGATGTGCATGCGGGTGTATGAGTGCGAGTGTGTATATGTGTGGACGGGGAAGTGCCTGTGTGAGAACATGTGGTGTATGCGCGTATGAGTCGGAGGAAAATGTGCGAGATTAAATGAGTTTCATTCCATGCAACAATGATGTTTGCGGTTATCATAGGTGGCAAGGACTACCTCCATTTTGTTTTATTTTAGAAGTCAAACCCTTATTTCGATTATTTCCATCACATCAAATCAAGATCTGCCGCTATTTTTAGATTCTGATATTATAATTGAATTTAATTTTTTCTAAAAAGAAGGATGGTTATTCATAAGCGATGTTGAGATTCGACTTTGCGTAAATAGTGGATTGATGGTAATAGTTGTGTGTAATGGATTACAACCTCATCAAATTAAAGAATATTCTCTTAAATCTGAAACCAACCTACGTAGTATTACAGGAAATAACTTGAATTAAGACTGAAACTTCATCATCTTCTACACCCACTATTAATACTATAGCAAATAATTGTAGCGGTAGTAGCTGTAGTAGTAGTTTCAATAATACAACTAATTTAAATCATTTGAGAGATTCATCCGACCATAATAAAAGCAATGCAATTTTCAAATTTGTTTTCTTACAACGACCCATTAGTTCTAGCTATTACCGATAATTTTATAATAATGTTCAATTCGACTACATCATTGATAGGTTTATGGACTAATCAGTTTGAGAATATTCAAATTATATTTATTGTAAATACTAACATATTAGTCATATCAACAAAAAAAAAATTATATATTATATTTAATAAAACTGACTCAGTTGAATGGATTAGTATACGTTTATTTTTGGGGATACAAACTGGGATACAAACCTATGATAAATTGGGATACAAACCAATGATAAAAATAATTTTTTTTTTTTTTAATAAAATGTGTTGTGTAGTAGGAATTACAATATGTGTCACAATAACACATAAAAACCTTTTAAGACCAAGGTCCCACAACAACATACGTTCAAAGGTGTTGATCGACGTAAATCTTTCTTTTTTTTGTTTTTTTTATATTTTTTGTTAAAGAATGGATAACTAAACAAAAAATCCTATCACTGACAAAATATGACATAGGCCAATATTTTATGATAGAATAGAAAAAATAAAAGTAAATTAAAAAGTAAATAGCAAATTTTTAGAAAAATTGGCTGAAACAAAACAAAAATGTAGTTGCCAATAATCCAGCCGGTTGCATATTCCTTGATCCTGTGACGCACTGTCCTTCTTGAAGATTAATGCCCACACATAGTTATATGAAGGTTCGTTTCTTCAAGGAAGCAATAGCGTCTCATTATCAAGGATTATTTCACAACTAAGATTGAGGGTGCTACCGTTGACTAAATACAGTTCATCCGCCACCACCCTTAAGATGTCACCTTGGCTAGTAATATCTCACTGCTATTGCCAGTGGTATGTGATATCTCACGTTAACTCGTATGTCAATAGCAGGGACTGGAGTACGCGGGGTTGTCACACCCATAGATCAAAAATAAAAAAAAAATTCAAAACAATAAAAACTGATCCCTCCATGCAAATTAAAAGAAATTTTAACAAAATTAAATTATAACGAAGATTATGATACAAATTTATTGTTAACTGAAATTGTTTTAAATAATAAAATTGAAAATATCAGTGTAGTAAGGACAGCAAATGAAGTGAACGATGGTGGAATACATATTGTGAACAATTTACATCATCAACTTGAAATGATATTGTAGTTAAAACAACCAATTTATCCCTGAAATATACTAATAAAATGCTATTTTTTTTACTAAATATCGATGACGTAAATCATAAAATAATAATTACTACCAAAAAGAAAAAAAAACCATATTTTTTTTTTGGAATTTATAAGCGGTTTATAAATCATCAAAAATAAGTAATATTAATGTCGTTGAACGTCATTCAATGATATTGGATTGTTTTAAGTGTGTATGAAGGTGAGCAATTTAGACATGACCTAACTTATGAAGTTGTTATTTTCATCCCTCCCACCGACTAATTATGTTCCTTTTGACTCGAAAATGAAGTGTATGCAGTTTTACTGAAATCGGAAAATAATTACCCACCGCGCAGTGGCGTCGAAGATAAGAAAATTAGCAGAATAATAGGATTTTTTATGTTTATCAGATATAATCATCTTAAAATATAATATATCTCATAATTTCGATTTTTGTATTAAAAGCTAGTTACTTTACGATTCCAACGAGCCTAAGTATGTAGAAATTGATCTTAGGAAAGCGTTTTTATCGAATTTTATTCTTCTTAAATCCAAAAAAAAAATTTCTGCGAAAATTCAGAAAAAATAAATTTTTATGTTAGATTTAGACTTTGTTTGAGTAACACAAATTTTTATTTTTGGATACATTGCTAGCAGAATTAGCTGGACATGGTAAAGTAGATCGTTTGCCAACCATAGTAACATTTGGTAATATTGAGAAGTTATTAATGGTTCCATAATGCAAAGAAGGGAGCGGCTTATCGATTGCGAATGCGATATTTGAATGCCTTGAAGAATGGGATCTTACTGATAAAGTCGAAGCCTTGTGTTACGACACGACATCAAGTAACGCTGGACCAGAAAAAGGTGGAAGAAAAGATTGGCCACAACTTGATTCGATTCCCATGTCGTCATCACATACAGGGGATTAAACTACGGGCTGTTTATGATCTCAAATTTGGATAAACTGCAGCACCCAATGTTTATCTGTTCAACAAATTTCAGAAGGCATGGCACGATGGTAAAATTAATCCAACAATGTTCAAAAGTGGAATATCGGACAAAAAACTGGGAAACAAAATTCCAAAACACTCGTGAGAAGCTCTAGTAATTTTTTGTCATGAAGAGTTGGAAAAATCACACCCACGCAGCGAATATAAAGAATTTTTGGAAGTTACATTGATTTTCTTGTCGAAACCATTGAGAATTACAAATTCAAACGCCCAGGTCCGACAAGTTACGCCGTTTGCATTTTTTCGAGACGTTTGCATTTTTCCTGATTATGTTGTATGTAAAAATTTGGTTCAAATGCATAGATGGAACAGCAGCCGCATATCAGGATTTGGATTTCATCAAAATTGACCAAAGAGTTTCAGAAGAAATGTTGAACAAAATTTGTTATCATCTTCACTATTTAACGGAAGCAAATATTGGCTTGGCTTTTTTCGACCCAGAGATTTCGTTTGATGAAAAACGAAAAATGGTTCAAAACCTTGAGGTCCCAGTACGAGACATCCCCATCGCACCCCAAACTCGCAAAAAAGATTTTGACGCAGTCAAACATATGCAACATTTTGCTAATAAGAACATTAGTGATTTTGTCACAGAAAAAACTCGGAGTTTTTTTAATCGATTTAGAATTTGTATTGATTTTTTGCTACGCATGACCCATCGGAATGAGGATTTCATCAAAATCACGTTGTTTTGCCAAAGTTTGCATGTTGTTAATGATTCCGCCGAACTCGATGTTAAGTTGATGACACGGAATACAACAGCATTCTAACTAAAGACGAGGAAGGTACACAATACACCATTCAGGTGGTCGAAAACTACAGATGCAAATACCCATCATACAATAAATCTAATTTATTTTATTGATTTCTTTTGGAAAAATGTTGCTTTTGAATGAAAAATTATTATAAATTTAACCATAAAAATTAATTTTTTTCTCAGAAAAAAGATTATTATGAATTAGTGAATTTTCGTATATGTAAGAAGAAAAATTAAGATAAATTGCTTTTCTAAGATCGATTTCTACATACATAGGCTCGTTGGAATCGTTAATTAATTAGCTTTTAATAAAAAAAATCAAAATTATGAGATACATTATGTTTTAAGATAATTATATCTGATAAAAATAAAAAATCCTATTATTCTGCTAATTTTCTTATCTTCGACGCCACTGCGCGGTGGGTAATTATTTTCCGATTTCAATAAAACTTGAAATAGTTCATATTCGAGTCAAATGGAACATAATTAGCCGGTGGGAGCGAAGAAAAGGATGGTTTGAAAATTGTTCATACATATCTGGTCATGCCTAGTGAGCATGGATGTGGATATGAGTGATAGTGTGCATGAGAGTGTGAGAGTATGTGAGTAGATGAGGAGTCTTTCGCCTAAGGGGTTGCCAGTCTCATTCTTTCACTTGCTGTTTCTGTCATTTCCGTATATATCATGTATTTTGCGTACAATACGATTATTTGTGCTGAAGTAGCAGGATTTCTTACTCGATCCCAATGATTGAAGCTAGTCAAGGGGCTATAAATAAACCTCGCTAGGTACGCAACCTGCTATGCAACTTCGTTGATATCCAACGAAGCAGCGCTTCATTACAAGGGATTCACCATACAGCAGGTGGCTTTTCCACCATTTTTTCTAATGTTTTTTGGTATTATACAACATTCGCGTGTGAATGAAGTTAGATGACGCTCTGACAAAAGATGCAAATATATATATGGCAAGGAGCTGATTATATTCTGAGCTATATTGAAGTAAGCAGGAGATTTCAACTAGTATGAGAAGATAATGATTAACTTTTGAGACACATTGATCAAACTAAACTGGCGGGTCCGCCATACAACTGTTGACTTTTCTCATTTTCTTTTTAAAGTTTGTTGGGAACATACAGACTGATAATTTATTTTGATTCAACTTGGTGTATATGCTTATAGGATGACTTTTAACAGTTCTGCGTTCCAACCTCCGGTTTATAACTTCCAGTAAAAAATTTTTTTAGGTTTGCTATTCGTACAACAAAATTTATGTTGATAAAGAGCAAAGTAATGGGGACCTCCGGAGCACGCATTTTTTATAAGTAGAACTACGCGAAATGTATTACAAAAGATAGCCATTAATTGAAGTATTTGATGGATATAGGCTCAATATATATCAAGAATATTATGTTTCCTGAGCTGTGCTGCAATGAATATAATAAATGAATTTACTAAAACTATTTTTTAATGCACTTCTTACCACTGAAACAATTGATTTCTCTAATAGTCATTATAAACAATAGAATGTTAATGAAATATCATGAATTAAATTAAATTTTAAAAACAAAGTTTATAAAGCTATTTAATATTATTAATTAAATTATTAGATTTACTTTTATTGATTTATTAAGTTGAAAATAAAATTGTTATAAACTATCTCACTTGCATCTACCTGTATGTGTATTGCCCAGCTCTCGCACCTACGTCAAACTTTCAAATTGTCTGGCAAGATGTAAACAGTAACGGAACTGTTTAGCTGCTAAGAAAATATCTTCTAATAGTTTCATAAGTAACATATATAAAATTTAGTTTTTGTAATATAAAGTAAGTTTAATTTCAATTTACTAAAGTTCAAGGGTGTTAGGGGGTTGCCACTATAGAAAGTGTCTGGCCATGGATGACATGATATCTAATACTATCCCGAAGAATATATATAAAAATTACCCTTTATACTTTCACGAAACTTTGGAAGAATTTTATGCCCCTTTGTTACCTGTTCCCTGCCAAAGTCACGATGATAAAATCTTCATATGTCGCTAATTTTTGTAACTGAGTAAGTAGTATGCGCAGAGAAACTTCAGCTTTTATAAAATAATGAAGATCTGGGCGTCACTGGCTCTTGCTCTATAACTTGTAAGATATTTAATAGCCAAAAAAAAATGTTGATACTAAATATCGTCGTTTTGATACTAAATATCGTTTGATCGTCGTAAATTATTAAACCCAATTATTATCAATATTATTTCGAATTATTTTATTTTATTTTTAAAATATTTTAAATTAGTTCGGTCTGAAAGACCTAAGTATTACATTCATGAGCCAAAAGTGAAATTCTTACCCCCACTTTTTTGACATTTCTCGACGTTTAGGACCTACTGACTCTAAACAAGCAAAACAAAAAATGTATGTCTGTCTGCCGGCCGGCCGTCATCACCTACGAAATCTAGAAACCCGCTGGAAGGATTTCGAAAATTTTGCTGTTTTCAATAACTGTACTGGAAGTGTGTCAAAAAAATATTTAAGTGTGTCAAAAATAGCAAGTTTTCATATTTTTGGCTTAAAAAACGTTCATTTTAAGTGATAATGAGCAGGAACAAAGAATATGGAGAAATTTTGATGGTCGGGATTGGTATGTGAGATCAAAACCCAGATTATTGCATTAGAAGTTGGTCAAAATAATGTTGTCAAGTGTGTCAAAAAATGATTTCATTTATTTTTTAGCCAATTTTTTGGAAAAAAAATGTAGTTATTTGTATGACGTAAATGTAATTGGACATGGAAATTTTTGAATTTGTTATAGTTTTTATAATATTTTTGGAATTTTGAAAAAAGTTTGTATTTTTGATTTTGTTATGATTTTTGCAATATATTTAGAATTTTGGAAAAATCGTTTTCTTACTATCCATTTCTAAACATAACAGTTTTCATCTTTGATTTTGTTATAAGTTTTGCAATATTTTTAGAATTTTGAAAAAAATAGAATTTTTGAATTTGTGAATTTTATATGTATTTCTAGAATTTTGAAAAATGTTTCAATTTTTGATTTTGTAAGAATTTTAGGAATATTTTTAGAATTTTGAATAATTTTATATTTTTGATTTTATCATAATTTTGGAAAAAGTTTCAATTTTTGATATTGTTATAATTTTTGCAATATTTTTAGAATTTTGGAAAAAGTTTGAATTTTTAAGAAATTTTGGAATATTATTAGAGTTTAGAAAAAGTTTAAATATTTGATTTTATTCTAGAATATTTTTGGAATTTTGAAAAATTGTTTCAATTTTTGATTTTGTAAGAATTTTTGCAATTTTTTTTAGAATTTTGAAAAAAGTTTCAATTTGAGATTTTCTGATAATTTTTGAAATATTTTCAGAATTTTTTGAACAAAGTTTAATCTTAGATTTTGTAATAATTTTTGGAATATTTTTAGAATTTTGAAAAAAGTTTGATTTTATTAATTTTTTACAATATTTTTGGAATTTTAAAAGAAATATGAATTTGTGATTTTGTAATATTTTCTCGAAATGCTAAATGGAGAGGTTTTTGAGTAGTTTGCTGAGTGTATCATCTCTTCACTAAATTATGTTAATATATGATCTGTTATAATTTTTCGGCAACGAATTGATGTTTCGTGTTAGTTTTGTAATAAATTTCTAGACAGAGATAAAGAAATACTTGTACAAAGAGTTATGTTTTATATACATCGCTGCCCAAAACTAAAAACAATGTCCTCATAAAAGTTTTTTGCCAAAAACTATATCAAAATCCTTAACCCAGACCGAAGTTTTAATATCTCAGAGCTGTGAGATTTCAGCCCCTCCATATTTTAAATATGAATTCCAAACAAGCCTGAACGATGAGGTCTACTAACTCAATTCAAAACAAAAAGAAATTAAATTAATTGAAGGAATCGGTTTTTTTTATTTTACCAAATTAATTAATTTTACCAAATATAAATAAAATCAGTAAAAAGTTGAACTGAAAAATTTAAATTAATTAAGATTGACAATTATAAAATGGGACGAATATAACTGGAGATTAACGAAAAAGATAAGCTTATAATTAATTTTGAGCTTTATTTTTTTAATCTAATCCTTCTTTATTTTCTTCTTTGAGGTACATGTAGCAGGAATAAAATATTAGACGTGTGTGTAAAAGTGGTGCATTTTGTGGGTGATAAATGTATTCTGAAGATGAAATGAAACAAAACATACGTCCCAATTTATCCGGTATCTTTATATTTGTAACTTTCGATTAATAATAAGTTTTTAAATTCGTAACTAATATTGTAAAATATAATCAACCTATTACCATATTCGTCCATTTCCTCAAAACTGTTTTTATTATAAAAATTATATTCATTAACATTTCATACCATCAAAGTTATTTTTAAATTCCATTTCATTAATTAAAATCTACAAATATTTAAATTTAATTATACAGAAGCATAAACCAAGCATTTAATTTGTTTTTGATTACGTAAACTTTTAGTAACATCGACATTCGTTAGATGGTAACAAAGAAGGAAATGCAGAAATACAATCATTATATAATTAATAACCGTAAGCTGGTATTTCCAGTATTAAATTCAGGTTTTGAGATATCTAGATACGAAGGTGAAAAAATTGTTCACTACTTTTTGAAGCATGCAAACATTTATGAGAAAATTAACATGATTTACATTAGCTTAAATTACCGTTTAACTTGACCGCATTTTTGACCAATTCATTCGTTCAACTTTTATACTAATAACATATGAATATTAATCTTAAAAATCAGTTTTATTTCATAAATACCACATAAATCATTGACAAATATTATGGGGGTATAAGGGTCAATTGAAAAAACTTTGAATTTTTTATGTTGTAAAAATTTGTCTGAATTCTAAAATTATATTAAAATCGACTACAAAATTTTACGTAAAAACGCATAAGTGAAAATACTGCTGAATACTTAGCGATTCCCCCAGTTGTCTTTGTTAACAAACTGCATATGTACATAATATTTATGATACTATTAAGACACATTATTTCAATGATCGGGCTGTGGAAATTTCTCCACCTAATTTCGTCTTTCAAAATTTGACTTTTTGTAACATTATTTTCAAAACAATTTTTTTTCGGTTTCAAAAAAACAATAAATTAGCATAACAAAGATCAAAACAATTAATTAACATGACATTGTTTTCAAATATTTCAAAATTGTCATAAAATACTTTGGGATGGTGTTTGATTTCTATGAACAAACCGTTTCAAAAAAATTAGTGCACGTTCTTTTGGGGAACCAAATTAAACGGAAAAATTTTTATTCATAGTAAACAATTTCAATGAAAGTAAAAGTTATTAAAGATAAAATTTAATATCGAATGCATAATGGAATATTATCAGTTATTTGAACCGGTATCAGATACAAAGAATATATTAATTTTATGACGAAGTAAAAAGAAAGTGATATGACAATGAACTAACGATCATTTTTTTTTCCTTATCGAACAGGATTTTTTGGCGTGAATATCGATCAGAAGAAAAAGAACGTGATGACTGAAAGTATAAAATTATTTTTAAGTTTGTAAGCGGAGATCCGTGTTTTGTGAAGATCATTGCAAAACACGAACATCAAGCCTATTTGACAAAAAATACAGTATCAGTAAAGAAAATTAATTAAATTTCAAAAATGAGTAAAAACAGTAAAACAAGTCAGAAAATCGAAATTAATATTCTCAGATATTAAAAATAAACAACCCCAACCAATGACAGTTGTGAGAGCTCCACCTCAAACCCCGGCTTGAAATTCCCTTAATGTAGTCTAATTAATACATATTAGGACTACAAATTGACCAAGTGTCAGCCATTGATTTCACATTGCTTGAAAACAATCAATAATGACTATAAAATCGTGACTTATGATGTTAATTAGAATAGAAATGTTCCCCATTCTATGAATTCACACAAAGTATTGTCTAGAAATTTAATGCGAAAAATCCCATATAATGTAAACACATTTCCATAATATGGAGTCTAATGACAGTGGAAAAATTCAATTTAAGTGAAAATAAATAAGTGATGAAGAAGTTTCAACTTTGAAATTGTCATCGCCTCAACGGCATAATCGATAGCGTGTCTGCCCAAGAAATCGAGCCGGGCACTGACGACGTAGGTTCGAATCCCAACCGAAACACGAAAAATGTGAAGTGGAGTTTTTTTCTGAGAAACTTCAAACCATACCTTTGAATTGAAAATATTCCAATTTTTTCTTTACTTACTTGAGTTTAATTGATCTCAAAAATCCAAAACAAAAATTATATTAATTAAAATCAAAAAAGATTACATTATAAATTATATATGATGATTGTTGATCCACTTTAACATTATTTAAATAGTAAGCATCTCCTTGTAATCCCATTAACAATACACCATATGAAATATTAGCAGATAATATCCGTCTCCTTCCATTATGTATATTTATTTTTCCCAAACAGTACATACTCAAAACTATCAGCTATTATTTCCTCGGTTTCTTGTACATTAAATTCACCACAATTAGTTTTATTTTCACCTCAACACAATTCCCTACATCCATTCAAAAGTATTTTATTTTCCTTATCTTCTTTCGGATACAACATGTTGTTGCATTCTTAACAAAATCGTATACCAACAATAGCAGACCCATCATCATGTACATCTTTTCCAGATATTATTTCTAGCAAATATTTCTTAGCAACGCAATTAGTAAATAAACTTTAAAATGTTATAAAATAAAAGCAATAGTATTTTGGCATTTAGCAACTTATATTTTGATTAAAAATTACATAATGTCATGATCAGACATTTGATCGAGTATTTATAGCTAGGATGTTCATTTCTTGTTTCTTTTTAATTACACTTTTCAACGCACACAAATTTAAAGTTTTCCTACACCATCTCAATATAAATTTTTAGTCAAACCTTTTCCATATATCATCTCAATAAAAATTCTAGTCAAACGAGAAAATATTCTCTTCTACAACTACAGACAACCATTCTACTTATATAAATTTGAACAACCATTTTATATCTACATATAATATTATGACAAAACCATAACAAAATTTTTATCTTAACGTAGATAGAAACATGTATTAGTGCTTGTGTGACGCAACAGAGCAATTAACTAAGAAAATGTTAAAAATTGGTTGATTAACGTTTAGCAAAAAACCAAACCACAACCGAAAAACCAACCAAAAATCATCAGTCAAACAACTTTTAATAAGGAGATAGACAATAATTCTTATAATGAATAAAATTAACAAAACAAAAAGAAACAATTTACCCTTGAAATTAAAAAATAAAACTTGTTAAATTTTTGTGATTTGACCATATCAAGGAATGAAAATAATTTTGAGTTTAAAATTTTTAGAAAACCTACCACAACTGATATTACAATTAACTCTATTTCACTTCATTCGTATAAATAGATTGAACAAAATAATAGATGTAAAATATATTTCTATAAATTACACAAATTTATTACCCAACATAATAGTTAATCAATTTACAAAATATAAATTTAAAATTTCTTTCAAAACGATTTAGTCTGTAAAAAAGTTTTAAAATTAAAGAAAAACCTAAACTAGATTAATGCTCTGGTATTTATAAAACAAACTATGATTTCTGTGATAAATTTTATACTGACCAAACAGGTAGAAAATTCAATAACAGGTTTTCGCAACAGTTACCTAAAAGTAAAAACCTCCTTAATATAAATTCAATTTTTGCTCAACACCAAATCAATGAAAATCATTCCCATTCAAGTTTTGAACATAATTTTAAAGTGTTACATTTTTGTAATAAAGGTCCTCTCTCTCATGGATTCAGCAGAAGAATTTGAAATCTATAAAGTCATTACGAAATAGGAAATCATTATATTTAAAAAAAAAAGTTCTTATAAAAATATTCTATTTTGATTATCTTAAATAACTTATAAACTCAATTAAATTGTCTTAAGTGACAAGTTTGTCATAAGCTAAGTGAACGCCCTGCTTATGGGAAAAAAATTGCAAACGTTGTGAGATTTCGAGGCATTTTGAGCTAGCCTGTAATAAAACCGTTAAAAATTAAATCAGGTTATTTGATTCTTTTATTGATAAAGTATTGCTTTGATCATCAATTGAAAAACATCGGGGAAGTTGTTGGTTGGAAACGATCGCTCTAAAAAATAAAAATAGTAAATTAAAAATTGATACAAGGAGTGAATGTTTAACAATCAAAATGACTCAAGAATTGGTTTACGTTTCCACCAACTAACATCAGATCAGCTTAGAACCTTACAGGGGGGAATAAAATTTAAGTTCTGGGATAAAATTATTTAAGAATGTGTTACTAGTCACGGATTTTTTGATAATGATTTTTTGTTGTACACGAAGCTGTATTTGCTATTATTGAATTTTTTTTTATTGCAGGGCTTAAGACTTACAGTTCAAGTAGCACTGTGACCTGAAGGTCTATTGAGCTTACCCTGATTGGGTTATCAGTCAGTCGTCGTCCGTGCCGTTACGTATTCTGTTATCCATGTTGAGACTTTTGATAAAATTAATTAGCTCAATTGGAGTAACGTTTTGTGCTAATGGAAGTGTTAGTCTTCTATGACCAAGTTGGTTGTATCTGTGCCAAGAGAGTTCAGGACAGCTGCAGATGACGTGTCTCATCGTTTTCGCGTCCGAGTAGCAGAATCTACACCTGCCGGAAACAACAAGGCCCATTTTGTTAAGATTAAAGGACCATGTCCAGTAACGCACCACGTTAAAATTCTTAGAGACTCTTTGTTTAAGTCGATTGTTTTTATGGGTGAAACAGAAGGTTACCTAGAAATTTTTGGAGTGTACTAGTCCCATCTCTGTTTCTCTATAACTTAGCATTTTGTTCCTGTTCCTATGTTTGGATTGTGCTTTTTAGCAAACTCTTGGCCATTCCGAAGCATGGTTTTGTTCCAACAAACTTTTTCTTGGCACCTTACTTTGCTAAAGCGTCAACAATAGCATTAGTGCCCACACAAGTGTGACTCTATCATTGCAGGAGACTTTTGGTGGATTTTGGTAGCATTCCCATACCGGTTTTGAATCAAAGCGCGTAGATTTAAGTGTCAAGAGTGCTGTTTGGCTGTCAGAGATAATATATACATATATTTCAATATTTTGGTATTTTCTTTCAGCACATAGCAAAGCGCAACTGCTAATGGCAAAAATTTCGGCTTGAAATATGGTTGTTGTGGTGCCTATGGCAACCGTTCGTTTTTTTTAGGACCAAACACTCCTGCTCCCGTGCCCACATTAGTTCAAGAACCATCTGTGTACCAGATGCTGGCGTTATGTGGCAGTGACCATATATAGTTTTTAATACAATCTCTGGCCAATATCCTTTACATAAAAGTGCCTGTCTAAATCTATTGTTTTGGCATACAATCCGAAATATGGTATGCATGCAGTTCAGCTTGTAAGTCAGCAAGGATTTTAAGGTGTCCAGTTAGATTACCCGATTTAAACGCTTCTGTGAGCAGCAGCCTATGAACGCTCAACACCGCTACAGATTTTACATGTAGGTGCAATGGAAAAGCTTTAAAAGAATCTCCACGTTGGCATGGTTTCGAAAGCACCTATGGTACCAAGACGCACAAGCCTTTGTATTTTTGTAAACATATTTAGAGCCGTTATTTGGCGCGTTTTAGGGCCCCCACACTAGAGCTGCATATATTAGAATGGGTTTTATAATACTTTGGTGCAACCAAAGTATCATTTTTGGGCTAAGACCCCATGTTTTCCCAAACAGGTTTCTGCATGTGAAGAAAACTTTGTTTGTCTTATCGAAGATATATTTCAGGTATGAGTTCTCGGTGAGTTTGCTATCCAGGATCACACCTAAATATCTAACCTCTTTTGATGTTTGCATTGGATTGCCATTTAGAACAGGAGAAATGAAATTAAAGTTTCTCCTGTTTGTGAAAACGACAATGCTTGTTTTTTTAGGGTTGATCGACAGTCTTAATCTGTTGAACCACTTTGATACAAGATTGAGAGCGGTCTGGGTGCGACCAGCAACAATGGAGTCATGTTTTCCTCTAACCATGACTGCCAGATCGTCGGCATAGCCTACAGTATCGAGGCCGGAATCATTTAGCATAGTGAGGAGATCATCAGTCACCATTAGCCAAAACAGAGAGAACAGTACTGAAGTAACAGTCACTGAATAATCACTTAGTGTTGCCGTTATCTTCCGACTCTGTAGCATCTTGATAATCCACGCAATTGGCCATTTATATTTTAGCGTTGAAGGGGACATTGTCAAAGGCTCCTTGTATGTCCATAAATGTACATACAAGTGCCTGCTTGTAGTTTAGAGTGCTCTCAATTTCTTTCACCATTTCGTGCAACGCCGTTTCAGTAGATTTTCCAGTCTGATAGGCGTGCTGACTAGAGTTGAGAGGATTTTGTTTAAGGCAAACATGACGGATGTGATAGTCCAACATCTTTTCCATTGTTTTTAATAGAAAAGATGTAAGACTTAATAGGTCTATATGATTTGGCTTCATTTGGTTTTTTTTCCTGGCTTGGGTATAAAAATAACTTTTGTTTCCGTTTTCGATGGCATGTGTAAAATTTTTAACAAATACGAAATCAAAATAAACCAAAATGCAGTTCCTGCATAGACGTAGACAGGGGAGGGCTAGTGGAGGCCAATGCCCCTACTAAGACATCAGACCTTAAATGTCCTCAATTTTTGACGCGCGGCTATTTTTGGTTTTTAGAAAATCGAGGACATTTGCGAGAAAATAGCTGAGCTGCTCTTATTTGGCATTCGTTTTTTCAACGAAGAGAAAGGAATTATTCGTGAAGAGTTTCTCGGTTTTGTTCTCCTAGGGGCAATGGATGCAGATACGATTTCAGTAGTAACAGCTTCATGCAAAGCTTTGAATTTGACTCGATGAAATGTGTTGGACAGGGTTTCTATGGCTGCCCCATAATGGCTGAAAAGCACAACGGCGTTTTCAAAATATTATTAGAAAAATAGTCATTTGCCCTTTTTTTCACTGTGCAAGCCATAATTTAAATCTGGTGGTTAATGATTCAAATTCTATCTCTGAAGTGCGTAACACAATTTTCACAGTAAAATATACAGTAAATTACTTTCGAGAGTCAGTGCTAAGAAGAAAACATGTACCAATCATTCAAATGTTTTGTGAAACACGCTGGTCACAAAAATATAAAAGTATTGCACAATTTCGAAAATATCACGTACGGATCGTAGGCGGCCTTAATTTATTATAAAAAGAAGACAATACAGGAACCAGAAAAAAATGCTTTTTAGCTGAACAGTGCAGCAAGCAAATCTTCATTCATAATTTATGTAATTCTGATTGCCAAATATTTGGCTTTGACGATAGGCTCAATCTTAAATACCCTTAAGCCAAAATCCATGATCTGTTTTTGTGTAAATCACATATTAATAAACTCCAAGCAGTTATCAACAGAGTTGGTTTGTTTTAAACACTTTTGTTTTAAACACTGTTTAAAACAGTGTTTAAAACAAATTGTTTTTTTTAAAAAAAACAATGTTTTAAACAAAAATTGTTTTTTTTTTAAATATTGCAATGCTGCTTATTTGCTATTCAATATAACTGTTGTGCAATGTCGTGTTTTACCGTTTTTAATACATTTGATAATCTTAAGAAACATTTTAGCACCTTAAACGTCATTAAAATTTTAAAAAATTTTCAGATAATCTAGAGAATCATGGAAATCTTGAAAATCTTTAATAATCTGAGAATATTTAGGATACTTAATTTCTTTGGAGTTTATTCACTCCAATTACATATTTTCATTTAAAACCAACAAAAACGAATATTCGTAGCATAAAACATATGCAAAACAAAAAAAACACAAAAAAAACAAAAAAAAACACAAAAAAAACAAAAAAAAACTGTTTTAAACAATAAAAAACGCGTTTTAAACAAAAAAAACAGTTTTTTTTGTTTTTTTTAAAAAAAACAGTGTTTTTAACCAACGCTGGTTATCAACGAACAACGCGAAAATTCTGATAGTGTGATGGAAGATTTATTGAATGATGTTAAAAAAACGGCCGAAAAATTAAATTGAATTGACTTTGCATAGAACTGTTGAAAGACAACAGCATCGTTGCAATCAACCATCCTCAAGGTTTTGTGATTATTGGAGAAAATCGATTCTAATTCCATACTTGGACTCATTTTTATCTTCTCTGAAGGAACGATTTTCAAAACACAATGTTCCAGCTTTTTCACTGTTGTTGCTCCATCCCATAGTAGCGGGATTAGCTAAGCGATACAATGGAAAATTTAAAATCAAAAGTAAAAGATTTTACACGCTTCTATAGCCTTGACAATTTATATAGCGAAATAGAGCTTTGGTACAAAGTTTGGGCCGATAAAAATATGAGCAATGAAAATCTAAAGAATTTGGAATTGAATGACGTGGCGAAAGAGGCCAAAAAATTTTTCCACTCTATAAAACACGCACTTCATATTTCGATTGCTCAGCCATGTACACCACGCACAATAGAACGTTCGTTCAGCCCATTGAGGCGAGTCAAAACATGGTTGCGGAATAAAATGGTTGAATATCGTTTAACTAGTGATAAATTTAAGCTAATTAAAGCTATATTATAGGATCAAAATTTTACGTCGAAAATGAATATTGTCTTTCAGGTCTATGTCTTTTGAGCGTTCATCGTGAAATGGGGAAAACCAAAAACTCTTTATACAAGAAGAAGTTCTGAAAAGATTCGCCGAAGATCCAAGAAGACTACTTTTGTAATATTTTTGACAATTCAACTCACTAAATAAAGTTTCGATAAGGTCCAATAAAAACGCTTCGTTTTCTATTTTTTAACAAATCAAAACCAATTGTTTCGATTATTTTTCTCTGGTGGGAAGGAACAGCGAATATTTTCGAATATTTTCGGCCTACTTAATATATTAATTTAAAACGAAAATTCACATACAAAATTATGTGAAAATGCAATTTGCAAATAGTAAAAATGTCCGTTTTCATTCATAAATGATTGCATGTTTATGTTTGTCAAAAATAAATTACAAATTTATAACATTTATGCGCCTACTAAGATGAAATAATATTTTATTATGTATGATTATGTTGTATGAAATAATGTTACTTTTTCTGTTCGTTAAATTGTCTGCTAAATACAACTCGTCACCAAATTATTTGTCGATTATTTTTCAAAATCACCACTCAATGGTATGAGGTTAATAATTTACCTCAAATGACATTCGTAATAATGATTATGAAAAATAATCGACTATTATTTGACGACTCGTGATATTATATATGAATATTTTCAAATGAAATGCGAAATTAAAAGATTTGTTGCAAATCTAAGAAATTTAGTTTTGTAATATTGCTTCAATTATCTGTTATTGCTATGAAAAAAATACAAATATGGTTCCACAAAAATTGTTCTCGATTTTTTGTAAAAATGTCCTCGATTTTCATCGAAAATCTTCGTTGCCCCTACTTAACTGAAATCCTGTCTACGCACATAAGCTCCTGTAAAGACAGCGATATAATTGAGAGTTGAGTTGAAGAATAAATGAAATGGGTTCATAGTTGCAATTTTATGGACAAACATGACGATTTTGTTCGTGTGTGTCTAAACCTAATTAAATTAAATAAACATATCTTGAAGGAAAATTTTTTGACTTCAAGTAGAAAAGATCTCAAAAAAAATCTCAATGGGTGCAAATGCGAGGAAATACGAGTTCTGGCATATGGAGCTCGATGATGAATCAAGTAAATTATGCACGCATTTAACACGATATTTGGTTGTTTTAAATTTAAAAGCTTTCTTTTTGGGTTGGAAACCGCTTGTACAATATTTTTTTGTAGAGTATTTTGATAATTTATTAGTTGCAGTTTCAACTTAAGAACAACATGATAAGATTTTAGTCAAATTTATGTCCAAGACACGGGAGTTGAATATAAAACTCATCCAAAATAAGTTTCAATACATGTGTCTCGCAAGTAAAATATTTTGGACATATAATATCGGGTCAAGTATACATCCATATTTTTTTTTTTTTTGAATAAAATGTGTTGTGCTATAGGGTTCACAATTAGTGTCACAACAATACGCTTTCGCTATTCTCCTTCTGTGCTGTGCACACCTAATATAATCAATCGTATTACTTAAATTTGTACAATTTTGTTGCATATAATAAATTAAGAAACAAGTCATCGATTAAAAATTTATATGAATTTTAATCTAATCTATATTAAATCTATTTACGAAAAAAAAAGTTAATAGTATTTTGTTCAAATAACTATTTGTGTTATATTCAAATTATAAAAATATTAATCTAGAAAACAGCGTTGGTTAAAAACACGGTTTTTTTTAAAAAAAACAAAAAAAACTGTTTTTTTTGTTTAAAACGCGTTTTTTATTGTTTAAAACAGTTTTTTTTGTTTTTTTTGTGTTTTTTTTGTTTTTTTTGTGTTTTTTTTGTTTTGAATATGTTTTATGCTACGAATATTCGTTTTTGTTGGTTTTAAATGAAAATATGTAATTGGAGTGAATAAACTTCAAAGAAATTAAGTATCCTAAATATTCTCAGATTATTAAAGATTTTCAAGATTTCCACGATTCTCTAGGTTATCTGAAATTTTTTTAAAATTTTAATGACGTTTAAGGTGCTAAAAGGTTTCTTAAGATTATCAAATGTATTAAAAACGGTAAAACACGACAGTGCACAACAGTTATATTGAATAGCAAATAAGCAGCATTGCAATATTTAAAAAAAAACAATTTTTGTTTAAAACCTTGTTTTTTTTAAAAAAAACAATTTGTTTTAAACACTGTTTTAAACAGTGTTTAAAACAAAAGTGTTTAAAACAAACCAACTCTGCTAGAAAATATCATTTGAAGAGCGAATGAAGTGAGAAAGATTTTAAATTATTGTGAGGTGATATATAATTACAGTTTTGAACTTTTGGATACGAAAAACCAATTTACAATTTTGTTCTTACGGTAAAATACGGTAATTAAAATGAATTGTGCTAAATGTGAACAAAAAATATCTCGTACGAAAGCAAGTGTTAAATGTTCCAGATGTAGTAAACAACATCATGTCAACTGTGTTGAAATATCTTCTGAAATTTTAAAAGAAATTGAAAGTAACAATGTTCATTGGTGTTGTCAATCCTGTCGTTCTGAATCCATTTCACCAATAAATAACATCGACAGCAACAATGTAAGTGATTAATCTTTACTAAAAAGTACAATGCATGATTTTGGTACTGAATTGAGATTTTTGAAAAACCAACAACAAATATTTATGACCTCGTTGAGCTCTATCAATGAAAAATTTGAAAAAATGCTAATTATTCACAATGTCGTAGAATCTCACGAAACTAAAATTCAACATTTAATGAATGAAAACACCAAATTAAAGAAGAAAATTGATATTGGACGTAACTTAACCGCAACGGATTTTGGATTATCCACACCACAAAACAATGATGAAAACAAAACCTCATATTTTAATATCACCGATCACATCGCTTCTTATAAACAAATGCTGCTATATCAAGCAAAACAATTATTGAAAGATACAAAACTTTATGAATTTATATGGTTCCAAAATGGAAATGTTCTAGCTCGTAAATCAAAAACAACAAAAATTATCAGAATAAAATCTGTTGAGCAGATTGAAGAGTTACGTAAAGTATAACCACAGGAAGCAACAACAGCTGTTCATAATTGCCTGAGTATTTTCTTAATATTAACTGTATTTTCTTAAAATTAATTTTTAATTTATAATTGTATTGCTGTTTTGAATCTTTTTCTCTTTATTTTTCCTTTCTGTGAATTATTTATTATGGATATTTCAATATATTTCCAGAATCTAAACGGACTTCGAACGAAAACGGGAGAATTTCTTAAAAACATTATGATTACAAATTACGATGTTATTTGTTTAAATGAAACTTATTTGAATGAAAATATACTTGATGATGAACTATTTACAAACAACTATGTTGTCTATAGAAAAGATAGGGATTTGACATTATTTCCTGGCAAATCTGATGGTGGTGGTGTTCTTATCGCGATAAAAAAAAAGTTTCATTCATATCGACTAAGCTCATGGGAATGTTATTTAGAAGAAATTTGGGTATGTATTAGACTGAAAAATATAGATTTATATATCAATGTTCCTTACATCTACCCGCAAGCAAATCAATCCCATTATCGAAGTTATTTCGATAATGTCAATAATATCATCAATACTAATACATTAGACTCTCAGTTCCTACTTGTAGGTGATTTTAACTTATCCAATATTAAATGGTCAAAAACAACTTCAAATTTTTTAGAACCAATTTTACACGATACTGGACCTGCTCAAGAACTAATAGATACACAAAATTTTTCGGACTTGCAACAGTTTAACGGAGTTTTTAATGCCAACGATAGACTGCTAGACTTGGTATTGTCAAACATTCCTTTTTACAACATTACAGTTGATAAAGCTATTGAATGTCTAAGCAAAATCGATCGACATCATCCTCCCTTATTAATATCACTCAATTCGAATAAGATACCTCTTCTTAAAGAATATAAAAATCAGAGATACAACTTCAAGGCCTGTAACTATAAAAACATCAATCGCGAAATCAATTTAGTAAAATGGGATGAATTGTTGGGGAATCTTAATACTAATAACTCAGTAGACATCTTTTATACTGAGATTAACCGAATTATATCGTCTTATATACCCAAGATAGCAGTCAAAAGCCGGAAATTTCCAGATTGGTATTCCGATAGTCTTATCGAACTGATAAAATATCAAAACAAATTTCGTAGTATATACAAGCGCACGGGTGACACCGAATACTACAATATGTTCTCCACTGTTAGAGCCAAAGTTAAAAAAGAAATTAAGATATCTCATGCTAATTATATGAAATCATTGGAATATATCATCCAATCCAAAATATTTTTGGGCATACACAAAAAGTCTCAAGAAGTCTAACACAATACCTGCTTTAATGAGCCTAAATGAAAAAACTGCCAAGACACCCGATGAAATTTGCGATCTCTTTGCAAACTATTTTAGCTCTGTCTACAACAATAACACATGCAGTATAAGGCCTAGTAATAATAACAGAAATATAAATATATTAGACACATTTGTTATATCTGACAATGACATCATTTTAGAACTGAAGGCTCTTGATATAAATAAAGGAAGTGGCCCCGATGATATACCACCAATTTTTTTAAAATATTGTGCAGATTCTATTTACAAGCCACTTGCAATAATTTTCAATCAATCTCTAAGCGAGGGTATATTTCCAGCCCAGTGGAAGAATGCCAAAATAACACCTATATTTAAGTCGGGCGATTCAACAAATATAATAAACTACCGGCCGATCTCCATTTTAAACAGTTGTAGTAAAGTATTTGAAAGACTTTTACATAACGTCATATTCGAACATGTAAAAAATCAAGTCTCAAGCAAGCAACATGGATTTTTTAAAAACCGTTCCACAATGACAAATCTTTTAAATTTTACAGAATATGTGTACGCGTCATTGGACTCCGGTTTCGGAGTTGATGTGGTGTATACAGACTTCTCTAAAGCATTTGACAAAGTAATCCATGATGTACTTCTATCTAAACTAAAACGTTTTGGTATAGGAAATCTGTTATTACGATGGATACGTTCATATTTAGAAGAGAGAATGCAATACATTCAACTCAAAAACTGCAAATCAAATACTTTTACACCTACATCTGGGGTTCCGCAGGGGTCCATATTGGGTCCGTTATTATTTATATTGTTTATTGATGATATTATTGACAACCTCAAGTGCAAGGTTCTTCTATTTGCAGATGATTTAAAAATATTTTTATCAATAAAATCCCTTAATGACTGTGTAACATTACAATCGGATCTAGACTGTTTATACAATTGGTGTGTTGAAAATGATTTGCATCTAAATGTTGAAAAATGTGTCACGTTAAAAATTAAACCAAGGCCAATACATATTAATGTTCAATATAACATAAATAACTGGACACTTTTGCAAAAAGACTCTGTACGCGATCTAGGAGTCGTTATAGATAATAATTTAAAATTCAATGTCCACATACAGAACATAGTCAATAAATCGTACAAATTACTAGGATTTATAATGAGAGTCTGTGCTGATTTCAAAAATGCTAAGTCTCTTATTTCTACATTTAATGGCTTAGTGCGATCTCATCTCGAATATATATCTCCAATTTGGAACCCAAAATATGTTATTCATATTTTTACAATTGAACGCATACAAAAAAAATTTACGAGATTCTTAAATTTTAAAATGAACCTTCCTAAGGAACCATACCCGTATAGGCTTAAAAGATATGAATTGAAATCGTTAGAAGAGAGACGTACTAATACGGATGAGCTTACGTTGTTTAAAATTATTAATAGATTGATCGAGACCGACTTAAATGATTCGATTCGGCCTAGAGATAACTCATGTTACAATATACGAAATCCGCTACTTCTTCATCTAAACACATACAAAACAAATTTAAGAATGCATTCACCATTAATAAGATTGCAAACCTCGCATAATTATAATTTCAATCATATTGACTTGTTTTCGTCTTCGTTTTCCGTATTCAAAAAATCAATTTTACAAAGTATTTCAACTTAAAACAACATGTAAACTTTTTTAATAATAAATTGTAAATTAACCATTCTAACCTATAGATTTAATATTAACAAAAACCTAACAACAATAAATTTAACTATATTTCTTTTGAATTACAAGTGTCTTTATAGAATACTATAATGTATTTCATAGAATATTTGAATATTTCACTTTAAATTAAATTTTTTTTTTTTTTCTTTGTATTGTATATATATATATATGTAGATAATTGTATAATATTTATACTATCATGTAATGGACATAATTGTCTGTATGTTAGTTTTTGCGAATGAATAAAATAAAATAAAATAAAATACATAAATACCTTTTAAGACCTAGGTCTAGACCTAGGTCCCACAACAACTGGCGTTCTAAGGTCATGATGAACGCTTTTTTTTAAACCTCTGTGGGTTAAAGCCACCTGAGACTAAGGATTCCGGCAAACTATTCCATTTGTATGCAGATCGGACAAATAAGTCTTTCTGCGATCTGCCAGTATGACAGCGTGGGATCTCGACCGTTTGACTGGTTATGGTAGCTGATTGTCGAGTGGAACGGGGGTAAGAATAAGTTTGGGGCATGATGCTGCTGATTTCATCTGAGCACTGTTGATGACGATATTTGTAATAAACAACGAGGTCAGCAACAGTGCGACGATGTTGTAGGGAATCAAGTTTTGATGTCAAAGTTCGATCACCCACAATTCGTATAGCCCGCTTTTGAACACAGTCCAAGAGGGCCAAGATGGAAACAAAAGCAGCACCCAGGAATACAGGAAAGATTATACATTACAATACAGGAAAGATTGTACAGGAATTGCAATACAGGAAAGATTATAAATTATTTGAGAGCATTCAATTCTAACTACTTATGCTATTAAAAAATAATGTAGAATATAAATGGTCTGAACTGTGTTCGGTAAAATAAAAAATTGGTTTCAAGCCAACACGTATTGGGTCATTTTGATGTGAATAAACAGATTAGCTTGCAAATGGATCCATCACAAATGAGCTAGGAGCGGGCTGAATGCAACATAACCAACCCATACCTTATTAATCTAGAACCTAGACTGACACAGAATGCTCCAATCGAAAAGGAACTGTTGTAACGACCAACAAAAATCTGATCAGTTCTTTTGAAATCTAAAAACAGACAGTCAACTCATTAATCATACCTTCATTCTATAATATCAAGCAACATAAGATCATTTCATAAATAATATCTGACCGTATACAACGTTTCACTGTATAAATAAATACAATAAATTTGTTTTATTTTTTTTAATGAGAAAGAAATATATTTTTTTTATTGAAGAGATAACGAAATACTTTATTTAGTGATGCTTGAACATCAATAATTGATTGAATTTTGAAGGAACTTATTGTTATGATTTGATGGTGGGAGACGTTTTATATGAATAATTTTTTCCTCTTTCTGTTTCTTTGGTTTTTTTATACGGCAGATTTTCAATGTATGGTATAATTTTTGTTGTTGAATTGAATAAGAAAACCATAGTGAAAGAGATAAATAGAAATTTTTTTAAGGACCAAGTGGTTGTGTAAGACTACAATGATTTTAGTTATGTTTAAACTTTGAAATTGTGATATCATTTAATTAAATTTGAATAAGTTGTTTTTGTCCAATGAACATTCATGGCATTAACATAAAAAAAATATAAAATGTGCCATATTTTAAAGCATTAAAAAGCATTTATTTAACGGTTCATAAAATTTAAACAGAAAAACAGTTAGTTTTAGTGAAACAGAGAGTTTGTGAATTTTCTTATTAAAATATATGCAGTACGAATTTTGTAAATATATCTACAGAAATATACAAAAGTTATTTTATAATTATCATATCATACTAATTTCAAACTTATCATTGCAATTTTATCAGTTATGCTAAATTTAATTCTAGACTTAAACAACTGTGTATGTTGTCCTTCTGAAAAAATATCATTTTTGATTAATTGAAAAAAATTAGTGGATACACTTTCAAACTTGATCAACCTTAATTCTAGCTCGAAGATCTAACCGGCGTTCTTCTGATCAGAGTCTATGGTTAACCACTTAACATACTCGAACAGCGACGTGATAAAAATTTGTTTTTGAACGATCGACTTAACATCACAATTTTTTGTTACAATTTTAATGTCATTTTTGTTCTAATTTTTAAGCCTACGAACACGTGTTACAATTTAAATTCCCCAATTCTTTCCCTGAATTTGTACAATATTTTACTAACAAAACCAAAATCAACTATTCCCAAGAAAAATGGGCAAGGATAAAAACAAAAACATGAAATAAAATTCAACCAAAATAATGACGTCGATTTCATTAGAATTTCTCGAGTTTTCTTTGTAAAGAATAAAGAATGGATTTACCTAGAATATTAGAGAAATTAAGAAAAAATTATATGTACATAAGTAAATCCTTTTGGAGAACGAAAGTTAATTTAAATTAAACTGTGATAATGCAAAGAATCAGTTTAAGTTAGACTGCGATGATGTAAAATCGTGTAAATAAAAGTATAGTTAGTTTTCAAATGTGAATAAAGTTTTAAAATAAAATCTGGTTTAGAACTCTTATTTAAAAAACACATAATTAGCCTCACATATTTTATATCAATATTTAGCATTTGCAACATAAGATGTGCTAAAAGATTCAGTAAGACATAGGATTAGTTCCATTTTTTTTAGAAGAACTCAAATATTTTATTCCTCTCAATGTAGTCATGACATTAACTAATATGTTGGGCATAATGGATTTTAGTGATTTAAGTGCCGGTGCTCTTTTCTTAAAGTTAATCTATGATATACCCTCGATTTATGTACAGACTTACTGGAAATCAAATAGAAACATTGAGCCTTAATTTTATATATGTCTGAAATAAATAAAAAATTTTAATATGAATATGATATGGCAATTTTATTGGCCTTTAATACAAATTTTAAAAAAACTTGACATTTGTTTAGAGCAAGCTATTAAATTTATTTTGAAGTTAAAACTTTTAGTTTGGTTTTCAGTGTTATAGGAATATTTGTCTAATTCTATTTGAGTTTATGAGGCTAGGTACCTGATGCCCGTTCTTGGTTCATTTTTCGAAATATTATCTATTTACGTTACTCAAATGTAATTATTTAATTAGTGATTTCCAGAAACATCATTTAATATTTTTTATGTCGATTCTTTCGACGAAAGTTGGAAGTATCTGTTCGAAAAAAGTTTGTAAGTTATTTTTAATTTATTATGGAAATTCGATTTTATTTATTTTAATTTTAATATTTTAACACTTATTTGATTCTAGGAGTTTGTGTTTAATTATTAATAATATTCAGAAATGAATTAAGAACAAATAATATTTTGACCTTGCAATAAATGGAGCTATGTCTCATCTTAACTCCACTTATTATTTTATATCTCATGTAAAGCATTTTGTTTTGTAAATCTATTCATGATATAAAAAAAATGATTCAAAAATTTATTACACCATCCAATTCTCCAACAAACTGAATTTTTTTTTTTAAACTCAATTCGAATTCCAACTCCTAAAAAGTGGGGAATATAAGAATATAAATTCTTTCTTACATTTTACTCTCTCCACTTTTATTTTTTTTTTTGTCTGTTTCAAAATCAAAAGTTATCGTTTCTTCTTTAAATTAGTAATGGTCTTAAGACGGTGTTAACTGTTAAGTGTTGTTTAGTGAAATTAGGTTCGCTGTCTTTTGAAATTTATGATTTTTTTTAATGTTATTTAAAAATAAGTTAATGTAAAAAAATAACAGAAATTAATTTCTTTTTGTTATTAAATGTAATCCTTACAAGTGAAATTAGTTAGTTTAGAGCTAGTGTGCAATAGTGAAATACAAAAGTTCGGATAACCCAAAAAAATATTAAAATAAAAAAAATTAATTAAAAATGTTGTGTTTTAATTGGAAAATTATAAACTTTTTTGGATTATTTATTATAACTTCATTTCTGATTAAATATGGTAAGTAGCAGAATTATTTTAATGTGCGTTCAGATGTTTAGTTCATTTGTTGATTTGTGATAAATAATTGATTGAATTGATAAATTTAACTGCTCTGGAACATTTCTTATTTTTAATACGAATTTTTTTCCAAACTGTTGTTTTTGCTTTTTTAACTCAATGGAATTTGTATTTTAATTTTATTTGATTTTTGTACTTCCTCTTCGGTAGTTATTATAGTCAATCGCTAATGTATACCGGTGTCTAGCTTTTAGTAAATATTATAAAAATTGATAAATACATATATTTTGATCAATCCTCTTGTAGTTACCTAATCGGAGAAGGTAATATTTTATCGTCACTTTTAAAGAATATCATCAGAAGAAAAATATTACTTTCCTTATTTATGGTAAGGTTTGTAATCATGGTTTGGAGAGAAAAAGCAATAAAAAATTATCAAACGTGTAAACTGATGAATTGAATAATAATTTATTTAAAATAAATTTAATAATTTTCCTTTTTACAACTTTTTTAAATAATATTTTGCAACATTATATGGGATTTGTTGCATTAAATTTCTAGACAATACTTTGTGTGAATTCATAGAATGGCGAGCATTTCTATTCTCGTTAACATCCTAAAAGTCACGATTGTATAGTCATTATTAATTGTTTCCAATCAATGTGAAATCAATGGCTGACACTTGGTCAATTTGTAGTCCTATATGTATTAACATTAGACTACACTAAGGGAATTTAAAATTAATTTTGAATTTTTGAGACCAATCAAACTCAAGTAAGTAAAGAAGTAATTGGAATATTTTCATTCAAAGGTATGGTTTGAAGTTTTCTCAGAAAAAAACTCCACTTCACATTTTTCGTGCTTCGGTTGGGATTTGAACCTACCTCGTAATGCAACAAATCCCATATAATGTAAAAACATTTCCATAATATGGAGTATAATGAAAGTGGAAAAATTCAACTTAAGTAAAAATAAATAAGTGATGAAGAAGTTTCAACTTTGAAATTGTCATCGCCTCAACGGCGTAATCGATAGCGTGTCTGCCCAAGGATTCGAGCCGGGCACAGACGAGGTAGGTTCGAATCCCAACCGTAACACGAAAAATGTGAAGTGGAGTTTTTTTCTGAGAAAACTTCAAACCATACCTTTGAATTGAAAATATACCAATTACTTCTTTACTTACTTGAGCTTAATTCGTTTCAACCATAAATAGTCATTCTCAAACATTTGAAAATATTATTTAATATATAATATTAGAAATAATAATATTTTCTAATATATTATTTTATTATATTTTCTATTAATATCATAATATTTTCAAATGTTTTAGAATGACCATTTATGGTTGAAACATGTTACAAAATATTATTTAAAAAAGTTGTAAAAAGAAAAATTATTAAATTTATTTTAAATAAATTATTATTAAATTAATTTAAACAACTTGGAGACCAAACCATCATTATTTTAATTTATTTAACCAAATTATAAATTTTTAAATGTTTGATAGTGTAAGGTGTAGACATGAAAACACCTAGTTTTATTAGGTACAGAATGCTTTTATTGATTCACAACAACTATCAATTGCAACAACATTGATTTAACAACCAAAAGAGGAAAATCCTCCATTACCGGCTTAAAAGTTAGTTACAAACAATATATTAACTGAATAAAGCTAAAAACCATTTAAATCTAAAATTTTTACTATATCGCGTTGAACATTTGTATCGCTTTGAACATTTTCGCGTTCCATATTTTTTTTTTGTTTTTTTATAGTTCGAGTTAATCACTTAGGTTTTAAATCTCTAATGCTTTATGCACGTGTTAACGATAGGAAAGGAAAGTTGGAGGTTGGTAATTAAGGGCTTGGGATAGGACTGGAGCGATAGTGTTGGTGAATTGAGGATTTAAATGCTTGGGGATTGCATGTAACGGGGAAAACAGTTTTTGGTAATCGATTCCACCAAAAAACGGAACGTGAAAGAAAGGAGTTATTATAGCTGGACGTTCTCACAAATGAGACCTCCAAGGTATGTTTATGGAAAAACGATGATTGTCTTGTGGTTCGTGAAAATCTACGCAATGGTGGTATTAAATCATTAACTTCTTTAAAGCATTTACCGTAGTAGTATCTGTAGAATAATGTAAGAGCTCCAACCACTTTTCTATGATGCAGAGAATCCATACCCGATGTTATCTTTGGATCATTAATCCGTCAACAAAATTTAAAGAGGTATCTGGTGCTGCAGCCCATAAATGGGAGTCGAATTCAAGGATTGGTCGTATACATGCCTTATAGATTGTAGCAATTTCAGATGGAGGGAAAAATCTTTACAGCGACGTAGGAAGCCAAGTCGTTGAGATCCCAATTTGTTCATGCCATTTTAATTTGTGGTTGATATTAGTACCCAACAGCTTAAGCGTAGGCGAGTTTGTTATTGGTCGTCTGGAAAACGTTGTATTGCAGCTATATAGCGAAGTTTTATGGGACAAAGCGCACGACTTCGTCTTCATTGCATTAAATGTAACAAGATTCCGCTTACCCCAATTCATGATTAATTCCAGATCTACATCCAAGGATTCAACTATTTTTCTACGACGACAATTAGTAGTAAGTGTAGGTGGCTGTTTTTAGAAAGAATAGTATTGGATTGGAAGATAGTGCTGTCGTCGGCAAAGCTATAAATCATTGATAACGATCAGAAAAGGGTTGGTGATATAACCGAACCCTGTGGAACACCGACTTGAATTGGAAATTTAGTCGACAAAGCACCATCCAAAATAGATCAAGGTCTTACAGACTCCAAACGAAATTAATTTGTTGTTAAGGGCCCGATGCCAAACTCTGTCAAACGCCTTGGATATGTCAAGGCAAATGATATGAGACTCACCAAAGTCTTGAATTGCTTTACCAGAAGACCGTGTTTTCCGAAATCCATATTGGCGGTCGTGGAGAAGATTGTTGTTTTCGAGATATGCCATTAGTTTATAATTAATAATTTTTTCCATAACTTTAGCTAGTATTGAGGTTATTGCAATGGGGCGATAGTTAGATGGGTAAGACTTGTTGCCCTTTTTGGGACTGAACATTAGTCAGTTTCCACATTGATGGATAAAGACCCGAGCTTAGGGATAAATGAAAGAGACTTATTAGTGGATCAACCAGGTTTTATCACAATAGGTGATATACCGTCCGGACCAGCAGATTTGATTGGATCCAGATTAAGCTGTGTTGATTGCAAAATTCTTGGAAGAAAGTACATTTTGTTCATTGATGATTGGATTGCTGGAATGATGGGAGGATTTATACCAGAATCGTGAACGACAGAGTTAGCAGCAAAAGTTGCCGCAGGTAGATCTGCCTTTGCTTTGGTTTCGATTACAGGGTTGCCTTGGTTATCCATTAATGGTGGAAAAGAAGATCTGATAAAGTTATTGCCAACCTCTCGGGTAAAGTTCCAGTATGACCGACTACTTTTAGTTGCGCGTAAAATTTTACGCTTAGCATTGGAAATAAGAAGAAATTTATCTTTTTAAAATATATTATGACAGTTGTTTCTAGCCCTGATATAAAGAGATCTACTGCTGGGAGATTTATCGGTCTGGTATTTGTCAAACGCCAACATTTTGATAGTTTTAGCTATATAACAATCTTCAGAAAACCAGGATTTGGATCCCTTTTTTCTTTTCACAATGCTGGTTGGGATAAGCATATTCATTCCCAACATAATAATGAATGTGATCAAAGCAGTTGTTTGGTTAACACTTTTATCGATCGATCTCATTGTAAAATTTATTGAGTTTCTGCCAATTACATCTATTGTAGTGCCAAACCTTTCGAAGAGGAGACAATTTTGTACTTGATGGTTGAGGGCTTATTTCGAAATACTCCGAAACTACACAATGATCTGATCTGCCAAGAGGAGCATCAACAGAGCAAACATATTTGGCAGAATGAGTTGTCATGAAAAGATCCAGTAGATTAGAAGAATGGCTGGCAATATTTGAAATATGGGTTGGCCTATCTACTAGCTGAGTAAGCTGATTTGATTTAGCAAGAAATTTAGCATGAACTTAGAAGTATCGGAACTGTTGGCTGTTGAAGAGTCGACGAAGAATTCGCCGGGAGCCTTAAGAGTTTGACCATACACTAGTTCTGCAGGTGTGCAGTCGAGGTTTTCTTTGAATGATGTTCTGATGCCAAGTAAAACTAGTGGGAGTTCAGTGCTCCAATGAACGGTATTGCATCTCGCCTTAAGAGATGCTTTAAGTTGGCAATGGAAGCGTTCGACAAGACCGTTTGCTTTAGGATTGTAAGCAGTTGTGCGGATGCGGTGAGATCCTAGAAGCTTAGTGAGCTCGGTGAACAGATTGGAATCGAATTGTCCGCCACGATCTATCGTTATGACCGAAGGAATACCAAACCTAGAGATATATTCCTGTAATAATGTTGAAGCAATGGTACTTGCTGTCATGTCCTTTAATGGGTATGCTTCTGGCGAACGTGTGAAGCAGTCTACTGTAGTCAATATGTAGCTGTACCTATTTGATTGTGGTAGTGGTCCAACGATGTCAATCAAACTTACCAATCGCAGATTTGGTGTGTCTATGAACTTTTGATCGTTGACAAGATTCACAAGATTTAGCCCATATCCCTGTGTCTACATTCCTTCGTGGCTACAAATACTTTGAAGTAATTAATTTTTGCGTTGCACGTATGCCAGGATGTGATAAACCATGTAAGTTATCGAGAATCGTTTTTCTGATGCTGTGTGGGACGTATGGTCAATTATAACCAGAAGATGTCTCACACCAGATTTTGTCGTTACTGCCTGATGATTGGCTGAACCTAAGTTTAACTTTTGATGATCTTGACGGTTTGTCAGGATTAATCAATTTCTTAAGTTTATCGTCCTCCTGTTGCAATTTTGGTAAGTCTTTCAAGTTAAAAGTAGAAGTGTAGATTTCTGTAGAAGATTCTTCTCCAGAACGTGATAAGTAATCACTGACGACGTTGTCTTTACCTTTGATGTGTCGTATGTCTGTGGTGAACTGTGCGATGAAATCTAGATGACATAGTTGTCGTGGACTTCTTAAAGTTTTGGAGGAAATTGCTGTGATCAGAGGTTTGTGGTCAGTGTAGACAGAGAAATTTTGTCCTTCGACAAAATAGCGAAAATGTTTAATTGCGAGACAGATTGCTAATAGCTCTCTATCAAACGCGGAATATTTTGCTTCAGTAGGAGTGAGTTTCCTGGAGAAAAATGCAAGTGGCTCCCAACATACATTGTTGTACTGTTGTAGTACAGCTCCGACTGCAGGGTTCGAAGCGTCTGATGTTATGTTGAACTGTGTGTTGTCCAACGGATGTGCTAAAAGACCATACCTACGAATTGCTGTATTTGGCGGATTGATGTTGGAGCTTGGAAGTTGGAGATGGCAGTAACTCTATCTTTCGATGGGAGTATGCCGTTTTTCTGAAAAAGAGTGGCTCAAAAAATCAAGTGATTTTTGGCCGAAGATGCATTTTGAAGCTTTTATATTTATACCATATTCAATTAGGCGAGTGAAAAGTTTCTCCAAGTGCAGAAGATGTTCTACTTTGGAGCGACTAACTATGAAGATATCATCTATATTGACGAAGACGAAATCCAGTTCCTTTGTTACTTCGTTAATGAAGCGCTGGAATGTCTGGGCTGAGTTTTGCAAGCCGTAAGGCATACGAGTGAGCTCGAACGATCCGAAAGGCGTAGTTACAGCCGTTTTGTGGATATCCTCATCTGCCAGGGGTATCTGGTGATAAGCTCTTACCAGATCTATTTTGGAAAAAATGTTGCATCCTGCTAGTTGCAAGGAAAAATTTTGTATATCCTTCGCGTGAACGGAAATTTTTAGCGACTGATATGAACAATATCTACCCCGGTAGATATTACATAAATCATAATATCAACAAACGTAACTGTGTATTTATTTTACTTTTGTGTAAGCATACAATAAAAGCATATATTTAAAAATAAAGTTAATTGTTTTTCACATTGACCAGTAAAAATATTCATATAAAACCCAAGGAAAAAATATCTACCCGGGTAGATATTGTTTTCTTGCGTAAAAAACCATAAAAATCCAAAAAAAAATGTTAAAAGGAAGTGCAAAATATTTTTTTCTCAGATTTTTCGAAATCAATTTAAAAATTAGTCAAATAGCTGAACAGGCATGCTGATAGGTTAAAAACTCAAAAACCGTGATATCTACCTGGGTAGATACTGTTCACGTGAAGGATATGGGAGATGGGATATCTATCCGGAGCAGTAGCAGCATTAAACTGTCTGTAGTCTCCACAAGGTCACCAGTCCTTGTCCTTTTTCTGAGCCTTATGCAAAGGTACAAACTGGGGAGTTAGAAGGACGGCAAATACCTAGTTCCACCATGTGTTCAAATTCGGTCTTTGCAGCTTTAAGTTTCGTCTGGTCCAAGCGTCTTGAATTAATGGATGGAAGTCTTCCATTAGTCACAATGTAATGCTTTACGTTGTGCTTAATTGGGAGGCCATAGTTTGGTGCCTCGGTAAGTGACGAAAACTTTTTAAGGAGAGTGCCGAATTGATTATCGACGCTGAAATGTTAAGGAGTAGGCGTATTACAGTTGATTATAATTGCATTCACATGAAGAGATATTTTTGAATCGATTAACTTCCAATTTTTGAGGTCGAAATGTCATACTTCGAGACGAAATCAGCACCTATTATAGGCCTGTTAACATCTGCCAGTATGAAAGTGTGTGTGAATGTACGCCGAAGTCCGATGTTCAGTTTCAACAGCTTAGTACCATATGTGGGGATTGCTGTACCGTTATCAGCAGTTAGCGTTTGAATGGGCTCCTTGTTACCATGAGGAAAAGTAGAATGGGGTAGTACTGTGACTTCAGCACCACTATCGATCAAAAATTGTAATAAGTTTTCATCGTCCCTAACAAAAAGACGGCGTGAATTGTAGATTCCACTGTTAGCCGTAGTAACAGCAGGACTTAATAGTTTCCCGAATCTTTAGATTGCGAAGCTGTTGCATTTTGTTTGTATTTGCACGGTTGTAAACATTTACGTGCGCTGGTGCCAAATTTGCTGTGATAGTAACATATATCTCGTGATCTAGAAGAAGATCGGTGACGAAATCTAGAAGAGCGTCTGAAATTATAATTCGCTCTTGAAGTTGAAGGACGGCTCCTATAACCAATATCTTCACGAGACAGTCGGCTTCAGAGGTCGTCGAATTGTTTATGGAGATGTTGTTCGCATCGAGACTCGAGATTAGCAAGGTCGTAATTCCTATCACTTGGCGTTGCCTTGCTTTGGGATGTCGACTGCGTTGTACGACCGGTACGAATTGAGAAGAGCAACTAGCATATAAAACTGTTTTTATTATTTAGGTGGATCTGTTTGCATACTTATCATTATCTCACAGTCAGATTTTGTTCTTAGAATTAAAACAAATAATTTATGATGAGGATATAAATGGTTTTAGATATTATTTTGTGATAATGATTTAGAAGATGTTCATAAATTTAAATGTTTAACCATAGTCTCTGATCAGAAGGGCGCTGGTTCGATCTCCGAGCTGGAATTGAGATAAGACTTTGTTACGGATCCTTCGCTTTGCAAAGAATTGTTTCATTCAATTCAATTGAATACATTCAGTTCTATTGATTTATAATCCTAAACTACATAATGATTAGATCCATTGCTATCATAGGGATAAAATCTTCAATATTTGGTGTTTCACTGATGTTGAATATAATTTTGTTTTGTGTATTAATTCTAAATCAATATTTTTGAAGTGAAAAAAAGCTTGTTTTAGTATTACTGAATTCGTATTTAGCAAAGCTCAGTTGGAAACCCCATTCTATGAAAATAAGATTAATAAATTAAATAAAATAATGATAGCTACTGACGTTGATACCATCAAATAAATTAAAAAAGCTATTAAACAAAACTTATGCTCTCAGAAAAACTTTCTGAACGGCTTAATTACATAATATGCCAATTCGTCAATCGGCTATAAAATGAGCTAATCAAATTGAAGTAGGAGTTCGATTTAAGATATCGAACAGTTCAACAAGAAAGCTGATTGATGCAAACTGTTATTCAAGCATAGTGTCGCATAGACTATCGCACAGCCTAGCTTAATCAGACGATTCGGTCATGCTTATATCAATAGATCTTTAATTATTTACACCAGCAGCTTATACGATTCGGGCAAAAATGACTATAGGACCTTTTTTGTAGAAAATTAAATTTTCTACCAAAATGTTAACATGAATTTTGTTTTAAATCTGCATATTTCATGAGATATTTAAGAAAATCTACGATTTTATCAAACTATCAACTTTGATGATTTTGCGGCACGTGTTCTTGTTATTTAAAAAAAAATTGCCTTATGTTTTTTCCAGCAAAAAGACTTTTTTTAGAGGGCGTCTGAGGAGAATATTAATTTTAACGATCAGTCTAATATATATACATTAGGGTGTTCCTTAATTTTCAATTTCAAAATATTTTTGGTCTCACCCCCTAAATCGGTGTGTATACATATAAAAATGAACTGCAAGAAATTTTAGGTCTATCAAATAAAGTTAACCCGTGCCGACTTGAAGTTGAACTTTGGCTTAAGATTTATTCTATATGAAATCATCGAAAAAAAAACAAAATTGTTGCTTGTTGCTGCACTGTTTTAGATGTTTCTCAAACTTTATGGAAATGTTCTTTAGGGTTCAAAAAATCAAAACCCACAAGGATTTATTTTTCGCACGCGCCACTTCCGGTCCACACAAAATAAAGCACTTGAAAAGTCGTATTTTTGTGTTTTGCGATTTTAGCTATAAAACCGTTTTTTAATAAAGATATTGATTCGATCAAGGTGGCATTATAAAGCTGAAAGATGGTTATTTCAAAAACAAAAATAAAAATTGACATAACTCATATATTTAAAAAATGAAAGAGTGTTGAAAATACGTATATTTGATTGATTTCTTGTGATTTTCAATTGACACCAGCGTCTGCGCTGTTGAATATAAAAGTCTAAATATTCTTAAATATCAAAGTGCACATATCGTTATAGTATAAAAAATTAAAATCGACTCGTTCGGTCAACTCATAATGCAAAAACTCTTTACTTGAAATTTTGAAATTTCAGCAATTTGCATGTTTCAGGCTACAATTTGGACGTGTTTGGTAAAAGACAAAAATTTGAAACTAGCAGGATATTTAGTTCTTACCTCTAACTTTAAAAAACTTAAAGGTTTGTTTTGTTATTTCCTCTTGACGAGGGTGTACAGACGTTTAAAGAGAAGCCAACCATTTGTTTCTTACAGCTTACAGCTTCTTACTTACAGCTTAAAGTTTCTTACATTTTTATTTTTGTTTAAGAAACAACAATCTTTCAGCTTTATAATGCCACCTTGATCGAATCAATATCTTTATTAGAAAACGGTTTTACAGCTAAAACCGCAAAACACAAAAATACGACTTTTCAAGTGCTTTATTTTGTGTGGACCGGAAGTGGCGCGTGCGAAAAATAAATCCTTGTGGATTTTGATTTTTTGAACCCTAAAGAACATTTCCACAAAGTTTGAGTAACATCTAAAACAGTGCAGCAACAGTTTTTCTTTTTTTTTTCGATAATTTCATATAGAATAACTCTTAAGCCAAAGTTCAACTTCAAGTCGGCACGGGTTAACTTTATTTGATAGACCTAAAATTTCTTGCAGTTCATTTTTATATGTATACACACCGATTTAGGGGGTGAGACCAAAAATACATCATAATTTTTTTTTTCTCATATAGCTAAGGAACACCCTAATATACATATATTAGCAAAAATATTATATTATTGCTCCTTAATGACTATTCGTCTCCGCATACTCTTACTTGTGCGATTGCAAAAGTTAAGTCACTAAATTTAAATTTTCCAATTGCATACTTGTAAATAAATTTGCTTAAAATTCTGAAAAATTTAAAGACAATTTTGTAAAATAATTAATCTTCAGATATAAAATGTCTTAACGGATCAACAACACATTTGATCGTAACTGAATGAGTTTTGTGTCATTCATTATAATTATCTCCGGAACATAAATTATGTAACTCACTTTTCCTTTCGACAAGGTAATATGTAGTACCATGATGTAATATTACAGTAGATTAAATTTTGATTGATTATGATAGGTTCAAGGAATTGCGTATAAAATGGATGCTTATTTTGAAGACATAAATCAAATTCGGACGGGCAATTAAACAATTAATCTCTTAGTTTATGGTTATAATTTACTTTAAATTTTGTAAATTATCTAACAAGCATCAAAATAACTTAATATGTAATTTTGTTTTTGACGTAATATAAAAGCATAAATGTTATACAATTCCATAAGTAGTTCAATTATCATATTCATGTCTTCCTTCACTTTTTTTTTCTGTCTTTAAATCAAAACAGAAAGTTCATAACAAAATAATAAAAAATAAAATACATTTTAGATGTTACTTTCTTAAGTAACCAAAAACAGTTATTTTTGTTTTGTAAATATAAATATTTTAACTTACATTCAAGTTGAAATGGTTTTCGTTTGATTGACTTTGGTTTGTGAAAAAAGTTAAATCCTCACCTTTAAAGTGAGAGTTGTGATAGTTTTTGATTTTGTGGGTTAGCGTAAGTTTTGTCATCGATAGATAATTTTTTAATTAATTCAACATTAAGAAGTTAATCAATGACTGTTCTTTGCTTATATAATAATTTTTAATCCATCGATGGATCGATGGACTAATAACGTAAAAGTCAGTCAGTAGGGCAATGCAATTCAATATTTATAAATTATTGTTTAAGTCTGACTGAAACTAATTATAAGATTTGCAAATTTTTCCATTTAAATTAAATTTTACCAACAAAAATTTACTTTTAAAATTTTAATAATCATTGAAACGAATCTTAAGGTAAAACAACAATCTTTTGGTTGTTTTTCATATTTTTTTTCGATATTGAAATTTTATTGAGTAGTGGTCTTGCGACTTAAAGTCTTTTTATAAGTAATAAAGTTATTGATAAATAACGCAACGATGGATATAGGTTTTTAGGTTATCATATGAAATTTAATTATGTCATAAAATTATGTTGTGGTTAATTTATTCAAAGCTTTTATCAAATTTTTTTTTCGGAGGTGATATTCTTCATATTTGAAGATTAGAAATGAAACACACTACTAACTGAAACAATTTTATAAGATTATAGCAAGCACAGAGGTTTAATTATCTTTTTTGTCTTGTTCTGAATATTTCACCCGTCTTGAACGATCGCATTCAACAATTAGAGGGAGTTTGATAATCTTTGTACTCGTAGCTTAATTTATACTTAAAAAATAATCTTAAATTGATGATTATTTTTTTAACTGACCTACCCAGACTACCTTCCAATTGCCGAATCAATCCAATCTATAAAAACGCCCTTATGATTTAAACTTCTACCACTGTTACACAATTAATATTTTGTTTAAGTTAGTACAAAATTGGTTGGATTGACCGTTTTTTTAGTCCTGATTGGTCGAATTATCACTTGTTATCACATGATGGCACATAATTTCTTATGCTCGGTTCGTAACACGATATCGTTGAAAATTGACGGAATTTTTAATGGTCAAGGTATTTCATGTTAGTTGTACTTCCATTTTCTGTCCTCTTTATCTTTAGTAATATACTTTAGCAAAAAAAAAACGATCTTAGCAACCATTGACATCGAATGCAAAACGTTTTTAATAAAAATAAAATTTCCATAAAATTATTATTTTAAAATATAAATTTAAATAATGCTGAAAATTTAAAAAAGGTGCACATTTAAAAATAATCTATCATTTATTTGATCTCCTGGCTATTACAAAGAGAAAAACATGTTTGAAATGACACACCAAAATCAAAATCAAAATCAAATGTCAAACCAAAATACAAGAAAAATCGGACCGATAACAAGAATCTATCAATTGAACATTGAAGGATCTAAGTAGTCTAGCAAATCAAAATGCCAAGATTTATCATATCAACTAAGAGATTACAACATAGATATTGCAGTCATTCAAGAAACACACATTGCATCAGATGAAACTTTAGTTACCATATTAGTCGCCATGATGAATATAGAATATTCATCATGGCGTCAAGTGAATAAACCATAATTTTTGTACTCGGTATTATTTTTAAATAAAATTCTGTTTTTGAAGTAAAAGTTTCTTTTAGTTTCTTGCCAGTGTTTAGTGGTTTTATTGTCTCTAGTTTAACATATAATATAACTAAAAAATACACTAAATATAAATATTTAAAGAATTTAGTGAGGACATAAGTAAGTGCAAAGAACAACTGTAAATTGTTATACTTGTGTTGAGTGCAATTACATGATATGGCAAATTCAACAGTAAAACTAAATATTTTCAACCAATTGGTTGAAGATATTGATAAAAAGTTTGAAGTAATGGAGGAAAATATACAAACATTTCGGAAAGAAATTTCAAGCTGCTTTAAGGATATGAAGAACGAAATAAAACAATTGATTCTTGAATTGTCCAAAATTAATGACACAATGGATGGTTTAGATGATCGACTTGATAATTTGGAGAGAGATCGTGTATCTTGTGATATGTTGATAACTGGCATACCTTCTATCGATGCATTTCCACCGGATCAATGTTTCGCAAATATATGTAAAGTAATTGATGTACCTGAGGTCATAGCACAATCTGTAATTGCTTTTCGTCTACCTTCAAAAAATAAGCAAAACGTAAAGGCTCCGATCATTATTAAATTTAGAAATAAAATGGAAAAATCAAAGTTCTTCTCGAAGTATAAACATTTTAAAAACCTCGCATTGAGAGATATTGGAATGGATTCAGAAAGCCGAATTTATTGTAATGATGGTTTAACTAGGAAAAATGCAGGTATTTTGAAATATGCCAAAAATCTACAACATTCAAAACTCATAATAAAGGCCTTTACAAAATACGGTTTAGTTTACGTAATTGAAAAACCAAATTCAAATCCAGTTTTGATTAAAAATCGTAATGAACTTGAAAAAAAATTGAATCATACAAATATTTCCGTTCTTACATCTAATAAATCACAATCATCAATACAAACACATACTTTATCATCAAATAATGAATCAGGTGATGATGAAAGGAACGCGCTAACGTCAAATTTAACATCTCCTGTGCGAGTATTACGTTCAAATTACAGTGTATCATCACGATTTACGTCAACAAAAATAAAATAGGTCTTGTTTTGTCCTCTTTTAGTGTAACGTTTTGTTTTTATTTTATCAAAAAATTCAACCGGCACATAAAAAAACTAATAAATAAAAAATAATTTATGCATATATGGTCAAATTATTGACAGTTCAGAATAATTGTAATTAAAAATTCGTGCAACAAGTTATAATTACACAAATTTATTAATTTTAAGTTAAGTTTTCTATATAATATTTTATTTTATTTTTTTTTTAAATAATTTTAAATTGCATATTTTTAATTAATCATTTATGTTTATTATTCACCAAAATATAAGGAGCATTCGAAAAAATTTTGATAATCTTGTAGCACATTTGGCAACGTTTGATAGTAAACCAAATCTTATATTTTTGTCAGAAATTTGGATTTATAATATTGAAATTAATAATTATGTCATTCCAGGGTATAATTTCTTCGCAGTTTGTAATGATTCTTATGCATCTGGAGGTGTGGCTGTTTTTGTTGAATCTGGCTATCACTGTAGTATTTTTCAGTTTAATCTTTGTAGTGCCGATATTTTAAGAGCAGAATGCATTATTAATAACGAAAAACTAGTCTTTGTGTGTGTTTACAGATTGCAGAACACCTTAGATAAAGAGTATTTTTTACGTGAATTTGGAAATTTGCTTAACAAAGAAACGAGTAAAAATTTAATTCTATTAGGCGACTTTAATATTGATATTTTAGAAAAATCACAGATTGTTGATAAACATCGGTTTTTAATGGCAGCTAATGGTCTGGATAGTGCTGTAAATGAGCCTACTCGTACTGTTTCCGGTAAATGTCTGGATCATATGTTTGTTCGTTTTGTTAATGATCAGAAGTTTTCTTTTGAAAGTTCTACCTTCGATTTTCAAATCACTGATCACTGTATGACAAGCTTAATATTAACAAAAATTTCTAAAACTGTTGTAAATAAAACCAACGATCCACCACAATATTCTAAACATATTGATTTTGAGAAATTAAATACTCTATTATTACATGAGTTTTGGGATGCCGTTTATTCTGAAGACAATATTTCGGTTGCCTATGATAATTTTTTAAAAATTTTGAAAAATAATATAAATGAAAGCTGCCAGATTACTCCTAAGTATAAAATTAAGAAAATTAAGCCATGGCTGTCGGATAAATTATTAAAAAAAATTTGTAAAAAGAACAAGTTAAGACAAAAGTTAAACAAGCATCCTCATAACTCTAGACTTAAAAATTATTTTTTAAGATTATGCAATGAACTAAAAATTGAAATCCTTAGTTGTCGCGATAACTACTTTAAAAATGAACTAAACAAAAACAAAGGAAATACTAAGGGACAGTGGGGAGTGGTTAACAATATATTAAATAGGCAAACTGATAGAAACATCGATTTTAAACTAGAAATAGATGATTCTCATATTTCAGATCCTGTCGAAATTGTTAATTCCTTCAATAATTATTTTGTTTCCATTTCTGAAAACCTAAGAACTAGTAATTCAACATCTAATTGTGATCACTACAATTCTGTTCTTTTTGAAGACACTAATCAGTGCCCTAGCTTCTGTTATGATCCAATTTTGCCTTCTGAATTACATAATATAATTCTTACAATGAAAAATTCTAATTCATGTTCTTGTGATGGCATATCAATTTCTATAATAAAAAAAATCTCACTCAATATTGTTGATGTTCTTTCCTACATTTTCAATAAAAGCATCTATACAGGCATTTTTCCTTCTGCTTTAAAATCTGCTGAAGTTGTTCCTATTTTCAAAAAAGGAGAGCGCAGTAATATTAACAATTACAGGCCGATTTCAATTTTACCTTCATTCTCTAAACTGTTTGAAAAAGCAATTAAAAAGCGAATATTAGATTTCTTAAATAAAATGAATTTTTTTAGCAAAAAACAGTTCGGTTTCCGGGAGGGTAGATCTTCTGAAGACGCACTTCTAAGCTTCTGCAGTAAGATATATGAAGATATTAACAAAAAGAATAATACTGCTGCACTTTTTGTAGACATTACGAAAGCTTTTGATATGGTGGATCATAACTTACTGTTAATAAAACTTTATAAAGCTGGCTTCAGAGGATTTATCTTTGATTGGTTTAGTTCGTATCTTAGTTCCAGAACACAACGAGTAAAAATTAACAACTGTCACAGTGAGCTGAAAGCAATAAGTATTGGTGTACCACAAGGTTCAGTTCTTGGCCCAATCTTGTTTTTAATTTTTGTAAACTCGTTACTAAAGCTTCAGTTTAAATCTAATCTTTTTGCATTTGCCGACGATTTAGCTTGTGCTTATGCTAGTACTAGTCTATTTAATCTGGTATCTGATATTGAGTTTGACCTTTATATGCTTAGGGTTTGGTTTGGTCATCATAAACTACTTTTAAGTAATAAAACAAAATTAATGTTCTTTAACATTTCCCGTAACCCACGAATTGATTACAATTTTGTATTTCATTCTTCTGGTTGTAAACAGTTTTTGGAAGCCTGTAGTACTTGTTGCCCCTCAATAATTAGTAAATCATTTTGTGCAAATATGAATTGTTCCCCAAATTGCTTTAATATAGAAATTGTTGATACATTTAAATATCTGGGTATACTAATTGATAGTAAATTAAACTGGTCTGACCATTCCGATAGTATAAACATTTATTTTAGAAATATTGTGCGGAACTTTTATCATCTAAGCAAATACTGTTCGGAACAATTACTTGTTATGATTTATCACAGTTTGGTGCAATCTAAACTGCAATATGGTATAGTTTGTTGGGGTGGCTCCTACTATAATAAAATTCAACCGCTGCTCATTGCGCAGAAACATGTTGTTAGAATCATTTGTAAAAAAAAACGTCGAGATAACAGCTTTGTCTTGTTCAGCACATTAAGTATTCTTCCGGTCAGACATTTATACTATTTTAAAGAACTTTAAAGGCCTTTTTTATTCGTGGTGGTTACTATCAATATAGAGACATTTCTAATTACAACCTACGAGTTAATAACAGAAATATTGCAGTGATTCCACGATCTGGCTCTACACACTTTTGTAAATTTTATAATATTGTAGCACCTAGCTTGTTTAACAAGTTACCTTCAGATTTTAGGGAAATTCGTGTGTTATCCAAATTTTTGACAAATGTTAAAATGTGGCTTTTCAAGTTTGATCATAAGGAAATTGAATGCCTATTGGACGTCTTAGCCTGACCTAAAATGCTGTGTTATAAATCGAATCTCATATTTTTGTGAATGGTGATTAATTACTAATATGCTGATTTTGTTTTTAGTATTTATTTTGCTTTTGTTCATTTCTTTTTTATATTTTTTATTTTTGTTCCCAAAATGTGTAAAATTCTATTTATTTTTATTTTCTCTTTAAGGAGAAGGAGCATTCGCCTCTATTATTTATAATATAGAATGCTCCTATCTATTTTCTTAAAATAGTTTTGATATTATAAGTCAAAAATTTTAGTTATTACTTTTGTATCAAAAAAATTGTTTTAAGGAAATAAAGACATATTATTATTATTATTACCAGAGGTGAAATTCCTGGATATGAAATTATTGGAGTAATATTTCATAAACCGTATGGAATTGAAACGCATGTAAAACGTGATCTTAAAAATGTAAAACTAGTGGAATTTAGGGTTCCCAACTTATTATTTTCCAAAGAAAGGACATTTGCAAAACTACGAAAAAATTTAATTTTATATGCATAGGCATTTATGTATTTTTATTTCAACACAGATTCATCATATACATATATTATTTCACAAATTTAACTTAATTAATTCACAGATTTTAAATCTATTATTCGTCAGCAGACAGCAATAACAACTGATCAAATGTAATAAAAATATAAAAAAATCAAACTATGCACATATGTAAATAAATTCAGTACTTTTACAGATGTAAGTATTTTGAATTCACAGCACGCAATTTTTATCATAAGTAAATACAAATAAGGTAAGTGTACTACCATATTACGTGCTATTAAGGATTGTCTCATTTTAGGATGAATTTAAAATTTTTGAGGCACCAGAAATAACATATGAAGTGGTTTATTATAATTATATAGCTATTTTGTTTACCATTTTGTGCATCAAAAAGTTTTAAAATTTGATGCAATGGTATTTATAAATACTTCAAATGACCTCTGCATTGTCTCTAATTCCGTGCCAAAAAATTGACGATGTAACTTATACCGTGTTAGTGCGTCCCTACACTCAGAGAATTTTGTTAGTAAATTTAATAACCGCCCGTTTTAAAAAGGCGTAATAAGTTATTTTATTAATCTAATTACGATTTTTGTTAAAGTTATTGTCACAGTAATTAGATTAATATTTCTTGTAATTATTTTAATAAAACTTTTTATTAAATTAAAAATATGGTCCATATTATTAAAATTATCAGAACTGTTGATTAAATTAATAACCAATTCTTATTAAAAAATTAAAATTAAAACATAAATTATTATTTTTGTAGTTAAATTTATTAACCATTTTATAAGATTAATTACCGAAGTTCTTATTTTTGAAACTTAGGTTATTAGATTAATAAGAGCATACATTAATTTATTCTTTGGTTATTATTTTAAATGTGAATTAAGAAAATCTTAAGAAGAATCACAGTTTATATCCAGATGCTGACTACAAAACATTAAAAAATATTTGTATTTTGTTAAATAATTTAAAGTTAATAAATAATTTCTAGGTGAAATATTGAAAAAAAAATTAAAAAGTTGTGAAATTAAACAAAAATAAATAGTTAAACTTGAACAGTTTAATGAACATAATAGTTGGGCCGCAATTGACTCTGCATGGGACTGAACCAAACAACTTAGACTCAATGAAATAGTAGAACTTACATCGGAAATTTGGAATAAATGAAAAAATTATAGATCACCGCTTGGTTATAAACTGGTATTTAAAATTGTATAATAGTTTATTCGAATAAAATTTTAATTAATATATTTATTTTAAAATTTTCAGATTGACATTGATTTTATTTATTTAATTCAATCACTATTAACTAACATACATACAAAAGGTCAACTACATGTTAGTAAACCACATCATGAATCAAATCAAAACAAAAAAAATTAGGTAGTATTAATACATTAAAAATTAAAAAATAGATTAAAATCTAGCCTTATATATTGAATAAATAAATTTTGAACAAATTCTTTTAAATCAGGATAAAATAAGCAAAAATTTATTCAAAGTCAATAATGAAAAATAAAAGAAAGCTAATTTTACTATTTACAGTGTGATTTTCAGAATTTTCCAAATTTGAACGCAATGTTTCCAAAACGCACGGGTTTTAGTAGTAAATTACAAATTTTTATCAGTAATATTTATCAAAATTTGTTAAATCATTAAAATTTAAAATACTTCACACAAAATATCTATAATTTAGGTAAATAATTAAGAATGAAACATTTTCTATAAAATTTATAATTAAAGGGGTCGTATATATTACAAAAAATGCTTAAATAAAGTAGACTTCAAGTCGAAATAAAATTTTGAATATTTTAAAAATAAAAATTATTTAAATAAAATGCAACTATTTAATATTTTTAGTCAACATTTTTTTCTTTCCTAAAAATCTTCTTTAATTATTGACCATTTTATTGTTACAAATTTTTCTCCAATATTTCGACCTTGCGAGTCATCATCAGGGGTTTTATTTAGTTATATTTAACATTGCCTATAAAATCATTATTTAAAGAATAACACCAAATAACCTACAAAACTTACAATAAACCAATTTTTCAAAATTTAACAAATAATTGAAATAATTTAAAAAAACAGATAAGAACAAAAAATGTTACAAAGGAATAGATTGCACATAAAATCTTACAAACAATTTTAATAGAATTATTATTATAAATTCAAATAAAATATATTTTACCTAAATAAATAAATAAATATCTTATATCTTTAACAAATATCCTAATATCTTATAAGTTTATAATAATAATTATATTAAAATTTTATTTTATAGATTTTGCCATCTATTCCTGTTAAACATTTTATGTTTGTAATCTGTTTTTTTTTTAAATTATTCCAATTATTTGTTAAATTTTAAAAAATTTGTTTTATGTAAGATTTATATGTTAATTTTTTGGTGTTATTTTTTAAATAATTGATTTATAAGTAATATTAAATTTATAGTTAAATTTAACTAACTAAAACTGCTGATGGTTGTTTGCGAGGTCGAAATATTGGGAAAAAATTTGTTACAATAAAATAGTCTATAGTTAAAGCCAATTTTTAAGAAAGATAAAAATAAAAATGTAATAATTATACTTTCTTAAATTAATAAAAACTTAAATAAAATTAATTGAAATAAATAAAACTGTAAACAAAATTTTAACTTTTTCTTTTATTTAAAAACTGTAAAATACAAGTTCCATTATTAATTTAATAATAACTTACTATTAATTTAATAACAACCTATTATTAATATAATAACATCATATTATTAGTCTGATAAAAATAATGTTATTCTAATGACAACTTATTATTATTTTAATAATTTATGCCATTTATCCAATGCCTACTTGATATGAACCTAAACTATTCTGTTATTAATTTAAACAAATTCTTATTAAATATAAAAGCTATCGTTTTTAGATCAAACGTTTTATTTTTTTTTTGTTAGTAAATCTTACGAACGAAAATTATTAGTTTAATAATGACTATTATTTCAAAATCAGTTAAAATAATCACAAGTTGTGATTAGCTGTATAATAATCACCAAATTGTTAATCTAATGGCTATTTTTATAATTTTTAATGACAAAATTCTCTGAGTGTAATTGCGTGATATTTAAAGAAATAACTATTTTGTACTTTAAAGAGTTGGACAGCGAAGAATTTTGTTTTTAAAACAAATGTTTTATTTTTTGTAACACTTATCTACGTTTATATTATTTATTTTGTCATTTTAAAAATACATAAATGGTATAGTTTTATTCAATAAGATCAAAAACTTACCATGCTGTTTAAATAATCCTAAATAATATGTCTATCTGGCTGGTCGGATGTTTGGACAGTGAAAATTAGTGCGCTGGTAGTGTCAACAGTGTCACTAATAGACCTATCTGCTTATAAATCGTTTAGTTTAAGGAACAATGAGTTGAATATAAAACAATAAACTTAAACTTTCACTTTAAGTAAATGGCATTATTATTCTACTTTGTGTTTAACAAATTTGGTGTCACTATGAACCAAAGCTTCTGCTATGTTTATGCATTTTAGTTCAGAAATATGGTCGAAGCTATGCATGCATTTACTACGAATTAGATCATTGGATTATGGAAGCAGCAAAAACAGCACTAGTCTGAATGCAGTTGAGCTCACGGTTATGGTTTTATATTATTACAATAAATGTTAAATATATTTCACAACATGCCAAAAATTTGGTTGTTATATTGTGATATATTATATTCTTTATGTCCTAGCATACACATTTTATGTAAGTTTTTATATTACATATATTAGATGGCAAATCGAATAAAGACAATAAAATGAAAAATTTGAGCCTGACTTTTTTCGATTTTCTTGAAACTTTGGTAATCGATAGCATAATAAACAAAATTAATACGTGTTTTTAATTTTGTTTATTTTTTCCAGTTTTGATACAGGGTTGCAGAAATTTAGAGGCAAACAAAGTTTAAAGTTGGATTGTTCTCAAACGGGCTACCCGATCTTATTAACTTTTTTTTGAAAGGTACTATAGGTAAGGCTTTATAAAAATACTGCGTTAATTAAAAAAAATTATATTTTTATATGAGGTTTTTTAATTTTAATTTTGCCAACAGAGCGATTTCAAAAAGTACATTTTTTCATTTATTTCTTAATATTTTCAAGATTTATTCTTTAACAAAAACATACTAAGGCATTATAGTCCCTGGACCCACGCCGATTTCATGTGATGATTACCACATATTTTATATTTTGTGAGACGCCTGTCCTTGCCGAGTCCGCAAACTTTTGTTCTGCCATTTTTCTCGATTCGGCCGCTTTTTCGTTCGGCAAATGCCGAATTGCCCGGGTTCTTGTAAATTTTATTTTTTAAAGCTATGGGGGTTGGAAATTTGATTTAAAACACGAGGGTAACCTTGTCCGACAAAAATTTGTCTGCTATTGTCTAGTCCGACAACGAAAACCTACCCTAATGTCAGTTGTCGGACTCGACAATAGCAAACACATTCTGGCTAGACAAGCAGTTGAAAAAAAAAATGTGGTAGCAGTTTTACAAGATCGCGGGCAATCAAAATTTTTCGGAGATTGCCGAACAAATAGCGACCGATGTGAGGAAAATCGCAGAACAAAAGTTTTCGGGCTCGTCAAGGACAGGCGCCTCACGAAGTATAAAATATGTGGTAATCATCACATGAAATCGGCGTGGGCTCAGGAACTATGATTACTTCTTGGGCTCAAAGGTATTATTAGGTATACTGAAAATTTTGCTTATTTTACATGAACTTTTTAAGTTTAAATTTTTAAAAAATGTTATTTTCAATAATCCAAAAGTGCATTTCCAGACCTGACATATTTTTTGTTAGTAAATATTCAAATAGGTCGTTTTCGTCAACAAAACAAAACGCTTTTTTGTAATTTGAGTATGTTTTTTCATAAAAATGAAAAAGAGGTTCTTCTAAATTTCGCCATCTTTGAAAATTAAATTTTTGAGAAATAAAACTCAAAAATTTCACCTAAAATAAACAAAGAACCTTTCAGTATGACTTTTTTTATTAAGCCTTTTTAATTCCTTTTAAGAAAAAAAAGTTCAAAAGAATCGGTACTTTCGTTTTTAGTAAATGTGACAAAGTACAAAAATTTCAAACTAATAATTAATAATATATTCAAATAACATTTATCTGTAATTTAAGTGTGTTATGGAAAAACAATAAATGTGTTATGGAAAAACAATAAGAAAATAAAAGAATAAAGGTATTTTTTAAATCCCCATTTTCGAAAAATAAAAATTTAAAAAAATCGTATAGAAATATTTTATCAATGTAATATTTTTATAAACCGTATTTAATATATAGACATGTTTTAAATTGAAAGGCCACAGTCGAAAGATTGGGAAAAAAGTTTAAAAAAAATAAAATAGTCTATAAGTAAAACCGATTTTTAAGAAAAGGAAAAATTTTATTTATTTATTTATTTATTGGTTTATTTATTTATTTATATATTTATTTTTTTTTATTTATTCATTTACTTATTCATTTATTTATTTATTTGTTTATTTGTTTATTTATTTATTTACTTATTTATTTATTTATTTATTTATTTATTTATCTATTTATTTATTTATTTATGTATTTATTTATTTATTTATTTATTTATTCATTTATTTATTTATTTATTTATATATGAATTTATGTATTTATTTATTTATGTATTTATGAATTTATTTATTTATTTATTTATTTATTTATTTATTTATTATTTACTTATTTATTTATAAATAAAGATAACCTTGCTAATACATCCATTTATAAGTATCAGAATATCAAAAAGTGAAAAACAAAACAAAATGAAAAAGGAAAAAAAAATTATTCAACTCGGTTAATCAGTTCAAGCACTATTTAACTTTAAGCTTGCCTTGTTTTTTAAATTTTTAACAAATTTCGAACCACCCTGTATCGAAACTAGTGAAAACAGTAATCAAAATAAAAATTAATTTGGGGTGTTTTTAGTATTTATAAAAATAATGTATGCATATTGTAATAAACTTCGTCCAGAATGGGTTAATTTAATTTAATCATAAATAACCAATACGTTCCGCCTAAATATTTTCTACATTCTATGGCAATCAAAAGTTAACTCCCTTTAACAAATACATTTTGCATAAATTAAATTTGAGTTCGCTAATACAAATGCAAGTATGAATGAAAATAGGTGTGGCCTATTCAAGATGTACGGACTACGTAGTATTGATTTCTAGTGGATTATAGAAGTTTCGATTTATTTATTTTTCGATATAAATAAGCGAACAAAAATATCAGATAGTCAGTTTTACTTTTGCAATTAAAAGTGTTTATAAATATTCGCAAGTTTAAGGAATAATCGGTGGTACTTGAGCCTGGGTACTAATAGTGAAAGAATCTGAACTTAGTGGAATAGTAAATACAGATTTTACGATTCCGAGGATTATTGATTCAAATTGTGGAAAAGCAGTGAAGTTCATCGTACATAAATTGGAGACCCTGGAATTTATTGTAAGAAAAAACGGAAGCTGCTGTAATTTGATGACAAATAAAGTTTTAGATTCTGTTAACTAAAGATCTGTCTTTTACTGTCGTATTTGCTCAATAACCTAAAAGAACCAACGAAGAGTCGTTACAATATAATAATGCTTTTAATAATTATAATAATAATATATACAAAATATTGTCTGAAGTCTTTCTTTAACATCTGCATTTACTGAAGCTCTATTTTAACCGTCCTACCTTTAATGGCTTTGTGTGCAGACTTCTGCCGATATAAGTATATATCAGAAGCTGAAATCCTACATGCTACTATGGGAAAAAAATTTAGTCCATAATACACGTCCTGAATTGCTGAGAATATCAATTATTTTGATTTTCTAGCCTGTATTTTTTATTTTAAATTCATAAATCATACCTTGATTGTGGTCGACGAAAACGTTCTGTTTGAGACTACTGCTCCAAGTTATTGTGAAAATAAATTGTTATAATATGCTAGATCTGATAAATTTGAACTATTAATGCTCCAAGTCTTCAAACTGACGAATAACCCGTAATTAGGAAGGTTTAAAATTCTGTTGACCCTAATTCCGTGTTAGCAAGATACAGTCTATTATAAAAATAAGTGAAGTATTTTTATTTGGAATGTATTATAAAAACCATGAACTCTAAGGCAATGATAACAAAATTTAAAACACACGACTGATTTAAACAGAGAGTGATTCAAAGAAACTATTGAGTAGACCAGATTTTCTTCTTATCAATGAAAATTTAACATCTACTACTCCTAATTCTAGCAATTTGGTTAAAACAATAGAAATCCGTAATTAGCTCCGACACATTTTTAAAGTGTTCTTTATTTATAAAAATTACATTTTTATGTAATAGACGATTACTTTTGATATAACAGACAAAATAAATAAGTTTAAAAGTTTCCTAATTCCATGCTAAGAACGGAATTACGGACATTTCAAATAAATTATGAACGTAATTCCGTTCGTCGAAAACTCGCTTGTTTTAATAACTTAAATATACAAAATCAGTATTCTATTAACGTTAGTCGTTTAATATAATCCTAATTAATCCACAAAAAAGAATATTTTACAGGAAATAAATACCGATAAATTTTTATAGTCTTAAGAAAATGTTAGTAATATTTTAACCTTTTCCATAAGAAAATTGTCTCAAACAGAAAGTTTTTGTCGACCAACCAAGCAAGGTATGATTTATGAACTTAAAATCAAAAATGCCGGCAAGAAAATCAAAATAATTGATTCTCAGCAATTCAGGGCGTGTATCGTAATATATTTTTTTTCAAAAAAGCTTAAATTTATCTTATTTTAAGGCTTTTTATAAAAAAGCACGGAATAATGTACTAGCCCGTAATATTGTACACTTACCTTACATAAAATAAAAATAAATCACAAATTTAATTACAAAATCTAATCACTAATCTAATCATCTAGCACCGGTGGTGCAGGAAATTTTATTTTTGTGCGCAATCGATTCACTGTGTTTTTTTTACTGCGGAATAGCCGCTGTATTCGACGGAAAAGGTGGTTAAACAAAGCTTACATTTCGCTTCCAAATTACTTGATCCTTTGGTTATCCATTTGTGGTTTTCTTCCCAATTTGTGTTGTAGTAAGCTTTCCTTCGTTTTTTGGGATTCACATTCACTGCACTTTGTGGTTGTCACAATGTTGATGTATTTGCTACCGCAGTTTTCTCCTTCATTGTTTTTGTTTATTGCAAAAAAATTGTTGTTTATATTGTAAAATAGTTCAATAGATACACCAATTTTATTGAATAACACAAAAAAAATACAACAATGAAAAATAGTACGGACCACGGATTAAATTTGTACAAACCATAATATGTGTTAAGTTTAAGTATTCAAAATGCAATACTACTTACAACTCTACAACATCACGAAATCGAAACTATTATTTATAATCGTTGAAAACGTCAAAATTACCCATAAACATGGACGAGTGAGTTCCGACGATCGGAGCCGTGATTTTAGACTCATATTTTTTTTCTTGTATATTCGTTAATTCAAATACGATTTCCAATTAGAATTATTTACATAACATACATACGGGCGCTTGTATAAAATTTCGAATTTAAATTCGAAAGCTACAAGGAAAAATATGAGCAATTATATAACGCTTGGCCGCCACAAGCCAGTTATCCCTGTGGTAACTTTTCTGACACCTCTTACTCAAAACTCTTGGTCGTTCAATAAGTCCGTAGGATAAGTAAGAAAAAAACAACATTTTGACAAAACTCGATTTTTTTATTCAACATAGTTGCCTTCGAGGGCGATACAACGAGTATAGCGATTTTCCAACTTTTCTATACCACTTTTATAGTTCGATTTCTCTTTCTCGTCAAAATAGGCCCCAGTTTCAGCGATTACTTCATCATTGGACTTAAATTTCGTTCCAGCAAGCATTCTCTTGAGATCTGAAAACAGGAAAAAGTCGCTGGGGGCTAAATCTGGAGAATATGGTGGGTGGGTAAGCAATTCAAAGCCCAATTCATTCAATTTTGCCATCGTTTTCATCGATCTGTGACACGGTGCATTATGTTGGTGAAACAACACTTTTTTCTTTTGCAAATGTGGCCGTTTCTTTGCGATTACAGCCTTCAATCGATCCAAAAGTTCACAGTAATACTCGCTGTTGATGGTGGTTCCTTTTTGGAGATAGTCGATGAATATTATTCCGTTCGTATCCCAAAATACAGACGCCATCATCTTACCGGCCGACTGTTGCGTCTTTGCTCGCTTTGGATTCGGTTCGTCGACTGCTGTCCACTCAGCTGACTGTCTTTTGGATTCTGGTGTGTAGTTATGAAGCCATGTCTCATCCATTGTCATATATCTACGATAGAATTCCATTTTATTGTGGTTTAACAGTGCCATAGACTCCTCCGAAGCATCGATTCGTTGTTGTTTTTGGTCGACTGTGAGCTCATGCGGCACCCAATTTGCACAGAGCTTTCGCATACCCAAATGTTCATGTAAAATGGTAAAAACACTACCATCTGCTACCTTTACAATGTCAGCTATTTCGTGCACCTTCAATTTGCGATCGTTCATAACGAATTTGTGGATTTTTTTTATGTTTTCTGGAATAACAGCCTCATTTTGGCGTCCACTGCGCTCTGCATCTTTTGTGCTGGTACGACCACATTTAAATTTAGCCATCCACTTCTCTACCATTTGTCTCGATGGAGCAGAGTTTGGATAATGTTTATCAAGCCATTGTTTGGTTTCCACTGTATTTTTTTTCATCAAAAAGCAATGCTTTATTAAAATTCGAAATTCACTTTTTTCCATTTTTTTTTCAAAAACAAAAGTTGCTTCACACAAAATGCTATAACTCACGAATAAATAGTCAGATTGCTGTCAAATTTATACACGTATCGTTTGAAGGTGAGTACTAAATAAAAATCATATGGAAAAAATTCTAGTAACGCCATCTATGTGTCATCCTACGGACTTATTGAATGACCTAGTATATTTAGTTTTTTGACTCTGATTCAAAAATTGCATTAAAATTACAATAAAAAAAGGATATTTTAGCTTAATAAAGGACATTTTGTCACACAGAAAGTAGAAAGGACAAAATATAAAAAAGAAGGACTGTCCTTCCCAAAAAAGGACGGTTGGGAACCCTGAGTGGAAACCTCTTCAACAGGCAATATTTTTATCGTAACAATTGAGGTTGGCGGAACAAATATTATCAATGTATATGAACCACAAAACACAGCCTTGCCGACTAATATTCTTCCTTCATATGATAAACCGAGCATCTATATTAGTGACTTTAACAGCCATCACAGACTAACATACATGGCATCACGCTTGTCCGAACAGCAAAACTTGCATCTCATATTTGACGTAAAAGATCTTGATACTTTTCAATCCAGCCGATGGCGCAGAGATTACAACCCAGACCTATATGTCGTTTCATCTAATTCTAAAGGTCTTAATGCTTTAAAACAAGTTTTATTGGGTTTCCCACATTCTCAGCATCGACCAGTAAAAAAGGTAGGCCAGCTGGCAAGTTGAAATGTTCGTGATATTTCTCTTAAAGAAATTTCATTACTTTAAAATTTTATTATTTTACTAAAAATGTAAATTAGTGAAATTTACTGCCTATGTGGATTCCAACAACCTGAAGGGACCACCAGATTCTCTAGTAGAGAATGAAATGTTGGAAAACCATTCATCGGACCAATTCAACTATATTGAATCTCCCGATGCCACAAATTTGGAGGATGAAGAAGAATTTTTATGTGTAGATGAGAAAGAAATCCAACAACAGTATCGAAATGTTGGAACCAGGGCAAAACAGGATTAACTGTAGGGATTAACCAGGGCAAAACTGGAATATTTATCAAGACTGATGAATCAAAAGAAATGTGATGTCCTACTTTTACAAGAGACTCACATTAGAGATATGAATCATTTTGGAAGATGTGATATAATAGAAAACTTTACTTGCATTGAGTTAATTCATCATCCACATCATGAAATTGCAACTTATGTTAGAAGTGCAATAAACGATGAATGCTCGGTGGTACTTAAAAGTTTTGAAAACAATATCGCTATATTAGTAGTAAAGATAACTAATACTACAATTTTAAATGTGTATAAACCTCCGGGGGCTTTTTGGCAACCTAATTTCATACTACCAACATTTTCTCATCCAACAGTTTACATGGGAGATTTTAACAGTCACCATAGTCTGTGGGGATATGACGATGGTGATGAAAATGGCGAATTCCTTGTGAACTGGATGGTTACAAATGGAATACATCTAATATTTGATGCAAAAGATCAACCAACGTTCCATTCTGGTCACTGGAATAGTGGCACCAATCCAGATCTCTGTTTTGTTTTAACAGATGATTCCATGTCAGCTTTACCAGCCGTCAGAATGGTTGAAAATAAGTTCCCAAGAAGTCAACACCGAATAGTTAGTTTAAGTGTCGGTATTCAAATTCCTATGTTTCAATCCATTCCATTGGATGTTGCTGATCAACTAATTGGTGAGTTAAATCGCACACGCACTGAAAAGTGGATAAATTTGGTAGATACCATAGATTTCTCCCACTCTAGCCGTGAGGCGTGGAATCTGTTGAAGAAATTAGGAAATTCAAAATTTTCATTAAATACAAATGCCAATGCAGTTCATCGAAATGAAGTTGCGTCCAGAATGGTAAAGAACTCAAAATTTCCTATTCCAAAATCAAGAAATCGGTAAATAAGAAACCGTTTAAGGAAATCTAAGAATTCGATCACCGAATCGCCGTATGGTTTCCCTGTGACAATTGAGGACGTAAATGAAGCGATAAAACACCTAAAAAAAACGTAAAGCATGTGGGGTTGGTGAATTGTTTCCAGAGTTTCTAATCAACTTGTCAAAAAATGCACGAAAATGGTTATCTGCATTTTTCACTGATTGCTACAATAAGGGTAAAATTCCAAACACCTGGAACTTAACAAAAGTAAGAGCAATATTAAAACCAGGAAAGCCAAAAGAGCTACCGGAAAGCTATTACCCTATATCTTTATTATGTGTGATAAACAAACTATTTGAAAGAATAATACTTAACCGTATATCAACCACAATTGATAACAGTATTCCACCAGAACAAGCAGGATTCCGTCCTAACCGAAGTTGTTGTGATCAAGTGCTATCGTTAGTCACACATATCGAATCAGGTTTTCCGGATAAGAAACAAACTGTTGTGTCGTTTATTGATCTTACCGCGGCCTATGATACTGTATGGAAAAGAGGATTACTGTATAAACTCTCAAAAGTAATAAAGTGTATAAAAACCATAAATACTATCTCAGCACTTTTATCCAATCGTAAATTTATTGTTCATATGGGAAATAGACAAAGCCGAATACGACATGTCCACAATGGCCTGCCACAAGGCTCAGTTCTCGCACCGATGCTTTTTAATTTGTATACATCGGCTCTCCCAGTTACAATATCAAAAAAATTTATTTATGCTGATGACTTGGTAATTGCAGTGCAATTTTTATATAATCCATCTGCAACAAGGGAGGCTGAAGCAAGACTATCGTCAGATATAACTATACTGACTGACTATTACGAAGATTGGCGTTTGAAAACAAATCCAAATAAGACGGAAGTATCGTATTTTCATTTACCTACTCATAATGCCAATGATACGCTTAATGCTTATATGAAAGGAACTTTATTGAAATTTAATCGAAGACATATTTGGGAGTTACCATGGACCGATCATTAACATTTAGTTTCCACTGTGATAATCTGAGTAAAAAACTAAAATCGAGGATCAAAATAACTCAACAGCTATCTGGAACAGATTTTAGAGCTCATGCTAACACACTCCGTATTTCATATTTCATCGTTATCACTAGTCTATTCAGCAGCTGAGTATTGTGCACCTGTATGGAGTCACAGTATACATACACGACATATAGATAAAAAGTTGAATACATGTATAAAAATAATTTCTGGTGTCATTAAATCAAAACCTTTACCATGGCTCCCAATATTATCGAACATTGCTCCACCGAAATTTAGACAAGAAATGGCACTAATAAGAGAATTCAAAAAAATTCTCGACAACCCAAATCTACCAATTCATGAAGACCTTATTGGTAGAAATGAAAATTGTTTGATTTCAAGATGTCATATCTGGACTAAAATCTATCTCTTGGGAAATTTGAACGAATATTCACTACAAGATAGATGGCTAGAAGAACTCGCAAGTTTAAATTTTATCAATAAAGAGCTAATACTCGAACCACATGCTATAGTCCCTGGATTTAATGAACCTCGTGGACGATGGATTACAATTAATAGAATCCGATGCAAATGCAGAACTTCATGGATATGACCAAAATATTTCACCATCATGTGACTGTGGCAATGTCAATCAAACCGTTTCTCACATTTATTGCGAGTGTCCTATCAGACGATTTGATGGCAACCTGATGGAACTACACCAACTAATTGATGATGAAAAAACATGGATAGATCATCCTGACATTCGCTTATAAATTATATAAAAAAATATTGCGTCGCTGATGCATAGGCTGACTTCACCACAGCTCTGGAAACATAGTGTTCTGGATATATAATGAGCTAATATCCATAAAATACTTTAATTAAAAGCTAACCAATATTATGAACTTCGTAGTTCTAATAATAAAAATATTAAAGCAGGCAGTAGCATCCCAACCAACATAAATTCTGTTGTACGAGAAAAAGTAAAAAAAAAATTTATCGGAAGTGACAAAGCGGAAGTTAGGATGCAGAACTGGTGTAAACCGTACTAAATGTGTATGTACCAAAGTTCATCCATTTCGATTATCAGGTACAGAAGTTATTGAGCTACCAAAATAACAGGTGCTTGGAGGACCCCCTACCACTTTGTCAATTCTTTGTCATTAAAGTCTTCTTCTTTTTTCAAAGTGCCATTAAAATTGATTAATGAATGAAATCTGTATGCTCCCAACAAACTTTAAAAACAAAGTGTGAAAAGTCAGCAGTTGTATGGTAGACCCCCCGCCACTTTGATCAATGTGTCCCACAAGATGATAATTATCTTCTTACACTAATTGAAACCTTTCCATAAGTTTTATCATAATCGCTTCATTATTGTAGGCTGTAGTGTGCATAAAGGTACTGAAAAAACTGCCAACAATTACAAAAAAAAATTTTTTTACCGGAAGTAAAAAACCGGAAGTTGTGATGCAGAATTTTTGTAAATCATACTAAATGCTTATGTACAAAGTTTCATCCAATTTGATTATCAGGTACAGATGTTATAGAGCTTTAAAAAAAAGCAGGTGTATGGGACACCCCCACCACTTTGTTCACTATCGCTCAAAAACTAATCAGTTATTTGCCATACATGTTTGCATTCCTTTATCTTTTCACACTAATTGAACCCTTTTCTATAAGTTTCATCATAATCACTTCATTATTGTAGGCTGTAGTGTGCATAAAGACACTGAAAAAACTTCAAAAATTTACAAAAAAAAAATTTACCGGAAGTGGAAAACCGGAAGTTGGGATGTAGAACTGTTGTGAACTGTACTAAATGCTCATGTACCAAGTTTCATCCAATTCGATTATCAGGTACAGATGTTATTGAGCTTTAAAAAAATAGGTGTATGGGACACCCCCCACCACTTTGTTCACTATCGCTCAAAAACTAATCAGTTCTTTGTCATACATGTTTGCATCTTTTTCCAAAGTGTCATCAAAATTCATTCATGAATGAATGTTTTATGCTCCTAACACACATAAAAACTTTGTGGAAAAAACCACCTGTTGTATGGTGGACCCCTCAACCCTTTATCCAATGTGCTCCAAAAGCTGATGAAATCTTTCTCATGTTATTTGAAAGTTTTTAGCAACGTTTCATGAAAATCGATCGGTAATTGTAGGCTACAGTAGGGATAAACACTTGAAAAAAAAACTTTTTAACCGGAAGTGACAAACCGGAAGTTGGTATGCAGAAATATTGGAAACAGTATTAAAACCTTATATACTAAGTTTCAATAAGATCATAGCCCGGGATCAGAAGTTATTCAAGATTTAAACTTAGTGGTGTTCGGGAGACCCCCCCGCCATTTTGTCCAAATTTGAAATGAATCCAGATCTTCCATTTTCAAGTGAACCTGTATCATTTGTCAAAGTTTCATCAAGATCCTATGCAGAAAACTCACCCACCCAGCAGCTAATGTCTATCCAGAATTCCTCAAAAATTTCGGAGAAAATACCAGAAAATAGCTTGCTCGCTTTAGCGTTTTTACGCGGCTGTTTGGTTTAAAAGTACTAACACATCCAAAATCGATGTACAACTAAGAACAACAATGCGTATTATCACCGGAACAATCGACCCGACACCAATAGAATGGCTTCCAATTTTATCAACTATTGAACCTTCGCTTTTGCGACGGTCTCAGACTTTATTAAAAGATTATGATTAGATAATGGACAACCAACTACTTCCAACATCAATATCTAGTTACACCAAATTTTCATCGATTGAAATCTCGTAAGCCATCTGCATTTTTCATTAAAGAACTCAAAGCAAGTAGTTTTGACAAAAAAGAATCATGGCAAAATGAGTGGACATCTTTCAAATCTAATAGTTCATTATTACTGGACATAACAGACCTCAGTATCAAATTGAATAACTTTGACATTCCACGTAATTTATGTGTGAAATTGAACAGAATCCAAACATTAAATGGAAGATGTGCTGATTCTTTTTATAAATGCAAAGTAGTTACTTCACCGTCTTGTGATTGTGGAGCACAAAAACAAACCATTCGTCACATCGGTTACAAATGCCCTTTACGCTCTTATCAAGGACCAATAACTTATTTTATCGACGCAACACCGAATGCACTCAAATGGCTGAAAAATATTGACGTTGAAATTTTGGTTTTGTTGATTGTTAACCTTTTTTATCACTGTACAAATGTATCCATACGCTAAATAAATAAATAGCCTTATTCTAAGATATTTGTGAATATTTTCAAAGAATTTTCAACCCGTCTGTTTGTAAACAAAACAAACACACTTATTTTAAATATTTCGAAGTGCATCTGAGACTTTCCGGAAGCCAATATTAAAATTCAATAATTTTTGAACCAATGTATAGTTCATAAAAAATATATAAAGAAATGAAAAATGGCAAAAATTTTTCTAAACGAATTCCTCTCGTTCGTTGATAAATTCTCATAATTTTTTGGAATATTCCTCAGGCAAGTGGTATTGATAATACTTCTCGGCCTATGGCCTCGTGTTTTATCAATATACTTACTTTCGAAATTTTTGACAAAAAAATATTTCGAATTATCACCGCCCTTGGGAATTACAACTGACAATTCTTTTAATGGCTCGTTTCAGTTGGTTTTTTCTTCGGAGTCTGGTGTGCTAAGTTGTAAATTTTGTTAAAAATGGTTTGTTTCTAATTTAAGATTTGGAATAATTGAGTGATACCGAAAAAAAATAATTAAGATTACAAGAAATAATGTAAACAGTTTTTTTGTTTATTTTGAAATTTTTTTGTCAGTGAGGTCACCAGAATTCATGCCAGTTAGAGGTAGCGCAGGGTGAATGTAGATTTGCGTGCACGACCAACTGGTCGAGCATCCATCAAACCTGTTGTTTTAGATTTCACAGCAGGGACAATACAAGGACTGGGAGGAAATTTTTTCAATGGTGGCGCAACCATAAGCTCTGATAAAATACTTTGACGGAGTTGTACATTGTGCAATTCTCATTTGTGGGTTCAAAAACCTTGCTTCCTCGGATAAAAACCTTCTCTTATTAAGAACTAGACATCCATTTGAACTGCTCTAAAAACTTGAAAATATCAGCAACATGCATCATAAACGATGACCGATGTTTTGACGCTTTTACCCAGATCAGATAAGGTCAGGTTTCAAAGTAAATATGGCACAAAGCTAAAAGTTTACTCTATTCAATCTAGTAGGTGGCTAAATACGAAGGTTAAATATGCAAAAAAAAATAAAAAAATGTTGTCGCAAAAATGCTTGAATACATTTAACGTGAAAGAAATCAAATGAGAGTAACCATTAATTTTGGTGATTTTACAAAAATTTTATAGCTAGGAATTAATTAATCGGAGAACTGTTTATTAAGAAAAATTGATTGTCAACAGAGAAATATTTTAGCTTTTATTTAACATCATTATCGTTAATTAGAAAGTTCTTGAATGAAGAAAATCTATTATTCATTCTATTGTTTTAATTATAATATATAGTGATCACTGCTTCGGTCTGAAAGACCTATGTATTACATTCATGAGCCAAAAGTGAACTTCTTATCCCCACTTTTTTGGCATTTCTCGACGTTTTAGGACCTGCTGATTCTAAAAAAGCAAAAAAAAATGGGACTCCGGATGGCCGTTACAACCGACGAAATCTAGAAAACGGCTGGAGGGATTTCAAAAATTTTTATTTCTAAAAATAGGTATACTCAATGACAAGATCCCAAAGACAAGATCCCCACTATGTGTTCGATAGCTATCCTGAAAGTGAGTCAAAAAAATCATCAAGTGTGTCAAAACAAGGAAATTTGCATATTTTTGGCTTAAAAAACGTTCATTTTAAGTGATTACGAGTAGAAAAATTGAATTTGTAGAAATCTTGATGGTTGGGATTGGTATATGTAAGACCAAGAACAAGATTATTGCATTATAAGTTTGTCAAAAATATATTGTCAAGTGTGTCAAAAGAGAATTCATTTTTTTTAACAATTTTGGACAAAAAAAATTGAAAGTAATAGAAATCTTGAAGTTGAACATTAAATAACCCTTTAGGAATTTTTTTAGTTTATCAATGAATTTAACCAGGAAAACGGGTTTTATTGTCTAATTTATAACATGAATTTAAAAAAAATCTTGCGACGCTGATGCATAAGCAAACTTCACCACAGCTCTGAAAACAAAATGTTTTGGATATATAGTGAGCTAATATTCATAAAAATCTATAATTAATAGATTAATAATTATAGATTTCGCGTAGATCTAATTATATCAATATTATAGAAAGCTGTAGTATCTAAACAAACACAAATTCTGTAGTACGAGAGAAGTGAAAAAAAGTTTAACGGCAGTGACAAACCGAAAATTGGGATGCAGAACTGTTGTGAACCGTAGCTGATGTACCAAGTTTCATCTAATTCGATTATCAGGTACAGCTGCTATTAAGATTTCTAAAAAACACTTTGTTTACTATCACTAAAAAACTAATCAACTCCTTGCCATATATTTGCATAGTTTCCCAAAGTGTCATCAAAATTCATTAACGAACGGATGTTGTATTCTCCCAACAAACATTGAAAAAATGGTGACAATAAACAGGTGTTAGGGATGCCCCCACCACTTATCCCAATATTGTCCAAAAACTAATCAGTTATTTATCATTAAAGTCTCCAACTTTTTTCAAATTGTTATTAAAATTGATTAATGAATGAAGTCTGTATGCTCCCAACAAGGTTTAAAAACCAAGTGTGAAAAGTCAGCAGTTGTATGGTAGACCCCCACCCCTACGGTCAATGTCTTCAATGTGATCAATAATTATCTTCTCAGGTTAATAGAAACCCTTTTCATAAGTTTCATCATATTGCAAAAAAAATTTACCAGAAGTGAAAAACCAGAAGTGAAAAACCGGCGGAGATCCCCGCCATTTTGTCCAAGTTTGAAATAAATCCAGAACTTTCATTTTCAAGTGAACCTGGATCATTGGCCACAGTTTCATCAAGATCCTATGCAGGAATGTTTGATGTATTGTCAAAAAGTGGGTCTTCTGGTATTGTCTCTTCTCCGTCACCCCTTTTCCATATTGATACAAAATATTACATATTTGAAAACAATATATAGTGCAGTCTCTAATGATTATATTTCCATAGTTAAAGCTTAATGGAGAAAATTGAAAAATTATTTTTACCTCGATAGAGCATCTTAGTTATAAAACACCGTAAATTTTTACTTAAAATTTTTAACATTGGAAATGCAATGATAGTTTAGAAATTCCTACAGCAGTGGGATCGCCAATGGAATATTTTCAATTGCATTGTTGACTTGGAATTCTACCATCAACGAAAATAACTTAAAGCCTTTACCACCATGACCTGTTATTCGTTTTTTATGAAAGTACAATAAATCACTTAAACTAAATTTGTCCAGAAAAAAATTTTCGGACCACCATTCCAGGTTCTGTAGTTCTACCTAAGTATTTTTGCAATTTTTTATTGCTAAGGAGTTGTTACTCTGGCGTTGATTCTTCTACAATATAAATCCACTAGCGAACTTCTTGACTACTTCTACCACCATTAACATCAATAGCTATATTTCTTCAGAGATGCTGGCTCTCAAAATATGCAACCAACAAAGTATTTGCAAAATAAATATTTAGAAAAAAATTGCGATTCTTTCCACAGCGGAGCGGAGCTACTTCAAAAATCTTTCCACCAAATAATTGGTATTTGAATTATTTTATCAATTCCACCAGTGATTTTAATGGTATTTCCCACTTTTCCATAGTCAAACAATTCTTCCACTTTCTTTTTCATAGAAGATGTCTTTAAAGTATTTAGAAATAACGCAATAATATAAAAACCAAACTCTTATATAATAAGAATTAAAACAGACTTACCCACATTGAACGATTTACATTTAGTATGACATTGAAAACAAAACTTATTATATTTCTTCATGTTTTTTTTATGAAATTAAATAAATTCAAATTTTTAAAACACTTAACACTTATTTTATTAATTAAAATTAAAACTTGACAAATGAAACACGCACAAAAGTTTTTAAACTGACGCTTCATTTCGATTTGAATAACGGTAAAATTTATTACACTGTAAATTTTCTATAAATATTTTGATACAACTTTCTTCGTTAAGTTGTATGAATAGATTAAACGAATTTTGTTGTACACATAATTAATTTTGGATTATTTTTAACGAAACATTTTTTCCACAAAAGTAGTGTTGAAAGTCTGAAAATTAATAAAGTTGTTTTTTAAAATGAAAACTTCTTTAGGCGCTTTGTGCGATTTTTTATGGGGATAATTACTTCGTTTTTCAAAAAACCAAAGTATTGAATTCTGGAGCCAAAAGTGAAGTTCTTACCCTTACATTTTATGGCATTTCTCGACGTTTTAGGACCTATACCTACTGGGGTCCTATTTCCAAATCCGATCGTAATCACACGTATACTTTATAATTACGACTACAAATAACGAATAGTTTTTAACGAAGGGTTAAAAATGGTATTTTCAGGAGTCTTCGTTATAAGATAGTGTGGTGATTATTTATAATCAACTCCAGAGTATGATGAATTTAATCTGTCATAAAATGATAGACATAAAACGAATTTAATTTGAAAACTATAAAATTTGTTTATAAAACTGTTATTTATTTAAATAATTATTAATTAATTAATCTTTTTAATCCATAATTTGTCATTTACAAAAGGCATATTTTTGAATTTATCTTTTTTGATGACTACACCATTGTCGGAAAAATTTAAGAAAAATATTTTTTCGGCAAACGGCTGTAAAGTTTAACTTTACTGCCGCTAGGGAGTTAGCTAAAGTCCTACTTTTAAGCCTGACAGCAAAAGTAAAGTCTGGCGACAGCAAAAGTAACACCATTTTTATTTTATATTACGGAGGCTGTAAAGTAGCATTTGTTATTTGTTAGTTTGTTATTTTTTCAAACAGATTGTATAGCCATGACAACAAAAAATCAGTTGATTCTCATTGGATCTTGATATTTTGAATTATTGTATTTTACTATGACAACAAAACATAACAAACAGTTTCATTGGATAATGAAATTTGGAATTATTGTATAGCTATGACAACAAAATAACAACTATTTCAATTGGATTATGAAATTTTGAAAAGGCTGCTTTGATAAAAAAATTTTATTCATACAAATTTAAATATTTTTTCTTCTTTTTTGGAAGTAATTATGACGATAAAAATTCATATTGTTACGATTGCAGAAAAATCTAGACGATTACAGAAAAATCTAGACGATTACGGTCACTTCCAGGAAATTAAAATCAACAAAACACAACAGAAAGTGAATTAAATGAATAGCATTGTTGTTGTTGTACATATTCTTAGAATTAAGGTCTATTTCTTTTATGATTTTATGAATCAAATCAACGTAACGTAAAATAATCGAATATTCTAATATTTTCTCAAGGTTTCTAAAAAGTGACCTAGAAATTTCTAGAGATTAAGCAGAATGTATATAAGGAAATTGTTTCTTGTAGTTTTTAATTAGTTTTATTTTAAATCTGCGATAGTGAAGTTATAATTATAAAAGTTATTTTTAAATTAGTTTTTGTGAATAAAGTCTAAAGTGTTATTAAGTAGAAATAATTTGTGTATTATTTTAAACGTTGTATTACTGGAAATTTCTACAACCAACCGTTGGAGTTTCTGAATCTGTTGAAAGAATATTCTAGTTAGGAATATTGTTTGCTGTATTGTTTTCCTGTTGTTGTGAAACAATTAAGGTGTTGAATATTTAATAAAACCTGGTGTGTTTGCTAACTAATCAGTGATCAAACTCAGAAAGAGATTGAGAATTGCGTTTATCGAATTGTGAGTTAGGCCAATTCGAAGGAGGTTAAGAAAAACGTAACATTGGTGACATCGGCAGATTAGTTAGCTGTTAATAATGGTTTTATTAAGTGATTTGAAGGTTCTTGAGTTAAAGAAAGAACTAGAACAACGTGGATTGGCAACAACCGGCAACAAAACTGAATTGACGATACAGCTTCGAGAAGCTATGGAAGCTAGTGGAGTAGTTGTGGAAAGTTACCAGTTTGGAGTGATTAGTACAAATGCTGATTCAATAGCAGCTGATGAGGAGAAAAGTTTTGTTGCGGAAACAACATCTTCATTGCCACCTGCAAATTGTGATTTTACGCAGTTAATGGCTATGATGCAACAAATGAGTTTGAACATCAGTCAACAGATAAATTTGAATTTGAATCAAAAACTGGATGTTGTAAACGCTAATATGGTTGCCAATAAAGACGAACTCAATCAAAAATTTGATCAACAAAGCAGCAACATCAACCAACATTTGGCTGCAAATAAAGAAGAAATCAGTAACATCAATCAACAGTTAGAAGCAATAAACACAAACATTGCTATCAGTCGCGATGAAGTCAAACAAATTATGGATAAAAAACTTCTACAAATGTCAACGGCATTCGATGGAAAAGTCGAGAAGATTCAAAACGATATCCAAGAATTAGAACAAAAAGTGCTTGACGAAAACAAAAAGGTACTTTCCAAAGTTGATGATTTCGAAAAACGGTTGCAGGATGTTGAGACGACTAAAGTTACTTCCCAGGTGGTACATCAAGTAGCAAACATCAAATTAAAACCACCATCATACGATGGAACAACATCGTTCGGAATCTTTAAATTCCAGTTTGAAACGGCGGCAGATCAGAATGTTTGGAACGCCGAAAATCGTCTTGCTGCATTGATAGTTGCTCTAAAGGGGGAAGAAGCTGAAGCATTACAGGCGGTGCCGGAAAACGATCGCAAAAGTTATGCAGAGGTGATGAATTCGTTGGAGCGTAAATATGGCAGCGACCATAAAAAGGAGTTATACAGAATCGAGTTAAAAGGTCGCTTGCAACGCAACGGAGAAAGCTTACAGGACTATTCCTCGGCAGTGGAGAGGCTTGTACATTTGGCACACTCGAATACTCCACCATATTTTATGGAAAAATGGAAGATCGAGGCATTTACTGATGGTATTCGTGATCCGGAAACAAGGAAAGCTGTAATTTTGTCACCAAAACCAACATTCGCAGAAACTATTGCTTATGCCTTAACAAATGAAACTGCACAAGCAATTATAAAACCATCGATTAAAATACGCCGGGTAGAGTTGGCTGATGACAACGGTTATAAACCAAGACTACGAGAGAGTGTCAGAAGTGATAGGATTCGATGCTGGCTATGTTGCAAGTTGGGCCATATTTCGAGAGAATGTCGAGATATTAGAAGAAAACGAGCAAGATCAGCATCGCCTATGCAGAGACGTCCAGCAGAAGAACCAGCTAGAGAGGACGATGGAGCAGCACCGAATCAGTTAAACTACAACGAGTCAGCCTAAAGGGGCGTAAGCTGGCTCCCACAACCGATTGCCCCATAACCTTCATCCATGTTTCGAGATTGACAAGGGGAGGTGACAGCCTTACTGTTAGGGCTAATATTGATGGAAAAAGTTGTGTCATCACGTTAGATACGGGAGCAACAAATACAATTGTCCGCACTGATATTGTGAAAGGGAAACTAAAACCAGCAGGGAGATACCGGATGCAGACAGCTGCTGGCAAAAGTGCAAGTATTAAAGGAAAGAAAGTGGTCAACTTTGAAATCGGGAATACTCACTTTCAACATGAAGTGGTTGTAGCTGACATTGTGGATGAAGTCATCCTGGGCATGGACTTCATGAGGCCAAATGGATTCGTTATTGATGCTGGCAAAGGAGTACTTACGTACGGAAATATTGAGTTGCCACTCCAATTTAATGGTGAAGATTCAAATTGTGTTCATCGAATAATATTAGATCACAGGGAAAAGCTGCCACCCCAATCAGAAACAATCATTTGGGGAAAATTGGAAGGAGGGACACCGGAGCAGAAAAGCCCATTCGTCAAGCACCAAGAAGATTACCATTAGCTAAAAGAGAGGAAGCTGATAAAATGGTGAGAGATATGAAAGAAGCTGGTGTAATTGAGCCTTCCGACAGTCCCTGGAGCTCACCTGTGGTGTTAGATAGCAAGAAAGATGGTAGTTTAAGATTTTGTGTTGACTACAGGAAACTAAATACAGTCACTTAAAAGGATAGCTACCCATTGCCTAGGATTGATGATACACTGGATACATTATCGGGTTCAAGATTGTTTTCAACACTGGATCTGCAGAGTGGTTACTGGCAGGTTGAAGTTGCGGATGAAGATCGTGAGAAAACAGCGTTCAGTGTAGGGAATGGACTATGGCAATTTAATGTCATGCCATTTGGGTTATGCAACGCTCCCGCAACTTTCGAGAGATTAATGGAACGGGTACTAAAAGACTTGCACTGGAAAACATGCCTTGTATATTTAAATGACATCATCGTCATGGGAAAAGACTTTGATGACCACTTGAGGAACTTGGCGGAGGTACTGGAAAGGTTGCAAGCAGCCGGTTTAAAGTTAAGTCCCAAAAAGTGTTCACTTTTCAAGGAAGAAGTAAAATATTTGGGACACAAGGTTACGGCAATGGGAATTCATACAGATTCTGACAAGTGTGCAGCAGTTATGAACTGGCCAAGACCAAAGAACCTACATGAACTACGAAGCTTCCTTGGATTGTGCACATATTACAGACGGTTTGTGCCAGGATTCGCCAACGTTGCCAAAAGTCTGCATGAGTTAACCAGAAAAGATAAGGCATTTGAATGGAATGAACCTCAAGAACAAGCATTTGTGGAGCTCCGAAAGAGATTATGTACGGCTCCAATTCTGTCCTATCCTATACCAAATGTTCAGTTTATTTTGGATACTGATGCCAGTAATGAAGGTATAGAAGGAGTATTGTCGCAGAAAATAGATGGTCAGGAAAAGGTGATAGCTTATTTCTCCAAAATGTTATCAAAACCGGAGCGAAGTTATTGTGTTACCCGGAAGGAGTTATTGGCCATTATGGAATGCGTCAAACATTTTCATAAATACTTGTATGGTCAGAAATTTCATCTCAGAACTGACCATGGTGCGTTAAGATGGCTACTCCAGTTCAAAAATCCAGAGGGACAAGTAGCACGTTGGATCGAACGGTTGCAGGCGTACGATTTGGACATTGAACATCGAAAGGGTACTGCACATGGGAACGCTGATGCATTACCGAGACGACCCTGTCAAGTTGAATGCAAGCATTGCAGTCGTCAAGAAAATAAGGAGAACATCATCGATGTCCGATTACTACAAGTGCTACCTGACGATGAATGGACTGCTGAAGCCATAAGGAGAGATCAATTAGAAGATCCGGATCTTGCACCGATCATCGAGTTCAAAAAAAAGGGTTGCAAACCAGTATGGGGAGATGTTGCTGATAAAACTCCAACTTTGAAGGCGTACTGGGCGCAATGGGACAGTCTCCAGCTAGAGAATGGATGTTTAAAGAGGGCATGGGAAAGCTCAGATGGCAAGATAAAGCAATCCCTTACAGTGGTACCAAAAGGGAAAATAGAAGCAGTACTGAAGGAGTATCACGAAGGAACGAGTGGAGGTCACCTTGGGATCAATAACACTCTTGCAAAAATACGACAACGGTTTTACCGGTCGGGGACTCGGCAATCAATTTTGGAGTGGTGTCAAAAATGCGATAAATGTGCGGCGGTGAAAGGACCCGCACGAAGAAGTCATGGAATGACTATAATTGCTAAAAAATAAAATAATTTAGTTAAAAACAAATCAAAAATTATATAAATTAAAATATAATAAAAAGCTTACATTAATTTATTTCTTCAATGTTGTCTTCTTCATGTTTTATTTTACGTCTTCGTTTATCTCGATGTTTAATTAAAGGTTTTGTTATATCAAGCCGAAAGTAATCCGTGACATAACTTTTAGTAGATGCAATTGAGGTTTTGACATTTTATTAAATTCACAACCATTAAAAAACTTTGCAATATTAACACAATAATTGAAATGAAAAGCAAAATTATTTTCTTTTTAGTTTTAAAACAACATTTTTGAAATAATTAACAATATTAAAAACTTTAAAGTAAGCTGTATCACGACTCAGTCATGACTGAGTTTAATTTTATTTCAATTTATATAATTTTCTGAGCACTTATATTTTGATTTAATTTTATATCCTAATTGATTCGATCCAAACATTTTGACCGTTTTTATATACAATCTTTCAGATCTTCTGTTTCATTTTCCATCATGTTTGAAAAACTGGTATCTTCAATTTACTTGAACTTATTTAAATCATAAAAAATGTACAGTGGTTCGAATAAACGCTTAAATGTACAGAGATACGAATAAACGTTTAAATGTACGGTGGTACAGATAAACGTATATGTTTACCACAATTAATAAAATTATTATTGAATTTGAAAACTATTATTTTTAGAGTAAAAATTGCAAATAGTCCGTCGTTACAGTAATTCAAACTACACACTTTTTGCTCACAAATAATTTCTGTAAAGTGTACGATTTTATAGATATGAGTGAAAATTGATCTGCACTAAAGTAAACGCGTCTTCGCTAAGGTCTTCAGTATAAAAATAAAATTTCAATAAATTAAAAAAAAACCATGAATAGTACATTATTTAATTCGGAGCTAAAGTGACTTTTTGTGTACTGTCTATAATTGTCCATAATTGTCAAATTATAGACTCAACACAAAAAATATCACTTTAGCTCCTAATTAAATGATGTACTATTTATCAAAGCAGCCTTTTCAAAATTTCATAATCCAATTGAAATAGTTTTTATTTTGTTGTCATAAGGCGCTTTCCAATCGAATGAATTACTGAATGATTCACTTAAACTGAATTGTATTCCGGAATTAGTATGTTCCAATGGTAATATTCAGTTTCCACTGAACGTAAACTGAGCTACTACAGAACTGAATTGAATTGAATAAAGAAATAGCAGTTCAACATATTTTCATATTTTTTTAATTGCGGTTTGTGGTCAAACGCTAAAAATAATCAAAAATAAATCGGAACATATTTTGTTAGTGTCTAAATTTTCGATTTTGTTTATGTATTTTTTAAATGTCAAAAAATAGCTGTTTTTTGTTGTTTTGGCGTTTTGTTGCTTTTTATTTTTGATGATTTACTGAATATTAGACCAATTCAGTTTAAGTAAATCATTCAGTAATTCATTCGATTGGAAAGCGCCTATACAATAATTAACAATAATTCCAAATTTCACTATCCAATGAAACTGTTTGTTATGTTTTGTTGTCATAGTAACATACAATAATTCAATATATCATAATCCAATGAGAATCAACTTATTTTTTGTTGTCATAGTTATACAATATGTTTGAGAAAAATAACAAAATAACAAATCCTACTTTACAATCGCCAGAGTATAGAGTAAAAATGGCGTTACTTTTGCAGCCGCAGGCAAAAAAGTAAGACTGGAACTAGCTCCCTAGCGGCAGTAAAGTTAAACTTATCATCCGTTTGCCGAAAAAATCATTTTCATGCAGTAGACCACGATGCTATAATATTTAAATAAATGAATGATTTTCGTTTTGTAAAATATAAAAATTAAATAAAAATATGAAGGCGATGAAACCTAATACCTCAAGTATCAAGACTTCGGTGTGTGTTGAGATTTGTTTTAAATAGTTTTTGGATGAAAACTCTGGCCTCTTGTGCTGCAATTTTTCCGTTTTTTTATACGGAACACTATCGGTGAAAGTCAAACGTATTTTCCCATTATATCGATTATCTCGTAAATTATAAAACCTATGAACCTGAAATTTCAGATGCGTATAAAACTAACTTGTTCACTTATGATGCTTGATACAAAAAAAATAAACTTATTTTCGTTTGTTTTACAGCGCTGCGATGTAAGGCCTGTAAGAAAATTCATTTTATAGCAAGCCAAGTGAGGCATCATATTAAAGTTCTGTACAGCAGTATCCCTAAAAAATGTATTTTAGAATTCTACACCACACAGTATTTTGAATAATTTTGAATACCAGCGTTTTCTTGTGTTATCTTTCTCCATCCTAGTTCCTAACCTAATTGATCGAAACACTTAAAAATTTCAATGATAGGAAAATTAGAAACTTTTTAGTGAAAAATGTAGGGAAATGTCAAATACTTATATGTGATCGTATTTATTAAGGAGATGGGAATGATAAAGTGTAAAAACGCAATTTAAAACCCTGTCAAGTGGGATATCATTTGAAAGGGAACCTAATATATGAAACATTGGATGTTAATTATAGGATGGAGAAAGATAACACAAGAAAAAGCTGGTATTCAAAATTATACAAAATACTGTGTGGTGTAGAATTCTAAAATACATTTTTTAGGGATACTGGGATACATAACTTTTGTGATGGGCCATGGTGTCGAATTTTTAAGTCTTGACTTGAGTTATAATTAGTCTTTTACCTGAGACATCAGCATCCAACAACATTACCAAACGCCAACAAAACTTATAACCATTAAACTGAAAAATCCTATAAATATTTTAAATTTAATAACATTAATTACTATTTCATAGCGGAAGTACTTTATTTTATTAATGTTTAAAACACAACATCCATAAACATGTTAAAATACAACATTGAATAAATTATACGAGCAAACATAATGTAATAGCTAATTAAATTATTTTTAATATAAAACATTAATTATTGATGAGCAATATTTTGTAATAATATTTTGATGTTCAGTTTAAATTTAATTTAAACAATAATTTTAAATCGAAAGTGAAGTGTTAACTGTTTTACATTTTAATTATTATAAAGAAATGAAAATAGGTTTTGTAAATTAATTAGTATGCATAAGTTGGTGAGTTAACAGATAGCCGGTATACGACGATAGTTAATTACATAAAACCTTAAATAACATTTTGAAAATATTGTTACCTAGGCCTTTTACCACATTTTTATCCATTTATTATATCCAAGTCAGTCCAAATCTAGTCTAAATCCATACATTCAAGCAAAAATTTGCTAGTCACCATAAAATCATAATTGCAAGGATATGCAAAAGTCGTTGATCTATTTGTGATAACATATGCTGTTCGATAAGGTGATATACTCACACGCATATAATTCAATTTGACACTTGTGTCTGCGATAAAATAAAAACCGAATCGAGGGCAAATATAGTCAAATTGAAAAACAATTAAATCTAGTTAAATTTAGCCTTCATCTGTCTGTCATTCGCAGGCTAACCATTGTTTAATGTTCAATATTAATCTCGTTAATTAATTATATAAAGTAATTAACTGTGCCATTTATTTATCAATATAATTACACTTTACCATCCATTTATTTCAAGGTGAAAAAAACTTATTTATGACGTTTGACACTCTATTATCTCTCGGTTTCATTTTCTGCTTAATAAATTTTGTATGACGTATTTCAGAAAATATTTAACGGTTTTCCTACGGTCTCCTTTGTTGAGGTAGATCAAAAATGCTTTCTGAAAATATCTATTGCACTATTGGATTTATTTATAACTTAGCGAAATTTGTCAAGTATGTAATTAAGCGTTTAGAGCCTTGTAAGTAAAAACAATTAAAGTATTTTAACGGCTATTCAGATCAAAATAGCAACTTGCATTTGATTAAACGAAGTTAGTGTAATCGTATAATACACTATATCACACACACAGTACCATGGGCACTACCTCTCGAAATAATCACTTTATGGTTGTGGTATATCTTGCTCATTTTTATTGCCTTCATATATTAAAAGTTTCCCAATACTAACAATCATTTATGTTACAAAAGCTTTTCAATATTGTTTCAAATAATCACAACATTTCTTTCATAATATGTTAAATGCATATTTGAAATAATAATTAATGATGGATTATAACATAAAACAATGAAGCCTAACAAATTCAAACTAATTAACCGAAACGAATAAATCTTTTTTTTTAATTCATATAATATACAAATTACTATGACAATTCATCATCTGCATTCTTGTTTACTTTATTACCGTCACGCTATCTCAATGATTACATTGATACAAAAGACATTTGTTATACATAGCTAGTCAAATGCAAAGGCTATATTAAAAAAATAAAATTAAATCATTTCAAAGAAATTTGATTAAAAAACAAAATAACTTTCTCTGGGTTCGCGAAACGCGACAGCGCATACGGTAGTAATGAACTGAGTTAATTTGTTTTTACCATAAAGTTCACCTACTTAATTTAACTAATATAATTAAGTAAAAGTGATGTAGTTATAAACAACAATCATGTTTTTTTTATTTCTAGGAATCTGTGAAACCACAACAGCTGCACCGGATTTATATAATAGTGCATCATGTCTAGAAAAACCATACAGATGTCCACATCCTAAAATTAATTTTTATCTATATACCCGACGAACACAAAGAAATCCAGAACAATTAAACGTGCTATTACCTGATGGACTATATTACACTCACTTCAATCGACTTCATCCGGTTAAAATTGTTATTCATGGATTTGGTGGCGGACGAAACTTATCTCCAAGTCCAGATATTCGAGAAGCGTATTTTTCAATTGGTGATTATAATATAATTATCGTTGATTATAGCGAAGCTGCAAAAGAACCATGTTTAAGTCAAATGGAATGGTCATCACGTTTTGGAAGTTTATGTGTATCACAATTAGTAAAATACATAACAACTCATCCAAGAGGTGTGAGAGCAGATAGAATGCATTTTATTGGATATAGTGTTGGAGCTCATATAGCGGGGCTAGTTGCAAATCATTTAGATCCAATTCAAGATGGAAAAATTGGACGAATAACTGGACTGGATCCAACAATTTTTTATTATGCTGGGTCTAATAACTCAAGAGATTTAGATCCAAGTGATGCTAATTTTGTTGATATCATACATACTGGAGCTGGGATATTGGGACAATGGAGTCCAGGGGGACATGCTGACTTTTATGTTAATGGAGGGACAAGTCAACCTGGCTGTGCAAGTTCAACGATATTTCGTAAGTTTATTTAACTAGTTGCAACTCATTCTAATATGGTTTTGTGTGTCAATTTTTTTTGTATTTATATTCTAGAAACGCTTGCTTGCGATCATACAAAAGTGACACCATATTTCATTGAATCAATAACTTCTATAAGAGGCTTCTGGGCAGGTCCATGCTCTAATTTATTTACATATTTATTTGGATGGTGCGAACCAAAAGACTCTGAGTATGTGTTAATGGGAGAACACATTAATCATAAGTAAGTTATACTTCGATTTTAAAATTTATCAGTTTACCAAGGATATGTCATTTGTGATCTCTAAAATAACTTCAGATATTTAAAACGTAAATCTAATCATTGATCAACTTAAAAACTTACCGCTCAGGTGCCAGTGCAGTCAGTGGCTTTTGTTTGAAATTCATTCTAGTTCCTAGTATAGAAATTTCCACATTTACGTGGTGTGTAATAAAGTTCAACATTCAATATAAACTTCAAAAGTAATATATGTAATCTTGATCATCCTGCACAAGTTTATGTTAGGAATGATCAAAATAGTCATCTTGACAAAAAGACATAAACCTAAATGGTCCGTAGTTATACAATAACAAGACTTTGAGTGTTCAAACATTACCCTAAGATCCGTCAAATCATTACCAATGCACCTTAATAGTTCGAGTTTAGTCTGATCCAGGAACCGAACCGAAGCAGAGCTGGTGGGGACGTTTTCCTCCTCCTCTTCCTCGTTATGGCAACTAAGTGATTAGACCCTACCTAGTCTACTCGCATGTTTTACAATAAGACCCAGTCTAGTGGTGATCACCCACTCCACCTTTATGCTGACATCTCTGCGATTTATTGTTATTAGTTGGTCAGATCTCGAACGGCATTGTTCAGTCGCGGTCTGTCTAGATATTACACTTGTGCTACCCATATCTCATTTGCACGTGTATGCGCTTCCTTTTGAAAAAGCAGAATGCATCAAGTAAACGATATTTTCAAATCTGGAATTCCTGGTGACATAAGTAAGAAGTACTTGGTCGAGGCATTTTATCAGCCGATAGGAAATTTGAGATGGTTAGAGCTTAGCTTATCATAAACTTTTAATTTTCCTTAGACTAAAATGTGTTAGCGAAATTTGATAAATAATCTTGCAAATCTTATTTTGCAAAGCGGATAGATTTGTTATCCAGATCATATGACCATGGGATTAATTTCAAACATTATGACTACTACAAAGTTCTATGACAACAACATTTAGTTTTAAGGTATCAAACGTTTAACTTTTACAAAAAGGTTGTGAATATATGGAAATCGTCTCAGCATCTCGTTAACTCTTTTAGGAAGAACAGAATTCAGGAAATCTGTGCCAAATTTGATAAAATATAATGCCTGTGAATGGAAAGATGGACCACATGGAAGGATCAGTTGTTGATTGTGAATTTTGTATTGTTGATCTATGGGTGTGACAACCCTACGTATTCCATTCCCTACTATTGAAATATAAATTAATGTGAGATATCACATACCAGCGATCCTATTATGAAATTTTTGCTCATTTTAACGATAAAGTTTTCTGGCAGGTTTTCTGTTTAAGCAAGTTTTCTGTAAAAAATATTTGAAAATCTGACAAAAATACCGATGACTACTATCATTGATAAAATGAAATATCTTGTTAACAATTTCTCTTCTAACTGAGCGTTGAACCTAGAACTGTATGTCTCAAACAACTGGACTCGTTTCGAATTTTCGATGCTACTAGATTTTGAGTCCATATAGTAAATGGAGATTCCAATTTGATCATAAGTGTATTGTTCGTGCAAATCACTGTCTAAAGATGTAAGAGTTGATGACAACGGTCTATAGCAATCTCTGGAAAAAATATTGGGTCAGGTTTCATGTGAGAAATCTCGGAAAATTCGATTGACTCAAATTTTAAAAAAACGTTTCGTAGAACCAGAATTTCCAATAGATTAAAGCAAGCTTAAATTTCAAAGCCACAGGCATATTGCCGAGAAGAAGAGTTAATCTATCTCTATTATTTTTAAATCCCAAAACAAATTTTTTATCTTGTAAAATAAACATTCGAGATGGTATACGCCTTTCAATATAAACCAGTCCCATCAACATTAAAAACTTTTTCCGAAGAATAGTTCGTCTATTAATGTTTTCAGTTCTGTTGGATAACGTGCAACAGAAACGCTATCAAAGTTGGAAGCTTCTTAAGTAAATGCAATATTTTACTGTGTGTCGTGAACGTAAAGTTTCCTAAACTTACCGTTATTATAGCTTCAAAGTTTTTGTTTATTTCAATTAGCACTACTACTCGCACTTACATTGCGATATAATTTCATTTTACTATCATCAAATAATCTCTTGGCCTTTGTTTGAATTGCACTTTGGTTAAAAGAATTTTCGGTGCTACTAGTTTTGAATCCATATAGTAAATCGAGATTCAATTTTGATCATTAGTGTATTGTTTGTGCGAATCACTGTCTAAAGATGTAAGAGTTTAGAAGCCTATCTTTTTCAGCTCCATCTCAATCGCGTATAGTTCTGAGAGTTTCTGGAACTATAACTTCTAAACTCCGGAGGAGAGCACACTTTTGTCAACTCCCAACGGCAAGAATCCATAGACTAGAGTGATGTCTCTTCTAGAAGACATCAGGAGCTGAAGAGTGTCTACGGATATATCCATAACGATCACAGATATATAGACTTTCTTGTAAAGTCAATCCTAGTTGAGGATCGCGTCTTCCGGAATCCAGACAAATGGATTGGGTCTCCTTCAGGGGCATTGTGGAGAAATAATGGGCTAGTGGAAGCATTTCCAAAGTCCGGACTATTGATCAGGCCATTGACCAGCTCAACAATCTGTAAGTCTAGGCTTTTGAGAGCTCGTGTCCCGAAACGAGGACAAGTCAGTTTGATGGAACAAAAGCCTTTATAAACTCAGACAAAGATCTTAGAAACGTCTGAACAGAGCATTGAGAACACGTGATGAACCTGATTGGGTTCTGTACAGTGAAGCAAGGAAACTTTTCAAAAGGCTAATTCGTAAATCAAAGAAGAGGTCTTATGAAAAGTACTGTGAGTCGATTGAGATTATCATATAGTGCAGTACACTAATGAGGGCCTTGAAAAAGGATCCTTTAGCGAGACTGGATGATATTAAATTATCCAATAATACTTACTTACACTTCTACAAATGAAGAAACTAATACAGCACTGTTGCAACACCATTTTCCTGGCTGTGTACTGGGGGAGATTCCTCAAGGGAAAGCCGCAGAAAATAGGAAAAAACCAAACCGAATGGACTGGATAATGGCAAAAAGAGTTGTATCACCCGTGGCTTTGTCTTGGGCTATCGGCTCCATTAAGCCATACAAATCTCCAGTTCCAGACGGAGTATGGCCTATTATGATACAAAAGTGTCTGGACATAATAGGAGACAGGCTCTTAAAGATCTTCGTTGCCTTGCATAGCTCTCGGCTATGTACCACAGGCCTGGAGAAACATGAGAGTTGTATATTTATCCCAAAACCAGGAAAAATCAACTATTGCGAAGCAAAAAACTTCAGACCGATCAGTCTTTCATAATACTTTCTAAAGTCTCTGAAAAGGTTGACTGACCGTTACATCAGAAACGTCTGTCTGAAGAAAACCCCGCTAAGCAATGGGCAACACGCTTATAAAGGACACAATCTACGAACACAATCCTTTCAGAGGTGGTCTCTGATATTGAAGAAATTTTCTCTAAAAGGCTACTCTTGGCGCTTTTCTTGACATAGAAGGGGATTTTGCAAAGCCACTTTTGAGTCACTCCTTAACGGATCGGAAAGGTACGGTGTGAATAAAACACTCAATAGGTGGATACGACGGGCTCTGTAAGATCGATTTCTGTTTATTCACACGATGGACAACACCACAATCCAGGGAGGTGGTAAGAGTGGATGTCCCACAGGGGGCGTTCTTTCACCCTTGCTTTGCAACATGATGGTAGACCAGTTCCTAATTGCATTAAATGATAAAGGACTAAACACATACGACTATGACGATGACATTAGCATTCTTTTGAAAGAAGACAACGTGGGGCATCTCTGCCGAAAAATGCAGAACGCCTGGACACTACCAACAGCTGGTGTCAGAAGAATGGTCTCTCGATCAATTCTTCTAAGACACAGCTCATTGCGTTTACTAACAGAAGGAAACTAAATAACTTCACTCTTCCTTCAATCAGTAATAACATATTAACACTCCAAGATAATGTGAAGTATCTTGGTGCTACCTCGCTAAATGGTTCAATTGGGCTGTTCATGTTGAGACTAAATGCGCAAACGCAACCCGAGTTCTGTGGCAATGAAGGAGGGCTTTCGGTGGCAAATGGGGGTTAACCCCGAAAATAGTCTACTGGTTGTATAAAGTAGCTATCAGACCCATTGACAGCTATGAGTCCCTTGCATGGCTCTCAAGACCTTTTGTTGGGAATGCGATAAAAAAACTGGAGGCGATACAAAGGCTTGCTTGCTTATGTATCACTAGTGCATTCAGAACAACCCCACAGCGAGTCTGCAGGACTTATTAGGGCTTCCTCCCTTGCACATATTTGTACGAATAGAGTCTCTTAAGGCTGCAAAAGGCTTGAACTCCTGGAAAACACTAGGGGCTGTAGGGAAAAATCATCACGCGTTATGGAGGGATCTGGAAGAACACCTGACAGATTTGTCCATACCGACTGATAACACAGTACCTTTAACTGCCGTTCAAAAGCAGTATATAGTTGCAATTCCAACGATAGAGGACCGGTCCTCAGCAAATTTTCTATTGGACAGTGCGACCAACACGTTGGACATCTACACAGATGGATCTGTCACTGAAAATGGTGCAGGAGCTGCTGTTTACTTCAGTAATGAAGATCTAGGCCTGCAATTTCCACTTGGCGAATACTGCACAGTCTTTCAGGCTGAGGTTTTCGCCATAAATGCAGCATCAAGGCGAGTGACGGAGCTTAAGTGGTCTGGCAAGATCATTAATATTTTTACTGATAGCCAGGCTGCTCTAAAAGCTCTGGGAAGCTATGCTATTAAGTTAAAAATCGTGCAAGAATGTTCTAGCTATAGCAATCTCTGGAAAAAATATTGGGTCAAGTTTCATGGAGGAAATCTCGGAAAATTCGATTTTCTTAATTTTCTATTGGCACTGTAAAAATCTTACCTTTAAAGTGTTATGTCTGCAGATGGATCGAAAAGCAGGATTTTTACAGTTCTAATAGAAAATTAACAAAATCGAATTTTCCGAGATTTCCCACATGAAACTTGACCCAATATTTTTCCAAGAAGAAAATCGAATTTTCCAAGATTTTCCATATGAAACTTGACCCAATATTTTTCCAAGGGATTTCTATAGACCATTGTCATCAATTCAAATCATCTCCAGACATAACACTTTAAAGGAAGGATTTTTACAGTACTAATATAAAAATTTAAAAATCGAACTATCCGAGATTTCCCACATGATGCTTTACCCAAACTTTTTTCCATAGATTACTTTCACATAGAAATGAAGAAAAATTAAAATAAAATAAATCAACGGCGCAGCTTTGGGAAATGGACGCAGACCAAAAATTCATGTGTTTTTAAAAACGACCCAGTTTCGAAGCAATGCAAAACAAAACGACGCAAAGCGTGGCCTATATTTGAAAATGTGATCAGAATTCTTTGTAATATAAATAAATAGAGAAAGTACAAATAGAAAAAAAGGGTTAAGATGGTTTTTTCCCCATCAGATTGAGTTTTTATAAATGAAAAATATGACACGCACAGAAAATTGTCAACAAGAATCTTGTAGTTTTTACACGAAATCGGAAAAGAGCTATTAAGGCCCTCAATCCGATCATAAAAGGTGTGAAATTTAAAAGCTCTTAATCATTTCAAGAGGTCAAAGCTTCACACATGGCTTTATGGAAATGGTATTACCATACATCAAACATTCATTCTGTGTATGAAAATAATGGTTGTTTATTAAGTAAGTTAGTACCGCTTCTCTGCATTTGGCGTTTGGCAAATATTAGCATGTTTTTGAGTAAGATAAAAAAAATAGGAAAACGGTTCTAGTGTTTATTTTACAGAATGTTTATTGACATTTGAAAAATACAAAAAAAATTGAAAAATTCACAAAACGGTAACGATGGGAAAATAGTATATTTTCCTACAAGAGGTGAAAACAATGCTTTTTTGTAAGTAAAAATTTGTTCACAAGACGCGTTAGCTTCGAGTGGGGCAATTTTGCGAACGTAAAATGTTGTTATCTCGCGTAGGATATGCAATTTTTTCTATGGTCTATCTATATATAAATACGTAAGCAATATTTTTGCGGTACAAATTTAAAATGTTTGCTCCATCAAAAGTGTGGCAATATGTATATCGTAGGAAAGGTCTTGAGTAGTAGATTTGCCGAAAAATACTTTGTTTTGAAATTTGACGATTTTTTCAGAAGAAATGGTACAAATGTGATAGGTGTGTTTTTTGAGTTTTTGGCTCGGTTGTTTTGTTTTTTTATCAAGTTATTTGTTTCATAATTCAAAATCCATCCATATCAATAATTTAAACTCTGAAATAATGTGTTGTAGCTTTTTTGTTGGCAGGTCTATTTACTATTTCCATTTACAATGATCGAATTTCGGCCACTGGGCGATTCCTTGTAATTAATATATAAACGATATTTATTAGAAATTTTTAAATTAGAAATCGACAAAATAATATTTAAAATTCATATTCTATTTTTTCATGGTTGCTTTGTTTTAAAAACTTTGTAAAATTATATGAATATCGCATAGCAACTACAATTTGTTATTCTTTTTACACTAGTGAAAAAGAACCCATTTTCACAGGGGATTAAGCGTCTTTTCATATGCTGTCATAGAAAAAAATGTTTTTTTAACCATTCCGAATTTTTTAAGAATAGTAAAAAAGGATGTTCAACCCAAGAGCCAAACTATAGAGCGATATACAAAGAAGATTTTCTCCAAATTTCAAGTGAATAAAGTGAAAAGGTTGTTTCGAGAAAAATACGTTTAAAAATAAAACTAAACTGTATACTTTGAAAATAATTACATAACTTAAACATTTCTTCATTTCTAAATTGCTTGTCCTTTATAAAATATTTGACTTAAATAATCACTGGAGTAGACCAGTAAATCTTATATATTAATACGCTAAATAAAAACTTTGTGCAGCCTAAGGCTTTTTTATTCGAATTTTGATTCATTTCAAATTTTCACTGCTAACTGATATTAGTGTAACTTAGATTTGACAGATATTTGGGATATTTCGAATCATAAATAAAAAAGTTATAGACGAATTAAAATGTATTTTTGAATTCAACGGCCTCCCATATACAATATGAAAATGGAATTGCCCAATTTTTCACAAAAACGAAAAACTTTTTATATTTATATATAAGATACATACATTATAAGTTTACATTCAAGTAAAAATATTTTACCGTGTGGTACTGTTTACAATTTGCATATTTATATTCTCATTTCTCAAAACAAATAAAAGAAATAATAAATGTTACATATTACGTCCAAATATAAATATTTTTAGAAATAATAAATGTTACATATAAATTTAAAAGCCTAATATGTTTGAATAAAATAATTTCTTATACGTCCAAAAATCATATTGAATTACTTTAAGAACACCTTATAAAATGAATACGAAATGAAATTTACGAAATTAAAACGAAATGAAATTTAAAACTAAAACTTTATTTTCTTTTTTATATTTTTCGTTTATGCGTAGCAACGTAGTGCGATTGTTGTTTATGAGCAACAATATGTTTAGTTTATGAGCAACGTAGTGTGATTGATATTGTTTTGCGTGTAGCTCAATCCCATGATACTGGAAGTAATGTTTTTTTCTTGACAGCTCATGCAGATTGTGGCAAAATTTTTATTCAAACGGCAATCATTCATTAAATCTTTCGTGTATTGTAACTGCCTTCAGTGCTATTGCATCAACTCTTTTGATTGGGGGGCGAACTTTGCATAATGTTTTCAAATTACCAATTCCATTATTAGAGAATTCAATGCCAAATATAACTTCAAACAGTGTACATGGCACATTGATAATGCACCAATCATTATTATAGATGAACTTTCAATGTGTTCATGCTTTAAAATTAATTGATCGTTTGTTAAGAGATTTGACTCCAAACGAAAAAAATAAAAATAAATTGTTTGCAGGTAAAACTCTTTTACTGAGCGGTGACTTTCGCCAAATTCTTCCAGTTATACCGCATGGCTTACGTTCTATTTTAATTGAAAATTGTATTACATCTTGGCAAGAATTTATTAACTTTAAAATTTTGAAATTAAATCAAAACATGAGAGCTCTCCCTCATAAAATTGAATTTGTAGAATTTCTTAGAAGACTCGGTAATGGTGATATGCAAAGTTTTCCACAGTTTGATTCAGATATCATTGGAATTCCTCATAATTTATTGGCAATCCAGACAATACTATTGAAGACATTTTTGGAAATATTTCTGATACAATTTTATCTGATGACATTTTGAGTTCCGTCATTTTAGCCCCCAAAAATAATGATTGCAATGAAATCAATTCTAAAATCTTGAGTATTATGCCAGGAGAAGAGAAAGTATATTTTAGTTTTGATAAAGTAGTTTGTGATGACATTCGTGAGCAGAATAATTTTCCAATAGAATTTTTAAATAAATTGAGTGTAGGAGGTTTGTCACTTCATAAATTAGTTTTGAAAGTGAATTGCATTGTTCTCCTCATACGTAATTTAAATACAGGTCAAGCATTAGTAAATGGAACACGAATGCGTGTAAAAGTTATGCATCGAAATTCAATAGATTGTGAAGTTTTGACTGGTGTCATGCGAGGTGTACGCATTCTAATTCCACGCATTCATTTGACTTATTCTGGAACTCTTCTTCCATTTAAATTTCAAAGAACTCAATTCCTTATTATTCCTGCTTTTGCCATGACTATTAATAAATCACAAGGTCAGACATTCAACAGAGTTGCTATTTTACTTAAAGAACCTGTTTTCACACATGGTCAATTGTATGTTGCTGCAAGTAGAGTGCGAGAGTTTGAATGTTTGAAATTTTATATTTATGATACATCTGACCAAGGTCATTTGTTCAACGATGATAGAGTTTTCACAAAAAATATCGTCTTCCCAGAAGTCATTGTTACCTGATTTCTTCTCACTTTTCTCAAAAACCTTTTCCTCTTTTATGAGTATGAGTGTCTGTGCGTTTGATTTTTTATGTCTTTTTAGAAATATAAACATGGATATTGGTCGTTATGCGGAATCAGTTGTGCGTCAACAGAAAATGGAGGCGATAAAAAAAGTACTGGGTACTTTTGGACGATCTGGAGCTACATTAGCTTATTTTCTGAGTACTTGAATAACTTTATTTTCTCTTATTTTGATTTTTTATATTCTTTTTGGAAATAATATTGCTTTTATTTTTTACTAGGAGGGCCCGGCATGCTTCGCTACGCTTATAAATAAAGTTTTTGCGTAGACATTTTGTTGAGATCAAGAGATCAAATAAGCTTACTTAAAAACTTATTTTTTCGTTAATTTTTCATATATCGGAGCTGATCAGCTAGAGTTCTGATTATTTTTCATATAAATATTTAAAACGAAAAATTAAAAACTGTATGCTAGCATTTCTCATTACCACTTTTTGAAATCATTGCTTCTACGTCAACAAAATGTCTACGCAAAAACTTTATTTATAAGCGTAGCGAAGCACGCCGGGCCCTCCTAGATTAAATTATTCTCTGAATTATTGTCATTCATTTTATAATGACTGGCATTTTGAATTAAAAAATATGGAGAGGCTGAAGTCTCAAGCTCTGAGATATCAAGTCTTTGGTTTTGGTTAAGGATTTTGATATAGTTTTCGGCGTAAAACATTTATGAGGACATTGTTTTGGGCAGTGATGTATATCGAACATAACTTTTTGTTAAAGTACAAGTATTTTATCTCTGTTTAAAAATTTATTACAAAAGTAATAGAATTAATAGATATTAACAAAATCTAGTGAAAAGATGATACACTCAGCAAACCACTCAAAAACCTCTCCATTTAGCGTCTCGAAAAAATATTACAAAATCACAAATTTATATTTCTTTCAAAATTCCAAAAATATTGTAAAAATTAAATAAAATCAAACTTTTTTCAAAATTTTAAAAATATTCCAAAAATTATTACAAAATCAAAGATTAAATTTTTTTCAAAACTTCTGAAAATATTGCAAAAATTATAACAAAATTAAAACTTTTTCAAAATTCCAAAAATTAGAATAAAATCAAATATCTAAAACTTTTCTAAATTCTTATAATATTCCGAAAATTCTTAAAAATTGAAACGTTTTTCGAAAATTCTAAGACTATTGCAAAAATTATTACAAAATCAAAAATATAAACTTTTTTCAAAACTCCAAAAATATTTTAAAAACTACAACAAATTCAAAAATTTCCATGTCACATTTACGTCATACAACAGCTAAATTTTTTTTTCCAATAAATTTTCTCAAAAAATAAATGAATTCATTTTTTTGACAAACTTGACAATTTTTTTTTGACAAACTTATAATGCAATTAAAATACCTCAATAATAATAATATCATTTTCATTTCATACAAATAACTAATATTATTATTTTTTAAAAAAAATAAATGAAAATCATTCTTTTGACACAATTGACATTATTTTTTGACAAACTTATAAGAATTCTTTATAATAATAATAAAATTTCATGTCATACAAATAAATAATTTTATTTTTTCCAAAAAATTGTGTGAAAAATAAATAAACCGAAGTAAAATCTTTCTTTTGACACACTTGACAATTTTTTGACAAACTTATAGTGCAATAATCTAGTTTTTGGTCTCACATACCAATCCCGACCATCAAGATTTCTTCAAGTTCAATGTTTCTTTTCGTAATCACTTAAAATGAATGTTTTTTTAAGCATAAAATATGCAAATTTCCTTGCTTTGACACACTTCCGGTACAGTTATCGTCCTTTCGGCTGTTCCCATTGAGTAAACCTATTTTTTTTAGGTTTTACAGATTTCATAGCGGTTATATAGATTTCATCGGTTGTGACAGACTTTTTTGTTGCTTTATTAGAATCAGTAGGTCCTAAAACGTCGAGAAATGCCAAAATCAGTGTGGGGAAGAATTTCACTTTTGGCTCATGAATGCAATACTGAGGTTTTCTCAAAACCGAAGTAATTGTTTTTAATTTATAATTTAATAAAAATGATTTACGGTATGGTAAATATAAACATTGAAAAACAAATCAAAACGGAGAAAAGAGAAATTGAATTTGGCAGATCTGCTATTACAATTTTTTTTGTCTTTCTTCATACAATTTTGTAGTTTTATTCTCTCTATTTTATCTGAGATTTTAATTTTTTTTAATACGAAATGAGTTGGAAGTAGTTTAAGTCATCATATAATATAAACATTAAAGCTATAAAAACTATTTGATAAATATTAAGTTTTAATATGTTACTGTTCTTGTAAAACCTGTCCCCATTTTGTAACATATCTAACTTCGTGCTCTCACTTACATTGTAGTTTCAATTCTTTTAATTTATTTATTTTGTTTTGAAGATTTTAATTGAAATGTTCTTTCTTATTTTAGTGCAAGAGGAGTTTTCTATGTCACAACCAACGCTAAACCTCCATATGCACGTGGATTTCCCGGCAAAACTCGAAGAAGAAGTGCAAGGCTATTCAACGAATACACGGGATTAAAGAAAAAATAGAACGTTTATTGGAAAAAATAAAGCATATCTGCTCAACTTTATTTTCAATCAAATTGATCATATGTATAGTTTAATTTATTTATATAAAATAATATATGAAACCTTGCTCGCATTTTTTTCACTCGGTGTAACTAATATTGGCCTGTGACGTTTTGTGCAAATTTCGTGTTATTTTTATGATTCACATTTAAAAAAAAAATACCAATTAAATATTGTATTAGAAACTAATTACAAGGTTGTGATAAAAATTAATAGTAATTATTAATAAATTATTTAGCTTTATGTGTGTCATTCTAGTTTTTATGTTTTAAAAAAAATATTTGTAATGTTTTGGTTGAGAGATAAAATTTTTAGTTTTATAATTTTAGTATATAAAACCATTTGTGGATACGTTTTTAGATTGTTAGTAAATAAGTAATGTAGAATACCACTTTTGTTGTACATTTGATAATTAAAATAAATAATTATGAAAATAATATTCATCATCATAAATAATTTTGTAACATAACAATTATATTATTTGTTTGGATAATAATTTTTGAAGCTATTCATACTATCGCGATGGGTTAATAAAGTCAATATATTTATTTACGATAAAAATTATTGATAAAAATACATAATATAATATTTAAAAAAAACAATTCACGTTTGCAATAAATTAAAAATTCAAAAATTTTAAAAAGTATAAAGATATATTTAGTTTGGACAAGAAACCATGAGTATTTCATAATACTTGTAATTTTTTGCACTATTTAATTTTTTGTTGAAAATATGGACGGACAATTTATTTATATAAAATTTAATGTCTAACAAAATTACTATTTTTAACATACAAAACATCGTTTTTTACTTTTAAACTTATCACAAGAAAATTAAAGAAAGAAACACTTTTACTTCTCGACTTCAGTTCCTTTTCTTTGCAATGATAAATCATCGTCAGTTGAACTCAGCGGACTTTTTGCATCAGTATTTTGCTCAGCCCATTTTTGTAGTTCACCTGATGCAAATATACCATAAAAAATAACGCCGAAAAAATTTATACATGCTGTAACTATGAAAATAATCGTCCACCCCACCCCACTAATGTAAGTCTGAAATAAAAAAAATCAATTTTTTATCTATTTTTCTGTAAAAGAATTTATTCATGAAGACATGATAATGAAGTGTGCTAACTTCATTATCGGAAACTAGAATGTTTTATCTTAGATATAATTTATCAAGATTTAGTTCTTACCTCTACAACAATTGGACATATAAATCCGGCCAACATTCCAAAACCTTGAGATAAGCCTATTAATATACTAGCGTAACGTGGTGCTATATCCAAATGGTTTACGTTATAACCGGAAATAGCAAATCCACTAAAAACACTACCAAGCGTAAAGGCTGTTATTGCTCCTGACTTCAAGTGAAAAATAAACTGTTAATATTCAATTCTTGTTAGTAAGCTGATTTAAAATTATTTACCACAGTTGTAGTTTGTGAAGCAACAAGGAAGAATATGCTTTCCATTCCCAAACCAACGCCAGTTAATAATTTTCTGACGTTCGTTGTAGATAAATATTCTTTTTTACGTATGTAATCAGCCATCCAACCACCGAATGGAATCACTATTGTCATTATAAAAAAAGGCAGAGCACTTAACAAGCCAGATTCAAATATGTCAAAACCAAACATATCATTGAAGAATGAGCTTCGATATAAAATTAATAAGTAGAAATTCCATGAATGACAAAAACTTGCTACAATAATTGCGTATAATGGCATGGAACGTAAAAATGAAAACCATGGTATAGCAGTTTTTGTTGAAATGTTTAATTGAGATGACTTTCCCAATGAATTTTCAATAAACTCTAACTCATTAAGAGATATGGTTGGATGGTGTTTCGGTTTTTCAAATACCAACCATAACCAAAATACATACCACAACAATCCCGCACAACTATAGAAGTAGAATGGTGCTTGCCAGCTTACATTAAAGGCTAGTATCCTAGATAATAACATACTTATTAAAATTCCAGCGTACGAACCACTAAAAGGAATTGAGGCCAACATTGATCGTTCATACGGAGGTGCCCAAAATCTCCATAATCCATGACAAGCAGAAACTGTTACCCCCTGCAAATCAAATTTGTCTTATGATTTAATGTTGTTAAAAATAACGTTCTTTATTGTAATCACCTCCACGCATCCTTGAATCAGTCTAACTATAATAGCTAGCGTTAGATGAAAATTTATTGCAAGAGGTACCAATAAATTTAAAAATGACAAACATGCAATTGCAGCTCCAAAAATACGATTTGCTGGCAACTTTAATGCTAAAATCCCTCCAGGAATTTGTGCTCCAAAGTAACCACAGAAAAATACACTATCCGCAACACTATAATCATCCCAGCCATAGTGAGGTTCGAAAAAACTCTGACAATAAAATAACATTACATGAAATTTAAATAAAAATATAGTAGTTATAGTATATTTTACATCTAATTACAAAGCACCACACTTGAAATGATATTGTTCTTTGAAAAAGTGTAGACTAAAGCTGGTGATAGTCTGTTTCAGCTTTAATAAATATCTCACTTACCCCAATCCAAACGTGTATCATGGCTAAACCATAGTTAGATCTCATTCCAAATGTGATAACAAAACCTAAACATGCCATCAATGCAACTGTATATCTTACTGACAATTTTGAACAGCTTGCTTTAATATATTTATCAATTGGACGTAGTTCAGGCCATTTTGTGTCATCGGAAGGCGTAGTTGAATTAACTGCATCGTCATCAACATTTCTATTTCCACCTTGGCTATTCATTTTATCATATTATGCTCTGAAAGTAAAGATATTATGATGAACATATACACAAAAAGAATTAGCTGAGCTTCCAAAACATAAGTTAAATAAACATAGTGTGTGTTACCAGCGTCGAAATTATAACATTGTTGTTTGACTCAACGACGTTTATCTAATACAAAACATAAAACTAGATTTTTTAATCTTCACAATGACTAATATAACGATATAAATTTAAAGAATTAAGTCTTAAGTTAGTCTCTACTCATAATGTGGACATTCTGTCTGCACAGCATGTTTACGGAGTGAATTGAGTTGCAACGAGTCTGGGAACGGGGATAATTGCATTTCTTTTTTAAATTAAAGTGAACTTGGCATAAACTACCAAATTTTTGTTTGTTGCTTAACACCGGATGAAAGTTTGAGAGCTGTATCAGAGGTTGGCAAATTATTTTGATGCAGTGATATTGTACAATGATTCTATTTATAATCAACCTTCAATTAAGATTTTGATGCAACGATTGTATTTTGCAACAATTCTATAAGTGATTGATCAACGTTCATTGGATCTATCTTGATGCCGCCATACCATTGTATTATAATTAGTCAGCCATCCCTGGGAGTCGGGACCATTGATCAACTTTAGTTGCGACATAATGCTAAGTTATAGTTTGATGGGCATGAGATTTGGATCCTATATAAATATGCATGAGGTGCGTAAAACATTTTAATTTTACTAAATATATTAATTGATATGATGTTGGTGTGTGTAATGACCTTAGTTCCTTCGACCTTTGGGATCATCAGATCCCTGTATTCTGTGCTCGCTTGAATCCCTCTTCTTATTGTAATTTTTTTTACATGCAATCCAGTATTTGTACTGGACTGGGGAAAGACTTTCTCGAATTCACAGATTGAAGGTAGTCAGAAAATTAAGACTAGCTTGGCGTTTGCGTCGTGATTTTTCAGCATATTCGCGTTCAGCTCAGAATTTGATGATCCTAAAAGTGACCAAGTTCACACAAATCATTGAACCCACGCAGCCTTTCAATATTTGCATTTTCAGAAATTCAACATCTTCTATAATTTTTGTTGTTGTAATCATACAATTTGTCGATGAACTAAGCCTCTGGCAACATGAGCAGCGCTGTCTTGTTCAGATAGTTGTTGCAAATCACGATACCTAACTCGTAATTAAATAATTTTATTTTGAATTTTGGGCCGGTATGTATTTGAAGGGGATTGCAGCCTGATGCCAAAAAAGTTGACACTGCGTCGACGATTAATACTAAACTTTCGGATGCTCCTAAACTTTGATACATAGTGTTGAAGTAGAGCATTTGCAGCACTTGTTTGTTTGATGGCAATTTAGAACCCTGAATTAGCATGCTCGGGTACCAATCAGATATATTTGGGTATTCGATGCCATTTTCACTTAGACCTGAAATTTATAAACTTTATTCGAATATTAAGTTAAAGTTTGATTATTTCATAATATTACGATTGCGCGATATTAGACACTCGTTGCGTTATTATTTCAAAGCCATTGAAGTTTTAGTCAGTGATAGTATTGTTCCTAAGGCCACGAGCTCCTAATTGCCGATTGATGCAATGATTTCGTGTTCACAGTGTGTATGTGAATTTCTTATTCTAACACGAGAATTATTCCAAAATGTGGGTGTTTTTGTAGGGGGACCCCCTGAGGGGAAGCAGATAGGGGGGAGGGTATGTTCTATGCTCATAAAAAATGTTGGGATCGAAAATAAATAGGACTTATTTATTCATTTGAGAAATCTAGGGGTCACCCCGGGGGAGCTATGAATTATTTTTTAACATTTTTCTACATTTTTTGCATGGGAACCCCCAGAAGGGAGGTAGATAGGTGATAGGTGTGTTTTGGGAAATATTGGAAATGAAAAAAATATAAGGATCTAGTCATTCATTTGACCCATCTAGGGTCGGCCCCCTAACGGGCAGTAATAGCAAATTTAAACAAAAAATCAATTTTTCAACTATTGTAGAGGGACCCCGGAAAGGTGGCAGATAGAGGGTAGGTATGTTGCGGAGAAATGTTGGGAAGGAAAGTATAATAGGTCCTGCTCATACATTTGAACCGTTCAGAGATCACCCTGAGAGAACTATAATTTACTTTCGTTAAATTTTTGTCAAATTGAACTACTTAGGGGTTGTTATGGAAGCTAATACTTTCCTCCTGTTTGAACCAAACTTTGGCTCAATCATTTTTCAAGGCACCTATAACCAAATTAACCCGTAGAAGCTATATCAATATTTAGAAAACTTCATCGGTGCACGTTCACTTCGTAATGATCTCAAAACAATTTTCATTTATAAGATACATTCCACTGTATTAACGATAAAAAACAATGATTATTCTCACATGTGTTCACAGATATATGTATCCAAATCTAAATTTACTCACCAAATAAACTTTATAATTCCAAAACATGCAATTATTCTTTCAAAAACTCGTTATTGCTGGGTTTCTATGTTAACGTGGTTACTTTACAATCGATTCACCGCTTATTTGTTGTTAATAAAACACTTATTAATATTAACATAATTCACAAATTTAAATGTCCAAAGCAATTGAAATAATAAGCACTTATCTGGTTAAGAGTTGACTGATAAATATTTTTTTTGCTCAGTCAAAATGATTTATTATTGTTTTATATCTTTTTATTTTTAACCTTCTATTTCGGGGAGCACGATTCGTCAGCACATTTGTATAATAATCTTACAAAAAATAAATAAATTTTAATACAATCTATTTGGTCGGTACAAGTTCCAACACAGAATTAAAAAAATTTGTATTCTTTTGTAAAAAAGCAATACAAAAAAAAAACAAATTTGCATAATTCGGAGTCGGAACTTGTACCGAACAAGTAGAAAAGAATTCACTAAGAAATAGATTTTCGAATTCGAATAAATTAATTAATCAATTAATTTAGTGTATCAGTGCCGCATGTCGTCGAATAGTGGAACAAGATTGACGGCTTATAAATTGTTCAATTGGTTCGTGTCAAGAGTTAGTTAAGTGATCTTTTATATTTGCAGAGATTAATAATTTAAATTTAAATACATTATCCACTTAGTGTGTCGTCTGTTCGAATTGAACAGTTTTGTATGTTCTAGTAGCTGGTATACGATCAGTTGAACATAAAATACCATACCTAGCTTCAATATGTCGATCGACACAGATTGTAGTTTGCTTTTGATCTTGCTGACGAACTGTTTACATACACGTCGTATGATTCAGTTTGTACCTTCATATGGAATTTGTAAGCCGGTATGTATTCCACTTACGGCCGGCCGTCCGTCACAACTGACGAAATCTAGAAAACCGCTGCAGGAATTTCAACAATTTTTGTTTCGAAAAATAGGTATACTTATTGGTAAGAGCTGAAAGGGTGATGTGTTCGAAAGCTGTAAAAGAAGTGTGTCAAAAAAATCGTCAAGGTGTCAAAACAAGGAAATTTGCATATTTTTTGCTTAAATAACGTTATTTTAAGTCATTACGAGTAGGAACATTGAATTTGGAGAAATCTTGATGGTCGTGATTGGTATGTGAGCCCAAAATCTAGATTATTGCATTATAAGTTTGTCAAAAAATGTTGTCAAATGTGTCAAAAGAATGATTTTCATTTTTTTAATGCTTGTTTTTGAGAATAAATGTAATTAATTATTTGTATGATATGAAATTTTATTATTATTATTCAGATAAGTTTGTCAAAAAAATGATTTTCATTGATTTATTTAGCCAATTTTGTGGAAAAAAAATTTAATTATTTGTATGACATGAAATGTAATGAGCATGAATTTGGACATGGAAATTTTTGAATTTGTTAAAGTCTTAGGAATATTTTTGGAATTTTGAAAAATATTTGTATTTTTGATTTTGTAATAATTTTTGCAATATTTTTAGAATTTTGAAAAATTTTAAATTTTTGATTTTATAATTTTTGGAATTTTGAAAAAAGTTTCAATTTTTGATATTGTTATAATTTTTGCAATATTTTTAGAATTTTATGAGTTATTTTAGAGTTTTATGTTTGGTATCGCATCGCTGCCCAAAACTAAAAATAATGTCCTCATAAAAGTTTTATGCCGAAAACTATATCAAAATCCTTAACCAAACCCAAAGTGTTGATATCTCAGAGCTTGAGATTTAGCTCCTCCAAATTTTCCAATTGCATTGTTGACTTGGAATTCTAATTTCAATGAAATAACTTAAAACCTTTACCACCATGACTTGTTAAATCGTTTTTTATGAATGTAAAAGAAATCACTTAAACTAAATTTGTTCAGAAAAATATTCGAAGGAATTTTTGGACCACCATTTCAGGTTCTGTAATTCAACCATTTTTCATTGCTAAGGCGTTGTACCTCTGGCGTTGATGCTTTTACAATATAAATCTACTAGCGAACTTTTTGACTACTTCTACTACCGTTAAGATCAATAGCTTTATTTCTTCAGAGATGCTGGGTTTCAAAATATGCAACCAACAAAGTATTTGCAAAATAAACATTTTAAAAAAAACTGCGATTCTTTCCCCAGCGGAGCTAACACGGAAATCTTTCCACCAAATAATTGGCATTTGAATTATTTTATCAATTATGATGCCAATTTAATCGTTCCACCAGTGATTTTAATGGTATTTCCCACTTTTCCATAGTCAAACAATTCTTCCACTTTCTTTTTCATAGAAGATGTCTTTAAAGTATTTAGAAATAACGCAATAATATGAAAATCAAACTCTTATATAATAAGAATTAAAACAGACTTACCCACATAGAATGATTTACATTTAATATGATATTGAAGACAAAAATAATTATATTTCTTCATGTTCTTTGTTTCAAATTAAATAAAATCAAATTTTTAAATCACTTATATAATTACACTTATTTTCTTAATTAAAATTAAAACTTAACAAATGGAACACGCACAAACATTTTTTAAACTGACGCTTCATTTCGATTTGAAGAACGGTAAAATTTATTACACTGTAAATTTATTTTTTCTAAATATTTTGATACAACTTTCATCGTTAAGTTGTATGCATAGATTGAACGAATCTTGTTGTACACATAATTAATATTGGATTATTTTTAACGAAACTATTTTCAACAAAAGTATTGTTGAAAGTCTGACACTGTGTTGAGGTTTTAATGTCTGTGCTTTACATTTATCATTTCTACTTTTCATAACATCCTAATTTTATAGTATATGCATTTTCAAAATATGTGATTGTATTCTTACCTGATTTTCTAAATTTTTAATTTTTTAATTTTTTAATTTCATCATTTTCCAATATGCATTTTTTCTAATTTACTAACTCTCTAGTTTTCCAGTTTTTTAGTTTTCTATTTTCTTAATTTTATAGTTTTCTAATTTTCTAATTTTATTGTTTTCTTGTTTTCTAATTTTCTAATTTTCTAATTTTCCAAATTTTCAAATTTTCTAATTTTCTAATTTTCTAATTTTCTAATTTTCTAATTTTCTAATTTTCTAATTTTCTAATGTTTTAATTTTCTAATTGTCAAATGCTCTAATTTTCGAATTTTCTTACTGTCTCATTGTTTAGTTTGACTATTTTCTTATTATCAAATTTTCTAATTTTGAATATTTTTTTTTATTCTTGACACGATGAATCATAAAGGGTGTCTATGGTTTTATGTAATTTTTAAAAATAATGAAATACAACTGCATACAGCCACTTTTATTATTATGTATTTCATTTATTAATTTTTATGTATATGATATAATAAAATTACGAAGAAAACATTTTTAGTTTTAGTCAGCATCTTTTCTAATTTTTTTCTAATTTTCTGAATTTGCTAATTTTCTCATTTTCTAATTTTCTGGTATTGTTTTTTTTGTAATATTGTAATAAATTAATTTATTAATTTTTTAATTTTGTAATATTGTTTTTTGTAATTTTGTAAATTTGTGATTTTGCAATTTTGTTATTTTGAAATTTCGGAGTTTTGTAGTTTTGTAATTTTGTAATTGTGTTAGTTTTTCATATTTCTATTTTCAAAGTTTCTAATTTTTCAATTATCTAAATTTCTAATTTTCTCAATTTTCTAATTCTACACTTTTCTAATTTTCTAATTTTGTAATTTTCTAATTTATTTTTTTATTTCTAATTTTCCATGTTTCTAATTTTCAAAAGTTCTAATTTTTTACTGTTTTAATTGTCTAGCTTCTATAATTTTCTAATTTTTCAATTTTTTAATTCTCTACTTTTCTAATTTTCTAATTTATTTTTCTAATTTATTTTTATCCTAATTTTCTATGTTTCTTCAAAAGTTTTAATTTTTTACTTTTCTACTTTTCTAATTTTCTAATTTAAAATTTACTGATATATTAATTTTCTAATATTGTAAGTTTTGAATTTCAAAATTAGAATATTAGAAAATTCAAAAACTAGAAATTTAGAAAATTTGATAGTTGAAAAATAAGAAATTAAGAAAACTAGAAAATTGGAAAAATAAAAAAATAGAAAATTAGTATTAAAGAGTTAGAAAATTTGAACATTAGAAAATCAGACAATTATAAAGTAAGAGAATTAGAAAATTTGAAAATTGTAAGATTAGAAAATTAAAAATTAGAATATTAAAAAATTAGAATATTAGTAAATTAGAAAATTAGAAAATTGGAAAATTAGTAATTTAGTAAATTAAAATATTAGAAACTTACAAATTTAGAAGAGTAGAAAAGTAAAAACTTAGAAAATTAGAAAATCAAACTTTATAAAATTAGAAATTTAGCAAACTAAAACATTAGAAAATAAAATGTTTAGTAAATCAGAAAATTATAAAGTTAGAAAATTTGAAAACAAGAAAATTAGAATATCAGAAAATTAGAAAATTGAAAATTGAAAAAGGAGAAAATTAGAAAATTAGCTAATTAGGAAATCAGAAAAGTTTAAAATTAGAAAATTAAAAAATCGGGAAATAGAAAATTAGAAAATTTGAAATTTAGAAAATTAGAAATTTAGAAAATGAGAAAATTTATAATGAAAGACAAATTTCTCTTGATCCACTTGGTTATTTTGATTATTTTTTGATTTTTATTCTCGATACAATGGATCATAAAAGGTGTCCATGTTGTTATGTAATTTTTAAAAATAATGAAATATAACTGCACACAGCCATTTTTATTATTATTTTATTTATTAGTTTTTATGTATATAATATAATAAAATTGCGAAGAAAACATTTTTAATTTCTATCAGCATTTTTTTTAATTTATTTCGATTTTTTTTCTTCCCATATTTGTTTCGGGTATAAATATTGATGTGTTGTTGATTTTTAATTTTTTACATATATTATAGGACGCAAACGTCGTTTCGGGAGCTATTTTTGTGTTCCCTTTTTCAAGTCGACTGAATCTTTGACGAAACAAATTTAAAAACCGGATTAAAAAATAAAATAATTCTAACAACAAACCTTAGCTTAGTAAAAATGCAAAAAACACAAAAAGTAAAAAGTTGAAATTTAGGCTTAAGCTAACAGAAAATATATAAGTTTAAAATATTAATTAAAAATAAAAAATAAAAAGACAAAAAATTCAAACCTTTTTGTTGGATGTGTGGAGGAAATAGAATGAGGAATTTATTTAATTAATTTTCAGAAAGAATTGGTACGGGAGTTATATTTCATTATTTTTTAAAAATTACATAAAAACATAGACATAGAAAATTACATAAATGGTATGATCCATCGTATCGAGAATAAAAACCAAAAAATAATCAAAATAAACCAACTGGATCAAGAGAAATATATCTTTCATATAAATTTTTTAATTTTCTCATTTTCTAATTTTCTAGTTTTATAATTTTCTAAATTTTTTGATTTTCGAATTTAGAGCATAAAAAAATTATATAATTTTAATGTTATGACAAAAGTTATCATGAAAAATTTATCAAATTTCAAAAAATAAAAAACTTACGCATAACAAATATTTGCAACTTTTTCAAAATGATTTCAAATGAGTTTTATGAGTTTTCTAAAAATTTATGGATAACATTGTTGTGAATAATAAACAAAAATAATACCATGATAAAAGTTATAAAAAATGGCGTCAACAATAAATGTAAAAAAAAAGTCCAAGCGGCACGTATATCCGCTAGAAATAGGTAGATTTCAAGATCAGACAGTTTTGTGTACCAGTAGAATCTGATGTATCGGATTAGTTTAAACAAAACAAACTAATTTCAAACAGATATCAAACAAATTTTAAAAAGAAAATTAGCTACCTACAAGCAAAATTATATCTATCCAATTTTGCAACAAACAAATATCAAATCTACCACAGAACATGTGTGTGACAATTTATGACACAAACCTACTCTATATCATATGTCGTGCAATTACTGCAAAATATCAAAATAGTTTATTTTTAAGAAAAAAAAATTAATTTTTTCTATTCAAATCTTTTATTTTTTTGACTGTTATAAGGTTGACATTGACTGTTATAAGGTTTTTGGAAATTGTAGTTGGGGATTGTTGCAAACTTTTCTGTTGAAGCCAACAAGTCAAAAACCTCTAGCTGCAGAGGTTTATATTTATAAGAAACGGATTAAAATGTTTCCACAGATTCTAAATTTATGAAGATTTTAAAAATATTCGTATCCAAACGGCCGTTATAACGGATTAAAAACCACTTTTTTTTTAGTATAAAGCCTATAGTTCCTTAACCATGTGTCAGATTTTTCTGATTTACGAACTTGTCCAAGATATAAATAAAACACACATTTTTAAGAAAGGCTTTTTGATCTGGCTCCACAAATGCAACCGTGAGAGCGCCGGTTGATTTAAACTGTTTTTGTGTTTTACATGCATTTGTGTTTTACAAGCTTTTTGTTGGAGCCGCTCACTCTGAAACCTCCAACTGCAGAGGTCTTTTTTTTGAAAAAAACTGATTAAAAAGGTTTCAAAAATTCTAAATTTATGAAGTTTTTAAAAATATTAGAATCCAAACGACCGTTATAACGGATCTAAAAACCAGAGTTTTTTTCTAGTATAAAGCTTCTAGTTTCTTAACCATGTGTTGGATGGAGCTGATTTACGAACTTGTCCAAGATATTAATAAAACGCACATTTTTAAAAAAGGTTTTTTGATCTGGCCTTATAAATGCGACCGTGAGAGTGCCGGTTGTTTCAAAAAAAAAATTTTTTTTGCAAACTTTTTTGTTGGAGCCGCTCACTCAGGAACCTCTAACTGCAGAGGTCTATTTTTAAAACAAATTGATAAAAAAGATTTCAAAAATTTTATATTTGTTAAATTTTTTGAAATATTAGTATCCAAACGGCCGTTATAACGGTTTTAAAAAATCAATTTTTTTCAGAAAAAAGCCCATAGTTTCTTAACCACGTGTCGGATTTTGCTGATTCACGAACTTGTCCAAGATATTAATAGAACACACAAGTACAGAAAATTTTTTTGATCTACCTCAACAAATGCGACCGTGAGAGTGCCGGTCGTTTTCGTTATATCTCATATCGTTTATATATATATATATATATATATATATATATATATATATATATATATATATATATATATATATATATATATATATATATATATATATATATATATATATATATATATATATATATATATATATATATATATATATATATATATATATATATATATATATATATATATATATATATATATATATATATATATATATATATAAATTTTTTTTTTTTTTTGTTTTTTCGTCTCCGCTTTTCATATATAGTCGTTTGGCACAAAAATTTTTCCGAAATTCCGAGATGAAGCCCATTGCAATAGTAGATTTTTATATGAAATCTACCTAAAAAATAAAGAGATAAAAATAATTTACTTGGAACTTTTCTAAATAATTTTTACGGTTTTTCTAAAAATATTTAAGGAACTCACTCGTGCCTTGTTTGCATTGTAAACCTTTCCTCGAGAATAATATATATCATTAAACACTAACCCAATAAACTACTATTACAATAAATTGCTATTACACAAAATAAAAAAATATTTGTAAGGCCTTCATTAATTACTCAAAGTGCATATTGTTGCCGAACTTAAATATTTAAAAAATTACTTTTATTTAAACAAAAACAATGTCAATTTTCTAAAAATTGTGTATTTATCTATTAGCAGCAATCCAATCGAGAAAGAATGAAACTCTTGTAAAAACAGTTGGGAACCCTTCTACTGCACATCGATATGCAAATGAAACTATTCCAACCGCCTCATTATTAACAACAAGTGGTCCACCAGAATCACCTTGGCATGCATCAATACCTGAAGCACCAGCACATACTTGATTTTCAGTTACACCATCCCAAAATTGATAAGCATTGTTACAGGTTGGACGACTTACAACAGGTACAACTGCTCGTTGTAAATATGTTGGCAATTGACCTCGCCACTATAAAAATCAAAGCTTTTATTTTAATGTTAAAGGATTCACAAATTTTATTTACCTCAAGAGTACCCCATCCCGTAATAATGCCGGTTTGTCCTTCATAGATGTCACTTCCTGCGCTTGGTAGCTGAATTGCTTGAACATCCGCATTTAGTTGTAAACTTCTTTCAAGTTTAATAATTGTAATATCATTCTCGAGGGTTTCATCATTATAATCCTCATGCTCAATTATCTTAGCGGCTCTTATATATTGTCCCCCAGCTAACCGTGACGAAGATCCAGTACGGACAGCAAACAATGTAGGATTGCGACTGTAAGAATTTTAAAATAAAAATATAAATACATAACAAGTAATGTACGCTAAACAAAATCCTTACCGTATCGTACAATGTGTAGCTGTGACAATCGTATCTTTGTCAATTATAAATCCACCACATGTGTGAGAGGAATTAAATGTTAAAGATATTTGATACGGATATTGTGTTATATTTACTGTATCTCCACCCACAATTCGGCCATCCCATTTTGGAATTGTAGCACCAAAAACAGTTTGACAAACGAATAAAGAAAATAATGCGATTAAATGAAACATTTTTATAATATGGCTAACAAATTTTTGAATTGTCGTTATTTTATAGTAGTCTGCTATCAATATTTTTCAGGCTAAGATAGTTTTATCTCTATATGATAAAAAACATCAATATGGAAATACTATATAAATAATAAATTACCCATTATTTAGCTATATAATCTCGTTTTATGAATGATTTTGATTTTTCATTCTAAAATTAAATGGTGTATTTTTTAATTAGTGAAAATATGTAGCAAATTATCAAAATGTCTATTGATTGTATAACTTGATATGTACTTAGGTAAAATAATCGGTGAAGTTATATAAATTTAATCTTAACTACCTTATGTAAATTATTATATTTTGAAGAGTGTCTGGTCAAAATTCCACGAGTGTCAATCAAAATTGATCTGATGATCGAATGATCTGATGATCTGATGATCTCATGATCTGATGATCTGATGATATGATGATCTGATGATCTGATGATCTGATGATCTGATGATCTGATAATCTGATGATCTGATGATCTGATGATCTGATGATCTGATGATCTGATGATCTGATGATCTGATGATCTGATCATCTAATGATATAATGAACTGATGATCTGATGATCTGATAATAAGATGATCTGATGATCTGATCATCTGATGATATAATGATCTGATGATCTGGTGATCTGATGATCTGATGATCTAATGATCTGAAGATCTGAAAATCTGAAGATCTGAGTATCTGAAGAGCCGAAGATCTGATGATCTGATGATCGAAGGATTCACCCTCGGGAGAAAAACATGGACATCTCTCGCTTGCTGTATAATTTTTTATTATTTAGAATTAGAAATGTAACCAACAAGAAACACGCATATATTCCCGCCAAAAAGTTATAACGTATCATAAATTAACATGCTATGATGCAAAATGAGGATTCGCTCTTCTACTTCTTTTCAATAATTGTTTTCTTTTTTTGTGAAAAAATAATATTCCATGTCCTACAACCTGATATTTTCCAACTATTCCCATTAATTGATAGTTGGAAAAAAAATAATAAATAAAAAAATATAAATAGAATTATATCTCATGTAATCCAAAAAATAAGCTTATGACAATTGTTTCTAGACAAAAATGTTTCCCATTATATGTTTGTCAAAAAAGCTCGGAAGCAAAATATATAATGGAGAATCATTTGAAAATCAACAATTCTTTTAATACACAATTTAATGAGCAAAAATGTATTGATTTTCGACGATCATTGATAGGCGGCTAATTCTTTGCGTTTTTAGATTATATAAATTCTAGACTCTAGAGATTTTGTTCAGGTTTAGGGATTTCAAAAACTGAAAAAAATAGATATAAGATTTTGAAAATTTTGCTGTAAACGTAACTAAATATTACTTTTTCAGACCGAAATTACTATTGTTTTGCTTATCTCTTCAAACAAAAATAGTTATCTCAAACTATTATTGATATCAACTGAGCAATGTTACATAAACTAAAATAAATCGACAAATTTTATCACAAATTATGCAACAACAATAACATCAACATCACAAATATTTTATTTATCTATTTTTGGAAATCCAATCAACATATGATGAAACTTTAGTAAAAACAGTAGGATATCCTTGTACAGCACATTGATATCCATATGAAACAATACCGGTGACAACATTATTTACAACAAGTGGTCCACCAGAATCACCTTGGCATGCATCAATATCAGAAGCACCTGCACATACTTGATCTTTAGTAACACCACCCCACATAGCATATGCTTGATCACATGTAACACGATTTACAACTGGAACAGTAGCTCGTTGGAGAAATTCAGGACTTGGCCCTTGGAACTAAACAACACAACTCAATCATTCGTGAAATTATTTATATATTTTTGATTTATATTAACTCTGAGTGTACCCCAACCAGTTATAGTTCCAGACTGTCCTTCGTAAATATCACTTCCTGCTTTTGGCAGTTGAATTATTTGAACTTCTTTATTTAATTGTAAACTAGTCTCAAGTTTTATGATCGTTATGTCGTTGAGTACTAAAAATTTATCGTAGTTTTCGTGATCAATTATTTTGGCAGCTCTAATAAATTGTCCTCCTGTTAATCTAGATGAAGATCCAGCACGAACTGCAAACAGTGTCTTATTTCGGCTGTGAAAGCGTTTAAATAATTATTGATTGTAAATATCTGTTATTATTTTTAAATTTACCCAGAAGTACAATGAGTAGCAGTAACAACAGTATCTTTGTCAATAATAAATCCACCACACGTATGCATATTGTTGAATGTCATCGATACTTGATATGGATACTGGGTGATGTTAACTTGTTCACCACCAACAATCCGACCATCCCATTTCGGCACTGTAGCACCGAAGATGAGTTGGCAGCCAAACAAACTTAGTAAAACAACTAGCCGAAACATTATTAGTAATAAAATTAAAATTTTTAGGACTTACAGTCTATTATATACCAACTATTTTAATCTCAAAAATGTGCTTTCTGATAACTATACCTCACGTTGTGATAATATTATGATAGTGTGACAAATCTTATCTAATTTACTATGATCAATAGTTTGTGTTCATCACAATTATTGAAAAACTTAAACTAATCGAATAATCTATTAAAAATTTCATAATTAGGGATTGCAAGTTTTAAGGAAAAAATCAATACCGGGATTTCAAGAATGATTAATCTTCTTGCACCAACTTTGACTAAAATATTCTACTAATCCTACAAATCTGGTATATTTCCCTCGTGCTGGAAGTTGGCCAATGTCCAGCCCGTCCCCAAAAAGGGTCCTTTTCCTTCAGAAATTTACCACAATCAAGCATAATGACGAGGAAGCCAAAGGCAAGAAAACTCAGGTTAAATATAATTAACAAGTATGTACAATTTTGAAACTAAATGTATTATTATAAATCTTGTATGTACTTATATTTTATTTTTTAGTTTATTAATTGATACGTCCAGTAGAACAGAAGATGACTTTGGAAATATTTATCCTACTAACAGCAAGGATGATGAAGGGTGCCACCCATACACCAATTCTGCATAGGTACTCAATTCAACATTCACGAGCGCGGCGTATCTGTGGAAATTAATGGTGAAACAGAAAAACTTAATAAACTACCGTTCCTTATTGATACTGACGAAAAATTACATTCCATGACTGGAATTCCAACTCTAACTTTGTTAGAACGGTTACATAAGTGCTGTTTATTAATAAGGTTAGAAGAGCCCTATAATATTGGGTTGTCTCAAAAAAACAGTATAATATTGACAATGTGTCGAATAAAGATGAATATGAACAATATACAAACCGCTATACTATTTAATATCTCCTCAAGATGTGCTAAAAATTATTTTACCGATTGTGTGCAGTTCTTAGCAAAAGTTTTAAAATGTTGCATATATTGGCAGACTCGAGAAGAAAACCTAAAAAATTTTAATTGTTACTTCAATTTAAATCTTTTATACTCATATTTTTTAAATTATTTATCCAAAACAAATCAAAAAGAATAAATTTTAATATTTACTTACTGTTCGTTTGAATTTTGATTTGTTTAAATAGTTTTTAAATTTTGCTAAGAGAGTGCGCTGTTATCACTTTACCAGTCGTCAATATATAATCTATCTCTAAGCAGCCAGCTCAAACAAAATTTCATACCCCTACATATACAAAATTTTTGTTTTTCATTTTTTCGAAAACGACTGGGCTGGGCTAACTTCTAATCAAAAAATTGTTCTTGCGTACCAAATTTTTGCAATGGTAGTATGGATTTTTTTTTGAGTAGCACAACTAGCACAACAATAGAACAATACACCACAGCCTTTGTTTTTGTTTTTTTGCCAAATGGCGGAGCTAACTTCTGCTCGAATAATCGTTTTAGCCTGTCACCATTTATTCATTGGTGATATGGAATTTTTCTTGTGTAGCACATCCAGCACAACTATGGTACAATACAGCACAACATCCTTTTTTTATGTTTTGTTAAATGGCGGGGCTAACTTCTACTCGAAAGATCGTTTTAGCGTGTTTAAATTTTTCCGTTGGTGGGTTACGAATTTGTTTTGGAGTAGCACAACTCGCACAACTTTAACACAATACAGCACTCAATTTAGTTTATTTTTTCCAAAATGGCGGGGCTAACTTCTATTTGAAGAAATGATGTTAGCGTTATAAAATTTTTCTTTTAGGAAAACGAAATTTTTGTCTGAGTAGCATAACCAGAACAACTCAGGCACAATACAGTACAACCTTTGTTTTTTATTTTTTTATAAGTGGCGGGGCTAACTTCTGCTCCAAAAATCGGTTTAGTCTGCTAACTTTTATTCATTGCTTATATACAATTCTTTCTGAGTAGCACAACCAGCACAACTAGAGTACAATACATAACAACCTTTGTTTTTTATTTTTTTCAAAATGGCTGGGCTAACTTCTGCTTAATCTTCTGCTCAATCTTCTGCTCGAATGCTTTCTGCTCGAAAATATCCTTCTGCTCGAAAAATTGTTTTAGCGTCCCAACTTTAAATTCATTGTTGATATGGGATTCTTTTTGAGTGGCACATCCAGCACAACTGTAGCACAATACAGCACAACCTTTCTTCTTTGATTTTTACAAAATGGCGGGGCTAACTTTCATTCGAAAAGTGGTTTTAGCGTGGTTTAAATTATTCTGTTGGTGATACGATATTTTTGCAGTAGCACAACCAGCACAACTATAACACAATACAGCACTTCTTTTGTTTTTGATTTCTTCCAAAATGGCGGGGCTAACTTCTATTCGAAAAAAATGATGCTACTTTTGTAAAAAAATTCTGTTAGGGTTACGAAATTTTTGTCTAAGTAGCACAACCAGCACAACTCGAGCACAATACAGCACAACCTTTGGTTTTCATTTTTTTCAAAATGGCGGGGCTAACTTCTGCTCGAAAAGTCATTTTAGCGTGCCAACTTTTTTTCATTGATAATACGGAACTATTTCTGAGTAGCACAACCAGCACAACCCTAGCACAATACAGCACAACCTTTGCTTTTAATTTTTTTCAAAATGGCGGGGCTAACTTCAACTCGAAAAATCGTTTTAGCGTGTTTAAATTATTCTGTTGGTGGTACAAATTTGTTCTTGAATAGCACAACTAGCACAACTCTAACACCGTACAGCAGACCCTTTGTTTTTCTTTTTTTTCCAAAATGGCGGGGCTAACTTTTTCCACTAGGCATATGAAATTTTTTTTTAAATAGCACAACCAGCACAACTCGAGGACAATACAGAAATACCTTTGTTTTTCAAAATGGCGGGGCTAACTTCTGCTCGAAAAATTATTTCAGCGTGCCAACTTTTTTCCATTGGTGATGTGGCATTCTTTCTGAGTAGCACATCCAGCACAACTGTAGCACAATACAGCACAATCTTTGTTTTTAATTTTCTTAAAAATGGCGGGGCTAAGTTAGGTGACATCAATTATGATGTCAATTTAATCATTCCACCAGTGATTTTAATGGTATTTCCCACTTTTCCATAGTCAAACAATTCTTCCACTTTCTTTTTCATAGAAGATGTCTTTAAAGTATTTAGAAATAACGCAATAATATGAAAATCAAACTCTTATATAATAAGAATTAAAACAGACTTACCCACATAGAATGATTTACATTTAATATGATATTGAAGACAAAAATAATTATATTTCTTCATGTTCTTTGTTTCAAATTAAATAAAATCAAATTTTTAAATCACTAATATAATTACACTTATTTTCTTAATTAAAATTAAAACTTAACAAATGAAACACGCACAAACATTTTTTAAACTGACGCTTCATTTCGATTTGAAGAACGGTAAAATTTATTACACTGTAAATTTATTTTTTCTAAATATTTTGATACAATTTTCTTCGTTAAGTTGTATGAATAGATTGAACGAATCTTGTTGTACACATAATTAATATTGGATTATTTTTAACGAAACTTTTTTCAACAAAAGTATTGTTGAAAGTCTGACGATGTGATTTCGGACCTGAAATTTGAGATTCGTATAAAACTTATTTGTTTACATAAGATGGCGGGTTCAAAAATTAGAAAAAAGTTGTTTCTTAAAGTGAAAACTTTGTGCGATTTTATATGGGGATAAGTTTATATATTCAAACTATCGTCACGCTAAATAATACTTATGAAAGATCTAAGTATTACATTCATGAGTCAAAAGTGAAATTCTTACCCCCACTTTTTTGGCATTTCTCGACGTTTTAGGACCTACTGATTCTAAAAAAGCTAAAAAGAAATGTATGTCTATCTGCCGCCGGCCGTCCCGCCGTCCGTCATAACTGACGAAATCCCGAAAACCGCTGTAAGGATTTCTAAAATTTTTTTATGTTCGAAGTGTGTCAAAAAAAACATCAAGTGTGTCAAAACAAGGAAATTTGCATATTTTTTGCTTAAAAGCGCTCATTTCAAGTGATAATGAATAGTAACCTTAAATTTAACGAAATCTTGACAGTCGGGATTGGTATGTGAGACCAAAAACTATATTATTGCATTATATATTTGTGAAAAAGTTATTGTCAGGTGTGTCAAAAGAATGATTTTCATTAATTTTTATATCCAATTTTCGTGAAGAAAAAATAAAACTAATTGAAATGTGATATTCATGTTCAAATTGGGCACGGAAATTTTTGATTTTATTATAAATTTTGGATTATTTATCATATCACTAAATGGAGAGATTATTGAGTAGTTGGCTGAGTGTATCTTCTTTTCACTAAATCATGTTAATATATAATCTGTTATTACTTTCGGCAACGAATTGGTGTTTTGTGTTAGTTTTGTAATAAAATTAGTTTTGTTATAAGTTAGTTTTGTAATAAAAGTGTTTGTGGTAGTGTTTATAAAAATAAAAGTATTGAAGAACGGACGCGTACAATTATATAATTGGTGAGATTGTTCTTTATTAAAAAATTATATGGTATTTTGTGTTTACTATTACCAAGAGGTAGGCAGTTAAAATTTTAACTTATATTGCTTTGATGTAATAAATTTATTTATTATTTTAAAGCATAAATTTGTGCTTGGTAACAGAAAACAAAAAATTTCGTTTTAGTTGTTAGTGATTTTTTTTGGATTGAGATTTTTTTTGTGAAGTTTTTTGACATGATCTAGCTCCTCCTACCTTGGACTTATTTTAGGAGTTGGAAAATATCAGTTAGTTGATTATGAAATGTCTTTTTTTGACAAAAGTTAGGAATTTCGAATTTAACCCTTTATTTGTACTCTTCAGTTTTGTTAGTGTCTTTTATGTCCCGATTTTTTTTGCTTTTCTCTTATCGTGCTCCTGTTGCATGAAATCTGCTATCGTGTTTTTGTGACAGAGATAGCCAGTTTCTTTTGTACTGTTTAGTGTTGAAATTTAGGCCTGGCCGAATTTCAGTAGCTTTGCCTGCAATGTCAAAGGGTAAGTCTTTGTCTCAACAAAATGGCCGCAGAGTGAACCAACAGCTTAGCATTGACTTCACCAACATAAGAGGTCTCAATTCGAATCTAAACGAGGTTCATCACTACACCGAAAAAAGTAAACCTGACATATTGTTTCTTACCGAAACAATTGTTAGTGGCAAATCATCGAAGTTGGATCCCGATAAATACCGGATACCTAGTTACGAATTGGAACATTCCTTTTATGACAAGCATGGTGTCTGTGCATTTGTTCGAGATTCACTTTCATGTATGAGAATTAAGGTCTACGAGTTGAACTCTAAGCACCATAATTCTATAGCACTGAAGATCTCAGGTGTTGATGAAACTATGTTTATAATAGGATTATACAGATCCCCCGATTCCCCCCCAAGATGTCCATTTTTCGATTAAATATCGGCTAACCTAGACAAGATTACCACGGACTACCCTAAAGCAAGACTGGCCATTCTTGGAGACTTTAATATGCATAATAAAGAATGGCTTAAGTATTCATCGCGCACAGACGACGTAGGAAGACAAGCCGAGCTGATACTCGCAGATTATCACGGTTTGACGCAAATGATAGAGTGTCCCACTAGAATCCCAGATAACTCACATCATAACAATAATTTGCTGGATCTTTTTTTGACAAACATACCAGATACTACGAAGACAAAAGATGAACAACCCCTCGGAACATCGGACCATTTACTAATATCAGCAATAGTGCAATTTACATCCCCGGCACAAATTAAAGCAAATCCTCGTCGCGTCTGGAATTATAAACGCGCTGACTGGGAGGGACTGAAAAACTTTTATGGTGAAACACCTTGGAAAACTATCTGTTGTGTTGATCAAGATCCTACAATAGTAGGCGAACTGTCAAACAATTAGGTTGTAAAAATCTAATTTTTCTCCTAAAATTTTTTTCAAAAATATTTTATTAAAATCTGAATTTTTTTTAATAATTTATTTTTAGTATACATATTATTCTTCTATGTGGATTTGACAACCATTATCTTATTGGTCCACCGGTATCTATAAACGATTGAAAAATGTCAGAAAATGTTTATTCGGACCTTTCCATTAATGGATCTCCCGAAGAAATAAATTTGGAAGAACACGAAGAAATAAATTATCGAACTATTGGAGCAGTTGTTCGAATACTACAAGTAAATATTGAAGGATTGACGAAATCGAAAACTGAATTTTTATCAAGATATGCTGATACTCAAAAATGTGATGTCATCCTACTTCTAGAGACGCATTCACAAAATGGTGAACATCTAATAAATTGTAGTTCAATTATAAATTTTGACTGCATTGAAAAAATCCATCAACCTCATCATAAAATTCATCCACATGAAGAATAATGCTAAATTATGACTATCAAAAATTTTCACCGAATGCTATAGCCGCGAAATTATTCCTAATGTGTGGAAATCTACCAAAGATTCTGCAATTTTGAAACCAGGAAAGGATAAAAATCTGCCAGAAAAATATCGTCCAATCTCGCTGCTCTGTATATCATATAAATTGTTTGAACGAGTGATATAAAATCGAATTTCAGCAACAATTGATGCAACTATTCCAACAGAACAAGCAGGATTTCATCCTAAAAGGAACTGTTGTGACCAAGTGCTGTCATTAGTTACATATGTTGAAGCTGGTTATCAGGATAAGAAACAAGCTGGGATGGCTCTTATTGATTTAACTGCAGTGTCATATGTCTGGAAGGCTACGCTTTTGTTAAAACTTTGTCCAATTATTAAATGTTGCAAACACTTAATATTATATCAGCTTTATTGTCTGATAGAAATTGACAGCAGACGTCGGCCTTTGAATAATGGGCTCCCACAAGGTTCTGTACTTGCACCAACTTTATTTAATGTATATATATCTGATTTACCAGAAACTTTATCAAGGAAGCTTAGTTATGCATATAATCTGGCAATTGTCATGCAATATTCGTATGATGCCGAATCTAAAACAAATGCCGAGTCAATATTGTCAAGAGATTTGAATCTTCTAGCAGATTATTATTCAAAATGGCGTCTGAGAATAAACCCAAATAAGAATGAAATTACAGTTTTTCATCTATCAAATTATAATGCCAGTGATGTACTCCATGTTTCCATGAAGAATCATATAATTAAATTTAATCCAATTCCAAAATATCTTGGAGTAATATTAGATCAACCGCTTACATTTAAACATCTGACTTGCTCATGCATGCTTCCTCTTTTAGCTAACATTAACATATTTCATTTCCAGTTATCAGACGTCACACTGATTTCCTTTCACTAGCCCACACATTGGCTTGGTTACTACCTCTATAAGATCAAACCACTCTTGGCTTTACGGTACTGAATGTAAGAGGTACTGAATGTAAGAGATCAGAAAGATGCTATCGCTATTTTTGGCTGTTCAAACAGGCCAATGTGGTTCCGTGGAAATTAAGCCATGTCCTTAAAAACATGGCTATATAATTAGTGAAAGGGAATAGGAAATGTAATTATCAATTTATTTCCATAAATGGACAAACTTTAAATTTTAGTGAAACGGCGAATTTAGGGCTATCGAAAACCTTAGGGTGAAAGTGGGCAAACGTAATTTTATGAATTTTCCAATGAGACCGCCGAGTGTTTAGAATTGAATGATAGAAAATGATAGAATTCAAATGTAAATGTAGTTAAATAATTATTTGAGTATTTAGGGTGGTGGGACTGGATATGCAATGAAAGGCTTTACTCACAGAAATTGTGTATGGCGATATATCTATAATTATTTTCGCAAGTTGTGAAAGTCGAGTGTGGAGGTCTGATCTGATCCCAGTCGAGAGACGAGAGATCGGTAGATACTCGTACCTCCCGAAACTCTGTAACCTTGTCAACATTAGTCTTCATTTTCACTATCTCTCGTACTGTGATCAACTCCACCACATACCACACTCGACTTTCACAACTGGCGTAAACAATTATAGATCTATCGCCATACACAATTCAATTTCTGTGAGTAAAGCCATATTGCATAACAGTCCCACCATTCTCAATTCTAACGCTCTGCGGTTCCATTACGTTTGTCACTTTTACCTAAGGTTTAAGATGTTCAGCTTTCGTAGCTCTCGTACAACATGATTTACATCAAGCTATGCCCATAGTTGGCCTTATAACTATTTCCTTTCACTAATTATTTCTAATTCACTTTCTAATCCATTTTTTTGGAAACCCAAGTCAAGGACTTGGCTAACTTTCACGGAAACACATAATCCCACATAACTAAACGAACAAACGGCTCAAAAATAGCGTAACAATCTTTCTGAGCCTGTTATTCCCTATTCAGTACCTGTAACTCAACGAATTTCTTTCACACAATTTTATTTCTCATACGCGTGCGCATTCGTATTCCCACCAATTAAAAAATCACGAACTACCTACCAAACGTTACCGTAACACTGGTTTTAGCCAGTAAAGGAGTACTACCATCTATTAACTCATATATATATTCGTCACTATCCATCCATCCATTCGAGCACGCTTCCATGATGTTTCTAACAAAAATTCCAATGATTTTTTATCAAAGTTAAGCTTAACTTATTTCATTTTGTGTAAATTTCCATTTCATAATTGGCTTCAAAGCGATATAAAAAGTTTCCTTTTATAGCTCTTAATGGCAAAATAATCATCACAATACCCTTTTTTTAGCCGAGCGATGTTTCCTAGATGGTCAGTCGTAGGAGACATCGCTCTACCAAAAACAAAAATGAAATCATATATATACCACAATTTAATATAATTTTGATTTAGTGAATTATAATAATTTTAAATCTAATTAAAAATAAAAACAAGTTTACCAACAAGTTTTATGTTAAAGTATACACGTGACTGCATACACATAAAATAACAAGAATTTTGAAAAAAGAGTGTGTGTGTATTCGTTTGATATTATAAAATAAAAGTACCGTATTTTCAATTAACGATAAAACTTGATTTAAGTAAAATAAATTGAAGTTTAGACTTTAGAGGTACTGACTGCAGTTTGGTTTTTTATTTTGTTTAAAAAATAAATAAAAATTTTAATAATAATTAATTTTTTATAAATAGTTTAAACTAATTAAACTAACTATATATTACTTTTATTATAAGTTTATTATTTTATTTTTCAGACCAGCGAAAAAAATTTCATCGATTGGAAAATTGTGGCCGACTAATCTTTCAATTTACTGATGTTATAAATATGGAGGATCTATAGCAGATGATAAATGGTGTAAATCAATAATAGCAGCAGAAAAATTCATTGTTCACGAACCTGTAAGAAGAAATGTTAGAAACAAAACTACCGCACCAAAAAACACTGAATTTCTGGCACAAATAGAAGGTAACTAAGAATTTTATGTTGTATTGTTTTTGTGATATATACACCTAGTTTCAAGCGAAACTACTGTTGGTTTTTTGTAAATAAAATGGTACTGGATGATTTGATTTTAAATCGGTTTTAAATAGCTGAATATTGGTGGAGTATTTTGATATATAATTTATTTTTTTATTTTAACTAAATCATTAAAAAAAATTAATTTGAAGTTTGATATAAGTTTTTTAATAGAAAAAAATCAAAAAATAATAGTTTTTATTTATATATGATAAATAATTGACTAAATTGTTTAAAAATATTTGATAATTTGATTAATTCACTAAATTTAATTAATATAATATAAAGTTAATATCGGATGTAACCGCCTTGTGCTTCAATCATTTCGCGTATTCTATTAGGCATTGAGTTTAATAAATTGATGAAATATTGGCAAAAATCAACGCCTCTCATCATGTTGTGCGCTCTCACAATGGCATCCTAGACCTCATCAATACTGTAAAACACTTGGTGTTCACTCCTAGCGCTGCCTTTGATCTCTGACCCAACATTCTCAACTGGATTTATCTCTGGAGAGAGACTAAAAATAGAAAAAAAAAAGTGTATTGCTTCAAAGAGTTCTCCAAATAGTCAATGTATAGATTTTCCAGTCCAAATTCAACTTTTTGCAAATCAAATTTAATATTTTGCAAATCAAATTCAATCTTTTACTCTTCAATTTGATCTTACAAAAAATTGAATTTGATTTGCAAAATAGTGAATTTGATTTGCAAGAAGTTGAATTGTACATTTACTATTTGGAGAACTCTTTGAAGCCATACATTTTTTTTTTGTTTTTTCAGTCTCTCTCCAGAGATTAATCTAGTTGAGAATGTTGGGTCAGAGATCAAAGGCAAAGCTAGGAGTGAACCCCAAGTGTTTCACAGTAATGATGAGGTCTGGGATGCTATTGTGAGAGAACACAACATGATGAGAGGCGTTGATTTTCTCCAATATTCAACCAAATTCAATGCCTAATAGAATACGTGAAATGATTGCAGCACAAGGCGGTCACATCCGATGTTAACTTTATATTATATTAATTAAATTTATTGAATTAATCAAATTATCAAATATTTTTAAACAATTTAGTCAATTATTTATCATATACAAATACAAAACCTAATTATTTTCTGATTTTTTTCTATTAAAAAACTTATATCAAACTTCAAATTAATTTTTTTTAATGATTTAGTCAAATAGAAAAATACTCCACCAATATTCAGCTATTTAAAACTGAAAACCGATTTAAGATCGGATCATCCAGTAACATTTTAATTACAAAAAACCAACAGTAGTTTCGCTTGCAAATAGGTTTTGTACGAAATACCCCATATTTAATGTTTTGCATTTCATTCTATGTCAAGTTTTTAACGGATGAAATCAGTGTGAAGGAGACAGCGTACCCCACTTAAAGTCTAAATATTGCTTTTATTTTTCCCTGTTACATGACTCTTTGTTAACTTCACGCAAGATCTTCTCATGGTTATCTTCTTTGTTTTGCCTGAATTTTCTTTCTGCATCATAAAATTCTTCATTAGCATCTGTTCTACATCTCACAAATATTTCTAAGTATCGGTTCCTTTGTGTCATTATTATGTTCAATTATTTTGTCAACCCGAGCTACCCAATTCATCGAATTAGATCAACAAATAAAACAGGAAATTTTCTATATGTTATAAATTTTATTCGTTCAAAATATTTCCTCCTACATGTTCTTGTTTCACAATAATAATTATTTCCCTTATAATAAATTTTATTAACCTAAGATGTCTAAAATTAATTTAAAACTTCTTGTATCGGTGTTAATACTAACATATTCTCTTTTTCATTTCCAGTTATTCGACAGTATGGATTACAACTTTATCAAAAAATATACATAAACAAACAATCAGCCATGAAGCAATCTTTGAATGACTAGTGAATCCATTTTCTGATACCGAAGACATCATTGAATGAGACTGGATGACTGAATCTTCACTAAAAAATATGATTTTTGTATTATTTATTTTTTAATAAACATTTTGTTACTTATTTGTAACATTTTCCTAAAGCAAATTGATTTTTCGGTTGTAATACCACGAGTCATTGAAATTTTTTCGAAAATTTTTTGATTTTACGAATTAAATTATTTAGCAACACTGCGAATCAAAGCGCACAATAAACCACGAGTCCGAAGGACGAGTGGTTTAAGTAGTGGTTTGATTGAGCAGTGTTGCTTCAAAATAATTTATGAGTAAAATTGAAAAATTTTAGACAAACATTTCAATGAAGAGTGGTATTTAATGAGATAATTTTTTTTAATTATAATTTTGTTTAAAAGATAATTATTAGTTTCTAAATAAAATTTTTCTACAAATTATTTAATAATACAAAATTATGTAAAAATGCAAAAAATAAAAATGTCTGTTTTCATTCATAAATATTTGCATGTTTGTTTATTTGTCAAAAATAAATTACAAATTTATGCGCCTACTAAGATGAAATTATATTTCATTTTGTTAGAACAAAAAATGACAACAAAGAATTCTCATAACGACAAAGCAAAATTATCGACGACAAGAAGAATTGCCGACAGTTAAAACAAAGCCTACTGTTTAAATATCATAGTTTGTATGAATGAAAAATAAAATTTCTGACATCAAAAAAAAATTATCATTGTAATTTTATCATTGACTGTCCTCTGCTCTACAACTGAACTTTGTATTTTTTGATTTTAATTCGATTTCTAGATCCAATTAACAAAAAATCGTAGCCGATTTTAGCCGAAGGCAAATTTCAACTACAACATTTTAGGTAAGGTATGAGGAACTTCCAACGACAAACAAATATATAACTTGGTGGTGTAGTGGTTAAGGTATCGGACTGTGGAACAAAGGTTCCAGGGTTCGATGTCTGGTCAAGCCAATTTTTTTTTTTTAAATTTTCTGTGGGTAATACATCTTTCAGTTGTTGTTTGCCTGTTACTTCGATTTCTGCTTATATAGTAGATAGAAAATTGCGAAAACCTTAAAATGCAAATAAAATGAAAACGACTAAAGCTATTGAACTAAAACTTGCTGTGGAGGTATTAACAAAACATTAGCTTTTATTTAAGCCATATATAAAGGGAATCGAAGAGATGGAAAATCAGGTTTCTAACTCCTAAACCGCTGATTCAATTGGGCTGAAACTTGATAAAATGATAGCTCTGGTGGACCGGAGTATACACACCAAGTTTGAGTCGAATAGCTCCAACAGTTTTTGTTTTATTCGCGTTTAAAAATTTTCATACAAAAATTTTCGAAAAAATGGAAAAAAAAAAAATCGTGTAACAGGCAAACAAAAACCAGAAGATGTATTATAAATCGGAAAAAGGTTCTGAACCCGGATCAAATAAATTGTGTCCGGGATAAAATAAATTAATCCGGGGCGCAAAATAAATTAGAAATTGTGTCCCGGGTATATTAAATGAAAATTTTGAATATTTTTAGAAAGTCTAATATACGAAAAAATGAAAGAAATAAATAGAACATTTTTATTATTTTAATTTTCTTCATTTTTGTTTCAAATTTTTCTGGTTTAATTTTCAATTTTCTTAATTTTTCTAAATAAATTTAAAAACTTTGAAATTTTTGAAACAAAAACTTTTCGCTTTGACTTGGGATCGAACTCAGACCTTAAAATACCAAAGTCGCCATCATAACCACTAGTCCACCAACTCATTTGTTTTAGTATTGTTGGATGTTCTTCAAACATTACCAAAGATATTTTTAAGTTGAAATAATATTTAAATATATCCCCAAATGTCATATTTATATTATATTTTTTACTCGAAGATATAATTGAAGAATTAAATTTCATTAAACCTTACACAATTAATTAAAAAAAAAAATTGTCATCACGAGTATTCGAACCCCGGACTATCGAGTACATAGACGCATATCACATCCTACACTCCACAGCTTCATTTACTATATTGATTAAAAAGTCATACTTAAATTAACTAAGTTTGTTTTTAATTAAAAAATAATATCTCAACGTCTCACAAAATTCAGATATAAATTATTTTGTAACAAATTTACCACAAATAAAACAATTATAATTTTTTTTATAAATTGAAATATTTAATCATTAAATATAAAGTTTTCTAAATTTAAATAATATTATAAATAATAAGTTATTGTAGATGAAAATAATTGTAAGATGATGCAAGCTGGTCTTGAGTTTCCATGATAGTTTTAATTCTTGTCTCGGTTCTGCAATACAAAGAAAATAATAAATTAGTTTGCAATAAATACAATTAAATCTATTTTGCGTGTTTATTATAATTAAATTTTGATTGGTAAAGATTATATTTTCTATAAAGCCGGTCATTCGGTTGTAAATTTCATTTTGAATGAAATAGATTCCAAAAATAGATTCCAAAGTAAAAAATCCAATAAAACTAATCACAATTGTCAGATTTTTAAAATTCTGACAATTGTGATTAGTTTTATTGGATCACATTCTCTTGTGCGAATTGCAATTGACAAGTTGACTTTTTGGACAAATTTAATTTATAAATTGTTTTTTATTATTGTTTGAGTTTTTTGGGTGAAGAATATAAATAAAATCTAGAAACTTTATAAGTTCTATTGTGTATAGTGTAGTTGAATATTAAAATAGTGATAAATTAGAACTTGAATTTTAAGTTTAACTTTATTTAAGAAAAAGGTAAACAAAGAAGTGAAGTTTGGTGAAACGGCGGGAAGTCTGCCCATCGGCGGCAGAATGGAGAGGGTTAGTACGGTGAACCGATTTTCAGTGCTGGAAAATCTGGAAGATTTTCCAAGGTTAGGCGACAGAAAAAGAACGAGAAGAGGAAACGTAGAACGAGCGGTAAATAACAGTTTGCTCTCATATAAAAATGAAGACGATGAAAAATATTATGTCATCAAACACCTCGGTGAAGGCAAAACGTTCAATCAGGAGTCAGTGTTTCTTGTGTCAAAAGGTTTAGATATGATCACAACATACATCAAGGAGGTCCAAAAATTGAGAAGCGGGGACCTTTTAGTACTGACAAGTAAAGAACAAGGAGGACGAGCATTACTGAAGGCAAAAATGTTGGCGGGTACTATACCAATACAGGTTTCAGAACACGAGTACCTGAATACGTCGAAGGGTGTAATATTTTGTTCGGAGCTGAAGTATCTACCAGAGGAAGAAATTTTAGAAGAGCTAAAAAAACAGAAAGTAGTGAAAGTCCAGAAAATCACCAAAATGATTAATCAGAAGCGAGAGCCGACGCCGATGCATATATTAACCTTTGCAACGATTAATAGGCCAAAGGTAATTTATGCCGGGTATATAAAAGTTGATGTCAGAATGTATGTACCGAACCCGCTAAGATGCTACAACTGCCAAAGGTATGGCCATTCAAAATTACGGTGTGTCAGAACACCAATATGCGGAAGATGCGCTGAGGTAGAATCAGAAGCCCATATAGACAGATGCAACCAAGTTAAATGTGCAAACTGTATGGGAGAACATTTAAGCAGCAGCAAAGAATGTCCTGTTTTTATACAAGAACGACAAATAGCACTAATAAGAACGAGTGAACGAGTAACGTATCATCGGGCGAAGGAGATTTACCACAAAACAAAACCAGATGTTACTGAAAACAATAGAAACCTGTATGCAGAACACATAAAGGAACCAAGCAGAACGAATCAACAGCAAAGAACAGTTCAACATAAGGAGATAGAAGAAACTAATCAAGATGTAATAGCTAAACAAATACAACAAGCACAAAATCAACAGCAACTCGAGAAAAAAGAAAACCATTCAAATCAACATGGTAATAAAAATATAGAATCAGAATCGACACCAAATCAACAACAAACACAATTAAAAACAAATATATCAACACAAATACAAGAAACAAGAACACAAACGCAAACGAACAAAGAAATAACAACACAAGCAACAACAAGCAACAATCAAAACACGACAAAAAATGTCAACACAAAACAAAACATATTAACAAAAACAAAATCATTCTCATTCTTAAATGAGAATGAGAGAGCCATTCTAGGGGAAACCCTAGAAATGGTAATCGAATAAAGAGATATGGAGTCGATAGACACTATATCTCCAAAAATAAAAGGAAGATTGACGATGGTCAATTTTTTCCTTCTTTTCAAAAGTACTTGCATGCATGATCCCGATGAATGTGCGAAAGAAAGGAGAAATGGATGAGTAGATCTAACCAACGATTGAGTGTCGGCCAGATAAATTCTCAGAGCGTTTACGCTAAGCGTGATATGCTGCGGATTTATCTGGCCAATAATAGTATGGATGTCGTGCTTGTTAGTGAAACGTGGGAGCGTGCTGATAAGACGTTTCGTATGCCCGGTTATGGATTCCTGTCCAAACCCAGAGGTGACGGCTTTGGTGGTGTAGCTATACTGGCTAAAACCAGTGTGCGACTCCATAAGGTCGTTGTACCAAACTTTGAATTTATGGAAGCTATTGCAGCTCAAACAGAAAATTTGGACAGAAATCTTTTACTGGTGAGTGTGTATGTACCCCCAGCAGTAAATGCGGAACAGAGAGAGTGTGCCTTGAAGGATCAACAAAAACTGTTTGAATGGGCGAGAGGAAAAAGTGATCTCATAATAGGCGGAGATATGAATGCGCATGCACGAATGTGGGGATGTATCAGAAATTGTGCGAGAGGAACCCAGTTGAGTGGCCTCATTCAAGATAGCGAATTAGTTATTTTAAATGACGGTAGACCAACGAGGTTAGCGAGAGTAGGTGGGGTAGCTAGTGCGATCGACGTCTCTTTGGTTTCGATCGAGCTAGCACCTGAGATCACTTGGAACGTTAGCGAAGAGAATTTGGGTGGGGATCATTATATGATCGAAATGAATGTGAGAGATAATAGGCTCTATAAGGACAAAAGGGAACTGATGAATGAGAAGAAATGGGTGGAACGAATGGATGAGATTCTCAGAATGAATGATGTTGCGAATGCGGAACAACTTGAAAATGAAATAGAGAGAATGAATGAAATATGCGTTAGAACAGTTGATATGAAAGATATTCGAGTGAAAGCTTGGTGGAATAATGAGATCCAGTACTGGTATGAAAAGAAGCGGATGGCCTTACGAGACTTTAACCGGTGTATTTGCACCGAAAACAGAATTACGCTGTCAAGAATGACAGCGAAGTTAAAGAAAGCCATCCGTAAAGCGAAAAGAAAATGTTGGCGAAATTTTGTGTCAGAAATGACACAAAGAACGACAACAAGGGATGTATGGCAAAAGTTCAATAGAGTGCGAGGAATAAAAGTTGGTGGAAGGAATGTGGTTTTGGAAGACCGTGAGAAAGGTTCTGAATTTATGAGAATGATGACAAATGTGAATGATGCTTTGAATGGGATTCTCCTGAATGATAATGGAAATGTAAGAGAAGATGTGAGTGGCCCGTTTGAATGGAGTGAGTTCATGGAAGTATTGGGCAAATCAAAACCTACTACTCCAGGAACGAACAAAGTGAATTATAGGATGATTGAGAAGTTGGGTACGGAAGCAAAACAAAATTTGCTTTCCTTACTTAATAAAACATGGATGGAAAATAAAATACCGGATAAATGGAAGGAATGCAGAGTGGTTCCAATACCTAAGAAGGACAAGGATCCTGAAGTGGCAACAAACTATAGGGGTATTTGTATGTTGAATGTTTTAATGAAATTGGTGAATGGAATGCTGAAAGAGCGAATGGAGAAATTTATAAATGAGAATAGCTTGTTACCAGATACGACGTACGGTTTTAGAAAGAAACACTCTGCAGTAGAGTGTGTGGAGAAGTTTGTATGGGAAGTGAGAAAGGATAAAAGAAAGATTGTAACGGTATTTTTGGATGTTGAGAGAGCATATGATTATGTCGTTCCTAGGAAATTGATTCAAGTCCTTATCGACTTGGGTTTTCCGAAGAAATGGACTGAATGGATACATGAGTTTATGAGTGGAAGGAGAATAATACTGAATGGAAAAACGTTTAGATTGATGGAGGAGGTGGGATTAGGACTGCCACAAGGTAGTAAAATTTCGCCAACTTTGTTTAATCTGTATACAAGGGAAATACACCAGATCAGCGACAGCGAGTTAATCATTCTGCAATTTGCAGATGATATCGTTGTTATTGGAATGGGTAGATCTGCAGATCAAGCTATTCAGAAAGCACAACAGGGTGTGAACCAGGTTGTGTTAAAACTGAAGAGCTTAAACCTCAAAGTGAACGTGAATAAATGTAGCTGCATGAGTTTTAGAATGGGACCACAAATAGTATTAGATGTGAGAATTGAGAGCGATAGAATTGAACAAATGAATGTGGTTAAGTATTTGGGTATTTGGATCGATCGGCGCTTGAACTTTAAGAAACACATGGAGTTCCTGGCCGATGAGTGTAAGAAAAGATTGAATGTGATCAAAAGAGTGAGCAAACCAAAATGGGGAGCTCACCCTGGAGTGACTGATATGTTAAGAAAGGCGTTAGTTTCCACAAAAATTGCGTATGGAATTGGAGTGTATGGTGATGGTTCTGTAGTTGGTTTTCGTAAGTTGATGAAAGTTGAGAATGCATGTGTAAGGATGGTATTGGGTGCGATAAATTCGACCCCAATTCACTGTCTTTATTCGGAAGTTGGTGATTCACCTCTTGATTATAAAGGAGAGTGGATCACAGTAAGAGAGATAGTGCGAATGAAAACGAACAAAAATCAACTAATTGAGGAAATGTTAACAAGGTTGCAGATCAAACCCCCTTTTAAAAACATGTATAGGACAACCATTTTGTCCGAAAACCTAAACGAGTTCTTGTCAATTGGAAATCAAGGTCCAGGGGTTAAACCTGCAAACCTTGTAGTATGTTTGGAATTTGGGAAACATAACAAGAATGAAATGAATGAAACCATAGTCAAAAGACTGTGGTTGAGTGTTAAACTGTTGTATCATGCATATTTTGTTGTCTATACAGATGCTAGTGTGAATGAAGATGGATGTGGGGTGGGAGTGTTTGTGCCTGCCACAAACTATGAATACTCGTGTAAAATGGAGAATGGCATCTGTATAATGAATGCTGAGTTGATTGGAATGTACGAAGGAATCAAGTTGGGATTAAATGAAAAGATGAGGAGGATAGTAATATTCTCTGATTCCAAGAGTGGAATGATCTTGCTACAAAACGGAGGAGGTAGCCAAGGCAATGTATATGTGGATATGATATATGAGCTAGTGAGAGGACAGCAGTGTGACGTATCCATACAATGGATACCAGCACACTGTCAGATCACTGGGAATGAAAGAGCTGATATGTTAGCGAAAAGGGGAAGCTTGAATGAGCAAGCCATTGTGTATGGAAAGAAGGATGCAAGAGATGTACTTAGGATGTTTCAGGATGTGATTTGGAGAAAATGGGAGATTGAATATGAGAGTAAAAGTCAAGTGAAAGGCAAAAAGTACAGAGAGCTAGAGAGTATTCCTTTGAGAAAACCTTATCATAAGGGCCTCAAGGGAAGTACTAGAATGATAAGAACGATTGAAAGGATAAGAATGAACCATGGCAATTGGAAGGAGTGTCTGTACAAACGTCATCTGAGTGAAAATAATTTGTGTGAAAGATGTGGTGTGGTGGAGGATATTGAGCATCTGATTCTGGTGTGTCCTGTGCACGACCAGATCAGGTCGCAGTACAATGTCCTCCAGAGTGGAAGAAGTTTGACTGAAATCTTAAAAATAGATAGAATGGCAAAGGAGGTGTATGACTTTATCAGAATGAGTGGGATTGAAGTTTGAATGTGTATGAACAATTTGATCTACATATGAAAGGTGAGTGAAAGGGCATTTTTTTTTTGAATAAGGAAAAGTTTTCCAACAAATACATTTGCATAAAAATTTTATATATATTTATAGCTAAAAACAAATTTATTTTTTTTTTTTTAATAATGTAATTGATACTTTAAAATTGATACTTTTAAATTGATGGGCCATATGGCTCCAAAATTGGAGCTAAGCCTTTAAATAAAAAAAAAAAAAAAAAAAAAAAAAAAAAGTTTTATTGGATTTTTACTTTAGGAATCTAGTCGCAAATCTTGGAGAGGGACATATAAACTGTAAGGTGAGCCCAAAACATGAACCGTGCTGAAGTTTGAGCTTAATCGAGGCAATAAGCTTGGGAATGGCAGAAAATTTTAGTTTTGAATGCAAAATTTGTGATTTTCGATTTATGGCCAGTTTAGGGTAGCAAGCGTACTATTTTGACTAATTTCGATTAAATGGATATCTATAAGCTTCCTGCCAGCAAGTTTTTTCATTTTTTTTTTGGACAAAAAATTTACAAAATATGCAAGTGGTTAGTATGTCATTTTTTTAATCAAGAAAAATGAGTTGTCGCAAATCTTGGCGAGGGACATATAAACTAAAAGGTGAGCCCAAAACATGAACCGTGCTAAGGAGACCAAAACATGCACCGCTACTAAAGTTTGAGCTAAATCGAACAACGCGTCTAGAAATGGCAGCATATTTACTGGATATTTTTGTTTTATATGGAAAAATGGCGATTGTCGATGTTTTTACGATTTATGGCCAGTTTCGTGCAGTAATCATCCAATTTTGACTAATTTTGATTACATTGACATCCAGACCATCCTTTCCGCATATTTTTACAATATTTTTTTTGACAAAAATTTTACCAAAATTTTTCAAAATAAGAAAGGGGTTAACCTATGCTATGCTGTGATCACATGTTTTCTGGAACAAGCTGGGGTGCAGATGCAAAAACTTTACGAATATCTGCCCTTTCATTGGTTTATTCTACTGCAAAATATTGCGCACCTGTTTGGAATCATAGCGTTCACACTCGGTTTATTGATATCCAACTAAATTCATGTATGCGGATAATAACCAGTTCAATAAGATCATGCCCTTTACCATAGCTTCCAATTCTATCAAATATTGCTCCACCATACATAAGAAGAGAAGCTATGCTTGTAAAAACATGGAACAATAGTATGGAGAATCAACAGCTACATATCCATGAAGATTTAAGAGACAGATCAGAAAATCGGTTAAAATCAAGAAACCGATTGGGGTCGAAAATCGAAACGCTGAGTTCAATTAATAATTATTCAATTTCTGAACGATGGCAACAATGCCATGATACTTTTGATTTTACAAATAAATATATTGTAGAAAATCCGAATCTGGAAATTGCTGGGATGAATGAAAATCGATCTATATGGAAAACCATTAATAGAATCAGGACCAATCATGGATGCACTAACTACGAGTTTCATTTATATAATAATGAAGTTTGTCCGGCATGGGATTGTAGACATCCATTTCAAACGGTTTCTCATATTTATACTGAATGCCTTTTAAAACGGCATGATGGTGATTTACAAGAGCTTGTGCTGGCATAAATGCACTAACAATTGAAACAGAAATAAAAATCGATTAGCTGTAAATTACGATTTTGGTTTTCATGATTTTGGTTTCATGATGATAAAAATTAATTCAATTATATTTTGCCACTCGGCCAATTAAGTATAAAAATTGTCAAACTTTATATTCATATAAAAATTGTTAAACATTATATCCAATAAATATTGTGATAATATATTTCTGAGTTTTAGTTTTTGTTTACTACATTAAATTAATAAAATACATATTTAAACGTAAACTTAACAGTGGTGACCCCGTTAACGCGCAAAAATATAGCAATATCAATATAGTGTTAAAATATAAACTTGAAATTTTTAAAATAGTTAATACAATTATTTCAAAACCGAGTGAGCATAAAATTAACAAGCTAGATCGCTGAAACAAAATTGGAGCTGTGCACATGTAAAACGACCTCAAGGTCATAAAATCAACGACACCGGTGGTTCCAGTAAATTTAAGGCTTTGACCTTTGGATATCTGGTGCTGTTTATAACAGTACCAGATAAAAGGTACGTGTTAAAATAAAATATACTTTTTCCTGCAAAAGTTTTGCTGTTTTCGTGAAAATATTTCAGATTAGTGTTACAATTTTAACAAATTGCATTCATCGGACGAGTAATATTCTAAACAGCATCCGTTATATGCATCAAAGTATAGAAAATAAATGAAATCGAAATTAATCAATTTTGGATTGTGTACATGCATCGTCATATTCTTATAAAATTTGGATAAGCAGTACATATCTACAAAGCTGTTATTTCATATCGTACAAACATTTATTTTGGAAGTTTCAACATTGAATTTGATTTTATTTTAAGCAACATTTTTACACAATTGGCGAATATTATTGAATTATGTTAAATGAATTAAGATACATCGATCAAGGGAAATCGTAAGTTTTGAATTGTTTTTGTTTCTATTGATTTGTGTTTGCCATCATATCACTCACATCGATCAGTGCTTTTATATATAGCGGTATTATATACAGCTAGCTTGAATACAAGATTTTTTTTATGAGCGTAAAAAATTTATTTACATTTGAAGAATTATTTTACATTTAAAGAATTATTTATTGCAAGATTTACACTAAAATAAGTTTGAAATACGAAAATATTGTATTATATTCAAACATTTTTTATTAACCCTGTTAAAATTATAATTTTTTTTCAAACAAAAAAATCATGATTGATACGGAAAATGATGGGAGCCAAAATGAAGATAAAAAAACATGGGAAGAAAGTTCATTAACTCAAAAACTTCCTCCATTTTGGCCTACAATGCCTGACCTTTGGTTTCTTCGCATAGAAGCACAGTTTCGAAACGCGAAAGTAGTTAAGGACCAATCAAAATTTGATTACGTTTTAGGTGCGTTATCAGAGGTAATAATGTCAACAGTTTCTGATATTTTGCGAAAACCTCCAGATAATAATAAATATGAAACACTAAAAAACGCTTTAATTGACCGAAATTCAGATAGTGCGGAGAAAAGATTAGAACGTCTTCTTAACACAGTCGAACTAGGTAACGAGAAGCCTTCGGTAATGTATCGTACTATGGTAGACCAGGCAGCTACTTTAGATATTGTAAGCGAAAAATTAATTTTCGGAATTTGGAACCAACGGTTACCACCGTCTATAAAGCAAATAATTTCTGTAGTGGACTCTAAAGACATTGAAAAAGTTATATTAATAGCAGATAAAATATTTGACCAATCTCAAAATTCAAACATTTCTGCATCAGAAGCTTCAATGCCACGAAGCTCTAGGTCTAGGGAATCTATTCTTGAAGAAAAGGTGAATGCACTTCAAAACCAAATTTCTGAATTCCAGCTCAAACGTTCGCACACAAGAAATAGAAGCAAGTCCCCACATCCACGCTCACTATCTTTTCATGAAAGAAAATATTCTAAAAACAAGAAAAGATCTAATTCAAATCTTGCAACAGATTCAAATAGTGAACAATATTGTTTTTACCATCGTAAATACGGGTCACGGGCACGTCGATGCCAGAAGCCATGCGAGTTATTTAAACAATTTCCAGAATCGGAAAACAAATAGCTTCGGAATCATTGACGACTCCCCTCCGAAGCAACATTAGTCGTCGCCTCTTTATCAAAGACACAAACAATAATTTAGAATTCCTTGTCGACTCTGGAGCGGATGTGTCTACTATTCCTCCGTCTCCTTATACTAAGCTTTCAAATGATACAGCGTATATATCTCTTTCTGCTGCAAATGGATCCACTATTAAAACCTATGGCTACAAATTGCTTAATATTAACATAGGACTTAGAAGAAAGTTTACTCATCCATTCATCGTTGCTTCAGTGAAAAAGCCAATATTTGGCGCAGATTTTCTTGCCAAATTTGGGATCATGGTTGATCTGAAACGGGAACGTATATTAGATGGAAATACACTATTGTCGATGCACTGTTTATCCAAACATGATAATACACCATCCCCAAAGCTATATTCCATTGGTGATACATACGGCAAGCTTCTAGAAGAATTTCCTTCTTTGACCCTGCCACCGAATTTTCACCATCCAGTTAAACATTCTGTTCGTCATTATATCGTAACAAAAGGTCATTTACCCTTTTCTCGACCTCGTAGAATGGACCCATTCAAAGAAAAGGCGAGTAAGCTAGAATTTGATCATATGGTTGAATTAGGCATATGTCGGCCATCCTCATCATCTGTCTCTTCGCCGTTACATATGGTACAAAAGAAGGATTCAATAGATTGGCGTCCTTGCGGCGATTTTCGTTTACTGAACCTTGTGACCATACCAGATAGGTACCCGATCCCTCACATACAAAGCTTTTCCCAAAATTTGGCTGGTTGTAAAATCTTCTCGAAGATTGACCTCGTGAGGGCCTACCATCAAATTCCGGTCGCCGAAGAAGACATATATAAAACCGCTATCACAACACCATTTGGATTGTTTGAGTTCCCACGAATGGCATTTGGATTAAGAAATGCGGCTCAAACTTTCCAAAGGTTTATGAATATGGTAACAAGACGTCTTCCGTTTGTATTCGTATATATGGACGATATTTTAGTTGCAAGTAAAACAAAAGAAGAACACATTTCTCACTTGCGACAACTGTTTAAAGCTCTCGCTGGGTATGGAATAACTATAAAGGCAGAAAAATGTATTTTTGGCACAGATAAATTAGATTTTCTAAGCCACACAATTTCTACAGAAGGGATTCTTCCTTCCAAAAAACGGGTAGAAGCAATAGTAGAATTCGAAAGTCCTTCTACAATAAAACAACTTCAACGGTTCATTGGTATGGTAAATTTTTACCACAGATTTGTTCCACGATTGGCTGAGCTTCTTTGTCCTCTTCATGCTCATTTGACTATATTGACCGCTAAAAAGAAAAACAAAATTCAGTTTTCATGGCCAGATAGTTGCAACGAATCTTTTAAACAAATCAAACGTGCACTTGCCTCAGCAACATTGTTGAATTTTCCAAATCCAACAGCACCTATAAACATAACATCTGATGCATCACTTATTGCAGTAGCTGGGGTCCTTCAACAATTTATTGATGGTTCATGGCGTCCTCTAGGATTCTTTTCCAAAAAACTCACAAGTGCTGAACAAAAGTATTCGGCTTTCGATCGCGAGCTTCTAGCAGTATACGCTTCGATAAAACATTTCAAATATTTCGTCGAAGGTCAGCAGCTTTCGGTCTTTACTGACCATAAACCTCTGACGACAGCTTTTGCATCAAAAACTGATCGCAGTCCTAGACAGACAAGACAACTTGAGTATATTGCCCAGTTCACTACTGATATCAAGCATATAAAAGGTTCGTTAAATGTTGTGGCCTACACGCTTTCCCGGGTAGAATGCGAAGAAATGTCCACGAACTCTAGCAATTTAACTGCTGACGTAACCACTTTGTCGAAGTTACAACAAAATGACGAAGAATTAAAATATCTTTTGAACAAATCAAAGCAAACAAATTCTTCGAAATTAAGCTTCAGTTTCTTATCACCAACAAATGCTAATGAAGAAATTTGGTGCGAAACGTCAAAAGGTGTAAATCGCCCATATGTCCCGAAAGATTTGAGAAAAATTTTATTCGACAACTTACATAATATCAGTCACCCAGGAATAAGAGCTACACGCAAACTCGTAGCATCCAAATATTTCTGGCCAAGTATGAACGTTGATACAGGTTATTGGAGTAAAATTTGTACGTCATGTCAACAATCTAAAATAGTTCGCCATACAAAATCACCCTTAGAGAGTTTCAAAACTCCAACAGGTAGATTCGATCATGTACATTTAGATATTGTTGGGCCTCTACCTCCATCAAACGGATATTATTACATGCTTACAGTCATTGACCGTTTCACGAGATGGCCTGAGGCATACCCAAACGTAAACTTAACAAGCTTCATTCAGTATCGGCTGCTACCAAGCTTTGGATAGATTCCTTGGATATTAATTTGTAGTGTTCTTCTTCTAAATTTATAAATAAATAAAAACATAAAAACATACGAATAAATAAAAATCAAGATCCTAGCACATCGGCAATAAGAATTTCTGAAATCATAAAAGACGGAATGCGGCGGTTTATTCCAAATCGATTAATCACTCCTAAAACTGAGCCTTGGCTCACCCGAGATGTTGATGAGGCAGTGAGGAATAAACGCAAAGCATTTAAGACGTATAATTCATATAATTCATTTCTACGCATGGAGGGATCAGTTTTTATTAATTTGTTAATTTTTTTTTATTTTTTGATCCACGGGTGTGACAACCCCGCGCACTCCAGTCCCTGTTATTGGCACATGAGTTAACGTGAGATATCACATACCACTGGCAATAGCAGTGAGATATCACTAGCCAAGGTGATATCTTAGGGGTGCTGGTGGATGAACTGTATTCAGTCAACGGTAGCACTCTCAATCTTAGCTAATGAATATTCCTTGATGCTGGAACGCTGTAGCTTGCTCGAAGAAACGAGCTTTCATATAACTATATATCTGAGCTTTAATCATTGAAAAATATACTGCGTCCCATAATCAAGGATTATGCCATTAGCTGGACTATTGGCAAACCAATTTTAGTGTTCTTCCTGCAAATTTTTAAAACAAATTTGCTTTTTATCTCTTATTTTATTTTTATTTTCCCTATCCTATCACGAAATATTGGCCTATGTCATATTTTATATGTGATAGGATTTATAGTTTAGTTGTCCATTATTTAACAAAAATATTAAAAAAACAAAACAAAACAGATTTTACGTCCATTAACATCCTTAGAACGCATGTTGTTGTGGGACCTTGGTCTGAAAAGGTTTTTATGTGTTGTTGTGACACATATTGTAATGCCTACAACACATCACATTTTAATAAAAAAAATAAAACACCTGAAACCCACAACGCCTATAAGAAAGCCAGAAATATTAGTAAATTCAAAATAGACTTGTACAAAGACGCGTTTAACCAGAAGAAAGCAAAGAAATTCGCCGAGCACCCATCTGGCTTATGTAGTTTCTTTTAGGCAGTTAAGTCAGTCCAGAGCAATTTTACACGATCCTTTATTCCAACTTTAGTTCTGAATGACATTCCCTTGAGCGACTCAAAAGAGAAGGCGCATCTTTTGGGTCGTATTTTCGCAGAAAACTCAAATATAGTTGAACCCCCATCCCCATTCTCCCACACTCATTTCCCCAGTTGTAACGATAATGAAACCAATTATTTTTCGTTGCAATATTGTACGGAAAATGCTTCTTTCTATCATTATCAACAAATCTGCTGGCCCTGACGGTATTCCACCCTTCATTCTTAAAAACTTTGCTAGACAACTAGCAAAGTAAACAACTTTTTAGTAAAATTAGCGCAGAAACAATGAAACATCTGGTCAACAATATCTGCTCTGAGAATATCTCTCTGAGAGTTGAACCTAGAACTGGCATGTCTCATGCAACTTAACTCGCTTGATTCAAATTTCGCTAAAACGTCTCATTAATAATATTTTGGAATACAATTTTTAAAGCTATTGAGACTATCGCGAAGGGTAAATAAAGTCCTATAAAAAAAACCTTTTAGTGAGGTCTTATAATTTCAAATTTTCCAAGACACTTGCACTTCATGAAAAGAGAAAACTCGCAAAGCAATATTTTCCAGCATATCGACGACTCCACAGCATTTACGTGTCCCTACATTTATACAGAAAAAAAAATTTCATTGCAACTCTTGAAAATAAAATTTATTATTATTTATTATTAATCAATCAACAAATTATATTTTCTTTTGATTAATTGGTAACAAAATTTTATTTTCAAAGTTGTTTGGAATTACAATGAAATTTGTTCGCTTTCGTCCAAGTTCTCGAAAATGTAGACATGCTTTGGAGCCCTCAATATGCGGTTTCGATAAAACACCTCTGAAACAAAATTGCAATAATTTTAGTTAAAATTTCAGAAAGAAACAAACCTTATTTCGTTTGTACAAAAAATTTACTTTAACTAAACAAGTATTTCATGATACTTGTAATTTTTAGTACAGTGTTCTGATAAAGTTTACTTAAGAGTATATACAGATTTGCACATAACAATAGTGTCATCCATTTGATTTTTTTGTAGCAAATTGGCACGAAAAATTTGATGTCTAAACAATCTACTATGTAAAACTTTTACACTTCTGTTCCTCTTCTTTGCAAGGACAAATCATCATCAGTGGAACTCGGCCCACTTTTTGCTTCAGCAGCTGGTTCAGCCCAATTTTGTAGCTCACCTGATGCAAAAACACTATAAAAAATAATACCGACAAAATTTATACATGCAGCAACCATGAGAATAGTCGACCATCCTCTTATGTAAAACTGAAATAAAAACATTTTTGAATTAATTTTTTTGTTTTGCTTTTATTAAATCAAGAAACGGTCCTTACCCCCACACGTGTAATATTGTCAACAACAATTGGACATAAAAATCCGGCCAAAATTCCAATACCATGAGATAAGCCTATTAATATACTAGCGTACCGTGGTGCTATATCTAAATGGTTTACGTTATAGCCCGAAATTGCGAGTCCACTAAAAACACTACCAAGCGTAAGGGATGTTATTGCCCCTGTCTTCAAGTGAAAAATAAATTTTTAATATTTAATTTTTTTTGGTAAGCTGCTTAAAAATTATTTACCACAGTTGTAGTTTGTGAAGCAACAAGGAAGAATATGCCTTCTACTCCCAAACCAACGCCAGTTAATAATTTTCTGACGTTCGTTGTGGATAAAAATTCTTTTTTACGTATGTAATCAGCCATCCAACCACCATATGGAACAGCTATTGTCAGTGCTAAAAACGGCAGAGCACTTATAAATCCTGATTCACTTATATTAAAATTAAATCTGTGTCTGAAGAATGAGCTACGATATAAAATTAACAGATAGAAATTCCATGAACGACAGAAGCTTGCGACAATAATTGCGTATAATGGCATCGAACGTAAAAATGAACACCATGGTATAGCAGTTTTTGTTGAAATGTTTAATTGAGATGACTTTCCCAATGAATTTTCGATAAACTCTAATTCATTAAGAGATATGGTTGGATGGTATTTCGGTTTTTCAAATACCAACCATAACCAAAATACATACCATAACAATCCCACACAACCATAAAAGTAAAATGGAGCTTGCCAGCCTACATTGTAAGCTAGTATACTAGATAATGGCATACTGATTAAAATTCCAACGTACGAACCACTAAAAGCAATTGAGGCCATTCTTGATCGTTCATATGGAGGTGCCCAAAATCTCCATAAACCATGACAAGCAGAAAATGTTAACCCCTGCAAATCAAATTTGTTATATGATTTAATGTTGTTAAAAAAATTCATGCTTTATTGTAATCACCTCCACGCATCCCTGAATCAGTCTAACTATAATAAATACGATTGGATGCAAACTTATTGCAAGAGGTAGTAATAAATTCAAAAATGACAAACACGCAATTGCAGCTCCAAAAATACGATTTGCTGGCAGTTTTAATGCTAAAATCCCTCCAGGAATTTGTGCTACAAAGTAACCCCAGAAAAAAACGCTATCCATAGCACTATAATATTCCCAGCTCCATTTGGTTGTGAAACCCTGACAATAAAATTACATTGTATGAAATTTAAATCAGTTTCATGCGTTGAAGGTATATATATGTAAACAATAGTAAATAACTAACTCACTTACCCTACTCTGATGGTGTACCATGGCTAAACCAATGTTAGATCTCATTCCAAATGTGATAACAAAACCCAAACATGTCATCAATGCAACTGTATATCTTACTGACAAAGTTGGACAGCTTGCTTTAATATATTTATCAATTGGACGTAGTTCAGGCCGTTTTGTGTCATCGGAAATCGTAGTTGAATTAACTGCATCATCATCATCAATATTTTTATTTCCACCTTGGCTATTCATTTAATCATATGCTCTGAAATTAAAAACAATGTGATAAAAATAAACACAAATAGAATTAGCTGAACCAATTTAGAAAAAGAGTTTTTAAAAATCACATGGCGTGATACCACGTGATGTGTGATACCTCAAGCTAAACGTAAGTGATTCTGACACATGAAAATTTCACAATTTTGAGGTTGAAATGATAAAGAAATTATCTGCAATTGCTCTGATCTTGTTTGGATTAGACACAACAAGATTATTCAAGGAAGACTAGAAGCTAAGTTGTCTTATTACTCCGTACAGTAACGAATAAATAGGCAACCTACAGTAAGATCTACGTCTACTGTCCAGCAATAATATGAGGGTTGAGCACAGCAGATATTAGGGTCGCAATGTTACTCAAACTAGCTCAATCTTGAGACCTCTTCATAAAACAAGTAAACAAGTATCGGACAAAACTCAATTATCGGACAAAACTCAAAACGTTATTAGACAAACCAGAGCCAAAGCATACTCAGACACCGATTTACAAATAAAACAAAAATCAAATAAACCACATAAAAAATTATATAATAGAAAAGACAATTTAACAGATTCACCTAGAAAGGAAAAACTGACGAAAGAAAACACAAGCTCGAACCATTCAAGCGACTCAGAAAACGAAAACCTAAGATATTCCGACGGAAACTCAAGTTCAGACTCAGACAGCGAGAATCAGGAAACCCATATAAAGCATAAACAAATTATTAAAACAAGAATTACAAAAATGGCATACGCGGCAACAGTAAGTGCAATGGCAGACATACCAATATTCACAGGAAAGCAAACAGCAACCGATGCAAGATTATTTTTAGATAGTTGTGACAGAGCCCTCAAAGGACTGGACCGGAAGAAAATAAACCACATTTTCTAAGTGTAGTAATTAACAAAATAAGATACCTTGCAAGTGACGCAATCTACGACATTGACAAAGAAAATTACCAAAAATTAAAAGATTTTCTAAATGATAAGTACGTAAAGCCAAAATACGAAAGGAATCACACAAAAGAACTATACAAATGTACACAAAGAGAAGGCGAAACGGTGGAAAATTACGCAGACAGATTAAAGAAACTAGTTTATGAGACAATAGCATGGTACAAGACACATTACAATCAAGAACAGTCAAAAGTTTTAATAGAGGAACTGGACAGACAAGCGTTAGACACATTTTGGAGCGGACTATCATCGTACGGAATAAAAATGTCTTTCGCTGCGAACAAACCAGAGTCTCTAGAAAAAGCAATTACCAGAGCCAAAGACATCGAAAGAAGACTGGTAGACAACAATGCCGAAGCCCCAAAAGGACAAAATAACTCAAACGAAATTATAAATAAACTAACGGAATTATTAGGAAAGACAAACATACCAAGACGGGAGGCAATCTTAAAATACTGCAGATATTGCAACCGTAGAGGCCACACGGACATGGAATGCCGTAACAAAAGAAGCAACATATTCTGTACATATTGTCGAATAAAGGGACACGAAATGTCAAACTGCCGAAACCGCCAAAGGGCACAACAGAACAACCACCAAGGCACAAGCTATAGTTACAGCAATAAAAGTAATATTTGAGGCTACAATCAGGGAAATAATCATACACCAAATAATCACGAAAACGTACAATATAATAGGGTCAACAACACACACCAAAGAGGACAAGGATACAACCGACAGCAAGTCCATAGACAAATACCAAGGCCAACAGAAAGGAAACAAAATGTACGGGTCTACAAAGAAAGGAAACTGGTAAGTCCTGTATACACCAACGTAGCCGAAGGAGATACAAAACACTACGTGGGACAGCCACTAATCGCACCTGAAGATATGCCAATCCAAGATAATTTAAACTAAATAGAGCGAATTTGTCACCCACAAATTCGAACTCAAAAATAATGCAAAATAAAGGGTATAATATCAATCCACTACCGAATTGTCCATTGATATAAAAAATAGGAGGATATCAAAACGCGAACTTACCCATTATTAAAGTACCAGTAAACATAGGAAAGAAAAAATACATAACACTATTAGTGGACACAGGCGCAGACCTGTCAATCATTAAATACGAAGAGGTTAAAAAAGGGACGCCTTACTACGCCGGAAAAGCAACCCAATTTGCGGGAATAAGCAATACAAATTTACAAACAATGGGAGTAGCACCAAGCTACCAACTAAACACAAGAAATAGTGAATGCGATTTCCACATCGTAAAGGGAAATCTCAATATAGAAACAGATGGTATTTTAGGAAGAAATTTTTTGGACAATAGGACAGTGATTGATAATATTGGTAGAAAAATTGATGTATATTTGTTTAAACCTTTCCAACATATAACCATACCATTCAATGGAAATGGTGAGGTTATTGTTAATCAACAGTGTAAACAGATAGAAACGGTTATAGCAAGCACCCCTGATCAAGGTCAAGCTGTAGCAGGTTCTGATGTTTACCCAAAAATCATAGACTTGCAAATCTATGATTGACTGTTTTTGAAAAAGGCCACAACGGATTCGCTGAAAAGTGAGGGAGTTGTGAAAAATACAAAACACACTGTTGACTGCGATATAAGTAAGGTACCTACTAATAAAGCAGAAATAATAACAAAAAAGTTGGAAAACAATAACATATTATATCAAAATGATTTACCAATGAACATAAATAAAATATATAATACAAATAATCAAAATAATAATAATTATAGGCGAGCCCCAGATGCTATAAGCCCTCAAAGAATAAATCAAAATAATAATAATTATGGGCAAGCCAACATTGCTATAAGACCTCAAAATATAAATCAAAATCAACAAGCCACAGCCGCTATTAATCATAATAATATAAGAAATCAAAATCAACAAACCACAGCCGCTATAAATAATAATAATATAAGAAATCTAAAGCAACAAGCCACAGATGCTATAAGCCAAACACAAAACAAACCCAACAAAAATAATGACGAAAATACAAACGACTCAAACGTAAGTCCACAAATAACAAATCATATGGGAGCAATAAAGAAGACAACGACCTATATTAATGCAAATTCACTCTACGAAAATTTAAATCTAAAAACCATAACAAAAAATATAACACATGAGGAAAAAACTCAACCAAAACATAATACAATTCAAACGAACAAACATATGTTACAAACGTTACATAATTTTTTTAATTTACAAAAAAACAACCAAAAGTCGTCGTACTCGCATGGCAGAAGCAGTACGACAAGTGATAATAAATCGAACTGAGGAAGATCAGGCATTAGAAAACGAACGAAACCGATTAAGAATGTCTCAAAGACGTGCAGAGGAAATAGCAGAGCGACGAGCAATGAGACTTGAAGATGCACGGTCACGAGCGCGACGGTTGCGTTTTCACAAAATAATAACCACGATAGGCTAAGAATGGCTGAAAGACGTCAACATGAAACAGCAAATCAGCGTCAAACAAGATTGCGTGGTCAGCATTCACATGAATATCCTCGCGTTGCATTCCGTTACAACCCAGCTATTAATTATAGTTCGAGCCCGCATGTTCTCATCGGCAAAATGGATGAGGTATGTCCTTTTAGCACGGTTTTGAAATTTAAAGGAGAAACCAAAGGAATGTGTTGCGCCGCTGGAAAAGTTAAACAGCCTAAGCTTAGAGAACCACCAGAGCCATTGAACACTTTACTTGGTGGTAGTACCGCAGAATCAAAACATTTCTTAGCTAACGGAAATCCGGAAATACAACTCATGCTTTCAAATGACGTCATTTGGTGCGGAAATTGTAACAGCTCCTTTTATGCCAACTTTCCAAGTAAAAGGTCAAATTTATCATAAAGCTGGTTCCTTGCTTCCGTTCTCAAACGATGAACATAAATTTTTACAGTTGTATTTCATCGGGGACAGCAATGATGAATTGAATGCACGCTGCGGAATTTTTACCGGAATAAAAAGGTCGATAATTTCCCAACTGCAAGAGCTTCTTCACGAAAAAAACGATTTAGTGCGATTATTCAAAAACAGCAATTGACATGATGCCAACTGATACATACAAAATTGTTATTCACGCTGACAAAATCCCTGCTGGAGAACATGTTCGAAGATTTAATGCTCGAAGTGGCAATTGTTATAGTTGGAGATCAATTTCAACCTAGAGATATTGTTCTGCATAACAGAAACGAACAATTGATAAAAGTTGCAGAAACTCATCGATGCTATGATGCCCTGCAATATCCAATAATTTTCTGGGATGGTGCCGATGGATATCACTTCAATATTAAGACGAGAAATCCAGTCAGTGGCGAAGAAACAAATAAAAAATGCAGTGCAATGAATTATTATTCATACCAATTAATGATTTGGCACAATGAAGACAATCACATTTTAAAATACCGTCAATTGTTTCACCAATACATCGTAGATATGTATGCGAAAATTGAAACTGAACGTTTGATTTTCATTCGTTTAAATCAGACCAAGCTTCGTTCTGAAGAACATGTCCATTTGCGAGATGCAGTTATTAATGACGGTAATTCAACTAACGTTGGTAGAGTAACAATTTTGCCATCTTCATATACAGGCAGCCCACGTCATATGCATGAGTACGCTCAAGATGAAATTGTCCAGATCTATTTATAACATTCACATGCAATCCAGCTTGGGACGATATACAACAGTGTCTACTTCCGGGGCAATCGTCGCTGGATAGGCATGATATCACAGAACGTGTTTTCAGACAGAAACTGAAATCATTAATGAATTTTATGGTAAAACATGAAGTGGGTCTGTGCGCTGCTGGATGTACTCTGTGGAATGGCAAAAAAGAGGTTTGCCACACGCACATATACTAATCTGGCTCTATAACAAAATAACATCAAATGAAATCTACGATGTAATATGTGCTGAAATACCTGATGAGGCTGTTGATAAAGATTTGTATGAAGTTTTAACAAAAAATATGATACATGGATCATGTGGTTTACTGAATCCAAATTCACCACGCATGATAGGTGGAAAATGCTCTAAAAGATATCCCCGAACGTTAGTATCCAACACAGTTACAGGTAACGATAGATATCCTTTATACAAAAGAAGATCTGAAGCAGATGGAGGTATATTAACAACCTTACATATGCGAAACGGTGACATTGAAGTAGATAACCGGTGGGTTGTTCCATATTCGCCTTTGCTGTCAAAAACATACAAAGCACACATAAATGTTGAATACTGCAACTCCGTTAAGTCGATCAAATACATTTGTAAATACGTCAATAAAGGCAGCGACATGGCAGTTTTTGGCGTGCAACCAGCAAATCGTGATACTAATGCAGTCGTGCATATCGATGAAATCACACAGTATCAGGCTGGCAGATAAATAAGCAGCAATGAAGCTGTATGGTGAATCCTTTCTTTTCCAATACATGAACGTAGTCCAACTGTTGTTCATTTAGCAGTACATCTAGAAAATGGACAACGTGTTTATTTCACATCTGCAAATGTGCAACAAATAGCTCTAAATCCACCGCATACAACCCTAACTGCGTTCTTCACGTTATGTCAAAATGACGTGTTTGCTAAAACACTATTGTATTCGGATGTACCTACGTATTACACATAGAATGCAAGTAAAAAATCATTTGAACGACGCAAACGAGGAGAGCGAGTCGAAGGACACCCTTGCATATTCAAAGAAAATACGATAGGTAGACTGTACACCGTGCATCCCAATCAAGATGAATGTTTCTTTCTTCGAATGTTATTGATAAACATGCTCGGTCCCACATCTTTTCAGCAATTGAGAGTTGTCAACGGTGTTACACATAACACTTTCCGCAGTGCGTGTCAAGCATTGAATTTATTGGAGAACGATCGTCACTGGGATATTTGCATTAATGACGCGTGCAACACGTCACATCCAAATCAAGTTCATGCTTTGTTTGCAATCATATGGACCGCCTGCTCTCCTTCATCTACAACAGAGTTATGGGAAAAATATAAATCACACATGGTGGAAGATATTTTACGTCGTATATCTACGGAAAATGCCAATATAAACATAGATTTCACAGCAGAAATTTACAACGAAGCGTTGATAATGATTGAAGATTTGTGCTTAGATATTGCGAACAAAGTTCTCAATCGATTAGGAATGCCATCGCCAATCGATCTGCTGCTTCATCTTCGTTCGATGTAGAATTGCGTCGTGAAAAAAACTATGACATGGATGATCTTTTGTCGTATGTGCAATCAAATATTCCAAAGCTAACGTTTGAACAAAAAACAATTTACGATCAACTAATGCAAAATGTTGATAGCGGGGTTGGAGGAATCTTTTTCTTGGATGCGCCAGGGGGAACTGGCAAAACGTTTCTAATCAGACTGATTCTAGCAGCAATTCGATCGCAAAATAGCATAGCTTTAGTTTTTGCGTCGTCCGGCATAGCTGCGACATTGCTACCAGGTAGAAGAACTGCTCATTCCGCTTTGAAATTGAAATTAAACATGCAATTCATTGAAACGCCCACATGCAACATTTCCAAAGGATCGGGAATGGGAAAAGTATTGCAGAAATGTAATCTTATTATTTGGGATGAATGCACAATGGCGCACAAAAAATCACTTGAAGCGCTTGATCGATCATTGCAAGATTTGCGAGGAAATACCATACCATTTAGGAAGGCATTAATATTGTTTGCCGGAGATTTCAGACAAACATTACCTGTAGTTCCCCGATCAACACCAGCGGATGAAACAAATGCTTGCCTGAAATATTCTACTTTGTGGCGACACGTAAAAAGGTTAAAATTATCTACAAACATGCGTGTTCTCCTCCAAAAAAATAAATCAGCTGAGATATTCTCATATCAATTGCTGAGAATTGGTGACGGAAAGGTGCCGGTTGATTTAACAACAGGACGAATTTTATTGCCTCATAACTTCTGCAATTTAATGTCGTCACAAGAGGAATTAATTGAAAAAGTATTTCCTGATATTCAAATTAATCATAAGAATCACGATTGGCTGAGTGAACGAATCATTCTTGCGGCCAAAAACAAAGACGTCAATGAACTTAACAGTTTAATTCTGTCTAATATTCAAAGCGAGGAAGTCACATACAAGTCCGTAGACACTGTCATGGAAGCAGATGAAGCGGTTAACTATCCAACAGAATTTTTGAATTCATTTAATCTACCAGGGATGCCACCACTGATACTGCAATTAAAAATCGGCGTGCCAATCATCATGTTGCATAATATCAAACAGCCAAAACTTTGCAATGGCACGCGACTCACAGTAAAAAAAATATTGAGCAACGTAGTAGAAGCAACAATCTTGAATGGACCTTTCAAAAGCGAAGATGTCCTTATTCCTTGCATACCCATGATACCAACGGATATGCCATTTCAATTTAAAAGATTGCAATTCCCAATTCGATTGGCATTTGTAATCACCATCAACAAAGCTCAGGGCCAAACATTGGAAGTATGTGGTTTAGATCTAGATAACGATTGTTTCTCACATGGACAATTATATGTTGCGTGTTCTAGAGTTGGCAAACCAGGCAATCTCTATATCCACACAGTCAATGGATCAACAAAAAACATTGTATACCCTCAAGTATTATGAAATAAAACATATTAAAAAGGTGAGTGTTTTGTTTTCTTTATTTCTTATATTCAACCAGAATAAGCCACTGCAACGCGTGGCCGGGTCTAGATAGTAATAAAATAATTTTATTTATGCAAATAATACAGCATCTTACTGGTACAAAAAATCTTGTATGCAATTCGGGCTAAAGCATCTTTTTTGCTTTCGAGTGATTGTTTTGTGTTGTAGAGAAATATTTATTTTCCAAAATATTATAAAGAAAAATTTGTGTTCAATAGAAAATTATATTTTCCAAAATATTATAAAGGAAAATTTGTGTTTTATAGAAAATCATATTTTCCAAAAGGAGTGTTGGCCAAACTTTCATTCACACTTACTGTTGATCTTTTTTGACAATCCATGTTACGCTGCACATGTTCATCGAGACGAGAGGTAGCTAATCTTTCGCTGGAGGAGACAGGCGTAGCGTTGAAAAATTGTGATGACTGTGGATCTAACGAGTGATGTGCATTTTCACTGGAATAATCATCAGTATCATAAGAATTTGAAAGAAAAATATTATTTTCTCTTAAACACAAAGGAAAATTTGTGTTTAAGAGAAAATAATATTTTCCAAAATATTATAAAGGAAAATTTGTGTTTTAGAGAAAATTATATTTTCCGAAATATAAAGAAAAATTTGTGTTTTAGAGAAAATTATACTTTCCAAAATATTATAAGAAAAATTTGTGTTTAAAAGAAAATTATATTTTCCAAAATATTATAAAGGAAAATTTATGTTTTAGAGAAAATTATAATTTCCAAAATATTATAAAGGAAAATTTTTGTTATATAGAAAATCATATTTTCCAAAATATGATAAAGAAAAATTTGTTTTTGAGAGAAAATAATATTTTCCAAAATATTATAAAGGAAAATATATGTTTCAGAGAAAGTTCGATTTCCCAAAATATTATAAAAGAAAATTTGTGTTTTAGAGAAAATTATATTTTCCGAAATATAAAGAAAAATTTGTGTTTTAGAGAAAATTATACTTTCCAAAATATTAAAAGAAAAATTTGGGTAGAGAGAAAATTATATTTTCCATATATTATATAGGGAAATTTGTGTTCCAGAGAAAACTATATTTACCAAAATATTATTAAGGAAAACTGATGTTTTAGAGAAAATTATATTTTCCAAAATATTATAAAGGAAAATTTATGTTTTAGAGAAAATTATATTCTCCAAAATATTATGAAGAAAAATTTGCGTTTTAGAAAATATCATATTTTTTAAAATATTATAAAGAAAAATTTGTGTTTGAGAGAAAATTATATTCTCGAAAATATTATAAAGAAAAATTTGAGTTTCTGAGAAAATTATATTTTCCAAAATATTATATAGGAAAATTTTTGTTTTAGAGAAAATTATATTTTCCAAAATATTATAAAGAAAAAATTGTGTTTTAGAGAATATTTAATTTTCCAAAATATTATGAAGGAAAATGTGTGTTTTAGAGAAAATTATATTTTCCATATATTATATAGGGAAATTTGTGTTACAGAGAAAATTATATTTTCCAAAATATTATAAGAAAGATTTGTGTTTTAGTGAAAATTAAATTTTCCTAAATATTATAAAGGAAAATTTGTGTTTTAGAGAAAATTATATTTTCCAAAATATTATAAAGAAAAATTTATGTTTTAGAGAAAATTATATTTTCCAAAATATGATAAAGAAAAGTTTGTGTTTTAGAGAAAATTATATTTTCCGAAATATAAAGAAAAATTTGTATTCTAGAGAAAATTATATTTTCCAAAATATTATGAAGGAAAATTGATGTTTTAGAGAAAATTATATTTTCCAAAATATTATAAAGAAAAATTTGTGTTTTAGAGAAAACTATATTTTCCAAAATATTAAAAAAGAAAAATTTGTGTTTAAAAGAAAATTATATTTTCCAAAATATTATAAAGGAAAATTTATGTTTTAGAGAAAATTATATTTTCCAAAATATTATAAAGAAAAATTTGTGTTTTAGAGAAAATTATATTTTCCGAAATATAAAGAAAAATTTGTATTCTAGAGAAAATTATATTTTCCAAAAGTATTATAAGAAAAATTTGTGTTTGAGAGAAAATTATATTTTCAATATATTATATAGGGAAATTTGTGTTCTAGAGAAAATTATATTTCCCAAAATATTATGAAGGAAAATTGATGTTTTAGAGAAAATTATATTTTCCAAAATATTATAAAGAAAAATTTGTGTTTTAGAGAAAATTATATTTTCCAAAATATTAAAAAAGAAAAATTTGTGTTTTAGAGAATATTATATTTCCCAAAATATTATAAAGGAAAATTTTTGTTTTATCGAAAACCATATTTTCCAAAATATTATAAAGGAAAATTTGTGTTTAAGAGAAAATAATATTTTCCAAAATATTATAAAGGAAAATTTATGTATCAGAGAAAGTTGTATTTGCCAAAATATTATAAAGGAAAATTTGTGTTTTAGTGAAAATTATATTTTCCGAAATATAAAGAAAAATTTGTGTTTGAGAGAAAATTATATTTTCCATATATTATATAGGGAAATTTGTGTTCTAGAGAAAATTGCATTTTCCAAAATATTATGAAGGAAAATTGATGTTTTAGAGAAAATTTTATTTTCCAAAATATTATAAAGAAAAATTTGTGTTTTAGAAAATATTATATTTTTTAAAATATTATAAAGAAAAATTTGTGTTACAGAGAATATTATATTTTCCAAAATATTATAAAGGAAAATTTTGGTTTTATAGAAAATTATATTTTCCAAATATTATAAAGAAAAATTTGTGTTTAAGAAAAAATAATATTTTCCAAAATATTATAAAGGAAAATTTATGCTTCAGAGAAAATTATATTTTCCAGAATATTATAAAGGAAAATTTGTGTTTTAGAGAAAATTATATTTTCCAAAATATTATAAATAAAAATTGTGTTTTAGAGAAAATTATATTTTCCAAAATAGTATAAAGAAAAATTTGTGTTTTAAAAAAAATAATATTTTCCAAAATATTATAATGAAAAATTTGTGTTTCAGAGAAAATTATATTTTCCAAAATATTATAGAGGAAAATTTTTAATTTTAGAGAAAATTATATTTTCCAAAATATTATAAAGGAAAATTTGTGTCTAACATAAAATTATATTTCCCAAAATATTATGAAGAAAAATTTGTGTAATAGAGAAAATCATATTTGCCAAAATATTATATAGGAAAATTTGTGTTTTAGAGAAAATAATATTGTCCAAAATATTATAATGAAAAATTTGTGTTCCATGTTTTAAAAAATTAAGAAAAATTGTTTTCTTGAAAAGATTTTCTTTACAAGATAAATCATAAATCAAAAATTCAATTAAAATAAAATCTTAGTTCACCATTTAAAAGATAAAATTGAGAAGGAAATACGAAATCAACAACGGGTAAGTCGCTATAGGAAGTGAAAAAACCACACAAGTATAGTAAGAATTAAAGGAAACAGCACCCCCACATAGCTGACCCATTACAATTGGCGCAGCCGGTCCTCTACTTCATTACAATTGGCACAACCGGTAGTCCACATCATTACAGTTCCACCAACAGGAAATTAAGGACTAGAAATTGAATGGACATAAATAGTAATTATTTTTGTGTTTTTATTTCAAACCAATAAAAATATTTAAATACTGTTTTTATTTGAGAAGGTAATAAAGGTAGTAGGAGAGAAGGCAGGCAATATTTTGATAGAAAACTTTCTCCCAGTCGCCCTGCTTTTAATACTGTTATGGGTCGTTTTAAACTTTTAGTACATGATGATCCAAACCAATTTTGGTGTGTTATGGTACAATATCTGCCAATTAGCGGAATACCGGACTATCGTCCAGTCGTTTTTAGCATTCTCTAATTAAAAGCACGATTTCCACTCCAATTTCGATTCATTTAGTAAAAAATTTTATAATTTGATTTCCTTCCAGTTTATTTCAATGCAAAATTTCTCTTGCAAAATGTTAATTGTGTATAAATGACGAGGTTACAGAAGAAAAATAAAAACAAAATCAATTTCACATCTAACAATATTTTTTATCCATTTTGATTGGATTATTTTTCTTGATGCCACAACTTACTCACATATGTTCACTGATATGTATCCAAATCTAAATTTACTCACCAACTAGGCTTTATTATTCCAAAACATGTAAATAATATTTCAAAAACTCGTAATTATACTAGGCTTCTGTGTTAATATGGGCACTCCACAACGAACTCACAGCTGGTTAGTTGTTAATAAAACACTTTAACATAATTTACAAATTTAAATGTCCAAAGCAATTGAAATAATAAGCACTTTTCTGGTTAAAAGTTGACTGATAAATATTTTTTCTACTCAAACAAAATTATTAATTATTGTTTTATATCGTTTTATTTTTAACCTTCTATTTCGGGGAGCACGATTCGTGAACACATTTGTGTAATAATCTTACAAAAAATGAAAAAAAATTAATTTGGAAAGATTAAAAAAACAGATTTTGTGAAAAAATTCTTATTCTTAAAATTTGATGATATAAAAAATATTGCAGAGTTGGTTTCCAGTTTGATCATAATATGAACAATAAATGGTAACTGTGATTTCGCCAACAGTTTTAACAGCGAAAAATTTTTCATTTGTTGGTTAATTGTCGGCATAAGTTTGTTAAGAAAAACAGAAATTAGGATGCAGTAACAGCTGATCAGCAAGCTCCACATCACTCTGTTTAATACTGCTTGAAAGCTAATAATTTTTATAGTATACAGAACCAGATCACGTATTTAAGTTTCAGTAAAATCGTTCCAAGAACGAAGGCAATAGTTATTACACAGACAAACGTTTTGTTGTTGAATAAATAGTGAAAAATTATATATAGATTTTGAAGTCCAAATTCAACTTTTTGCAAATCTAATCCAACCTAGCAAGATTTAATGAGAATTTTATATTTCAACTGATTAACTTTAAATTCAACTGATTATCTGACCCATGGCGACATAAAAATTAGATTTTTTTTTATTTTAATCAATTTCTTAGATAATTGGTTAACAATACACGTTATTGCGAATGATACAGAAAAAATTGTTTACAAATCTTTTATTCAGCATTTACGTCACTTTTATTTTCAGGTTTTGAATACACCCATCCCCCGCCTCACACGACACTCATTTAACACATTCCACGTTCCACTTTCCAAATCCAGGCATTCCAAAATTCAATGAACGGAAACGTTTTAACATTTCATCATACAAGAATGCTCAAACAGAAGAGAGCTATCAAAACCATATTGCCGAAACATTGGATAAATCAGAAACCATTAAAGGAGACGTCGATAAGTCATGGTATTTGCTTAAAGATGCTGTTTTAAGTGCTGCTGAGTGAATACTTGGACGACCACAGAACCACTCACAGAAGCCATGGATGGATCAAGCATGCCTTGACGCTATTTCAATACAAAAGAAATTGCTATCTGAAATGTCTACAAGGATGCAACACCAGGTTCACGAAGGAGAACTATAAACTGGGAAGACAAGCCGTTACAAAGCTATGTAAACGAACGAAGAGAGAATGGAGGAAGAGACAGTTTGAGGAGATTAAAAGCTTCAATAAGGAACATCAATCGCGTAACTTCTTTCAACAGGTTAAAACCTTAAAGGAGAGCCCTCAAACTAGAACGACTGCTATTCAAAACGAAGATAAGGAGCTACAAGTAAACCTTAAAAATGTTTTAGATACTTGGGCCACTTATTTTGTGAATCTTCTCAACTTAAGTGACCAGCAACAAGTAGGACGGCAAGCAAAGCTTATTCGTGCGTCAAAGGTACAGGTAGACGAATCAACCAAAGAGGAATTCAAAGCGGCGCTGTCAAAATTAAAACGCCATAAAGCACCTGGTACCGACGATATAACAATCCTTTTGCTGAACAACTGTTTGGAGAATATTAGTGTGGTTTCCGGCAGGGCCGAGGTAGTACCGATGCACTTTTCTCGATAAGGATGATTTCGGAGAAGTGCCGAGAGTTCAACACACCTGTGCATCAACTCTTAATTGATTTCAGGCAGGCCTACGACTCTCTCGAACGAGAGACTCTATGGTCCGCTCTGGTATCAATGGAAACTCCCCGTAAACTGGTATCACTTTGCAAAATAGCAGTACAGAACTCTTAATGCTGTGTACGAGTAGAGAACGCAATATCAAAGTTTTTTAAAGTCGACTCCGATTTTGGAGCTCCACCTATACATAAAATCCTTGCGGCGATAAAACGCCCGGGACAAAAAACCATGCAAAAAATTGGAAAATAATTGAGTTTCAAAATATGATAAAGCATGCTTAATCCCGATCTACTCCGCCGTTCACTTTCACTTTCACCGCCAAACGACCCGATTTATATGATTTTAATTCTATTTGGTTTTAAACTGTTTTTTTAATTGAGACTTTCACATGCATACATCTACTCAAAAATTTAATTATTAATTATTTTTTGTAACATTTTTAAAGAATATTGGCTATTTTTTGATTCAATTTTTTGCCACTTCTGAAATTTTCAATTTCCTTAGTCAACATGATGCATAGGGTTGTATAATTATTCATTTCTATATTAATTTTATTTGACTCGCTTCTGCGAGCTTGCAGACCTTCGATCAAAGATAGACCACCCCCCCCGTGGGATTATTGTTCTTGGGATTCTTATTTCTGGGGATTTTGTCGCCGGGCCTTATATCCTCAGGGGATTTTGTCACCGTGCCTTATGTCCTCAGGGGATTTTGTCACCAGCCTTTATGCCCTCAGGAGATTTTTCGCCGGGGTTTTGTCGGCGGGCGTTTTTTCGCTGGAGATTTTACGCTGGGCCTTATGTTGGTAACCTACCCAAAAGAAGTTTGGCGCCCTGTCAGAATCCATCGAAAAAAATTCTTGATATGTCGTTTAAAGCTGAAGTAGTCATAATGGGTAATTTTAATGCTCAAAACAACTCGTGGTTCCTTCACTCTGCTTCTCGGAACCGTGAAGGTTTGCTGAGCCGTTTGCATAAATCAACTTACTGACTCAGTCAGGCGGTAAACCAACTTGTATTCCTGACATTAGGAGTCGAACAGTGGGATTTTTTGTGCAATAAGTAATTTTTTCGACATATAAAATTTAAAAATGTAATGATGCAGTTTTGTAGAAAATTAATTCAGTATGAAGAATCCATAAATTGTATCCCAAAAAAATGTTTATTTGTCTTTGGAATAATGAAGTAAAGTCACATGTAAATTTTGGTCCAAAATATTGAAAACTGTTTACGCACTTCTATAGTGTTTGTACGTAAGATAACTTTATTGCTCTAATTGAAATAGTGATTATTTTCAAATATAGTCTTTTCTGCGTATTTAAAAAAAAATCTACAGTTCGCTCATATGGTTTAAAAGATATGATAGAATAAAATTTGTTCTATAATGTGCCGTGATTGCAAACTTCCTTGGAAGAAAAAAAGGGTTGCTCGGTCGTGCTAGGTGCTCCCGCTATAATAAAATGGAAGGAAAGACTCCATACTATCAATTAAAAAAAAAAAAGAAGGCAGTGTTAAGGACTGCCGACAGAAGTGAAAACTTAAATCTGTGAAATGGCTGTGTTTTTTGTCTGTCTTCCAATTATTGTAGCATTGCAAATTAAAATTTCAGAATGTTTAAATTAAAATCATTAAAATTATTCTGGGTTTCACATCTATCAGCATTCCAAGCAACTATTATATACATTTTTATATCTTCTATAACAATAATAATAATAATAAAATAAAGTGTTTGTCTGTCTGCGTGCGCTCTCCAGCGAAATCTGTAGCACACAGGAGTCTGAAATTTTGCCAGGAGAAGGCCATTAACAGGTACTAATGCACCTCGGAGCCGAAATTTTAAAATTTAATTTATTTTTTTGAATTAATAATTTAAATTTTCCGAATGGTTAAATATATGCCTAAATGTCTATTATATTTTATACATAAATTATTCAACTTTCACTCAGTTATCTTTGATCGATTTTTTTTCCGCAAAACAGAATTACCATTCAAATGGAAAATTAAAGTTGACAAACAAATTCATTTAGATGAAAATTATATACATTTATATATCTATTATATACATACAATTATATGCATCCAACACATTACGTTGCAAATAATATTTCTAATTAACAACACTCATGTTCTTGGTTTGGTGTATATACATATGTAATACATATTTCATTTGCTTTATATATATATATATATATATATATATATATATATATATATATATATATATATATATATATATATATATATATATATATATATATATATATATATATATATATATATATGTTATACATGTTCAAAATGTAGAAAATGGGCGTTTCTTTTCTTCTTTTTAGAAACAATGATGCAGCAAGTTTTTGCAATGGAACCGTTGAATTGAAGAATAGGATTATGAACAATACTACCAAAGCTACAAGTTGAAAGTGTTTTACTTATTAAGAAAAATAGGCGTCCCTATTAATTTCAAAAAGAAACAAACCATGTAGGTTATTTAAAGAAATCGGTAAAATATATGCAAATATGTTAACAAATGAAGTGATTTGACTGGTTTTAGATTAGTATATAAGTCTGGATTTATAAATGATATTATTCTGATTATTATTATTTTCTGCACACAAACTTTTTTTTAGGCGGAGCAACGTACGCTGGATCCTGCTAGTTTAAAATAATCAAAACATATCATAGAAAAATTTGCGTCTATCAACACCTTAGAAAGCATGAATGGTTGTGGGACCTTGTTCTTAAAAGTTTTTATGTGTTGTTGTGACATACCTTGTAATTTCTACTACCAAACACATTTTATTTTTAAAAAAAATAGCGTATCATCAAAGAATATTCCATAACTTAGAGTAAGGGATGGTATAGTTGATTGAAAATACTTCATCCGCTAGCACCCCTAAGATATCACTTTGGCTAACGAGATTGCACTGCTATTGCCAGTGGTATACGATATCACAAGATAACTTATATGCCAATAGCAGGGACTAAAGTACGCGTGGTTGTCACACCCATAGATCAACAATTTTAAATTTTACAAATCTTCCTGCGGAAAGCTAAGTTAATTAATTGGTATTAATGTGCATTGTTGCCGTTTGTAAATCACTATCGGCTAAGTGTCACCATTTTTAATTATTTTATTTATCATGATTGCCATCCAGGTTTAATCATACATAAGCTATGCTTCTTTATATAGAATTTATGCGAAACCAACAATTTTGATATACAAATGAAATTGTTTCAGGTTATACTATCTTTCCTACGTTCAATATTTATTTGGCATGATGACTAGAATGCAAATTGCAAGACAGTAGCAATATAACTTTAAAAAATTGCATTATAGATCAATTTTTATTATTTTTATGAATTCATGAATAAAAAATAATAATTTTAATGGTATTTAATAAAAAGTAAAAAAAAAAACAATAAAAAAAATGTACCAGTCCAGGAATTGAACTCACGATCTACAGAACAACAGTCGAGCGCGTTATCCACATCGCAATTTCAAACGTTAAGAAATGATGGATGTGTTTCATATTTAAAAATATTTTCCTGATTTAAAATTTGGCAACGCAAATATATAGATTTTAGTCCATATAAAATTTTGCAACGCGGCTAAAGAAGTTTTCACTTCAAAAAGGTTAAATAATTAATAATCTTTTATAAAATCATAAAATTTGTCTCCAAATTCATAAAATTTTTAATTTTAAAAAATTACAAAAGATGAAAAACGTGATCTACGCAGGTGGAAAAGTCGAAATTTGAACTTGATCATTTTTGATTTTCCCGAAACTTGGCATATAAGTAGTATGGACAAAATAAAAAATACGACTTATTTTAAAAATTTTTTAAAGTGCATAGTTTGAGCATAGGAGGCATCATGCACCCCAACATGCATGAAAAATGAAAATTCTGTCAATCCGATGTAACTTTGAAATTAAATTGCTCAAGAACAGCCATACTGATTTTATCAAACTTTTTTTTGTTTCATAGATGATTAATTAGTCGTTTGAAAAAAAATTAATTAATTGTTTTTATAATTAATTTTTAAATAAAAATATTGAAAAAACTTTTTAAAGATGGCGCTAGGCTCAAAGATCAATTGGATTTTAATTAATTTTTTTTCTGAAAATAGTTCTATCCTTACTGTAAAATATATCAAATTTACAAAGAGGCCGAAATTCTTGTTCTTGAGATAGTTAATTTCAAACATTTTTAATACGGCTGAAATTCGAATTTTTCTTCATTTTTTCAAACAACTTCCATTAACAAAAAATTTTAAAATCAATTAATTTTTAACTTTTTTTATTTTTTAAATATAGTTCTAACCTTCCTTTAAAATATATCAAATTTACAAAGAGGCGTTTGTTCGTCTTCTTGAGATATTTAATTTTAAAGATTTTTAGTCAGTCTAAAATTCTAATTGTTCATTATTTTTTCGAACAATTTTTATCATCAAAAAATTTTAAACACTGAAGTTGTGGGAAAAAATATAATATGGGTTATATGGGCGGTGAGTGGTGGGCGTTAATTGAGGTAATAAAAGGCTCTGTGCCAATTTCAAAAACTTTGGGCCAAAAATAAATTTTGGGTTCTATGGGCGATGGGTAGTGGGCGTGACCAATTTTGATGAAACTTTATATTTTTTTTAATTGAGCTAACCAAACGCTCAGAGCAAAATTTCAACATTCTACGAGCACTCAAAAAAAAATGTTTATATTCCTTTTTAACCGTAGCTGTATTTTCTAAATACTCTATCTTCCTTTTCTTTAATTCTGTTTCTTCCATTTCTAATTGCCGTTTCTTTACCGATAATACGGAAATAGGGGAAAATGGTGTTATTTCTTTTAGCGCAAAAGGCATTAGCTTCCTATTATTGTTTACCCTCTTTCTTAGAACTTTCGGTATAATATAACAAGCAGATACCAGTCCGAGCTCCTGGATGTCGATATCTTCCGGGATTGTGCTAGACAGTGTGGAAGACCGGGATCAGGTATACAGGTTATTATGTGTCAATATTCCAAAAGAAGACTATGAGGTAATATGTAAACTTAATACTCAAATTAATACATATTTTGATTTAACATTTTTTCTTCTATTTACAGATTCATCTTCTTAATTGCCCTGATCGGGTGGTTTGGAAAGAAGTATTTGATTAACACGCCTCCACACCTTTTTTCCTACTAAGAAAGATAATTAATCTAAAAAGTTAATCGACACAAGTCGTCCAACACAATTCACATTTTGGGTAAAGAAAAACTAAAATTACAAATAAAAAAATTCTGTTTTCCTACACATTATTTTTTCCCAATCTCAAAAGAATTCTTAAAACAAAACAATTAAATAAAAACATCTAATCGAAATAAAAAAGACACCAACAAAGATTCAAATTTAAAAAAAAAGATAACAATAAAAAAGATTATTTTGCAATAATCTCAACACATGTGTTCCAATGAAAAAAATCAAAATCTTACTTAATTATTTAACGTAAAAGCCAAGTGCCGCGAATAATCACTTCATGTATGATACTAGTCTATTTTGTCTTATTTTCCAAACGAGAAAGTCCAATAATATTTGCAAAATAAAATTTGAAACTAGGTTAACATGCAATTGTTGTTTTACAGTACAATCAAAAATAATAAAACATCTGGACAAAGATAAGACATAAAAAATTAATTTTTCATACAACATAAAAAGATACGAGGCAAAAAATAAAGAAATGCGTTTTGTTGTTGCTTTTTTTTATTCATTAAATTCATTTTATTCGTAAAAGTTAAACGACCCCCGCAGAGATTATTTGCAAAATAATCATACATTAGTCATATATTTACATCGAAAAAAAAATCAATTAGCACCTCATGTATATTTTTTCTAATTTTGCAAACGAGAAAGTCCAATAATATTTGGATTATTTACTCGAGACACCCACCCAAAGCTCTCAAAAGCCCTACACAAATAGCACAACGTAACCAATCAATTACATTTTCAAATTATTTTTTTAAATTTTTTTCTTTTGGGTCAAAATCATAGATTTAGTACTCACTTTGAATTAAAGCACTGTTAGTCACATTGGATAAACAAGTTACATTTGACTTCCATTTCCTCAGGCTGAATCCTCCTTGTTGTAAAATATTTGTTAATTTCGTTTTGAGAATGGTTGCTTCTTGAATATCCTGTGCGCCATAAAATCTTCGACGTAGAAATCATTTAAAATATGATCTTAGATTGTGTCATCCGCATCATCATAAGCCAATTGTTGTAGTGTTCGTATAGCCAAAAATGCAGAGAAAGCAAGGCCAAAAAATACTCTGCTTAGTTTATAGTGGCGGATCTGTTTATTAGGATTTTATCGCCAAACGACACGTTGATATTCAGCGTCATCAGTGTCAACAATTATTTGGCGATACATATTTTTGATGTCAGCTGTCACCGCAGTTCTATGACCTCTAAAACGCATTAGAGTTGACCATAGTGTAGGTTGAATAGTTGGTCCTACTATTAGTTTTTCGTGCAGCTCTATGTTGTTTGCTAAGTTACGTTCCATTGTAAAATATCGTTGAATGGCAATATTAATTGAATTTCGTAATTCTTGAGAAGATTTCTTACACGGAAGTTTAACAATATAACAGCCATCTTTTTGTCTGTTGTGAGTTTGTGTATAAAATTCTTCACATGCCAAATCTTCTGGGAAGCGATTGTTGTGCTGATAGAGGTCTTCTATTTCCTAAAATTTGCGTAGCTAATCATCAACATCTATAGCTAACTGTAAATTTAATTTCAGGTAAGAGAAGGAATTATCTTCTTGTTGTATATGAGGTTGGTCAGATACAATCCAACCAAACAGTGTCTCGTGTAAAATGATGGAGTTAATCTGTTTTTTCCACTTTCTAGAATTGAAACGACTTTATCCGCTCCCAATAAAATATCTATAGGTGGCGGTTTATGATACTGTGGATCTGCTACTGTGGCTGATACTGTGGATTTATATCAACAGTCACGTGTGCCCATGCTTGCTTAGATTCCTCATCAAGTTTTTGAATTAAAAGAATAATTAACCAGGGATCACGTTCTTCAGCTCGTTGATCGAGAACCTTCTGTCCACGGATGACCTCATCTGAGACATCAGACATATGACGAAGTGATTTTGAACAACTCTGTCTTACGTTTGGCTGTTCGACAAATTGTTTTAATAGATTATGAACTACTTGTTTTGGCTTGTCATATCTGTTTTTTATCTTATCCCAAGCTTTATCATAATTAGCATCAGTAGTAGCTAAATGATTGATTAACGGATAAGCATCTCCCACTAGCAGGCTTTTAAGATATTGTAGTTGTTAAATGTATTGATGCTTCGTACAGATCGCGAAAAGATGGAAATTCCACGTAATTGCCACTATTTGTTGGAATGTTAGCTCGTGGTAAACGTACTTCGGTTTCTCTTTTTGTAAAATTAGAGACTTCATTTAAAAAGTGACTTTGATTTAGCATGAGATCTCCCATAGTATACTTCCTTTCTTCAGCGGTGCTTTGATTTTCTAGCATTTTCTCAAACTTAAACAATTGTTGTATTAGATCGAAATGATAAGTCTATATCTTGTCTACTAATTCTGCGTTGGCTTCATCAAACTTGCCGTTTAACGATTTTTCCAGGCTTTGAAATTCTCTCCACTGATCTTGCAACAGAGCAAACGTCGCCCTCACATCAGTAATTGAGGTTGCATACTAAAACCCAAAACTGAAACCTTTATTTGTTCTAATGTTCTGGAAAATCGTCTAACAGCTCTATTTTCAGCCATTATTCGAAGAGATCAATAAAATTGAATAAATCAGAAACTTTCTGTAAGAATTGATTCACTGTTCTGCTCTCTTAATCACACGCTATCACCGTTTCTTTCACTTTGATTTATAGTAGTAGTTTGCTGATGTAGATTATTTGACACGAAGGACCATTGTTTAATGTTGAATTCCTCGCCTTTGAACCAGAGTTGCAAATTGCGGGTTTTCTAAGATCCGGTTCACTTTATGCAATACGTTTTGAATTTGAAGTTGTTAGGTAGATGTTCGGGTACAATCGTAGATATTAACAATAATTATTTTTTATATGTTGTTTTATTTTATAATTAAATTGAATTGTATTTTACAAGTTTAGATCACAAAATCCGAACAAGAAGTAATATATAGAAAAACTTTTTTTAAAAAACAAAAAATATTATTCAAAGGAAACATGTTCAAAAAAATAAGAAAGAAATAACGACATCTATTATCATAAAGGAAAACTCTGACATATGCTGACATGTATATTAAGCATGACCAGATATGTATGAACAATTTTCAAACCATCTTTTTCTTCGCTCCCACCGGCTAATTATGTTCCATTTGACTCGAATATGAATTATATCAAGTTTTATTAAAATCGGAAAATAATTACCCACCGCGCAGTGGCGTCGAAGATAAGAAAATGAGCAGAATAATAGGATTTTTTATGTTTATCAAATATAGTTATCTTAAAACATAATAAATCTCATAATTTTGATTTTTTTTATTAAAAGCTAATAAATTAACGATTCTAACGAGCCTAAATATGTAGAAATCGATCTTAGAAAAGCGATTTATCTTAATTTTTCTTCTTACATATACGAAAACTCACTAACTCATAATAATCTTTTTTCAAAGAAAAAAATTAATTTTTATGGTTAAATTTATAATAATTTTTCATTCAAAAGTAACATTTTTCCAAAAGAAATCAATAAATTAAATTAGATTTATTGTGTGATGGGTATTTGCATCTGTAGTTTTCGACCACCTGAATGGTGTATTGTGTACCTTCCTCGTCTTTAGTTAGAATGCTGTTGTATTCCGTGTCATCAACTTAACATCGAGTTCGGCGGAATCATTAACAACATGCAAACTTTGGCAAAACAACGTGATTTTGATGAAATCCTCATTCCGATGGGTCATGCGTAGCAAAAAATCAATACAAATTCTAAATCGATTAAAAAAACTCTGACTTTTTTATGTGACAAAATCACTAATGTTCTTATTAGCAAAAAGTTGCATATGTTTGACTGCGTCAAAATCTTTTTTGCGAGTTCGGGGTGCGATAGGGATGTCTCGTGCTGGGACCTCAAGGTTTTGCACCATTTTTCGTTTTTCATCAAACGAAATATCTGGGTTGAAAAAAGCCAAGCTAATATTTGCTTCCGTTAAATAGTGAAGATGATAACAAATTTTGCTCAACATTTATTCTGAAACTCTTTGGTCAATTTTGATGAAATCCAAATCCTGATATGCGGCTGCTGTTCCATCTATGCATTTGAATCAAATTTTTACATACAACATAATCAGAAAAATGCAAACGTCTCGAAAAAATGCAAACGGCGTGACTTGTCGGACCTGGGCGTTTGAATTTGTAATTCTCAATGGTTTCGCCAAGAAAAATCAATGTAACTTCCAAAAATTCTTTATATTCGCTGCGTGGGTGTGATTTTTCAAACTCTTCATGACAAAAAATTACTAGAGCTTCTCACGAGTGTTTTGAGTTTTGTTTCCCAGTTTTTTGTCTGATATTCCATTTTTGAACATTGTTGGAGTAATTTTACCATCGTGCCATGCCTTCTGAAATTTGTTGAACAGATAAACATTGGGTGCTGCAGTTTATCCAAATTTGAGATCATAAACAGCTCGTAGTTTAATCTCCTGTATGTGATGACGACATGGGAATCGAATCAAGTTGTGGCCAATCTTTTTTTACACCTTTTTATGGTCCAGTGTTACTTGATGTCGTGTCGTAACCCATGGTTTCGACTTTATCAGTAAGATCCCATTCTTCAAGGCATTCACATATCGCATTCGCAATCGATAAGCCGCTCCCTTCTTTGCATTATGGAACCGTTAATAACTTCTCAATATTACCAAATGTTACTATGGTTGGCAAACGATCTACTTTACCATGTCCAGTTAATTCTGCTAGCAATGTATCCAAAAAAATTTGTGTTACTCAAACAAAGTCTAAATCTAACATAAAAATTTATTTTTTCTGAATTTTAGCAGAAATTTTTTTTTTGGATTTAAGAAGAAGAAATTCGATAAAAACGCTTTCCTTAGATCGATTTCTACATACTTAGGCTCGTTGGAATTGTAAAGTAATTACTTTTTAATAAAAAACTCGAAATTATGAGATATATTATGTTTTAAGATGATTATATCTGATAAAAACAAAAAATCCTATTATTCTGCTAATTTTCTTATCTTCGACGCCACTGCGCGGTGGGTAATTATTTTCCGATTTCAGTAAAACTGCATACACTTCATTTTCGAGTCAAATGGAACATAATTAGTCGGTGGGAGGGATAAAAATAACAACTTCATAAGTAAGGTCATGTCTAATGTATATGTTTATAAATTAGGAAAAAATGAATTAAATTATTAAATTAAAAAACAATTAAATAAAACACATGTCATCAAATGTCACGATATATGATATGAGAATCAACATTCTATGTCCATAAAATATAGATAAAAACAAATTTTATTTGTTATCATCAGGTGTAGGACAACAAATTTAATAAATATAGAAAAGTTCAAGTTGATAGCCTTTATAGTTTGTGATTTTAAATTGATTATGTAGAAATTCGGTCGGACACCGAAGTCTCACCAATAGGGTATCGTTTTTACTTTTTCTAAGTACGGAACCTTAAAACTTAATGTGTTTTTAGTATTTTATGAAATAGGAACATCATTTGTATTTAGTGGTTTTCGTCATGTTTATAAAAAGCAATTATTGTTAGATTCCCAATTTGGGATATGTTGTATTATATATGCGATTGCTTTAAAATCGCGTGAATGTTTGAACCAAATAACGAAACACAGAAATAGATATCAAATAAAATAACAGACTATGTGAAAAAGATCCTTAACAAATAACACCAACCGATGGATCCAACAGAGAGATTTTTACCCAAAACAATTTTAAATTTTAAAGACAACGCTATATGATTGACGCATTACAAGAAAAATAACTTCCCACACAGCCATTTCACTGCCAAACAACTACAAAAAAATATAGAACGATCAAAATCCAACCCAAAAACAGTTGTAGATTAATAATATACTTTTTATAATAAATATTATTAATTATTAACAACCGTTTTTGGTTTAAATAAAAAAAAATTAACATCATTATATAATTTATTTATTCAATTAAGTTAATTATATATATACTTTTTGGTAACATTTAAATATCATTTGAAAATTTTTAATCATCTATTTATTTATGTAATTTTAATACAAAAATTGAAAAAAAAAAAAAAAAACAAATCAACAAAAATGTTTCGCAAATCAATTAAAACAAAATTATATAATACTACGTAAAAAAATTCGACTTAATTACAAACTATAAATAATTTTATTAATTTATAATATTTCTTTTTATATCTATTAATTTATTCAGTTAGTAATAAAAAATAAGTGAAATATTTACAAATTTTAATTAATTATTTTCGGATTTTTAAGGAAGGAAATTTCGAATTTATAAGGGAGGGTGAAACTATTAATTATTATTAATTTTTATAATATTTTTTTTGTATTGAATAAATTATATTTCACCCTGTTTTTTTTTTTTGAGCACTAAAATTGTTTTTAATATTCTATAATTATGCAAACCAGTGTTAGAAGTGTTAAGCATAAGATAAGATTAGGACATAAAGAATTAAAATTAAAATTTATTATGTTATACGCATATATTACAATAATTTTTATATAATATATTAATTATTTATATTATTAATAATAAGTTACTAGATTATTATTGCATTTTTTTTGGAATTTTTAGTAAATTGAAAAGTATATTTTGAGAACTGATAATAAGATTATTTAAATTACAAAAACAAATTGTTTAATTTTAAATTTAATTCTGATTCAGGCACCATTTTTGTTCATTCAAAATAATATAAATAAATATTTCAACATCCAACATTCACTCTTTATTACATCTACGAATCAAGTTGAAAATTACATTTAAAAAGAATTTAGTACAAGAAGGAAAATATAAAATAATTAAAAAGAAAGGAAATTTTTATTATTTTTTATTTAAAGCAAAGGTGGAATATACAAACAAATAATAATAATACAGTATAGATAACACTAACAATATTTTATGTTTTATGTAGAGGTAATTTTCTCCAACATGTTTTGAGTTCTAAACTATCATCAAAGGTATTTACTCTCTCTGAGAATTTTTAAGAAAACAAAACATGGTATATAAACATTTTTAAACATTTTCTTCTACATAAAAGGTATAAAAAAAGTTTAGAAAGAAAAAATTAAAAAAAATTACAGCAAACGCTGTTTAATTTTAAATAATTACATATCTACTGAACCTTGTGCATTATTATTTTCAATATAGTACCGTCCGTAGCTTTTTGAAAAATATCTACAAGTTTCTTATCTTATTCATTCATTTTATATTACTATTATAATGCAAAAGGTTAAACATAATTTATTTAAATATATTACATAAATTGTTTATTTTAATTCTAATTATTTTTGTTTTCATTTTTATTGTCAACACAGCCTTTGAGAGTGAGTACACCTCAAATTATATTTACTCCTTAATTTAATTTTTTATTAGTCACTTTCATATTCAATTGTCACAGAAAGCTAGCACAAATGATGATGTGGAAATGTGGGCGAAACAGGATTTTTGATTCGGGATGACAGCTACTCTGTTGCAAAATCAAGATTAGTTCACGGTAAACAGAACAAAGTAATGTTAGCAGCATGACTTATGATAGATTATCACATCGGCCACAGACAGCCCAATCACATAAATGATTGATTAGGAAATTCTTTAAAACGTTCAATCTATACTAAAAATATTAACAAATAATGAAATGAAGATAAACTAGCAACACAATAGATAGTGAAAATATACATATCCTGTTGGATAAAAGATATATAAAGAAAACTAATTTGAGCTATTTGGAAAATACTTGTCACCTCCATTGTGTCGAATAGAGGTCACCCTCACATCACAGTCCCCACGCTTGCTTTTGCTGCTATGTTTGAGCTAGAGATAAAGAAACAAATTCTGAACAGCTGATGGCGATCCCGAAGAGACCCGATGCCATGCAACAAAATGGCGCCCAAACAGGGACCATTCTAAAAGTAAAAAAATGTTTTTTTCAAAAACATAGAACGAGAATCAAAAATAATCTTATGAGATCAATTTCCATTACTGGACCTATAACTCCGTATATATTCCAGAATGGCGCCCAAACAGCGCCCGTACTACTTTTTTCGACACATTATCAACAAATAATAACTAATCATTAACATAATCATACAACACATACATACACACAAGCACTCTTACGAACATCAAAACTGTTTTGATTTTTTTTTTTTCAATATTCTAGCACTATAATTAATTTTATTACTTTTACTTATATTATTTTAACTAATTTAAACTTATTTTTTTAAATCAATCACAATAATTTTTATCTAAATTTTAATTTAAAGATTTTATTTTTATTATGAAATTGAGAAGACTAACAATTTAATAAAAGGACAAATATAATTTATAGAAATCGATAATGTAGATAGATTATCGGTAACAAAACAAAATTAGTGGAATAATAAAAAACAAAAGGGGTAATAGGGTTATGAAAAATGGAAACTTGGTAGAAGGAATAGAAGAAATTTAGGTAAAATTATTTTAACAATAATTAAAAATATCAATAAAAATTTTATAATTAAACTCAACAGTTTTATATTACAATATAATTAACAATAAATTAAATAATCGATATTTTTTTTTATAACAATTTGATGATATGTTATTCTGATTTCTATCGGTTGTTTTAATAATTTAATTTTTTTTTTTAACAAATTTCTTCTCAATTTCAAAATAGTTATATTAATTAAAAGACTTTAAATTAAAAGTAATAAATTATTAAATTTTATATAATAAATAAATTTATAATAAATCTAATTATAATATAATGCAATAATTACCCGACCTGAATTCTTAACATTTTAGAATTTAATTTAATAATGAAAATTTACAAATTTTTGCCATAAGTTGAATAGGGGAAGGTCTAAGACGATGTGGTTTGTCAAATCAAGTAAAAATTTACAACAAGACATGATGACATCATTTTATGCTTTAAGTCCTTTTCAACTTAGGCTTTGTTCTAGTTATTTAAAACATTTACATTTATAATATTATTTTTAATTATTTAATCGATTTGATTTTATGAAATTTCATGTGTTAATAAATAATTAGTGAGTTTGAAAAATATATTGAGGAATTTAATCTGGAAGACTAATCTAATTATTGCTATGGTTCTGGTTTGAATATTAAACAAACATTAAAAACCAAAAATGTTATTGTTTTTTAATTTATATTTAATTCCTATAAATAATTTCATAAAATCAAATCAAAATTTAATTTTACATTAAATATATATAACAATCAACTATTATGTTAATAAGAAAATTGACGCTTTTAGTATTTGTTTTTTTTTTTTAATTTAAATGTTATATTTATAATTTTGTTTGTTTATTCTCAAAATACTGTGCATAAATAACAAATGCTATATATATAATTTTTCCGTTACTTGGAATTAAATTAAAGTAAATAAATTTGTAAAGTAAAAACACTTAGTAGAATTTTTTTTGTTATATAGTTATTAGTTTAAACTGTTTTTTTTTTGTTTGTTTCCTAAAATTTAACCTATCTAATTTTATAATTGCTTAAGCAGGGTTAATTTTTGTTTGACTTAAATTTTTGTTTTTTTTATTTATTTATTTATACATATTTATACTATTATTTTCTTGAATCGAGAACGTTATTTAGTGAAGAAGATAATTTAAAAAAGATGATTATATGAAGTCATATTTTATATTTAATTCTTTATATTTTAAATTATCTTGTTCGACATATTTATATAAATTAATATTTTTGATGCAATAATAAATTTGTTTCAATAAACAATAATTCCACGTAAAATGCTAAGAATATAAAAAAGCAAATATAATTTGAAAATTTGTTTTAACATTATGGAATTTTGGTTGAAATAAAAATAAAGGAAATAATTATAACAGCATATTTTATTTAAAATTAAATCGGTTTATATTGATTGAAACCGATAGGATGTAAATGGCGCCGAAACAGAAACCTCAATTTGTAGTATACTGAGATATGAAAATTATAAAAAAGTTTTTTGTATTCATAAGTGTAATGTCAGTTCTTGATGTTCATCAAATATATTAGTATAACCTTCCTTGTATTCTATTATCTATGTATTGTAACTTTGCTTGTATTTTGATTATCGAGGCAATGAAATAATAAAAAAGAAAAATACATAAAATTGAACATGCTTAGAAAATTATTTAAAGTTTATATGAATAACATCAAATAAGTCTTTTATTAACATTACATGGTGTCAGGTGTGGCAAATATTTGTTTAATTGTAAAGTATATGTGGAGAAATAAATTCGCTAAAACGAAAAATATTATTAAAGCTGAAACATAACCTCAAAAAAATTAAATCGAAAAAAAAAATTATGGCAAATTTTTAGATTTGTTCACCAAATGAGTTTGATTTTAATAATCCAGGAGAGTGGCCAAAATGGTTAAAAAAGTTTGAGAGATTTTGCTCAGTAAGAGGGGTGGAAAAGAAAGAAGATTCTGCACGAATTGATACATTATTATTTTATTTGGAGACAAAGGCGAAACATTTAGGGTATACCAAAAGGACAGTAAAATGACATTGAAGAAAGCAAAATCAGCTGTGCGTCATTCGGAAATGGTGGATGAACAAAATAAACAACTACATCCAGAAAATAAATTGGTGGAGGCAGTGTCAAATTTAAGATTAAATTATCGTCAACCAAACTATACTTATTGTCATTCTTCGGGTGGCAGAAGTGAGCGATTTAAGTATAAAAGTAATACATGCGTAAAGTGCGGAGCTATATCATAGATGGTTTCAATGTCCAGCAAATAAAGTAAAATGTTTAAAATCTAATTAATTGGGACATTATCAAAGTATGAACAAAAATAAAAAAATTAATGAGATTGAAGAAAAACAAGTAAGCGATGAGACAGAAGAGAAGAATTATATGGGGCAAGTTGTGTTGGAAGTTAACAACAGTAAATGGAATGTTGATATTTTTATCCAGAACTTTGCAGTGCAGTTTAAAATTGACACGGGGGCTGATGTCACTATTATTGGGAAAAAGTTGTGCGAAAAAATTAAATTAAATATTGAACCAACGTATAAGAAATTATTTGGTCCAGGAATGAATGAGTTAAAGGTGTATGGTTGGTTGAGAAGAATTAAAAATTGGTAACAGACAAAGCAAACAAGAGTAGTATGTAGTTGATCGACAGGAAATTCCATTACTAGGTCGGCCAGCTCTAGAAGATTTGGGAATTGTGGAATTATGTGTTTATGACGTAGATTCAGTGGAAACAAAGAACCTTGATGATTTTAAGGAGATATTTTAAGGTTTGGGATAACTGGATGAGCCGTATGAAATAAAACTTGAAAAAAATTATAAACCATATTCTGTTGATTGTCCAAGGAGAGGGTCAGTGCCGTTGTTAGCACTATTTAAAGCTGAAATTGAGATGTATACTGAGTTGAATAAATTCGTTAAACGAGAAAAATTACAGCTTCCATCAGTCGAAGAATTGTTTGCAAAATTAGGGACCACTAAATTATTTTCCATCCTCGATGCTTCAAGAGGGTTTTTGGCAAGTTCCCTTAAAAGAAGAAGGCAAAAAGTATACAACCTTCATCAATCCATTTAGAAGATTTTTTTCAACCGTTTGCCATTTGGAATTAACTCGGGACCAGAACATTTTCAGAGCGGCAGCAGATCCTAGTTGGAATCGAAGGCGTAACTAACCATGCAGATGATGTATTAATATTTTCGGAAGAGGAAATTCAACATAAGAAAATACTCTTAAAAGTGTTCCAAAAACTCAACGAAGTTGGCATTACACTCAATGAACAAAAATGTAAGTTTTTTCAAAAGAATGTTAAATTTTTGGATCATGTTATTAGTGCGGGTTGTATTTCCCCAGATCCTGAAAAGACGATGGCCATTGCTAAATTACCTGAGCTTAAAGATGTATCCGGAGTTAGACGGTTTTTAGGAACGGTAAATTATTTGATGAAATATGTTCCAGAACTTACGGATAAAACACAACCCTTGAGACAACTTTTGATTAAAAATAATCAATGGACATGGAAACTTCCTCAGAAACGGGCATTTGAACAAATAAAAAAGCAACTATTAAAACAACCAATGTTGGCAGTATATAATCCAAATTTAGAACCAAGAAATGCTGCTAGTTCTTCAGCTTACGGTATTGGTGGAGAAAAAAAAAAAAAAAAAAAAAAAAAAAAAAAAAAAAAAAAAAAAAAAAAAAAAAAAAATTCGTTAAACGAGAAAAATTACAGCTCCCATCAGTCGAAGAATTGTTTGCAAAATTAGGGACCACTAAATTATTTTCCATTCTCGATGCTTCAAGAAGGTTTTGGCAAGCTCCCTAAAAAGAAGAATGCAAAAAGTATACAACCTTCATCAATCCATTTGGAAGATTTTTTTCAACCGTTTGCCATTTGGAATTAACTCGGGACCAGAACATTTTCAGAGCGGCAGCAGATCCTAGTTGCAATCGCAGGCGTAAATAACCATGCAGATGATATATTAATATTTTCGGAAGAGGAAATTCAACATAGGAAAATACTCTTAAAAGTATACCAAAAACTCAACGAAGTTGGCATTACACTCAATGAACAAAAATGTAAGTTTTTTCAAAAGAATGTTAAATTTTTGGATCATGTTATTATTGCGGGTTGGATGCGATTTCTCCAGATCCTGAAAAGACGATGGCCATTGCTAAATAACCTAAGCCTAAAGATGTATCTGGAGTTAAACGGTTTTTAGGAATGGTAAATTATTTGATGAAATATGTTCCAAAACTTACGGATAAAACACAACCTTTGAGACAACTTTTGATAAAAATAATCAATGGACATTGGAACTTCCTCAGAAATTGGCATTTGAACAAATAAAAAGCAACTATTAAAACAATCCATGTTGGCATTATATAATCCAAATTTAGAAACAAGAATTGCTGCTAATTCTTGAGCTTACGGTATTGGTGGAGTGCTTGAACAGTATCTTAAAAGAGATTGGAAGGTTGTCATGTATGCATCAAGAAGTTTAACCAAAACGGAAACAATGTATTCACAGATTGAAAAAGAGGCGTTGGCATCAACATAGGCGTGTGAAAAATTTAGAGGTTTTATATTCGGTAAAAAAATTAAAATTTTGACAGATCATAAACCATTAGTCGAGTTATTAGAAAAAAAGCCAAAATTCAGACATAAATGATAATAGAAGGGGCAGCCCTGAAACGTCACTATTCAGAGGATTTCCGGATGATAAAAATCAAATTCAAGAGCCTACACCACTATCAAATATTAATACACAAATACTGTAACCTAAGTTTCGAGTGCTTTTAGCTTGGCTTTAAATAAAATTTAAAAGAAAACTAAATACGAATTTCATCAAAAATATTAATTAAAATATTTTTTTTCTCGTTATAATAAACCATAAAAATTAAATAACAATAAAAAAATTTAAAATAAATTATTTTAAATTATTTTCTGTGCTTTTTCCATCAATGGCAAATTTAACATTTCTTTGTGACTTAATACTATTTCGATTAGATGGTCAGTACGAACGATCATCAGTTGTGCCATGCATATAAGAGTCTGTGGCAGTAGGTTGAACCTGTTCTTCTGTCGTTATAATTCCTCCTGGAGCGAAAGGATTATTCGGAACATGTTGTTGTACAGCACCGTAGCTCATTTTATTGCCAGTATTAATTTGTGTTGTATCTTTTGTCTGTGGTTCATTCTAAGTTAAATGAAAAAAATATTAAGTTCTAACAATAATCATTAAAATCGTAATTCTTACAAATCCTGTATCTTTCCATCCAATAACAGGTGTCTTTTTCCCCGTTCCATCAGTTGGACTCCATGCTTGTTTTTCTTCAACAGTTGGCTCAGCCCATGATTGAAGCTCACCCGACGCAAAAATACCATAAAATGTAATACCAACTAAATGAACACACGCGGCAATTGTGAAGACAATTTTCCAGCAATCTTTTGGCTGAAAAGGGGATCAAAAATAAATATATGTAATACCATTCTCTTTTTATATGAAAATTGAGGGTGGAAAATTTTGTAACATTTTCCGTTTTGTTCACAAAAAAATAAAAGAAGCTACAAAGAGGATAAAGTATGATTTTGATTTATTTTATCTTTTTGTGTTCGTTAAATCGAGAATTTATACTTTGTTGAAATTCATCAAGGCATGAAAAATGTAATCATAAAATGTTTGAATGAATGAAATAAGCATGCAAGTAATCTAATCGTAAAAGATGGTATGATGGACAGTTGTATTTAAAAAAAAATTATTTTATGTTTGATAGACAAGTTATTGATGGAGGTTTCTGTTTTGTTCATTTTTGGATTATTAAGCAAAAATTTTTGTACATTGTCATGGATATTACTTTTTTTTTTTAAATTTTATAAGGTGGAACTAAAAGTGTCACAAAATACTAAGTAAAATAATAATTTATTCTTACCTGACCCCTTATCAGATGGTCTATCGCAATCGGACATATTAATCCAGCAATTGTTCCAATCCCATTTGACATACCCATTAAAATACTAGCGTAACGTGGTGCTATATCCAAATGATTAACATTATAACCGGAAATAGCAAATCCACTAAAGGCAACACCTAATGTCAAAGCTGTTATTGCACCTGCCTTTAAATATAAAATAAAAATAACAAAAATATCCAATAATCTCTGATATTGAAAAAAACTAATTTTACCGGAGATGTAGCATGTGCAACAATAAGAAAAAAGAATCCTTCTAATCCAAAACCACCGCAATTGAATATTTTTCTAACGTTCGTTGTGGATAGATATCCGTTTTTACGTAAATGATCAGCTAACATACCACCAAACGGTACAATTATTGTCATAACTAAATGAGGCAAGGCTCCAACCAACCCAGTTTCTTCTATTTTAAAATCAAACGAATGTTTTAAGTATGCACTTTGATATAAAACTAAGAGGTAGAAATTCCAAGATCGACAGAAATTTGCTACAATAATTGCATACACTGGCATTGATTTTAAAAATGCACGCCACGGTGTCGTTGATATTGTTGGCATAGCTAGTTGAACTGAGTCTCCTAGTGATTTTTCTATATACTTCAGTTCTTGAATAGTTATTGTCGGATGGTTTTTCGGTTTTTCAAATGTCAACCATAACCAAAATACATACCAAATCAACCCCATACAGCCATAAAAGTAAAATGGAGCTTGCCAACTAACTAGACCGGTTAAAATACCTGACATAGGCATACCTATTACAACACCAGCGTAAGAACCGCTGAACGCAAAAGTTGCCAGCCTTGAACGTTCCAAAGGTGGCGCCCAAAATCTCCATATACCATGACACGCTGGATATGTAACGCCCTATAAATACAATTGTTTTTTTAATAGTTTGTCGTACATAAAATCGAATCAATTTAATTTTTACCTCCACAAATCCTTGCATCATTCTAACTAAAATAACAACTGTTGGATGTAAATTTGTAGCACCAGGAACTAATAAATTTAAAAACGATGAACATGCGATCGCAGTTCCAAAAATACGATTTGCTGGCAACATTGAAGCTAAAAATCCTCCAGGAACTTGTGTTACAAGATAACCCCAAAAGAATGCTGAATCTATAGCACTTTCCATTCCAACTGTCCAGTTGTATTTGACTTCCTACGAAATAGAAATATTTCATATAGGTAAGGTGAGTTGCGTTAAATATGTTTAGAGCATAAATTAAAAAAAATCACAAAAATCCACCAGCTAAAAATTAAATTTTAAGTGTTCAAATTTTTAAAGATATAAGAGGGGTTCATGGAGGGTTTCATTTTATGAGCATCAACAATGACGAAATTGAGCATAGTTGCCCAAAATTTGTACACCAATTCATTCGTGTCTTTTGTTTGTTATGATTAAGTTTTAAAAATTTATCATTTGAATTAACGAAAAACAATGAAGATCCTCCTTAAAGGACGTAAGTCAATATGACGAGTTGTTGAAAATCCCCGTTCAATTTTCGAGAAGATTGTGTTCGACATACCCGCATACATATATTGATCAACAAAATATGAAAATTGTTTGATTACTTAGAAGTGAGTCAGTCGTTTAGTAAGTATACAAGCAAATTACAGGCAAATAAGTTGTTATGCCCGCCAAATTACGTGATATTTAACATGTAGCATTTGTAAGAAAATCTACAATCAACTCCAGAACAAACTTGAAGTGTGAAGCTGGATCTGGGGGCTGGAACTCTATACTGGTTTACTCTCAGCAAGGATATTAGCGTTTTTTATATTTTCTTAGTATTAGGGATGAAGAAACACAGCATCTGGTTTTCGTTGATAACAGATATTTAGGTTGAATCTTTAAACAGATGCTGGGTTTTGTTTTCATCATTAGGGAGGTTTTTTGAGTATCGATTTTAGGATTTTTAGACCTAACTCTACTCTGAACCTTACATATCGTTGCTGGGGAGAGATCGCGAGTTCAATATTCCTCTTTGTTCTTTCTACAATTCCTTTAAATTCTAATATTCAGTAATCGGTATGGGCTCTGAACGGGAAAGATCTCTAACTCTTACTATAAATAAATAAATAAATAACAAATATTGGGTTTTACCAATAAATAAATAAATATTTTATAAATAAATAAATAAATAAATATTTTCTTAAATAAATAAACAAACAAATAAATATTTTTAAATTAATTTTAAGTAAATCAATCAGTTTTTATTGCACATGAATAAATGATAAGCAAATCAATAATTTTTATTTGCAAATAATAAATAGCTTATAAGTAAATCAATACTTTCTTGCACATGAATAAATAGTCAAACATTTATTTCCAAGTATACATAAATTAATTAAAGGTTTTTAAGTTTGATAAATTGTGTAAAATGAGTAATAAGGAAGTTGATTGCATAAAAATTTTCTCGTTGGACGCGCTTTACGTGTAAGCCGGCTTATACATTTTTCTTTTTCAAATATTTTGGGTTGTTGTTGTTTTAAAATCTCTGTTAAATTATTTTGTAATAGTCGTAGGATAGATCCCTGTTAATCTATTTCGTTATAGTTTTCATATTGTCTTGGTATTGTTTAACAATTTATTTTGTTTGTTTTAGTTATTAAATAATTTTTTATAACTCTACAAAATCTTAAAACATGCTGAACGTACGGTTATCTTTGAGGAGGCTTTGACTCATCGCTTAGTAGTCCTTTTTTGTATATGTTTGTAATGGTGGTCATTTTTTTTAATTAAGCCTCATTACGATTCATTTTATGTCAACGTGAATTCTTTTAATTAAAATGTGTTATGCCCGCCAAATTACGTGATTTGTAAGAAAATCTACAATCAACTTAATTTAACAAACTTAAATTCTGTATTTTAAGTTCTGTGGGTTGACAGGAAATTAGATTTTTGTAGTTAACGGCCCCGGCTCACCAACAGTAAAAACTAAATTCCTACTCAACCACCACACTCTTCCATTTTTCATTTAGAATACGACTACATTGCATTTTTCATTAACATTTTTTATTAGCAAACAATCGATATACCTAATATTCTGACTTCCTGTAAGAGCATAAAGGTTATAATAGTTTTTGTTATTGAATTCTCTTTAAAACGTTACGAATTTTATTTATTTTCTTTTGTTTTATCTCTTTGCTTAAATAAAACAAAACGGAAGAGTTCATGCAATCAACAAACAAACACTCTCTTGTTTATTTTTTTTTAAAGAATATAAATAACCGATGTTTTTCAATTTATTGTTGAGTTATAATATTGATTTGAATCGAAAATCATATTCCGGGGAGTTGTGAAACAGAACTTAAAAATAAAAATTCATAATTTTACGGGTTTTTGCTATCATATCAATTTAAAACTAAAGTAAAAGAAAACAAATTATATTGTAATCGTAGCCTAATGAACTTAACCTATTGTCTAATGAAAATTTTCCTATAAAAAAATTATCATTATTCAATTGGTATGATTCCAATTGGTTTGTTTTCAAATTGTTTTGATTTCATTAAAATTATTTTCAAATTATAATCACAATTGCTTTGATAAGTTTTGTTCAAAAATCAAATTTTATGTTAAAATTTAAATTTTCTTATTTCTTTTAGTTCAACTTGGTTGATTGTATGAGATGGGCGTTTTTTATCATCAGGTTTTTTTAATAAGAAATTTTATTTATCAATGATTTATTGTTTTAATTGAAGAAAATGTTTTTAATTTTTATAATACACAATTCTTTGTCAGAGAATAAAGTATTGTAATCGATTCGTGTTTAATGAATTTTATTCTCTCGCTTGTGCCTCGCTCAAATTTTAAGCTTTTGCTTGAGAATAAACTATTTCACTATACACTCATTGATTAAACTACTATTGTTTGTTATAAAAATCAAAATGAAACGTCATAGAAAAATTATCTTTGTAAACTAAAGATCTTGCTTATGTTAGAGTCCGCGTTTAAGTCCGTACATTCGTTTATAGTTAAAAATTAATTAAAACCCTTGGATAAATAGATGCCTAAGGTTTCTATTCTAATAGCGAAAAGACCTTCGTTTCAAAGTCTTTAAATAAATCGAATCCAAAAAATTCTTTGTGTTCAAAAATGTAAGCTGGGATGAATTTTGGACCGGGATTAGGGACTAACCTTGTAGATCTCTAAAATTTTTTATAGATGGTGGTTCAGAGAAATCTTTAATAGCTTTAAATCGTTCAATGGACGATAAATTAGATCTATAGGGATTAGATAAATGTGAGGTAATGGACTTTGAAAGAGTATTTTGAGGTTGTGATAATAATACTAAGGTGAACTCGGTTTAAAAAAAAAATTTTTTGGTTCGAAAGATCATAGCTTTGCTATAACATATTCTGGCCTAGATTGCATTTATATGCAATGCTCCCGTTTATCCCAGTTTTATCGAACTTATAGCGCATGGCCCGCAAAATCTGTTGCGATTCCAATTAGAAAAACGTCCATTGAGCTGTAGTAAATTTATGTCTGTATTCTTCTCATATCATTCCAGTAGGTAACTTTTCAACGAGTTTCAAAGGCAGTCAAAATTGTTTTGATGACCGTGTAGCCCGTCATCTTCCATTGTGCTGCACACATTCTGTAGCTTCAGTGCAAAGGACATAAAACATCTTAGACATTAAGATTGGTTCCATCTCAGCTTCTTCCACAAGATTTTGTACTGTTTGGTCTGGCTTGCCAAACAGCATCTTCAATGTTGCAATCACCTGTGGCACTTTTTCAGAAAGTAAGAGGCGGTTCAGAGTTTAAACGGTTTAGATTTTCAGCATTAGTTAAAGTGCAACTCTTGGTTGTTGCCAACTGCTGATAAACATCAGTCATTATTTTCGGTGACCATGAAAGATTGGTCAATTTTTTTAAATTACCATTCTTGATGCTATCTGTTCCGGAGTAATATACGACAAATCTTCCTTTCCTGCGCTTCTAACATTGTTAACGGATCTTTTCCAGTGCTCTCTATTTCGGACAGACAATTTTGGATCTTGCTTTTCAATGCTCAACGGCGTCGCTTCCAGTTTCGTGGAATATATGCTGCGCGGTATGTTTTCAATTGATATGCTACTTTTACCACGTTCTGAGCCTTTAGTGGATGCCATGTCCTCTAAAACTGTACTTTTGCTTCTACTCCATGTAAAGAACAGAAAATATTTGAATTGACACTTGACTGTTTCACTTTGTTTGTAACGAAAGGCAATCCAGAAGAGGCAGATCCTGCTCTATACTGTGCAAATAGCATGTTTCTACTTGTAGTACCGCCGCATTAAAAAACATTTCGATGATGTTGTCTTTCCTTGGGTTGTTAACTGCCCTTGGATTAAGCTTTGACTTCTAAAACTAATCCTCCTCCTCTATTTGAGCGTCATTACTCAAGGATGAGCCAGTTTGTGTGTCAACGGGCTATCGTGACGATGATGACACAGACTTAACTGGTTAGCTGGAACGGTTGATTGTATTTCCATATGAGAGCGTTTGAGAAATGGCGGCGTCCGTAATTGCTTCAATGAAGGCTCACCACAGAAGGACTCAAGTCAAAATTGATCAAATCCTCTGAATAGAAGTCTCGGATTCGACAGTTGCTTTGTAAAAGTGACTGACCTGTAATTCTTAAACCGAGCTCCAATATCACTTGGTGATCCTTCGAGAGGACGCTTTTGATGAGTCACAATATTATAGTTGTTTGGTGTACGACCTCTTCGCCCTATTGATTTATTCACAGAGTCCAGAACAATTAAACTCTCTTCTCTACCTCTAATTCTCATTACCATCGAATAAAATACAAACGAGGCTCCGGGTTAAAAATTTATTTAAACTAATTTTAATAAATAAAAAAAATAAGATTTCGAAAATAATATTACGGGTCCCTCGCCGACGAAATCTAAAGGTAAATCCCCTTTGCAGGTACACTCTTTGAAATCACTTCCAATTTAAATAGGGAGTGCGGCTGGTTTCTTTTAGAAACTTTTTCATAATTATAATAGTGGAGGCGGCTGGTTTCTTAATGAATTATTTTCATAATGTTAAAGTGGAGAAGTCTGGTTTCTTGTTATAATTCTTTTGTAAAGTTTTGAATGTAAATAGTGAGTGCGGCTGGTTTCTTATAGAAACTACTTCATAATTATAATAGTGGAGGCGGCTGGTTTCCTAAAGAATCTAATACATAATAATAATAGTGGAGGCTGCTGTTTGTTTGTAATAATTCTTTTGATTTGTTTTGAATGTTAATAGTGGAGGCGGCTGGTTTCTTAATGAATTATTTTCATAATTTTAAAGTGGAGACGTCTGGTTTCTTGTTATAATTCTTTTGTTAAGTTTTGAATGTAAATAGTGAGTGCGGCTGGTTTCTTATAGAAACTAGTTCATAATTATAATAGGGGAGGCGGCTGGTTTCTTAAAGAATCTAATACATAATAATAATAGTGGAGATTGCTTTTGTTTTGTAATAATTGTTTTGATTTGTTTTGAATGTTAATGATGGGTGCGGCTGGTTTTTTATTGAACCTAACTAATAACGTTAATAGTGGAGGCTGCAGGTTTTTTGTAATAGTTTTTTTTAATGAGTTTTGAATGTTAATAGTGATTGCCGCTAGTTTCTTGAACAATCTTTTTCATAATGTTAAAGTAGAGATGGTTGGTTTGTTGTAATAATTATTTTGATAAGTTTTTAATGTTTATAATGGAAGCAGCTAGATTCTTACAGAATCTTTTTTACACTGTTAAAGTCGTGACGTCTAACGACAGAAATAATTCTCCTGATAAGTTTCCAATGTTAATAGTGGGTGCGTACGGTATATTATTGAAACTATTTTATAATTATAATAGTGGATACTGCTGGTTTTTGCAATAATTCTTATGATCAGTTTTAATGATGACAACCATAAGTCCATTGAGCTTAGCATTGATAGCGAAGAGTTCGAATTCGAGAATTTCTTTTTAATTAAAAAAAAAAGTTTTTTTTTTCTTTTAAATTTTGAAAATTATAATAATGATGTAAACTCATACTTAAATTCATTTGACTGAAACGCCTATTGCTCAATTATTGGCATTATTTTTGGGTCTTGAACAATACGTTCCTATCATGAACACTAAAATTAAACGTACATAATTGCCACGTGATATGATAAACAATTGATGAACTTTACCCTTCTGTGGTATTTTTCGACGTTTTGCATCATATCGAGTAAAAAAAGGCAAAAAAATGTTTGTCTACGTGTGTACATATGCCGTTTGGACAAGGCAAACATTAAAACTACAGGACTGATTTCCGAAAATATTTTTGATTGATGAGAAGAGTCTTTCATCTCTTGGGAACGCTGGGTTCGAAAATTGACTTGCAATTGCAGCAATTGTAGCACGTTTTTACTTATAAATCGTTGTGTCGATGAGTTTATCTGAAAACTTTTTTATTTTGAATCCACAACCTGCTTTCTCTAATATCCAATGCTTCCATGCTTCCTGCAAACCAAATTTTTGGGAAGGTTACGGAAGTTAAATGAAGGTGGGACAAAATCACTTAACTTAAAATGTGGAATTTGGAATTAGGCACAAAGATGCAGTGCTTGTAGTAAAAATTACAATCTTTATGTTTAAATCTGCCTCCAACTTGTAACACATCGTTGTCATCAATCAAAAACTTTAAATCCTGGACATTGTTGTGGTCATTTAACTTCTGCTTGTTTTTTTAATTGTTGTGTATCTGATTCGAAACAAAACAGTTGAACTCTTTTAGTTATGGTTGTTTCTACCTTCATCATTTATGACAGCTGTACTGTTTAAGAAGGTATGCGGTTTCTGGTTTGTTCTAACATTTTTTGTAAACCTCTGGACATAAGCAACGATTCTGAGAAGATTTCTATAGGGAGAAATTGTATTTATTTAAAACTCGATGAAATAATTTATTTTTTCTAATATAACAGAACTTTGATCCTGCTTCTACTATTTTCTTCTAGATCAACGCTGTGAGCCAGAATGGTTTCATTTATTCACCAAGATATGATATGATTTCATAGAAAAATCTACCTATTTTAAGTTTCATTTTTATGTGTGACAAAAAAAACATACGTGAAATAAATAATCGATGAACAATTTTATTTCGGTGCAGAAGGTCAGATTATTCAATTTAAGTTTAGTTCAGGTTTTACCGGTAACTAAATTAATTTAAAAGTTTTGTTTTATAATTTTATTTATATTTAATTTATTATGTTATGTACGCCACATACCCCCTCACAGTATGGTGTAGTTACCAGGATAGAGATGTTTGGGTGTGGGTACATGTACATAGTTTTTTTAGTGTGGCTAGCATTTTATATTTGTAAATTTTATTATTTTATTTTAAAATGGAACTTAATAATTTGTTTGGTGGACGCATAATCAAGAACGAATTTTTTCAAAATTTTACAAAATCTTAAACCGAAATTATTTGTTGGTTGGTCTCAACAAATCGATATATGAATATTGTTTAGGATAAAAATTTCAAAGCTGTTATAACTCAGCTCTGGTTTTTTAAACTCAGATTATGTTTCATACCCAACGGATTTTGATAAATTATGAAAATTTCTTAACGTTTTAATGATTTGGAAATATTTAATTCCAGAAAAAAAATAGCATGTTGACTGTATCAAAATTCGACCGTTCTGACTCTATGTTTCGTGTTTAATACCTAATGGGTAGCGAAATTATAAACAATTCTAAGTGATTAATTGATTCACCCAAGACTATTTTTTGATATGAAGGAAATGTGGTTATTTGCATCATGGCCTACAATTACAGGGAAGATTTACTTAAAATTGGTTCACATAGGTAAAAGGAATTCATTTTGTATTCTACACATAACGGATTGAGCTAAATTTTACAATACATCCGACGGCTTTGGTTAAACATAAAATGAATTTTGTGTCAGATGAAGTATCAAAAACTGTATTACGTTTGCACTTTGTATACCATTTGGAAAAACGTTAATTAAATAATGCTTTCCAGCTCCACAACCTTTTATTTCCCCTGATAATTGTAATAAGTAATGAACAAGATTATCAACCAAAAATTCCATAAAATGTGTTTATCTAAACGACTTTTTTATTCGTTAGATTTGATTTCTTATGAAATCTAAAACCCCTTTTTTCACATTTTACTTTGTATGATTGTTTTATGAAATTAAAAAAAAAAAGGAATCCGAGCGAGTCAACAGAAGTGTCATCGCTGAACTATGTGCGTAACTGGCTGAAGATCATACTCGGTGGAGCGTGAATATTAGCGAAATTCCATGTTTCTCCTATTATACATCCTTTGGTCTACTCAAGATCACTCATGGTACGCTCTACTTTTTGATCCAGCGATTCGGTTGCCTGAATGAGAGTGGGGGAACCCTCGATCGTCCAGATAAATTATCCAGGATTTGCTCCCAAATTAAAGAACTGACCGTTGCAACCTTTGTATTCAGTGACGTCGGAAAGCAGCGAAGAGTCAAATTTATTAAGTTGGTAGAAAACGCTTTTTCTGAGCTAAAGTACGTGATTTCACAACGGCGTGACGGTTATCATTCTAAAGAAGTTAAACAATAGCTACTAGCTTCCGACTTTTGACATTTTGATTTTTTAACTTCGGACGTTTGTTTTCTTTTGTTTCCAATAGTTGTTCTGCAGAATGCGTAAGTCCATGACTCACAGACCAAATATTTTGTTTTGTATTTTAGTTAAAACGTTTTTCTTATTGTTGTTGTCATTTGTTTTATAGGAGTCGAAAGATTTATTGATACGTATAACAGACTTTTATTTCATTTCTGTTTTCTGTGAAATTCATTCGCATTTCTTTACTGGAATAGAATCTTATCATGATGCTTACTGTAAACTTTTGTTTTCTTTCTGTTATCATTGATCATCAATTTCAAACTCCTGTCTCACTTTGAATTTATTGATTTCGTACTCCCTTTTAGGAATCGAATCGTTTAATACTTTTCAAACTTAGAGTTGCAGATCATATTTTCCTATGGGAATTAACCATTTTCTTAGCCCGGATAGCTCAGTCGGTTTAGGTTCCAGCCCAATTTTCAACTTATTAATATAATTATCACGAAAAATATAGTACAAAGGTCTTCTCCTTTCGTCCTGTCCTGTAATGAACAATACCTCAATTTAGGAATGCGCTAATTTTTCCTAATTTTCTAATTGTAATATATAATGAACACAACTAGTAACCAAAAATTCCATTAAATGTGTTTATCTAAACGGTTTTCTAGTTTATTAGATTTGATTTCTTATGAATTGAATATTTTATATTGTATGATTATTTTATGTAATTTAAAACATCATAAACTAAATTTATAAAGAAAACATTGATAATTAATCAATACAATAAGAAGCCGAGGGTTAAATAAGAAATTCAACTAGATATGTAGAATAATTTTTTTTGTTAATGGTTTTGATTGGACATTTTAAGAATAATTTTTTTCGTTTAGTTTGATTAAAAACATTGATTTTGCTTTGAAGTAAGGAAGTTGGGTTTGAACAGAGAAATAAGAAGGTTGTAGTTTAAATGTTGGATAAGAAAGGTCTAAGAAGTTTGGAAATTAACGAAAAGAAATAAATATGATTGGTATTTGAGATCAGTAGTTGATTTTATTTTTCATTGAAATTGGATTTTTTATTTTTAAAAACAAAACAAATAAATGAAAAGAAAACAATTAAATCAATGGAAGAAAAAAAAATTTGTATTGCGTAAATTTGTCATGAAAATATAAATTATAAAATTCCAAAATAAGAAGAGAACAAATCAAAGCTATCAAACATCGAGTGCTCAAGAATTATGCTGCAATCAAGTTTTCAGCCAATACAATCCCTGGACTATGGTTGTCAAGCTACGTGACACTCAGTTGGATTATTTTAGTGGTGAGTGGAAAGATTTGGTCATTTTTTTTTGTTTGGTAATTTTATTTTTAAGTGCATAAAAGAAATATTATCGTAATTTTATTTAAGGTATGGTTGTGGCATGGCAGTGCTACCTTATACTGAGGTCGATCGGATCGGAAGAGTCCTCACACAAATCCAATTAGCTACCGTTGATTTTGCATGTAATATCAAGCAAGTGGACCTAACACCTACAAAATGTCACTCATATAAGCTTCGCCATTTTCAAATTTTTGGTAAGAAAATCGTGCTCGAAATCAGGTGGTGGTTATTCGAAAATTGTTAAATTCTCGATTTGTTAAGTTTTTTTTTTATTTTTGATCCACCGTTGTGACAATCCCGCATACTTCAGCCCGTGCTATTAGCAGATGAGTTCACGTTAGCTATCATATACCACTGGCAATAGTAGAGAGATATCACTAGCCAAGGTGATATCTTAGAGGTGCTAGTGGAAGAACTGTATTCAGTCAACGCTAGTACAATCAATCTTAGGTATGGAATAATTCTTGATGATCGCACGCTGTTACTTGCCCGAAGAAGTTGAGTACAATTGTACCTCAGTATTTCCTGCTTGTCGTATGAGGCGACTAACAGGAATTCAAATTCAGGTAAGGAATGAAGATCTTAGATGAGCCTGAGACACAGTTAAGGTCTTTTAAGAGCTATCCCACATGGTAGTTTTGATCAATGTGTTGCCACGTCTGAACGCTACCAGTGGTACTAAAAAGAAAGACGAATCTTTAAATATTAGGAGCTAAATTGTATCAAATTCACCTTTTGGGCCTACATATGTGTTAAAAAAATGAAACAAAATAGCTTTATGGAAGTCGTAGATGATAAATCTACCCCACTGAGCACCGACACTACGCTCGACGAGATGAGTGAGTTTAGAGCGTGCATTGCACAGAGAGCAAGAGCTCTTGCACAAGTCAGAAATTGGTCAATTTCGGGAGCAATCAAAGTAAGGCTATCAAGGAAGATTGAAAAAATTCGTATTGGATAGTTGAAAATTATCAAATAGAAGCACTGATGGAGCGTAAAACACTTTCTATTTTATGTGTGCGAAAAGTAAAATGGAGTAACCCGAATGACAAGACTCGATTTTGGGATATACGTATGAAGAAATACAAATTTCACTATCATGGAGTCACGTACGAACCAGAGAAACGGTGTTAGAACTGTAGTATCACAAGAAATACAAAAATGCATTATTGCCATTGCGAAGATAAGTGACAGACTAATGGTTATCAAGGTAGTCATAAACAAAGTGATTTGAAATATTATAAGCGCATATGGAACTCAAATAGGATGCTCAAAGGAAGGAACCGATATTCATGGGAGCAGATATGAATGGATACGGTACAGTAAATAATGGTGACAAACGGTGGCATGATGGTTGTGGATACGGTACACATAATGAACAAGGAACTGACATAGTTAACTTGGCTATCGCACACGTGACACGACTTAGCAATATAGAACACTTTCTTTAAGAAGCAAGAAAAGCACCTGATCACGTACACCGGTGGTAGCAGACAGAGCCAAATCGATTATCATTTGTGCTCTAGAGCAATAAAAAATAATGTAAAAGACTGTAAAGTGTCTAGAGAAAATGTCATCAACCAACATCTGGTATCTGACATTTATATACCAAAATTAGGCCACAAAATTATTCCAACAAAGGTAGATAAGATCAAATGGTTCAAACTGAGAATTCCAGATGGTGAAGATTTTGTCCAACTTATGAAAAAATGGATCAAAGATGTGGTGAAAGCTGAAGAAGAATTGGATGCAAATGAAATCTGGCAGACATTCCAAGATATTTGTATATTGAAGGCAAAAAAAGAACTGGGCAGGTCAAAAGGCCATCTAAACCTTAAGAAAGAGGCAATGGACTCGTTTTTGATAATGTAGTAAAATTTCAAGAGTTTTTTAACATCTGGAAAGACACATTGGAAAGTAATGAACTGGAAGTGAGTGAGAAAATACAGAATGCATGCATTTATCATTCAGTGACCCAACCGCTCCATCTCCTGATATTTGAATATATGGAAAGTTATGCTATTGTGTACGAGTAGGGTATACAATGTCGATTATCAAGTACCCGGTTACCCGGGTATCTCGATTAACTACCCGGGTAATTTTATCGACTGTAATATCTTGATTTTCAACAAGCAATTAAAAGATTTTGAATAAGTTTTAATTAATATTGATTGGGACGTAGAACCTAGGACTTTTTAAGACTTAATGGACCTAGGTCTTAAGAGGATTCTATGTGTTGTTGTGGCTCATATTGTAAGTCCTATTACACAACACATTTTATTAAAAAAATTATCAGTCAAAAGTAAATTCATACAATTCAGGTCGAGTGAACAGCACTTGGAAAATAAGCAAATTTTATTCTTTTCAACCAAAATGTTGTAACTGTTTGTCTGATATTGTAAGGAAATACATAATCTGTTGTTTAGGATATTGAACGAATGATAAAAATGATCATGAAGAAAATGCTTGTATACTGGCTTAAATTCAGTTATTTATAAAACAAATTTCCCAAAACTAATTTTTGGCTGATGTCACAAGTATGACGGACTAGGCGGAGCAAGAATGAGGAGAAGGGTCCGGATCAACACTGGGGTGAGTATGTACATGTGTTTGTATATGGGTGCAGGAATGTGAGCGTGTGTGTATGTGTGTAGGTGTGAGTGTATTTGGGGCATGTGCGTGTGAGTGACATTGAATTATGGAGGTTAAACGTGACGGTCGCAGCTTTTGCGTGATTTGGGTCACCAGAGTCTTCTTTTTTTTACTTTTTCCTTTGTGTCAGATCTGCTAGATAAACAATACACGCGTACAATTCAGATAATTTGTACTGACCGGCACGTGTAATCTCTCGTTCCCGCAGGCTGAAACTAGCTTAGGGTTCAAAATCGAACATAGTACGCGGCCTGCTAAACCGATTCCATTGGTCATCCAATAGAACAAGTTTTCCTTCCCAAAATATTTGTTTCATTTTTGATTTTGTAGTTTTTTTTAAGAAGGGATAACTACGCAATAAATCCAAGAACAATAACTTATTCTGGACATATTTCTGTTTATATTTTAAAACTTATGTTTTGACTAAAGATTTCTATTCACTCAAAAGTTTTATCCAATTTAAAAATTTTTTGTTCAAATATCTTGAAATAGCAATTCATACATCATAGCTATAAGACCATCTCATCAATTCTATTCTTAAAAAAAATCAACTCCATTTCCTGTTTGAATTATAATTTTAAAAAAAAAATATAAACCGGAAGTAGTGAAGCAACACCGTCACACCAATTTTATTTTGATTCTCCCAAATTTAAAATCATTTTTACATCATAAATTTCCAACTACAACTAATAATAATAATATTCTCTATTCTTCTTTTAATACGTTTTATTTTTGGCTATACGAAAACGAATAAGCTTTACGATGCAGAAAACAAAAAAAAAAGTGTAACAAAAGCTTGGGGTTGGGTGGTTAATGCAATGAAAACCGTACTATTAAGGGTAAAACATGAATAATAAAAATATCAACAACAAAAATTGACAAAAAAATAAAAATATTCATATAATTACGTTTCCGCATTGAACGTTGGTGATAATCTTTTAGTTTTCCTTTTTTTTTTTAGGAAAAATAGATTGGTGTGAGCTCTCCTTAACTTATAGGAAATAAATTTAATAGGTGGAAATATGAACATATTATTTTGTTTATTAATAATACTATGATTACGATTCAGATAATTTTTTTTCTTTTAAAAGGGTTTTTGTTACAAATATTATGACACGTGACTGATAATTTTACGATGTTTTTTTGATTCTAAAAGTAATTAAACAGATTTTAGTCATGCATCCATCGATAACATTTGAATGAAATAAATATGAAAGTAATTCAACTTACCCCATGTTCAAACTGAAGTTTCGCCATTCCCATATTACATCTCATTCCAAATGATATAATAAAACCTAAACATGTCATTAATGCAATTGTATATCTAGCCGATAAACATGGACATTCAGCTCTTACATACTTATCAATATGTCTTAATGGAGGTCGTTCAATTTCATCGAATGACATAGGAGTATCACCTCCACCATCATCAGCATATTCAGCGGTTCCACCTCCGCCTTTTCCATCCATTTGATCATATCCATGTTTTGGTATTTCAAAATTTTCATATTTAACAGCTCTGAAAAGAAAAATTGATACAAAAATTAGCACAGATAGATTTAACCGACTCACAATTTAAGTTTCACTGTTACAAATAACCTGCATCAATATACAAAAGAAATCAGTAAATCTAAATTAAGATTGTATTCTTACAAATCGCATAAATCCTTATTTAGTGTATATACAACAACATCAGAAAATTTACATTAAATCTAAATAGCTGTTTTATTTTATTTAAACTAAATCTTTTAAGCTATTCACTGTGAGACGTGATTCAAGTAGAAACGAAGAAATATCATTTGTTTATGTTTCTTAGAAAATTTTAAAAGAATTTTATAAGAAACCCAGTTTCGATTGAGTGCAGTAAACTTAAACTAATAATTTGTCAATTGTTAACGCTCCCGATGTCTAATCCAAAAAATAAAAAAATACGAAAATCAACTCCCCCAAATATTTTTCTTAATAAACCAATTTGAATTTGTAGTATTAAAAAAAAATGACAAGCTATAAATTTTCAAAAGTATCATCGTTGATATAAAATATTACTTCTTGTTAAATTTTCGTCTTTTTGTTCTCTTAATGTTTCGTCTCGTCTAGTCTTAATTTTTATGCACCCCTACAAGCCAAAAAAAAATCAGTTTTCTCATTATTACATTTTCTTTTGTTTTTTTCCCGATTTTTTTAAGATGTATATTGAGTTACAAAGTGTTTGTTTGATATTGTAGTTTTATGTTTTAGATTTAAATTAATTTTAGTGAAAACTTTAAGCTAAAGGAAGTTCTTCAAGAATTTAATTTAACTCAAACAACATCTGTTAAACGTTAAACATTAAGGTTAAGGCATTAAAATTTATTGTAATAAATATGCTTTAGATTGGTGACCCTAAACTGAAACATACTGTCTTCAACAACATCAACTTCATCCGCAGACCATCAGTAACAATACCAACAACATTAAAGCGTAAGCACAGTCTATGTTGTAAGATATATTGGTTTTTGTGCTAAAAGCTGGATAATATCTTCTAACCAACTATATTGCTCGCTGTCATTCCTATTTGCTTGCACGTATATGCCTTTTCTCTATTCGTTTGAAGACATGACAGAAACGATAAACATCATGGTAATGCACTTATAGAGTGGAAAAGGCAGCCGAACACCTTTTAAATTATTTTGCACCCTCAAATATTCCTCAAATTATGAACTTCAGTCAAGTCAATAGTTGCGCCAATTGTTCAACAATAAACCAACACTGAGAACTTTCAGAAACTATTAGTCTTCGGCAAAAGACTATCCCGAAAACAGCCAGGTCATAGGGAAGTAGCTAGTCAAGTCAGTATTGAGGGTAATTAATTTGTTTTTTCTATTAATCATAATCGTGATATTTCTTTGGTAACCACAATATTCAACAATTACCTGTATATTTTTGGTGCAAAATTTTTTGTATTTATATAATTATTCAACAATCATCGGTTTAGTTTCCCAATTTTGCAATGCTTTTGGTTTTCATATTTAACAGTTAATTATAATTATTCAACAATCGTTTGTTTATTTTTGGTGCAAGGATTTTTTTAATTTATTATTCAACAACCTATTTATTTTTGGTGCAACATGTTTTTTGTATTCATATAAATATTCAACAATCACCTGTTGGTTACGTTAATATTTAACAATCACCTTCTTATTTTTGATGCAACAGTTTTGGAAGTAAAACTTCTTTAGGCGCGTTATGATAATTTTGCAACGGAAGTAACAAATTGTTGAACATTGGAACAGATATATAACCACATTTATTCATCTCTATCATACTACTGTCTGATTTTGAATTTTAAACACATACATGCACACCGTTCCAAAAAAAAAAACGAAAGTAGAAATTTAAACAACAATGAAATAAAAAACAGAGAGTGTGCTTAAGACCGCACGGCAGAAGTGAAAACTTCATTGGCAATCGCAATCAATTGGTATCGTATTAGTAGTATTTGAATCGTATTAGTAGAATAAATGAGAAACAAGTCAGAACGATAAACCGCTAACACGAACCTCACAATGTAAACCAAATAATTACCAAAGTAGCACTCATATGCCAATAGCAGGGACTAAAGTACGCGTGGTTGTCACACCCATAGATCAACAAGTTTAAATTTTACAAATCTTCCTGCGGAAAGCTAAGCAAATTCATTGGTATTAATGCGCATTGTTGCCGTTTGCAAATCACTATCGGCTAAGTGCCACCATTTTTAATTATTTTGTTTATCATGATTGTCATCCGTGTTTAAGCATACATAAGCTATGCTTTTGTATAGAATTTATGCTAATTCCGTCTCGTAATTGTGAGCTTTAAATCGATATAATCGATCTTATCAAGTATCAAGTATCAAGGTACAAGTATTAAGTCTTCACTTAATTTTAGAAACATGTATTACATACAATTCCAAACCGACAGCATATTTAGTGCAGATGATAAAATTCCAATACATATAATTTTGATATACAAATGTAATTGTTTCAATTTATACTATCTTTCTTACGTTATTTTTAATTTCATAAAAAAAAAATTATGTTCAATAAAAAAAAACATTAATCAAAGCAACTACCGTTTAAAACGATAGTTAAATAAAAAAACAGTCGTGCTTTCAATTTAATATACATTCAATATTTATTTAGCATGATGACTCGAATGCAAATTGCAGAAGACAGTAGCAATATAACTTTAAAAAACTGCGTTATAGATCACTTTTTTAAAATTCGTATAAAGAAATGTTTATTATTTTTATGAATTCAAAAATAAAAAAAAATAATTTTAATGGCATTAAATAAAAATTAAAAAAAAAAATAAAAAAATATGTGCCACACCAGGAATTGAACTCACTACCTACAGCACATCAATCGAGCACGATATCCAAATGCAATTTGAAACGTTAATAATTGATAGATAGATTTATATTTATTATTGTTTTTAGTCTCTCACCTCAGAGCGTCACGGATCAGCCTAACTTACTACCTACGGAAAAATTTGTGTGTGGTGCGCCTAAAGAAGTTCAAAAATAGTATTTTAATCGATCAGTGTGTAAGGAAATAGTTTATTCTCAAGCAAAGAGAGAATAAAATTCATTACACACAAATTGATTACACTACTTTATTCTCAGACACTGAATTGTGTATTATATAAAATAAAAACATTTTCTTCAATTAAAACAATAAATCTTTGTTGTTTTAATTGATAAATCAAATTTCTGATTAAAGAAAAACCTGATGATAAAAAAAAACCCATCCCATGCAATCAACCAAATTCAACTAAAAGAAATAAGAGAATTTAACTTAAAATTTGATTTTTGAACAAAACCTATTAAATCCATTGTGATTATAATTTGAAAATAATTTTAATAAAATCAAAACAATTTGACCAATCAGAATCATATTAATTGAATACTGATAATTTTTTTATGAAAATTTACATTAGATAATAGGGTTAGTTCATTAGGCTATAGGTTATAAAACACTAAAATGATTCATACTATTATTGTGGAAAAAAAAACAAATAAATAAAGCTGATATTAATAAATTAAAGAGATTAAAGAAATTCAAACAACAATGGTAAAATAGGCAAACGATTAACGAATATTATGTTCGGCAACTATGCCAAACAATTCGATTATGTGAATGTGTATTGTATTTTTTATTTACTTATTTGTTTAGTCTCGTACGAAATGTTATATGAGTTGGGTGTGTCCATTTTAGATTTAAATATCTGATAAAATAATATCCGTAATATTTTATTGAGTTTCGTAATTTTTTAAATTTACGTTTTGAATTGTTTTAGTTTTTATTTAGATGGTTTAAATTGTATTCTATTTGGGTTGATTTTGAGAGGGTCGCATAGTTTTCTATGATGTAAAAAATACTGTTTTTTGTAAAAACATCTGAATCTGTTTGGATAATTTGAGTTGTATTATATTTCTATAGATTTTGAGGTGGTCGTATATAATTTTCTATGACTAAAAATATGCCGTTTTTTCAAAAGTTTATTTTTAAATAAAAATATTTGTGTTGATTAAATTTGTTTTGTTAAATAGAAAAATGAGTCCATGTAATCTTTGCACGCGGTTGAAATAAATATCTTTCGCTACTGTGGCAGGTATTAATAAAAAAATTAAATATAAAATAAATATGTCATATTGCAATTTAGAGTTGCATTTCTTGATAATATAATTTACAGTATGTGTAATACAAAGCAATATTTACATAATGTATTACAAAATCAATTGACAAATTTGCTAAATTTATTGAAAAACTGCATCAATTGTTGTACCAATTGTTAAATTTAGTGGACATGTATTCATCGTGAAATTTAATTTGTAATACGTTGTAAGACTTTGTAAAACATGTAAATTTGGCATTTTATTACACATTGTTGTAAATTATATTATCAAGAATATTAGAAAGAAACTCTAAATTTCAATACAACATTTCTATTTTATTTTATATTTAATATTTTTAGTAATGCCTGCCACAGTAATCAAAGAAGTTTTACTTCAACAGCGTGTAATTTAGGTTACGCCCTTCATTTTTTTCTATTTGAGTGGTTATTCAACTATTACCTAGTTTTGGTGTAACAGTATCTTATTCGTATGTATTATTCAACAATTACATTATTCTTGTTGCACTTGGCACCACCGGACAAAATTTGGGTGATTTTGAGACGAAATAATCAAAACGTTAGAATCGTATGAACAGCACATTGGACATCATCCTGATACTCACATTTCAAATTGACCTTAGGTATTAGCGTTTACTATTGGTATAATTTTTGAATTTTTGTATATTTATCAATCAGTATAAACTGGTAATTTGATTAAGTTATGTGGAAGGTGAAAACCAGAGGAGATACCATGGTCAAGTTAACAGATTACGGAGTATGTAATCTGGAGTATGGATCTTCTCAATTGCTTTAAATTTTTTTGTTTTCTGTTAATCTACATTGAATTATCTGGTGCATTCAGCATTTGTAAGGGGCCGAGGATATAGTTTATTGAACTCACGTACTGAAGTTAGGTGGAAAGAAACTCAAGGTACGCGTATCCCGAACTATAACTAGCCGTTCGTTACAAAATCAGATGCCTGTCTCTCCAATGGTTGTAATATTTTCTGGGCAGGATCCGAATTTTTTTTTGAGTTTCTAGAGTTCAAAAGACGGGGTTTTTGCTTCAGAATATATCTGATCTGAAATATCTGATAGTTCCGTATTAAGATCTGATAGGTCCGCAAAATCAAACGCGAGTATGGAGAAGTCAAACAGCAGGAATCGATGGAAGATAAAAAACACCATCTCAGCGGCGCAGAATATATACACAGCTTCTGATATAGTAAGTCTGATCTGGTACTGGCCACGGATCGTCAGCGAGAGTTGTACTGACTTAGTGCCGACTGTAATAGTGCTGAAAAAATACTGTAATAGAGCCAACAAAATTTTGTATGGAGTCTCGGCAATAATTCAATACAAACTTGAATAGCGCAAAGATGAAATTTGCAATTTTATTACACTGACATAGTGCCGAGAATCAAAAACCTTGGCGTTATGTCAGAAAAATTTAAAACTCAATATTTCGGTGCTTGCGTATATGCAAGCGCATATTTCCGTATATTATAATAAAATATATATATATATATATATATATATATATATATATATATATATATATATATATATATATATATATATATATATATATATATATATATATATATATATATATATATATATATATATATATATATATATATATATATATATATATATATATATATATATATATATATATATATATATAATATATTATATATTATAATAAAACAGAGAAATATATTATATTATATATTATAATAAAACATTATTATATATATAATATATTATAATAATATATATTATATATTATAATAAATATTATATATTATAAATATATAAATATTGTATATTATATATTATAATAAAACAGAGAAAGAAATGAATTGTTACAATACATGAACATTTCCAGTTCTTTTTTTTTGTATTCTTAATTGATAAACGGATGGTTCTTACTTTTGTTTATGCTTTGTAAATCGATAGAAAAACAAGAAAACCGTTTTGGAAAAAAATGAAACAATCTGTTATTAACTGGTTTCATTGTATTGTATGCAATCATATGCACGACGAGTTAAAGATATGTGCACACGACGAGTTAAAGATATGTGCAATCAACTCTCCTACTCCCTCATGTTTATTTAATTTTTAAGAATATATAAAGAAGAAATATCCTTCAAAATGTTTGAGTTGTAGTTGAGATTTTACTTAAAAATAATATTTCGGGTCGTTGATGGATATTGGAATATTTTAAATATAATTCGGTAAAGTAAAAAAAAATACTTATATTTGTTTTTCAAAATAAAAGAAAAGAAATTAAAAAGCTGGTCTTAAAATCATTTCTTATATAAGTGTACTATTATATAGTGTAATATATATTGTTATTTAAAATAAAACGAAATTATTGTGTGAAATCAATATGTTATTGTAGTGTTCTTTTTCTTCTTTTCGTTTTTCTTCCATCAAATCGATGTATCGTTTCGTCGGTTAATTCACGGTCGGTTTAATAAAAGCCGTGAATATATTTGCAGTTATATATTTGATTTATAATTTCTTTTATGGAATTATAAAATGGAAGTGAATTGTTTAGAGGACTTAAGCGTTTTGCTGTATAAACGATAATAGGGTACCACAAATTTTGGAATCCTCAACAAATTATACCGGAATCGAGGTACTACTTCAAAATAAGATAACGTCTACTAGTTTTAAAAGGTTGTTAAAATTTGGATTAAAACTATATGTTGATATGGATGTGCAGAGTTATTGAACGAATCTGTAGAAAGTTAACATTCTACTGAAATAAGAACGTTGAAGAATTTTTTTGGACAAATGCTGAGGAAATTCAGACGACATACAAGGACGAAAGTCGTCATCAGCAGACAATATCCAGCAATCAACCCAGCAAATTAAGTTAAGTTAATTTTTATATCTATTTTTCTTAAATTCTTTAATTTATTTTGAATTGTTTTAGACCATGATGGTCATGTAATTGTAAATTAATTATTAGTGTTATATTGGAAATCTTTCATGTGCTAGAGTCCGTGCTTGGTCCGTTTCACAAGAGTATCATTTAAATTATTTAAAATCCCTGGCATATATAGATATCGTAGGTATCTATTCTATTAGTGAAAAGTCTTACGTTTCACTAGCTTGTAGCATACATAAAAACGATTAAGACTGTTTCTTTCTAGAAAAATAAAGCCCGAGTTGCAACAAATTGGCAAATTATTAGCGAAAATTTTTATATAAGAATTTTCCTACTTTTAGAGAAATATACGAAATGGACAACCGTTACAGTGTTAGAAATGCTTATTTAAAATGACGGTGAATAAGAAAGTTTCCAAAATTAATTCGTCGTTTCGTACACAGAATAATTTTGTTTTCATTATCTTGTGAAAATTTCAAAAATATATATACTATTCCGACTTGAATATTGCCTCATTCCCGCATAGACCAACCTATATCAAAAATTTTAATATACAATTACATTACAAAATTTCTTTTTTTAATTTTAAAATATATATTGACCACTAGTCGATGACCAACATGGCGATAATCCACTTTTGGGATATTCAGGATTTACAGAAAAATGAGAATTTTACAGCGAATTCTTTATAAGCACTGAAAAAACAAATGCGGTGACTACGACCGGTTTTGTGCCAACCGAATACTTTTTGTCACATTAACCTAAAATTCGGTTGTCTTACTTTAAAAAGCAAATTTGTAGACACAACAACCGAATGTGAAGTCATAGTGACCACATAATCACTTTGCAAACCGAGTGGTCGAATTTTTTTTTACAATTATTATATATGTACTAATTGTTGCTAATATATGGTTTGAATCATTGTTCGTACTCTCCAATTTTATTAAAGTAACACAGTTATATTAAGTCTATCGATTTATATAAAATCAATTTATTAGTCAGTCAATAAATAAATATACTGTCGAGTAGTCGTAATTCACTGTTTTATTCTATGTGTCTTGTAATTGTAATTACGATAATCAGTGATATTTTTGATAATAATATTTGACTAAATATTAAACATAAAAGTGGCGACGAGTGATAAAAGTGAAATACAACCTCATTTAGAGGAATATTCTGTAGTGCAAGACTGTGAAGACAAAAAACCTGAATATAAAATATATAAAAACGAAGTCAACATGGCGTACATGGGAAAGCTTGAAGAATTTGAACCTGGCGATAATTTTGACGCATATGTGGATCGACTTGAGATATTTTTTAAAATAAATGATGTTGCTGACCTAAAGAAGACACTATTACTGCTTAGTTTGATAGGTAAGGCTTCATATGAAATATTAAAATCAATTTGTGCACCAGAAAATCCAAGTGCAAAAAAGTATGATGATTTGATTCGTATATTAAAAAACCATTTTAATCCTAAAATAAATAAAAGGGCGGAACGCTATAAATTTTTTAAAACAGTTCAACATAGCGGTGAATCTATCATGGATTTTATTATAAAATTAAAATCTTGTTCACAAACATGTGATTTTGGTCATTTTTTAACGGGAAATAATGCCGGATTAAAAAATAAAGCTATTGATGACGCTTTAACAGATAGGTTCATTATAGGATTAAAAAGTGAAGAAATTCAAAGAGAACTTTTGAAGGACGATACATTAGACTTCGAAAAATATTGTGAAAAAGCCTTGAATATGGAGATGTCTTCTAAAGAAGCTCATGCTTTTCAATCATTGACGCAGTTTAAACTTTCTGATCAAACTAAGTCATCATCAACATCATCATCATTATTAATGCAAGGTCATTCAAGCCAAATAAAAAAATTTCATCATAGTCGACGTGAACCAAGACGTGGTAGAAGATCATCATCACGACGAGAAGGTAGTTATGAAAGCAAGTCACCATCATCAAGAAGAAGTCATCAGTCATCAAATCACAATCAACACTATAGAAGTAATTCAAATAGAAGAAATTGTTTTCGTTGCGGTCGTTCACATAATCCGCAAACTTGTCCTGCTCAATACTGGCAATGTTTTCAATGTCAACAACGGGGTCACACTTCAGTTGTTTGCAGAAATTTCGTGAAGTTAATTCAAAGTCTGTCGTCTGATAACCAACCAGCACTTGTGCATTTAGAAGTGGATAATCAAGTAATAGAGATGGAGATTGATACTGGGGCAATAGTTTCAGTTATTGATGAAGAAACGTATCGTAACCAGTTTGTTTATTTAAAATATATATGTTGTTTTAAAAATTTATTTTCTGTTGAAGGTCGAGCAATTAATCTTTTGGGAAAAATCAAGGTCACTGTAAAGTATGGAGAGCATTGTTATGCATTGGAACTTATCATTATCAGAGCATTAAAACCTTTTCGACCATTAATTGGAAGGAATTGGCTTGATGCTTTACAACACAATTGGCAAGATGAGTTATTACCGCTATGCAAAAGAAAGCTTGGTTCTAATCGAGAATCAAACGATATACAACGCGAACAAATACAATACTATATACAACAGGAACAACAACAACAAAATTCACAACTATTATTTGATAAAAACATTTTTGAAGGTCAGAATATTGAAAATTATTTACGTCAGCTTTTTCCAAAAATTTTTGATAAAGATTTAAGTGAACCAATTTTGGATTTTAAGGCTGAAATAATTTTAAATGATCAGGTTAGTCCAATATTTTTTAAATCTTATTCAGTGCCATATAAAATAAAAGACAAGGTTGAGCAAGAACTAAATCGTCTGGAAAAGGAAACAGTTTTAAAACCGGTTAAAACTTCAAAATGGGCAAGTCCAATCGTTATAGTCCCCAAGCAAAATGGCGATATTCGAATTTGTATAGATTGTCGTGTCACAATTAATAAATATATTGATACTAGTCATTACCCCTTGCCTCAAATTGAGGATATTTTTGCGAGCCTCGCAAACGCAAAATATTTTTCCGTAATCGATTTGTCTGGTGCGTATCAGCAATTGGCGGTTACCGAAGAAAGTCAACAGTATTTAACAATAAATACACACCACGGTTTATATCAATATACGCGTTTACCGTTTGGAGTTTCAAGTGCTCCAAGCATATTTCAGTCAGTCGTCGATCAAATTATATTTGGTATAGAAATGGTATACGGTTATCTTGATGATATTTTAGTTGGAGGCCGAACGGAAGAGGAATGTTTACAAAAATTGTTAGAAGTATGTAAACGTTTAAATAAATATAAAGTCAAGATTAATGTCGAAAAATGTAAATTTTTACAATCGTCTATCAAGTATCTTGGTCATACTTTGTCACAAGATGGTATAAGACCAAATGATGATAAGGTACAAGCAATTATAGAAGCACCGAGTCCCAAGAACCTTCAAGAATTACAGTCTTACTTAGGACTTTTAAACTATTACGCTCGTTTTATTCCAAATCTATCGATGGAATTGCGACCTCTTTATCAGTTATTACGTAAAGACACAAGTTATGAATGGTCCACGGAATGTCAGAATACTTTCGAGAAAAGTAAACAATTAATGTTGAAAAATAACTTGTTAGAAATATATGACCCATCTAAACCTATAATTATATCTTCAGATGCTAGTCCATACGGAGTAGGTGCGGTTTTATCGCATATTGTGGATGGTCAAGAAAAACCTGTCCTATTTGCATCTAGCACCCTTTCAAATGCTGAAAAAAACTACTCACAATTACACCGAGAGGCGTTAGCTATTATTTTTGCTTTGAAACGTTTCCATAAATATATTTATGGACACAGTTTCAAAATCTATACAGATCATCAGGCCTTAAGAGAAATTTTTCACCCTAGGAAAAACACTCCAGCTGTAGCAGCTGCTCGTCTTCAAAGGTGGGCAGTAATTTTATCAGCGTATGAGTATGAGTTGGAGTATAGGAAAGGAGCAAAGATGGGGAATGCCGATGCTCTGTCTAGATTACCTGTGTCAGGAAGCACTGAAGTCGATGAAAATAGTTGCATAAATTTTTTAAATTTCTCACCAGATCTGCCATTGGACGTTGTTGAAATTTCTTTTAAAACATCAAATGATGAAGTTCTTAGCGAAGTTTTAAAATATACCATGACTAACTGGCCACAACAAATACCACAAAATCTAAAACCGTACTATCGTCTTCGATATAGCTTGAGTTCGGAAAACGGTTGTTTATTTTATGCGAACCGAATTGTAATTCCAGAAAGTCTTAAACCAAATATTTTAAAATTGTTACATCAGAATCATAGTGGTATTGTCAAAATGAAATTGTTAGCTCGATCATATGTTTGGTGGAACAGAATTGATCTAGATATCGAAAAGAATGTTAAATCGTGTGAAATTTGTCAAGTAACAACAAATGTACCGAAAGAACATCTAACTTCGTCATGGCCGAAGAGTGAATTTCCATTTCAGCGAATACATTTAGATTTTTTCTATTTTTCGAAATTTGAATTTTTGATTTTAGTCGATGCTTATTCTAAATTTTGTGACGTCATGCTTATGAATAACACAACTGCTAATAATTTAATTAAAAAATTAACCGAAGTTTTTATTATTTTTGGGTTACCATCCAAAATTGTCACAGATAACGGCCCACCGTTTTGTTCACATGCGTTTGATGATTTTTGTAAAAGGCATAAAATTGAGTTGGTACATACACCACCATATCACCCACAATCAAATGGGTTAGCTGAACGTAATGTTCAGACAGTCAAAAATGTTTTTAAAAAATTTCTTCTTGAAAACCCAGTTGGAGATATTCAGGAAAAAATACATAAATTCCTGATAACACAAAGAAATACACCTAATACTGTAACAGGAAGTTCTCCAAATGATCTTATTTTTTCTTTCAAAACCAAATCGTTGCTCGATCTTATAAATCCAAAAAAACAAGTAACATTCAATTTAGATCAAAATATTGTAATTCATGAAAACACTGTTAACGTTTATAATAATGAGGTAAAGCAAAATGCAGATCATGTAAGAAGTCAAAAATTTAAAAAAGAGGAAAAAGTCTTATATAGGAATCATTTTAAAAATTATGTTAAATGGTTACCTGCAAGAATTCTAAAACAATTATCAAATTATATGTATTTAATTAATGTCAATAATCACGTTCGTGTTGTTCATGAAAATCATTTAAGATTGTCAAATCTAGCTGATCATTTTCATCCACCACTTCACATAGTTCCAAAGTCTGAGATGTCTCGCGAAAATATAAATAAAAGGAAAAGTAGTGAAGCTGTTGAACTGAGAAGATCAAAAAGAATTCGTCGATCACCTGTACGGTTGAAGTATGAAAACGATTAGTCAAATTTTTAATTGAGTATAGTCTTTTTAAATATGTAAAGTCAAGTAACTATTGTATTGGATGTTGTTAATTTAATAATTTATTAATTAAGTGTTTTTCTTAAGGATACCGAACAATGTTTTAAAAAAGAGGAAAGTTATTATATATGTACTAATTGTTGCTAATATATGGTTTGAATCATTGTTCGTACTCTCCAATTTTATTAAAGTAACACAGTTATATTAAGTCTATCGATTTATATAAAATCAATTTATTAGTCAGTCAATAAATAAATATACTGTCGAGTAGTCGTAATTCACTGTTTTATTCTATGTGTCTTGTAATTGTAATTACGATAATCAGTGATATTTTTGATAATAATATTTGACTAAATATTAAACATAAAACAATGAGCTTTCCGACGTTCATAGTTCAACAAGCGGTCTATGATGGCGAGGTCCGTACTGACATGGAACGCGCTGCATGACTATTTTTCTCACGTTCCATCATCAATCTACGTCTATTTTTTCTGTTCACTTCATGATATTCTTGCACTCCAAACTTTTTCATAGCTATCTGCACAAAACCTTATTACACGTAATTAAAAGAAAGGCGTTGTTTAATACATTTTCCTGATTAAGAACGCTCGTGGTTAATTTCGAGCCATTCGTTTTTACAAGCAAACAAATTAGATTAAACAAATTTTGACAAATTAGCAAAAATAAATAATTTAAAAATTATAATAATATCTAATGAACAACAGTACAAAAATATTTGCCAATGTTAACATAACAGCACAATAAATCCTGAATTAATACAACAATTAAACAAAGCCAATAGACTCGGCATATTAGAGAGGTAAATAGAAAGTTAGGTTAGATTGAATCAATTTAAAATCAAAAATCACTTTGGTGCTTAAAAGAATTTGGTCATAATTTGATGATCTTAAAGAGCTACATATACCGAATTCTGACGCTTCGTTATGGTGAACATAAATTTCAAAAGATTTTGCAAGATTTAGTTTTTCTGAACGCCAATTGGAGCCAAACGGCTAGTTAAAAATGTATGGAATTAGTGCCGAAACTTCTTAAAACATTATTCCCATCAGTGCTAATTCATTTTCCCTTGAAAGACAAATACTTCATAAATTCAATCTCGGCACTAATTAAAAAAAAAATAGAATTAGTGCAGAGACTTTTAAGAAAATTAAATGTCAGTCCTATGTCAGTTTAGAAATGTCTGCACTAGGTCAGTTTGGAAAAATTTTAACTAATTAAAAAAAAATGAATCTTCTCGGCGCTATGATTGTTGGTGCTAATTCATGGAGCCCACGAGACAGGAACAGAGAACGGTGATAATGTAAGCGGATGTTTTAAATTCAACTCTACCATCGCCTCTAAATGTATCCCAACTGAATGATAACATTGTGCGACAGCCAAAATCCGCTGGGGTTCTGACTACCGGGAAAAGTTATATCGGTAAAAAAAAAGTTATACGTGTCCCGGCGTTTCGCTGGGTCACGTCTAGGAATCGAGATACGTCGATTTGAAGTTAGTAAGTGACATATAGGAGAAATGGTCACGTTTGGGGTTCTTTTTTTGACATAACTCGAGAACGACTAGTCCGATTTTGCTGAAACAAATTTAGAAATTAAGAATTACTTCCTTTAATCTACTGATATAGTACACTGAAAAAGTAACGAATATATAAAAAAATTAAAATTAAATAAATAGGAAATACAAAAAAAATATAATACATAAATAAATGAAATAAAAATAATAAAGTAAAATAAAAAAATAATAAAATAATAAAATAATATTATAATAAAAATATAATAAAAATATAAAAAAATAAAATAAAAAAAATTTAATAAATAAATAAAATAAATAATAAATAAATAATAAATAAATAATGTATAAATAATAAAAAAATAACAAATAAATAATAAATAAAAAATAATAACAAATAATAAATAATAATAACAAACAATGAATAATAAATAATAACAAAAATAGTAATAAATAATAATAAATAAAAATGATAATAAAAAATAAACAATAATAATAATATAATAAAATATGATAAAATATAATAAAAATATAAAATAAAATTATACTAAAAATAATAAAATAAAATAATAAAAATAGAAAATAATAAATAAAAAAGTAAAAAAACAATAAAATTAATATACAAAGACACATAGACACATGTCCAAATACATTTAAAACAATAAATTTTGGAGTTTATTTCAGTAAAAATATTAAAAAAAATTTCTATGAAAAATCAATATTCTTGTCAAAATGAGATACCTTTAGTTAATTGTGAATAAAAGCTAAATGCGTTCATCGATTTTCATGATCTATGTCTCGTTTTGTGCACAGATTATGTGACTTTACGTCAAAGTAATAAGTCTTGCCACTTTTTCCCGTTTTGAAATTTTCATGATTTTTAAAAATACAATTTTTTTATTTTTTAGGCAAAAAATTACTTTTTTTCTTCATAAATTTATTTATAACTGCGAAACTTTTGACTGTGTAAAGAAATAGTGTATCAGTGGATTAAAGGAATTGTAATTCATAATTTTTCTAAATTTGTTTCAGTAAAATCGGACTATTCGTTCTGGAGTTATGTCCCCAAAACGTGACTATTCCTCTATATGATACATGCTAACTTCAAATCGATATATCTCGATCCCTAGACGTGACCCAGCGAAACGCCGGGACACATATAACTTTTTTTTACCGATATAACTCAGAACCCCAGCGGATCACAGACCCCTACCATTTGTCGCACAGTGTAATGAGACCTCAAACCGAACTCAGTACAGAATCGCCCAACTCAATTCTTTGTAGAAGCAGTTATAAGGTATAAAGATAAGCCGTTATTTGCATAACGGACCTATAATGAAAACATGCCATATTAAAGCAATGAAAATGCAGGAAGGTTTTATTACGCTTCACGTGCAGGTATATTAGGAGAAGGATTATTATATTGATTAGTACCACCTGCACTAAATAACGAACTGCATTCTCTTCATATTCTGAAGTATTTAAAATGAGAGTGGTTTAACGAAGGTCTCTAGCTTGGTAGATAGTTGGGGTACAATCTTTTGGGTCGCAGTATACAACATTTCACCACCATTTTATTTATTCAAAAATAAAAATCCGTTTCCTTCTTCCTTCATTTTCCCAAACTCCTTCCTTCTCTAGCTAACATGGTAGCTTCAGATATTCAGAGATTATTAATTATAAATCAGGGTTGATAATTCGAATCCTAGTTGTAAATTGTATGTACTAATTGTCTCTACAGCAAGGATAGCTGAACTGTTAATTTTCCTTTTGTTATTTAATCTAAAAATCAAATTCCTTATCGGTTTATCACCAAATAAATAAAACAAAATGTAGTTCCGACTATTAAAAACCATGAATAAATGATCAAACTAAGTGAAACAACAAAAGGGGAGTCAAACCATAAAATTCTTTCAATTTAAAAAAAAACACTCTGCTTTGCGTTTTTGTATTCAATTTTAGTTGTCTTGTTATTATATTTTTAAATTTTATTATTTTAATTTACATTGATAAATTACGAAACTAATTTATTTAAAAAGTATTTTTTTATTCATTAAATGTTTCTACCCCTTTGGTGTTTGTTTTAGTTTTATAAATTTATTTAAAAGAAAGGGGTTGTAAATGTTGATGTTTGCAATATTTTTTGTTACATTACATCGAAATGTTGTTCACTGTGAGTAGCCCTAACATTGATAACTCGACAATTAAATAAAAATTTCACTAGATCCACTGTAGTTTGGAGTTTTGGTACCCCAACCGTCAGAAAAAAAAAGATGTGTAAAGATGTGTTTCTTCATACAAACGACAAAATTATATAAATTCTATTGTCGTCGGTTGATTATTATATCCAACATCATCATATCCATAATAATCATTCATCGATATACAAATTTAGAATTTTTTTCATATTTTTTGGAGGGTTGAACGTACTCGTAGTCGTATATCATGAAGTGAATAAAAAATAAATGAAAAGTTGTTTTCCTGGTTAGGGAAATTGAGTTAACATTAAATTGAGAGACATTTTTTATTAATGTTTTTTATTTCTTTATTACAACATCATGTTTTTGCGTGTCGTATTCAAAACACTTTTTAATGATTTCAAATGGATTCTATTGTTATTCTCATAATGTATTTATTGACGTTTAAATAGAAATTTGGAAGAAGAAACAGTCAAAAATCATCAGTCACTTATAATTGAATGGCGAGGTAAGGTAATAACAACCCAAAGTTACAAATAATGTTTTAGGAATTGAACTTTGGTTTTAAAATTTCTGAACGATATGAACCAAGAAAATTTGACTGACTTCGAAAGATGTGGATTATTTCTAAAACTAACATACATCAAACTGTTGCATTCTATATTAGATCAACAATTTTATATTTTCCCACAAAAAACACAAATTTTTAAAAATAGAATAGAAAATCATATGTCCACAAGGGAATTGAAATGATGAATTTGATTAGGTGTTTTCTTGTTGAGGGGAAAATTCAAAATTTTCGTGTGAAAGAAATGAATAATTTATCATGAGCAATGTGGTTTCTTTATTGCACTGTAAAAATAGTGGTTTCAAATAACCCCACATTTTATGATTTTGATTTTGTTCGTTATCGTTTTTGCAGTATCATTTGTGGTTCGTAAGTAAGTTTAGGCAGTGTCTTCATTTATTGAGCAATCAAGAATATTTTTGATAGCAAAAACAAATTTGTTACGGAAAAATGGCTCGCTGTGTCTCTTAATTTGAATGTTTGTGTAAAAAGTGTCTCCTTTTGGTTAAAAAAATTCGAACTTCTTAGATCAAAACAAATGAAGTTACGACTTACAACCCTTAAATGTCAAGGAAACAAAAATATCTGAAATATTTATTTACGCCATCAGAGAAGAGTCAAATGTTTTCCATACCCTTTCTCTAGAATATTTCACTAGACGCTCCAACATTTTATTGTTGAAACATGGATTATATCAGAAAATTGGCTATTATCATACTTATAGAACTTATATACTTTTCACTATATTGCATATTTCTATATCATTCTGAAAATCGACGTGTTTAAATCAAACCTTTTCAATTATTTTTTCGAAAGGCTTCTGTGCAATTTCGAAAAAACTCTAGCTAGTCTAAATTTTTTTATATTGCACCCAACGACTATATACACCCAACAACGACCGCAACTGTGTCTTCATTTGAGGATTATTTATTTATCAATAATATAGTTTCATGTTGGTACCTTAACCTTGGTCTTAGACTTTTACTTTTTATTTCTTATCATAAATTTCGGTAGAAATTTGCGAGTTTTTTAATACACCAAAAAATTATTCAAAAAAAAAACAGCTCAAATAAAATTTTGACGATAAGAAATAAGAATTTTAAATTTTGAAAAACATTATTTGATTATTGTGTCATTATTTTAGCGATTCTATGGCTCAAACTACATAAATATTCGTTACATTTTAAATTCTAACATGTTTTAAAACTAAAAAGCTGAACAAGGAACGGAAAACAGACAATATAATATAAAATATATTTTCTTAAATATAAAAATATAAATTTATCTAAAAAATTTTGGAAGTTATACAGGAGGCGTGCCTCAGTTTGTAGAAAATACATTTGGAAATAAAATCAACTCTGCAATCCTAATGTCACTAAAACAGTAATGTCAAAATTGAAAATAGTCAAAACATTAAACAAATCTATCAGCTCAAAATCTTGTGTAACATTTAATAAAAAAAGTGAACTGTTGCATTAAAATAATATGTATTAGATTAGAATATTTGTAATAATCTAATGAAAAAAGTGTTTAGACGTTTTAACAATTACAAAAAGTTAGTTAAAGTTTTTCAGGCATTTAAAGAAAATGTCCATCATCATTTAAAAAAATTAGTATAGTTATCCCTATATCCCCATTCCTTCCATTTTCCTCATCTCCTTCCTTTATAGTTGACATGGTATCTTCGGATATTCAAAGAGTCTAAATAATGAATATTTCATATTTAGTGTGCTAAACATGTCTAACTAATTAATAAAAAAAAAAAAAAAAAAAAAAATTTAATTCAAGATTATTTCTATATACATATTTTAATGCAACAGTTCGCACTTTTATAAATGTTACACTACAGTTTCGAGAAAAACTCAGTGTTTCCACAATTTTTAATTTAAAAGTTTTGTTCCAAACCTATCTTTTGGACATCCGATAATTAAATGTTTACGAAATAAAATAAAGGATGCTTTCTTTGAAACTCATATGATGGTATCGAACCCAGATCAGTGGATAGAACCACTGGCCGATGCTGGTGTTGATCAATATACTTTTCATGTTAAACCGGTTCAAACAATTGTTGCAGAAGTTTCAATTAAAGTTAAAGAAACCGGAATGAAGGTTGGTTTAGCTTTAAAACCAGGCACTCCGGTTGAGCTTGTGAAAGAGTACATTCCCTTAGCTGATTTGATTTTGATTATGACCGTTGAACCCGGTTTTGATGGTCAAAAACATATGGCCATGGAATGGTCACGTGAAAATTACCCCAACATTATATATAGAGGTTGCCGGAGAAGTTGGACCAGAAACAATTAATGAGTGTGCTAAAGCTGGAGCAGAAATGATTGTTGCTGGTACAACAATTATACGGACTACTAATCAAAAAGACGTAATATCACTTTTAAACACACTACAGTAGTTTACACTAGTATCATAAATATGTTATTGTTCCTAATTTTAAGATGATTTTTGTTAACTTGGGCTGGATATGGATTTAAATATGGATCTGGATGTGAATATGAATATGGATGTGGATATGGGTATGGATGTGGATATGGATGTGGATATGGATATGGATATGGATATGGATATGGATATGGATATGGATATGGATATGGATATGGATATGGATATGGATATGGATATGGATATCGATATGGATATGGATATGGATATGGATATGGATATGGATATGGATATGGATATGGATATGGATATGGATATGGATATGGATATGGATATGGATATGGATATGGATATGGATATGGATATGGATATGGATATGGATATGGATATGGATATGGATATGGATATTAGACTGTTTCACAAATACACTTTTTTTTAAATGTTCAGGTCCACATCAAAAATGTGAAAGTTCTCGATGAAAAAAAAATTTTCCGCCCGATCTGAGCTTTTTATCTCATTGCCAGACCGTGCGGTTTTGCAAAACGTCCTGAAATTTGGGCTAATTATGCAGGAAATGCAAATTGAGGCTGGATACCGATACGAAAACATAAAAACAAAAATACCGGGGTGCTATTCGATGGGAAATTTTCCATAGAATTCAAAAATAATCATGGTACACACGTTTTCTGAATCCTAACCATGAAAATTTGAAGCCGAAGTCAAAAAATATTGCAAATTTGCGCATTTTTCGAAAAGCAGTGTCATTATTTTAACTTTTTGTCATGCTAACCACCACATTTAACGATTTTATCTCATAAAAAATTTTATTAGCTTGCCAACAAAAAAAATCTTAGGTCTTTTGGTGGTCTAGATCGCGAGATATCTCACTTTTAGTGAAGTCGTGTTTTCCCGAATTTTGGCTAAAAGGCAACTTCTTCATAATTTACTGTCGATAAATGATATTTTAATTATGGCAAGTCCCTTCAGTTCAAATACAATTTCTTTTAAAACGACTGTACAGTATATTGTTTATTCTTTTATCCATAGTATAACGATTTTCTTCAAATTTATGCAATAGCGAACAGTTGTCAGCATTGTCTTTAATATAATTAATTAATTTCCCATTACAGATGTCAAGTGTCTATACAAATACATATGTATTGAAAATGTCAGTTTTAAATAACATTTAATTCAACAAGAAATTTTGTGCAAGTAAAGAAATTGTTCACTTTAAAGTTTTTCTAATTTTTCGTTTTTTTTTTTAGTATTCAATTTGCTTTGAAACTCTCGAATAGGTAAAATGTCATCCAAAAAAAGGGTGTACATAATAGCTATGTTAAGCGTCTACTTTATATTTGATATTTGCGTATGCGTATGTGTATTTATGTGGACGGAATTCAATATTCCAATAACTCGAAAAGATTCAGTAAAAAGAAAAATATGTACCTACATAAGCACTATCAAAAAATTGGTAAAGATCGTTCATCAAAAAAACGTTTTGCAAAAAGGAAAATAAGCCAATTTTGTAAATCATTAGCAAAATTATTTGATATTGCTAACAAAATGCTTGTACATCAACGCAAATACGGAAAGTTGGCTGATCCAAAACAGGATACAAATGTGCTTGCTTCATCACAACTTCTTAACGAATGTAGTAATCAACCTGGTCCAAGTCGAGTTGTGCAACAAAGATTACGGTCTGCTACACTCACTTCATCACCAACAACTTCAACTACAACGGCTGTGTCGGGCTCAGATTCAGAATTTGAAGTACCAAAGAAAGAAATGCCATCTTAATACCTCGAAGACCAAAAGATATTATAGATAAACATCTTGCAATTACCTTGGATAAAAATGTCGTCAGTAATGATGGTGGTTCGGAGATTATTTCAATGCTTGCCCATAATTTGGGACATGATGTTTCAAAGCTTGCTACTTCATCTTCGACGGTATATCGTAGACGACGTGAGGCACGTGAAACAATTGCTGCTGCAATTAAGGATTCGTTTAGACTCGTTTAATTAAAAGAAATCCTAAAAATGCGTACTAAGTTAACGTTTTAAAAGGAATTGTATTTGAACTGAAGAGACTTGCCATAATTAAAATATCATTTATCGAAAGTAAAATAAAAAGTTTTCAAATGAAAATGATAATTTTGTATATTTTATTAAGTAGATTTTGTAAAATTATGAAAAGTTGCCTTTTAACCTAAATCTAGACCACCAAAAGACCTAAGATTTTTTTTGTTGGCAAGCTTATGAGATTGTTTATGAGATAAAATCGTTAAATGTGGTGGTTAGCATGACAAAAAGTTAAAATAATGACACTGCTTTTCGAAAAATGCGCAAATTTGCAATATTTTTTGACTTCGGCTTCAAATTTTCATGGTTAGGATTCAGAAAACGTGTGTACCATGGTTATTTTTGAATTCTATGAAAAATTTCCCATCGAATCGCACCCCGGTATTTTTGTTTTTATGTTTTCGTATCGGTATCCAGCCTCAATTTGCATTTCCTGCATTAATAGCCCAAATTTCAGGACGTTTTGCAAAACCGCACGGTCTGGGAATGAGATAAAAAGCTCAGATCGGGCGGGAAATTTTTTTTTTCATCGAGAACTTTCAGATTTTTGATGTGGACCTGAACATTTAAAAAAAAGTGGATTTGTGAAACAGTCTAATGGATATGGATATGGATAAAGATAAAGATAAAGATAAAGATAAAGATAAAGATAAAGATAAAGATAAAGATAAAGATAAAGATAAAGATAAAGATAAAGATAAAGATAAAGATAAAGATAAAGATAAAGATAAAGATAAAGATAAAGATAAAGATAAAGATAAAGATAAAGATAAAGATAAAGATAAAGATAAAGATAAAGATAAAGATAAAGATAAAGATAAAGATAAAGATAAAGATAAAGATAAAGATAAAGATAAAGATAAAGATAAAGATAAAGATAAAGATAAAGATAAAGATAAAGATAAAGATAAAGATAAAGATAAAGATAAAGATAAAGATAAAGATAAAGATAAAGATAAAGATAAAGATAAAGATAAAGATAAAGATAAAGATAAAGATAAAGATAAAGATAAAGATAAAGATAAAGATAAAGATAAAGATAAAGATAAAGATAAAGATAAAGATAAAGATAAAGATAAAGATAAAGATAAAGATAAAGATAAAGATAAAGATAAAGATAAAGATAAAGATAAAGATAAAGATAAAGATATGGATAAGGATGAGGATATGGATTGGACTTCGTATGAATATGACATGGACATGAATTGGATATGGGTTGGATATGTATTAAATATAGATTGGATATTGATTTGATATGGGTTGAATATGGGTTGGTATATGAATTGGATGTGGATTGAATATGGGTTCGATATGGATTGGACATGGATATGGATTGGATATGGATTGAATATAGATTAGATATGGATTCCATATGGATTGGATAAGGATTGGATATGGATTGGATGTGGATTGGATGTAGATTGGATATGGATAGGATATGAATTGGATATGGATTGGATATTGATTGGATATAGGTTGGATAAGGATTAGATATGAATTGAGTATGGATTGGATATGAATTAGATATGGATTAAATATTGATTAAATATGGATTATATATGGATTAGATATGAATTACATATGGATTGAATATGGAATGGATATGGATTAGATATGGATTGGATATGGATATGGATTGGATATGGATTGGATTTGGATTGGATATGAATTGGTTATTGATTGGATATGGATTGGATATGGATTGAATATGAAATGGATATGGATTAGATATGAGTTGGATATGGATATGGTTTGGATATGGATGGGATTTGGATTGGAAATGAATAGTTTATTAATTGGATATGGATTGGATATGGATTGAATATGGATTGGATATGGATTGAATATGGATTGGATATGGAAAGGATATGGATTGGATAATAATTGAATATGGATTAGTTATAGATTAAACATCGGATTTTGATGTTATATTTTGTTTATATAGACCAACAAAAAGAAATTATATCAGCAGAAAAAAACATTAAAAATGTAAATTCAGCAGTTTTTTAAAGATGTTTAATACACAATGTACAAAAACAAAACAAAAAAAAAGAAATGATATCTTAGCGGCAAAAAACATCAAAAATGTAAATACAGCATTTTTTAGAGAGGTTAGGTACACAACGTAAAAAAACAAATAAAAATAAATGATATCTTATCACACGCACATTTCAGCGGTAAGAACGTCAAAGGAACCAAATCAGGAGTTTATTTTTAGGGTTTAATACACAACGTAAAAGTACCAAACCAAAGAAATGAAACATTTTGATAAGTAAATTGGATTCTGCGAGGGTAAAAACATTTCATGTAACTATTTAAGCTAAAATTTTAAATAAACATACCAAGCTACAAAAAGGTTTGTACATTTGTAAACTACAACTTAAAAACTAAAAATATATAAATCAATAGTCCCGATGGTTGACACAATTAAGTTTACAAAGTATAAATTTATTTTTCATTAAATTCCAAATGTAAAATGCATTATTCGAAAGTTAATCTGAAACGAGAGAAGTACAAAACAGACGCGAAAACTCTTTGAAGTGTAAGGGATCTCTTGTCATTAAACGCCCAAAATTAGGGCTTTTAAAAATAAGATACTGTCCGCCTTATGAATAAAGTTTTTTTTAAAAGGAATCTAATCCCCTTAGATTTTTGTAGTCAACCCTGACAGTAAAAACTATTCTCTGAATATAACACAGCTTTTCCATTTTTCAATTACGATATGACTTCATTGCATCGTTTCATTACACTTGTATTATTTACCAATATAAAACAGTTGAGGATCATAGTGTATATTTTATTTCATTATATAAAAAGATTTGATTTGTTTATCAGTCAGCTGTTCATAACAGGAGCCTATTATTTGGTCTACATTTATTTCATTGCCAATGTTTGAATAAATGTTGGTAATCGTAAAATGTTGACGCCCCCATTAAATTGATTATTATCAGGTTTGTCTTTGTGTAGATCGATTTTATGAATAGGTTGGGCGGAGTTTTGATTTAGATATTGTATCTTTCTTTTGATGAAATTGATCACGTTAGGACAATTAGTTTTCGATAAATAATTAAACACCAAAAAATGCTAATAAGATCAATTTCTATTTACTCTCTTATTTATATAACTTTAGAAATGTATTTATACAAACAAGGTGGTGGTTTGAGAAAGGCCAGATGACAACAATTTGAGAAGGCCCAGCCTATATGAACATGCCTATTGATTCATTTGTTTGCACAAGGTGTTCCGGAATTTTATCGTGATAGAGTTTTAAACCAGAGGCCGGGCACAAAATAGTCCAACGTTGCTGATTGGGGGAGTCGTTCCATAATTTATAATATATTACACTTTTTATATTATTGCTGGAATGGATACGACTGTTATGTATGGACTGTTTTTGTAATCACGACATGAAATGTGTATTTTTTTGAGAGTGTCACATTTTGGTTGCACCGAAATGTCTGAAGGTCTTATACATCCACCTATTGCAAATATTGCTACGTTAAACAGCTACGGTGGTACTATTAAAATATATATTTAGTTTCGTGATATGAACATTGTGAGTGAAAATGTGATCCCTCAGTTTTGTAGTATGAAATATTACTTATACTTCAATTGAATCGTGGTGAAAATCGTTGATTTCACAACGCTTATTCGCTACTCTAAAATGTTCATAATATAGACATAAACGATGAAAAAATCAAGCAAAATCCCAAAAACTAAATTACAAAAAATTAAAATTCATTAAAGCGTTATCCCACCTTTAGTTAAAAGTTAAATTTTTAAAGTTTTATTTTCTATAAATTTCCATTTACCGTTAAAAATTCATCAATCTCAATATTCAATCGTTTTAATTTATTTTTTTCATTCACTTTTTAATTGACAGATAATTGATATTTACACCGCGCCAAAAGGAAAAACGATGAATTTTCATTTAATTTTAATAAAACTTTTCTAAGCTTTTATTTTTCTTCTTCTTCAATATCATTCTTGAAAGTACTTCAAAGACCCTTTTTTTTTATTATGTATTTAAATTTATATGTATATCCTTCTATTCTGATGATGATATGCTTTTATCTATTTTTAGAAAAGAGAAAAAAAGAACTATATACAAGTTTAATGTGTTTGTTTGTAGAGAGAAGAGGATGGATTTAGATTAAAATAAAAATCTACTGTGAAAAGAAAATTCTGAAGGTATTTTTTTTTTGTAAATTTAAATCGAATTGAATTAAATTAAATTAGATTAAATAAAATCTAAATTTTACTTACAAATCTTATGAGGATTACTGAAACAAAACAACAACAAAAAGGTTGAAAGGAAAATGTTCTACTTGAGATTTTAATTCCAGGTGATAAATCGATTTTAATTTGATTTGGTTCAAGTTTTTTTGATTATTGTACAAACATTTCATTTGTAATACATTTGATTGTTACTTGGATTGTAGAACCTAACTTCCACTAACTCGCTTACTCCATGATCCGATACTCATCATAAAAAGAAAGCGAAAAGCAATTATCACATTCAAAACGAAATAGAATAAAAACAAAACCAAACCACTTCAATATGTCACTTCCAATGTTGACTGGAACGAACAATATTTTTATTAATTTTCGCTTGTTTGCATTTTCAATTAAATTTGTATTTAACAAAAATATGTGATAAAGAAAACAAACCGAACCTTCTTTTGAATAATTGAATTCAGCATTTATTTAAACTGTTTTCCTTAATATTAAATGGAGAAGAAAAATCAAGAATTCTTGACATTTAACAAAAGCGATGTTGTACTTAAGATTTCTTTATTAATGGTTAAGATAACTATAGATGTGTTAATTTTTCTTATAACAAGGGTAATTTCAATTTTAGGGTTCAAAGTTGTTTGATTATAAGTTTTTGATACTAGCTGATTATAATAACTATTTGCTTTAATGAATCAAAATATTTTTTTTTCAGCTTAAACAGCTTATTTATCGCAACAAGAAAGTCAGCATACTTGTTCATTCTCCACCCAAAGATTTATTCACACAATTTGTAAGAAAAACCAAAACATCCAATTCCCTTCCAATTAAAATAATTTTATTTTAATATCACATTTGGGAATTCGTTTTAGATCAATTTTCACAAATCAACACTTAGTCAACAGAATAAATAAATAAAATAAAACCACCTGTCAGTAAATCAGAAACTTTTATGTGTGCCTTCCTTGCCTTGTCTGTACATATTTTTATTTTTCCTTTTTTTTTTTTTCAATTTAATATTCCAAATTGAATTTTATTTTGAAGTGGAAAAATAATAATATAATGTTAAAGAGCAAAACAGAAACAGTAAGGTAATAAAAACAACAATAAATGCTTCGTTTTTTTGGGAAATTCAACAGGTAGTTTAAGTATCATGATTTTGTTGTTGTTGTTGTTGTTATAGTTTATCAAGAAGATTTTATGAACTTTTTCTTGTGTTTTTTATTTTGAACTTTCCCTTCATTTTTGTATTAACTTATTTATTTATTTATTTTATAAGAAAATCGAAATTAATTTTCAATAGATGAGAAGAAATTTGATTACAACATATAGCTTGTTTACAGATATCCCAATGAATTTTTTGGAATAATGTGGGTCCAAAAAACGTATATACTGCAATTATGAGTAAATTTTCGAAATCTTAAAATTGTTTTAGGGTTAATTAATTAATTTATGGCTATGTTAGAATATATGGGGTTCCAAACTAACCCTTATAATTGACTGAAAGACTATTTAAAATATTCGAATAAACGACTCGAAGCAATATTATTAATTTAAATCACAATTACGACTCAGTCAAATTGAAAAATGTTTCTGATTTATATATTTTTAAAATTAACTAAACAAGAGAGAAGAAGATTTGATTGCATATATTCTTAACTCGTCGTGCATATTGTTGTAAACAATACATTTATAATTTATAACGAAACCAGTTATTGACACATTGTTTCAATTTTTCCAAAACATTTTTTCTTGTTTTTCTATTCATATGTAAAACATGAACAAAAGTAGGGACCACCCTTTTATTTGGCGGGCATAACACGATGTAAGAGAAGATCCAAAAACTAGTAGTATCGATGAGCTTACAGACAGAAGTGGTTTAAATAGACCTCATACTAAAACGGTAGAAGTAACAGTAAACAACTATGTTCATAATCTAGTTCTGAAAGAAAAACTACCACAAGTCGCTGCTGAAGAAAACCAATTGCCTCGGAGTACTAGATGCATTCTGGCTCAACTAAAATCCGGTTGGTCACGAATATTAAATCACTACATGAACCGAATCGACCCCCAAATTATTGACAATTGTCCGCATGTGAGGGCACTCCACATGATGTTGACCACTTATTAACATGTACAGAGAATGTGATGGACCCGAAGAAGAAAGATCTGTGGTACCGCTCAAGGGCAGTAGCAGAGCTTTTGAATCTAGAAACGGAATCGAACGAGTAGCACTTTATCAACGTCGCTACAACAACAAATTCTCTACAATTAAATATATTGAAGACACTTAGAAGTGCTAAGCACATAAACACATACTGAAAATCCAAAATAATTGATGACCATCTACAACCAATAAAGCTTTTTAGAAGGTCAAAAAGGTTTTTACCTAAATTAAGAAGAACAACACTTACTATACTTCGGAATCGGTGCCATTTCTTTAATATTTTTTGAAGTAGAGTAGGGAAAAATACTGATATACGTCCAATGTAAAATTTAGAACAACATAGCACCGACTTTTTATTAAAAACCCCAATAATTTTGTTATTAACGGTACTACGATACCGTGATGCCGTGATATACAATATTTCAAAATACCAATGCGGCCCCTACCCAAAAAAAAATATCTAAAGAAAAGTTTTACCCACAAGACCATGATGGTTATAATATAATTCACAAAAAAAATTCAAAGAATTTAATAATAATTACAATAAAAAGAAACTTAACTTATTACAGTTGTGGATTGTTGATCTTCAATGTTGACAGTGTTTTTCGTCCATGTATGGCGCAAGGAAAATGTATCCTTAAAGTATCCAAAAAATATCCAAATTTAAATGCCTAACGTAGCCAAAGTCCTAGGTATCCGGGGATGTAACAATCTCAGATTCAACAGCACACCATATCAGGGAGGCATTTGGCAAATTATTAGCGAAAATCTTTATATTGTTGTTTTTCTGTTGGACTAAATAGTATATCATCTCCTATAGGAACACTTATTTCAAGCAAATGACTGAAAGATTTTTATTTTGTTCTACAGATATTAACTTTTAACGATGTGCGTGTTATAAATCTAAAGTTGCTGAAAACCAAAATCTTCAAAACCCAAAAATGCTTGACATAGGGCACCAGCGCCAATTTAAAAAATTTTATTTCTTAATATTTTTAACAATATAAGCAAAAATTTTGCTATGTATTTTAAAGTAGGCCGATAGGTTTATCAATTACCTTTCTAACACATATCAAACCAATGATATCAGGAGAGTCGTTCTCTCTTGAAATCTGACGTCTTATTCAAACCCAATTACAATATTACGGCACATAATTTATAATCAAAAATTACCAAATAATTTTTGAACCAAAAACACTACAAATTCTATTAATTTTTTATTCATGATTTTTTTTGTGAAATTAAGATGAACCAGGTGTAATTGCCATAAACTTATACATCGAAAACATTTCCAAATTTTCAACGAAAATATTTTATTTAAATTCATTAGAACATTTGTTCTGACTATCTGAAAAACCAAAAAAACAAGAGAATTAATAAAACATTTTTATTAAAATTCTGTGGATTTTGTAGAAGGTTAGTATAACGCTTCTAAAATTGGAACTTCTTAGGTTAGAAGGCTGAAAATCTCTAAGGTTATAGTCTAAAAGTTAGTTTAAAAGGTAGGAGGACTGCCCAAAACAGACGACAGCATCGCGTTTTTTTTTAATAAAAAGTGTTGTGTAGTAGAAATTACAAAATGTGTCACAACAATACATAGATACCTTTTAAGACCCAGGTCTCACAACAACATGCATCTTAAGGTATAGATGGACGCTTTCTTTAAATCATTGTGGATTGAAGGCACTCGAGACTATGGATTCGGGCAAAGCATTCCATTTGTACGATGTACGCACAAAGAAATCCCTTTGCTTTCTATTACTATCACAGTGAGTAATCTCGACCATCCGACCACCTGCACAAACCGATTGACGAGTCAAACGGGGAAAAAACATATGTCTGAGGCATTATGGACCGGATTTCATCCGAGCACTGTTGGTGACGATATTTATAAAAAACAACGAGATCAGCAACAGTGCGACGATGTTGTAGGGAATCAAGATCTAATGTTAAATCTCGATCACCAACAATTCGTATAGCACGCTTTTGAACAGAGTCCAAAAGAGCCAAGATCGTAACAGATGCAGCGCCCCAAATTTGACAACAATACTCCATACATGGACAAATATATGACTTATAAATGTGGAGTAATTGATGCAAAGTAGAACATTTTTTACATCTATTGAGGAGACCGAGTTTTCTTGACGCGCTCTTCGCCATGGCCATTATATGATCGTTCCAGAGTAAGTCATTTGATATTGTGACTCCCAATAAACGAATGCTTTCACATTCGCGTATTTGGTCGTCACACATATTAATTGAAATATCGTTGGGAAACTCGATCTTTGATCTGGAAACAATCAATAGCTGTGTTTTGGTGGAATTAAAATTGACCAAATTTTTGTCACCCCAATCGGCGACTATTTTTAGATCCTCGTTTACATTTATGGCAGCGTCTCTCCGGGCGGGATTTATTCGTTTTTGCATTTTACCCTTTGAAGATAGGGGGACGAATGACTTGTGCAGTGTACTATCATCTGCAAAACTATTTACTGGGTTACTGGTGATTTGCAACAGTTCGTTGATATAAATTAGGAATAAAGTGGGAGATAAAACTGAGCCTTGGGGTACACCAGCGTTAATTAATTTGGACTCAGAAGAGAAGCCATCTAAAGATACCGAGAATTATCGGTTAAACAGAAAATTTTGAATCAACTTCACGACTGCGGGATGAAAACCAAACGCAACGAGCTTGTTGATCAAGTTGGTATGCCAGATTCGTTCAAATACTTTTGAGATGTCTAATGCAATTACGTACGTTTCACCACCTTTCTCAAGTATACTATTCCAAAGATGTGTTACATAGTTCAATAGATCGGTTGTTGATCTTTTGTTTCTAAAACCGTATTGGTCAGATATCAAATGGTTGACCTCCAAAAATTTGGATATGTGTGAATTAACATATTGCTCGTATATTTTAGACAGGACTGGGAGTAAGGCTATTGGTATATAATTTCAAATATCACATTTTGTTCCTTTTTTTGGGACAGGCTGGACATTGGCCAACTTCCAGCAGGATGGAAAAATACCAGATTTATAGGATTTATAAAATATTTTGGTGAGAGTTTGGTGCAAGTTCTTTTGAAAATGTTTTTAGAATAACAGGAGGAATGTTGTCCAGACCGGAGGCTTTGTTATTGTTAAACCCCCTTAAAAGTTTTTCGACCATTTTGGGTTTGAAATGTAATTGTTTCATATTGACTCCTGAAGACTGGATTTGGGGAATTTCTTTAGGAGTTTCTAAAACTGTCGAATTTGAAGCAAAGCGTTCGGCGAACAATGTAGCTTTCCTTGCAGGGTCAGTAATGATTGAGTCACCATCAATGATAGGAGGGATAGAAGATTTAGTACCAGAATTTAAAGAATTAATGGCACTGTAAAAACTTTTGTCAGAAATTAACATACTCGAAAGTTTTGCCGCTCAATCTCTGTTTTTTAACTTTCAATAATCTGGTTTGATATTTTGTTGGCCTTTATATATTGGAATCGATTAACATAATTCTTTTTATGAATCCAAATATTTAATAGTCTACGTTTGTTTCTAAGAGCCAATTTGGCTGCCTTCGAAAACAAATATTTTTTTTGGGGTTTCATTGAAAAGGAAACGAATTTGTTAATGCCGAATTGAATGATTTCAGTAAAGTTTTGAGCAGAAACATTTACATCGACAGTATAAAAACAATAACGATCAAAATGGAAACCTTGAAAAAAACTTCAGAGACCAATCGTGTTCATTTTTGAAAAGTGAAATATTTTACGGGGTTTAGGAACTCTAGTTTGTAGTAAATCAGTTTTGATAACTGATGTGATTAGATAATGGTCAGAATTTCCAATACTGCCCTTATCGACATCGACACTCGTAATATCTGGCATAGATGTGAGATAGAGGTCTAGGAGAAAACTAATGTCACTGCCATTACGAGGAGTGAAAGTTGGGTTTTTTACAATCTGCGTCAGGTCGTGCGATGCGGCAAATATTTCTGCCTGCCTTCCATTGTTGTCGTCGTCGGTCGTTTTGGAGAGTTCTAACCACGATTTGTTGTGGACGGTGAAGTCACCGGTAACGATAACCTCACAATTTTGAAATTTTTTCAATTCACTTCAATTCAAAAAATTCATTTATTTGTACATAAAAAATTATTACATAAGAAAAATTCAATTTTAGATTTTAAAACATAATATATACAAATAAAGATATACATGTTCTTTTGTTTCATAGGAAACAGTGGCAGAGCATGAGAGTTCAGAAGCATATGCAGACAAATTTAACACTAAATAAAATAGATTTTTAACATTTAGTAATATAAACAATTTAGAAAAAACAAGAATCACAAAGATAACATAAACATAAACATGAACAAGAACAAGAACAACCAAGAGTTCTTACTTCAGCAACAGAACACACACGAGCACCAGAAAACTTATCGGAAAAATGCATTTACTTCAGCATACGTTTTTTCCAAGATCCAAACCCTAACGTTTTCCAAGAACATTTTAATTTGAGATAGAATCTGTATGGAGTGGGGTAGCTTATTAAATAAAAAAGGCGCAAGATATGAATAAAAGTGTCTAAAATGTTCCTTGAAAGGCATTAGGACAATACAGTTGAGAGAGCGAATATTATAGTTTATAATATTTGGACGGATATTTATATAATCTTTACGTAGGAAAAAAATTTTCAGAATTTTGAGCACGTACATGTATCTCAGTGGAAGAGCGTTCGTTTTAATGAATAGAGGGAGTGAATGAGTTCTACGATTTTTGTGATAAATAATTCTTATTGCATGCTTTTGGGTGAGAAAAATCAGATTTAGGTTAGTAGAGTACATTCCACCCCAACAAGATAACCCGTACAATAGTTTTGATTCGACAAGAGCAAAGTATATGGTTCTTAATACTGATTGGGGAAAGAGAGGGCGAAATAAATACATTTTGCGAATTGCTATTAACATGTATTTGGACAAGCATTTTATATGTTCGTTCCAGTTTAATTTGCTATCCAAATGCAAACCCAGATAGCGAAACGTTGAAACCTTTTCAATTTCTATACATCCGGAACAGTTAAACTCACTACACTGATTTTTATGATACACAACGGCGTTATGGGGAATTTGATAGTCGTATCCTATATTGAACAGCATACACTTGGTTTTGTTACTCAAAATCATGCTATGTAAATCAATCCATTTCCTGATGAGCTTTAAATCATTATTCATATCCTGTATGATACTCGGTTTTGAAGATCCATCGTAGCTTAGTGCAATATCGTCCGCAAAAGCAGTTTTCTTGGCTTTCGTTTTTAAGTCAAATATTGAGTTAACATATATAAGGAACAGTAGAGGTCCAAGGACAGATCCTTGAGGAACTCCTACATTAAAATTGGTTATTGGGCTGCATTGGTTATCAATTTTAACTGTTTGTCTACGGTCTGCGAGATAGGATCTTATCCACGAGTAAGCCACTCCACGAATACCGATATGATAAAGTTTTGTCAGAAGCACAAGGTGGTTGACCATATCAAATGCTTTACTGAAGTCAATAAAAATAGCTCCTGCTTTAAGCCCCTTGTTAAGATAGTCAAAAACAGGACTAAGAAAACTCAGTAAAGCATCTTCAGTACCAGTGCCACTTTGAAACCCAAATTGTTTGCAGTTTAAAAATTTGATCTTATCAAGGTATTGAATTAACCGACCCTTAACAATTTTTTCGAAGATTTTAGAGAAGCTTGAAAGTAGAGAGATAGGTCTGTAATTATTTTTTTCTAGCTTGTTACCCTTCTTTTATATCGGAATGACCACTGCTAGCTTGAGATTGTTTGGAAAGGTACCAGTTTCAATGCTTAGATTGAAAAGATAACATAGTACATCAACTAGAAGGTCGCCAATTTGCTTACAAAGAAGGGAGCTGATCCCGTCAGCTCCAACTGATTGTTTGTTTTTTAAAACTAGAAAGTTGAACAATTAGTTCTTCTCTAGTTACTGGCTTAAAAAAGAAGGAATTACTTTGGTAACTACCCTGATTATGTAGAAGTGGGTTATCAAGATCTATTTCAGGTAAACTACCAGTACTGTCTTTGATTATATTGATGAAGAAATTGTTGAACTCACTGGCCACTTCATTTTTATCCGTACAAATTTCTGAGGTATTTTTTTTGTAAATTTTGTCGATAGTATTCTTTTTAGCTTTGTTACATAGGATTTCATCTACCAATTTCCACTCCGCTCTAGAATCGCGGCTTGCGAGGTTGAACTGTAGCTGATAATATGCTTCTTTAGCAATTTTTGTTTCAGTTTTTACTTGTTTGACTAATTTAATGTGCTTTTGTTTCAGCCGGTCATCAGTAGGAAACCTAGAACACTTGATCCCAATTTTATTTTTTTGATCAATAAGATTTAAAAGCGAATCAGACATCCAACGTTTTAACTTTTTTCGTTTTTTATAAGATTTGGTTGTTGTAGATGATTCAATATGAGTATTTAAAACAGAAATAAATTTTTCAAAAGCTGTGTCTGGTTTTTTTGTATTAAAAACTTCATACCATGTTTCATTACTCAAGGAAGCACGCAGTGAATCTATGTGAATTTTTTTAAACTGAAAATCTGTTTCAATCTCTTGTTTTTGCTGGCTCACAGAATGAGAGAACTGCAGTTCAACAAAAATTGCATTATGGTCAGAAGGAATAAATCTATTAGTTGATGCAGTAATCCCAAAAGCTGCAGTTGGGTTAGTTCTGTAGAAAACATGGTCAAGGCATGTTTCACTTGGGAATCTCGTTGGAACATTCATGATTGATTCCATCCCAAATGCTGATAGCATTAGTAGGTACTTAAATTGAATCTTGGATGATTTAAGGATGTCAATATTCATATCACCAACAATTATGAGGTTTTTTGCTCGAAAGGACGCTAGAAACGGTTCTATCTCGCTCAGAAATAAATTGGGACTAGAATTATGATGCAGCCTATATATGCATAGGAAGGTAAGAGATACATAATTATAAGATACGCTAACTTGTAGGCAGTCAGCTGATCGAAAGGAGTGATTTGTTACCGATAACGGTTGAATTTGGTTACTAATCAAAGCTGCCACACCACCAGACCTGTAGGTGTTGTTACAATTAGCATACAGTACATACCCATCAATATCGTAGTTGCAGACTTCATAGTCATATATCCATGTTTCGGTTAGAAATACTAGGAGAGGGGGCTTGGGAAGCATTAAAAGGTTTGCTGAGAAAACATCGAAATTTTCTCTAATGCTACCAATGTTCTGTGATATAAACTGAAAGCGCTCTTGGTTGTTCATCTTATTAAATAGCAAGGAATACTTGTATTTCAAAAATAGATATACTTGGTATTGCATGACGGCACAAATACATAAAAAGTTGATTGCTGTAAATATCTTAACAGTGTTTTGATTGTTGATGTTGAGCAAAAGTTATGAATGATTATTTGATAAATGTTTTGGCATGTTCTAGTGAGTTAATCAGAATTGCAGGCTCGTTTTCCTTTATTCGAATGTAGATTTTTCCATTTCTTAACCAGCAGTACTTGATTTTGTTACTTTTTTTGCATGTCCTCAGTTGTTTTAATATTTCACCGTTCATCCCAGTTAGTTTATCACTTATATATACACGATTGTCTTTATTAGAGATATTACAAATATCAGGAAAGAGATCTTTCCACTGTAACGGAGCATTGTTCTTAACACTATTTAGCAGGTTTAATTTTGTTTGATGTTTGTCAAAGACGATTGTTACGAACATAGGTGTTTTGGCGATATTTCTAGCAGGGCGTAGTGACTTAGTTTGCTGCATATATGAAGAGACTACACTATCAGATTCAAAGCCATACAAGCTACTTAGTTTATTCACTACATCAGCCGCGGTTGGAGTTGATGGCGGCAATCTTGTTACCACAATCTCGTTTTGTAAACTGCGTTGTTTAAGCAGGTTTAATTCTGCTTGAAGTTTTTCGACTGCCAACTCAGATTTTTGTAAGTTAATGTCAATTTTATCTACCCGTTTCTTTAGTAATTTGTTTTCATGTAGGATATTTGTTATTGTTTCCTGAAGCATAGATTGGTTTTGAGCTGCAGAAATGAACAATTGTTTAATTGCTGCCATTATGTCGGCATTTGTTGGATTTACGTTTTCAAATAATTTTGTTATTATTTCTTCACTCATTTCACTAATTTAATATATTTGTTTTTATCACTGAATAAACTTTTGAAAATGAAACTTTTGGTTTTGAAGAAAAAACAAAATATTTTAATGTCACAATTCTGACTTGAATAAAATTTATGAAATTTTTGGTTGTAACTTAGAACCGGTAAATTGGATTTTTTATTTGGTTTGTACAGTTTCGTTTAGTTTTAATATAAACAGTAATTATTATATATAAATAATCACCAAATAAAACTCAAAAATCATAATTACTAAACTGTTTTAAACAATTTTTTAATTATCACGATAGATACAATTAGTTAATTAAATTATGATAGCCGATGCAAACAAGCGACTTATTCGTTTGCCATACTAACCGAAACCGAAATTGTGCTCTAATTTCGTCCACAACATTAAACGTCCACAACATCAAGTCATTAAAAAAATTGGGACTATGTTTGTTTGGGGACCGGTATAGAGCTATTGTGAAAAAAGAAATTTCAGGTAGACAAACCTTTAATACTACTGTGTTGTAGCCATCACCACGTAGTTCAAAATTTGTAAAGCGTTTATACGCAAAACTCTCATGAATGTACGCACATACATCTTGATGAAGTTTAAAAGCTTATTCAAGCCTATATTTGGGATTTAGTGTTATGTCATAAGGATAGTTTTCACAAACTTGTGTTTCTGTAAGAAAAAGAATATGTGGCATCATTTGATCAAAATATAATTTTATAAATGGGTGACTAAACAATAAATCCTATCATATAACAAAATATGACATAGGCCAATATTTCATGATAGGATGTAAGAAATAATAATATGAAAACAAAATTTTTAAAAAATTTGAAATGTTACTAAAATATTTATCCATCTTATTACCACGAGTTTAGACGCAATAAAGGTCACCAACAGGCCTTCGTCTATACCTGTTAGAAGTCTATATACAACTGGGAGCGACAGGTGCCCAGAGGTTGGTACTTTTCATGGTTTGGCCCCACATGAGTCCTCTCTAGCGTGTACCCACTAGGGGTGCTAATAAGGGAGCACCTTCCCGCAACCCGGGCGGCTAAGCCAAAGTCCCCGTTCCCGCTACACATGACAACATGCTTACGGTTTACAATAGCAGGCCAGAGCTCACTATAACTCAGGTACCTCGGGTTCACCAGGTCCCGTATCACGGTTTAATCAGACCAGTGACCCCTGAGGTGGAATTTTTTTTCGTTTCAACAGCCCCAGAGTCTCAATCTCTGCAATTGAACTATTTTTTTTTTTTTTTCAAATTATGGTAAGATTTGCGTGTTATCTACGTGTGCAAAAGTTTTCATTTGTGAGCTTGCTTATGATGCATGTAAGTTCAAATATTCAATACTTATAAATTTTATTGATATATTATGACTCAAACTGCCGTTATAACGCTTTAAAATATTCAAGTTTTAGAGCCCTAGCCTCAGTATCCGGATATGGCCAGTTCACGAATTGATCCAAGATTTGGTGTTTGTCGAAAAACGCGACCGTTAGAGTACCGCTAAAAGAGAATGTCTCCGTATCCGTTATTAAGCCCGTACGCCAACAAAATTTTTGGGAAATTCCGAGATGACGCACAATAGATAGATTTTTATATGAAATCTTCCTAAAAATCCTTCCAGAGTTAAACACGACATTTCATTTTCATCATAAGTCATCATAGTCTTTAAGCCGAGAAGTTTAAATCTTCAATAACTTCTAATCCGACCTATGATATTATATAAACTTGGTATATAAGGTCTTAGTACCGTTTCCAATATTTCTGCATACAACTTCCTGTTTCACACTTCCGGATCAAAAGTTTTTATTCAGGTGTTTATCCCTATTGCAGCCTACAATTACCCATCGATTTTCATGAAATGGTGGTAAAAGCTTTCAAGTAGTATGAAAAAGATTTTATCAGCTTGTGGAGTACATTGGATAAAGGGTTGGGGGGGTCTACCAAACAACAGGTGGTTTTTTCCACCATGTTTTTTATGTTTGTTGGGAGCATACAACATTCGTTCGTGAATGAATTTTGATGACACTTTGGAAAAAGATGCAAATATGTATGGCAAGGAACTGATTGATTTTTGAGCGATAGTGAACAAAGTGGTGGAATGTGTCCCATACACCTGTGTTTGTTTGAAAGCTCAATAATATCTGTACCTGATAATCGAATTGGATAAAACAAGGTACATAAGCATTTAGTACGGTTCACAATCGTTCGACATCCCAACTTCCGGTTTTTCACTTCCGGTAAAAATTTTTTTGTTTGTAATTTTTTAAGTTTTTTCAGTGTCTTTATGCAAACTACAGCCTACAATAATGAAGTGATTATGATGTTACTTATGGAAAAGGTTCCAATTAGTGTGAGAAGAAAATTATCGTCTTTTGGAATACATTGATTAGAGTGGCGGGGGGTCTACCATACAACTGCTGACTTTTCACACTTTGTTTTTAAAGTTTGTTGGGTGCATACAGATTTTTTGGTACATATACAATTTGGTACATACACATTTAGTACGGTTTACAACAGTTTTTCATCCTAACTTCCGGTTTGTCACTTCCGATAAAATTTTTTTTTACTTTTTCTCGTACAACAGAATTTATGTTTGTTGGGATACTACCGCTTTCCTTAGTATTTTTATAATTAGAACTACGCGAATCTACAACATTGGTTAGCTTTTAATTAAAGTATTTGATGATATTAGCTCATTCAGAACACTGTGTTTCCAGAGCTGTGAAGTCAGCATATGCATCAGCATCACAATATTTTTTTTCTACAAAATTAGTTTTACTTGGCATATACCGGTAGCATTTTAGTCCAAAATTCTAGTATTATCAAAACGGATTTATACTTCAATCGACCGTGATTTTGTGTCGATCATTGCAAGCTTCAAAAATTTCTAGTTTACCTTTAAAAAATTACTCAATTGCAATAAATTATTATTCGTTACTTGACATATTCAATCAAAAAAAGCTTCCCTAAGTCACTTTCATGACCAAATACCATAATTTCCAAAAACAAAAAAGGAATTCTAATGTTTAAACGAATAAAAATACCAGTTATAAAGTGTTTCAACCTACAACCGAGTGCTTCGCTTAGTGTTATGGAGATGGATTGAAAGGTTAGTCAAAATAAAGCAGCATTAAACCATTTTTTGTTCATAGGCATTCAATAGCAGCTGAAGGGGAGTAGCTTAAGCTGTACAGGGTTTATTTGACCTCACTAGTCATTATTTTGCAAAAAAAAATTTACGTGAAATATAATCAAACTAAGGAACGCCTCTTATGGTGTCAGAGCGAGGTCGCTTTATGCGACAGTACTAATCCTGTTGAGAGATGGATGACTAGGGTAAGGTATTCCTCTTCTATACTTTTACAGTGGTTTGCAACTAATTTCTATCTTATTAGTATGTCTTCTGTCTTCTTTTTAATTTTTTTTCTTTTTCAGTGTATCTTTATTAAGCAAAAAATAAATTTTCTTCTTCGAGTAAATTATCAGTTGTAATTTCCCAAGGGCGGTGATAATTCGAAATAATTTTTTGCCAAACATTTTGAAAGCAAGTATATTGATAAAAGCACGAGGCCGTAGGTCGAGGGCTTTAATCAATACCAATTGCTTGAGGAATTTTTCAAAAAAATATGAGAATTTATCAACGAACGAGGAGAATTCGTTTAGAAAATTTTTTGCCATTTTTCATTTCTTTATATATTTTTTATGAATCATACGTTGGCCTACTTTGATAACAGTGAATTATTTCAACATTACAATGATAATTTTTAATATCCCAGTAGGCCAGACGTATCAATATTTGTATTAGTATAATTCAAATTTTATTGGTGAAATTAAATGATGTTATTACATTTAAGAGAATTTCATTGGTTTAAATTAAAATAAAACTAAGGCAAAAAATTTTCACATTAATTGTAATTCCATGGCATCACACTCAGACCATTTTAATTTGGTATTCAGACCACTCAGACCATATCAGCATTCAGCTCAGACCAATGTTTAAAATTTTTTGTTCATTAAGAAAATTATTTTATATTTAAATGCAATAATTTTGCTCTTTTATTTAATTTAATTAGCTACTTAATATATCAAACTTTACAAATGTTGAATTTTTTTTTATTTATTTACAAATCATACCGTAATCTCCTATGTTCCCCGCACGCCTTTCTCAGTTTGTTTACCGCGGGTGATAGAGATAGTGGAAGGCTTATCCTTGTATCAGCAGATCAAGTAAAAAATATCCTGCATGTGAATTGATATAGATGCGAACCTTTAAAGTTTATTTTACTTTTAGGTTTTTTTTGCATAATGCTCAAGCTCGAGACAATGAAGCTGTCGTTGCTGCAACTATCGTTGAATTCAAAAGAATTCCAGGCATCAATCTAATTTGTCATGTATGTAGAAATTCATTTCACTCATCAAGCAAAGGACTTCAGCTGAATTTTTATTCAATTGATATATAATATCAGCATCCTGGCAATATATTGTATAGAAGCGGAAGACATGTATGGATAATCATGAATATGAAAATATTCATGATCATTGTCCAGAGAGATCGTCTGAAAATTCAATCTGGGGGCCAATTCTAACTCGATGACTTCAAATCATATGACTTGAATTTCGAAATTTCGAAATTGAGGTCATAAATATCGATTCTGTCTGGGTCATATGACTTTTTCCAAACTCATTTGAAATGTCAAAAAAGTCATTAAAAAGCAATAGAGCAAGAGCTCGCGACGGCCAGACCTTCGTTATTTTATAAAAGCTGAAAGTTTTTCTGCGCATACCCTCTCTCTACTCAGGTAAGAACGATTAGCGACATTTGAAGTTTGAATCATGGTGACTTTAGCAGGGAGCAGGGAACTATCAATTTGTTAAAGTTTAAGGGTGTCTGGCAGGTGGTTACCACGATAGAAAGTGTCTGGCAATAGGTGACGTGACTTCTAATACTATCCCGAAGAATATATAAAAAAATTAGCTTTTGTACTTTCACGAAACTTTGGAGGCCCCTTTGTAACCTGCTCCCGCCCAAAGCCATCGTGATCTAAACTTTGTATGTCGCTAATCGTTCCTACCTGAGTAGGAGGTATGCGCAGAAAAACTTTCAGCTTTTATAAAATAACGAAGGTCTGGCCGTCACGGGCTCTTAGCCTACAAGCTGTGACTACCGTTATGTATTAAAAATGTCAAATGATAAATTTAAAAAAAACTAGCTAAAGCGCTCTTATGCAAACTTGCAGAGCAATGGCAGGATGTAACATGCCTTATAAATGCAATGAGTATGATGCCTCAATGCTTTATAAATGCATTGAAAACTTATTTGATCGCTAATTTTTCATATATCCGAACTGATCAGCTAGAGTTCTGATTATTTTTCATTCATATATTTAAAAAGAAAAATTAAAAATTATATGCTAGCATTTCTCATTACCACTTTTTGAAATCATTGCTTCTACGTCAACAAAATGTCTACGCAAAAACTTTATTTATAAGCGGAGCGAAGCACGCCGGGCCCTCCTAGTCTTACATAAATCTGCAAATAATTGCGAAATTTCAAACGTTTAGACTAAACATTTCCTTGGAATTAATGATTTGTAAAATAAATTTTAAATTTTTGATCAAACTGATTAGCTCCATAAACAGAAAAGTGAAATTGATAGTTTTTTGTTGTCAAAAAAAAAATTATGATGTAAAATATCATGTCAAAATATCACGTTTGTTGTATACAAAAGCAAAATAAATATTTCGATTATATAAAACCGCGTTTGTTGTATACAAAAACAAAAATAATATTTCGATCATATAAAACCTATAAAACAAAGAAAAATAATACGTTTATCCACTACCAAAGCAATGCATAAACTAAATGAGAAAAATAAATTTAAAAAAAGTAAATAAAGTTTTAAGTTTCGTTTGTTGTTTCGTATTGTTTTTTACATACGAATATAAGGTGTTCTTAAAGTAATTCAATATGATTAAAATTTGTGTATTTGTGTATTAATTTGTATTAATTGGTGTATATTTATATTTGAACCTATAAGGAAATATTTTATTCAAACCTATTAGGCAATTTATATGTCACATTTATTATTGCTTTTATTTGTTTTGAGAAATGAGAATATAAATATGCAAATTGTAAACAGTACCACCCAGTAGAATATTTTTACTTGTATGTAAACTTATAATGTATGTATATATATAAATATAAAAAGTTTTTTGTTTTTGTGAAAAAAAAAATATATACTTGGCCAATTCCATTTGATATTGTATAGCGGGGGGGGGGGGCAGCGTTAAATTCAAAAATACATTTTAATTCGTCTATAACTTTTTTAATTATGATCCGAAAAATCCCAAAAATCTTTAAAATCTAAGTTACACTAATATCAGCGAGCAATGAAAATTTGAAATGAATCAAAATTCGAATAAAAAAGCCTTAGGCTGTACAAAGTTTTTTTTAGCGTATTAATATACAAGATATATCTGTCTGAATTTACAAATGAAATTAGTCTTATTATTATTTTTTCCAATTTTTGTTTTGAACTGTGGGAAGGAATGCCGATGACCATAAGCGATAAAACCCATTAAACGAAAATATTTACTAAAAATGGTGGTATTCTTTAACCGACGTATGCATCAATGTAGTAGAGTAATGCAGACAATCGATAAAATATATGTTTATGCAAATTGCAATACGACCATCTTCAGAACAGCAAAATTTCTGGATTAATAAATGATTATAAGTCTACATGAAATAGGACGTTAAATCCGTAGCAATGAACCAGTCCCTATTTTGTATAACGAGTGCGGTGGTTTTGGCAATTGTGACATCCAATAAACAAATATATTTACGCTCACCTAATTAATCGTAACACATTGAATTATTTGAATTAAATCTTTGGAATAAAATTTTAATTTTTTTCTAACCTTAATCTTTTGCCATGGTAATTTATAAAAATTATTTAATTATTATTTGTCTGTCAATGGGTTTTAATTTTAACATATGTACATTTAATATGTACATTTATCAATAGCTCTAGAGACATTTACTTAATGGCTTTTGCTGACTGTAAAATGATACTATTACATTTTTTTCAAACTTTTTATATATTACTAATAAAATAAGTTAAATCAAATGACATTAAAAAGAACTATTTACTCCAACAAAACAGTTGGGGTACCGTGCGGATACCTTCTAGTAATTAAAAAAAGAGGGCCAGTTTCCTATTATGTTAAACCATTTGCGGGTTAGTCGCCGTACGCTACATTAATATTAATATCAAAATCGTACCTCTTGATCATTTAATTACTTTTCACAGTACGGTGATCAAAAGGAAAATCAGAAACCATGAAAATGAAGCACTGGACTATACACGATTTTCTAATAAAACTTATAGTTCCTCAAAAAATGGTAAAAATATTTAAATCTTCTACATCAGTTTTCTTTATATCCAATTGTATGAGACGAAGTCTTTTTAGGATATTAAATTTCTTTAGCCCCTCGAAAGTGCTTGAATAGAGTATGAGATGGACTCTCAAGTCCAGAGAACAGGTAAAACGTGTGGATCGACTTTAGGACAAAATCGGGAAAGTTTTCGAAAGAGTCTGAAGCCACCTGCTTATGACCGATAACTTTGTTTTGCTTCTGAAAACATACGTTGACATCTGACTGAAATGTCAGTCTTGCCAATAGGTAAATAGCCAATTTCTTGCCTTTTTTAAAAGTACGTTTTTGTTAATATTTTAAAAACTGCACAGTGTGAAATTAGACCAAAAAAATTTATAAATTTTTTCATAATTTTAAATTAAGAACCGACTAAAACAAAATTCGATCTATTAAGTTTAGAGCTAGGGACAGAAGAAAAAAAGGAAGGAGTGGACGTTTTCAAAATTATTGGGAGTGACCGATGGTGTTGAATTGAAATCTTGAGCTAGTCCTTTTTCAGTTAAAACCAAACTTAACTCAGATCAAATATCCATTTTCTAAAGGTGCACCATGACAACCATCTCACAGAAATGAAAAATATTGTTTTAATTTCAGGTCGATATGATTTTCGGTTTTGGAGATAATATATGGAAAAATCAAACGGATAGACACATGAGCCTCAGTCTAACAAATATAGAATAATAAAATCAATAGCAAAATTCGAATCCATCAGAAGTTAAAATGTGCTGAAATTAAAAGATCTTGAATTCGGCACTACAATTTTGGCCATGGTACACCTATCAAAATATCATTCTTCATAAAAAAAATTTTATAAAAAAAATAAGAATGTTTAAATCGTCTCAAAAATTTTTTTAAACTCTCCATTTCGTTGCAACATGTTTTTCTTGCTCATCACTGTAATTCTAAATTTAAGTCTACATAATATTTGTTCGTCCGTTATTTATATTTTCTTGAATTTTCTCAAAAATCTATAGCGGTTTAGGCTGTTAAATTTTCACAGGAAGTTATTATTTTGAAATTCCCTTGCTCATACATATATAAAAAAAAATCCGTAAGATTATCGAATCCAGAAGCAGCTGAACTAAGAGTTCGTGAAAGATTTTCACTTTATAAATTTATAAATTCACGAAGCATATTTCATTTTCAGAGCAACAGCATACACCACCTCAAACACATCACAATCAAAATTTAACCACCATCCATCGTTGCATTTCTAGAACTGTTGATAATTTTCATTGAAAAACATACTCAACACATCTTATGTGGAATGAGTAATGTGACACCAATATAATTACAATAATGGTTTAACAGTAATTTCACTTTTAACTTTTAAAATTTTTGAAGGGAACAAACAACCCTTTTATTACTGAATAATTTTTGTTCTGGATAAATCAAAATAATTTGTTTCAGTGCGTGACAATTAACTTTAACAACTTGGTTATGCTAAGTTAGCTATTTTTTTGTTGTACATCAAATAAAAAAAAATTATAATTAAATATATGTGTATATAGCAAAAAAAAAAAAAAAATTAAAACGTCTTACTTGAATTACATTTTTTTTCAAAAGACTAAAATAGCTGTTAAAAGATTTTCTTGTTTATTTTCTTTTAGAGAATTTATTTTTCTTTCCATTTCGCTATGGTCGATCCGTTTAACTATTTTTGGTTTGTATTATTGCAGAAGGGATGATTTTTGTTTGAGGGTAAAAAAAGTATACAGTTTAATAAAAAATAAAAGTAATCAAGTGAATTGGTTCTCTATAACAATTTTAATATCGTTTTATTTCTGTTGACCAAAACTTTATCTCAAATTTCTTTTATATTATTTAGCTATAGTGCTTTGATTTGTTTATCTTTTAGATTAGATCAATTATTGTCTTGATTTTTTTCAATAAGGAAAGCGATTAGTTAAACGAATTTTCTTTTGTAGATTTACTCTGTTGAGAAATGAAAAATATGTTATCTATAAATTATTATTCCTAGAAACCCTCATATTTAATGTTCTGCATAAAGGATTTAATTGAAAAACATGCAGATTGCTATCCAATTACTATCAGTAAGCTCGAGTATTACACTATTAATCCAAATTATTAAAATCCTGTAAACTACATTTTTTCTTGTCCAAAACCAAATAAATTAAAATTCCAAATCACGGTTCAATGGTTCCCCTACATTTAAATTCTAATTTTATTCACTTAATATCTGAACTAAAACAAATAACAGTTTAACACAAATAACAAATAAATCAGTAAAAGCGTAAACAAACTCTTAAAATTCCCATAATCAAATATTTATCCTTAAGGAATGAAAAAAAAAAAAAACAAAACAAAACAGATCTGAAGGATCAGATTGAAATGTTAATTACAAATGTTTTTTAACGTTTTTGTTTACTAAATCGTCTTCTATTTTAGTAATATCTTTATCCTTAGAAAGTAAATAGAAATTTAATATAAAATATTTTTTTGTTTCGTGTGTCTACAAAAATCTTTATTTAATTTTTTGCAATATAAGGGAAAAACCCTTCAACGATTTAGATAGGGTTCGATGGTATGTAGTTAGCTTATAATATATGTATGCATTGTATCTCACTGTAATTCAGGATAAACACAATCTTAAATTGCTTACGCAAGATGAGTGGCAGCTCTTGCAATGAATTTTTATTATAAAAGTTTCATCTCATCCAATATTTTAAAACCTGATTCTCGTATATGCTAGGATTTATTGTTATTATTTAAATAAACCCAAATATAGTACTCCATCGTCAGTTCAACTTTATTTACAATTTTTTGTCTATTTTTATTTTATCTTTTTTTTGAAATTCAAACAAAACTTTATTATTACATTTGTTGGTAAATAGAGAGGGTCCTTGTAATATTTCGATAGAATATTTTAAAACATTTTTTTAATAATGTGATTCTACTTGAAACAATGTTTCAATATTATAATATGTAAATAGCTCCAATAATGCAATACTTGTTGGGTATGATTCAAAACCATTAAGTAAACAAATTTAATTAAAATTTAAAAATCAAAATTAATGAAGAAGGTTACATTGAAGATTTATTATAGAAATTTGATGCCTGTTTTTCAACATCTTACTAAGTATTTATCATATCCTAAGAACTTAAATAGTCCTCTCAATTCTATCAACGTACAAAATTAACATCTTATTTGAATCTTCAAAAATTAATTACGATTCCGATCGATTTCGCATCAAACCCGAAAAACATTTTTATGAGCAATTTCACGAAGATTCAACAACGTTTTGGCTTGACTCCTCTTAATTTTGATTATTTTTTGTTTACAAATAGTCTTTCATAAATAAAAAATACAAGTTCTTCAAAAATATTTCATATTTAACATTAAAAAAAATCTCTTAGTTTATAACGTCATTTTTATAATTTTCCTTCAGAACAAAAAAAACTGATTCCCGACAGTCATATGCACAACGAATTTTATCTTTAAAACAAAAAATAGTAGTTAGATATAAAATAAGCTTCAATTTAGTTTTATAAAAAAAAGGTGTAGCGCCATCTTTTCTTATGTTACACCGTTTTTTTCTTATGTTACTACGTTAAAAATTATTTCAAAAAATTAACAGTGTACATTTTTAAAAACTTTGTTCTAATACCTGTTTAACGACATATCATTTATGAAAATCGATTCAGTAGTTTTTCTACAATCGCTCGTCAAAATGCACTCACATCACAAAATAACAAAAAATTGAGGGGCAGCCTGTGAAGACCCCTGGTCGAAAAAAAAAATTCTAAGAGAACCTGTATTTTTTATTTATGAAAGACTATCCATAAACAAAAAATAATCAAAATTAAAAGGGGTCAAGTCAACATTTCCCAAAAATTTGCTGAACTTGTCTGAAATTGCTCTTATACTAAGCTTGCCAGATTTTTTTTGGAAGTATTCCGGGCCGGAAAATCCGGGCGGTTTTTTTATAAATCCGGGCAAAATCCGGGTGGCAAGTGTCAAAATTTCCATTTGAAAAGCCGGGCGAAATCCGGCAAAATACAAAATTTTTAAAAATCGCATAGAAAAGAAGAAACCAAAAAGAATATGTTTTTTCATGAATAACCTTTAAAAACTCTTTATTGCTTTGAAATGTTGAAATAGATTCTCTTAATAATATTTTTAATTCTGTTTATTACAGAAAGAGTTCTATGCTTAAATTGTCAACATTGTATTCAATCAATCTTCATCGAAGTCCACTGTCCACTCTCCTGCGTACCAAACAAACTATCAGCTCTCATTTTGTATTTTTTACTTCCAGCAACTTTTTGGAGAAAACCAGCATCATCTTTTATTTTTGCATAAAACTCTGAACATGTCTCCCTCCAGTTGAATTTTACCATCAATTGTGCCCGAACGTTTTCCAGTGTCAATTAGCCTTTTTCTTTTGTCCAAATGTCATTGATTTGAGAAAATACGCGCTCAGTTGTCGTATTGGCCGCTGGGATAACTAAACCAAACTCCACGATTTGCAGCAAACGATTAAACGAACGAGAGCACAATATATAAATTATAAAACGTTGAAATGATGTCAATTGTTTATATATTTTCATATGAAACATTGATAATAACACGATTTAACATGTGACAGATAGATTATTGAAATTTTGACTATAAAACGAATTAAAAATTATACATATATTTTTTTTTCAATGAACAAAGTTTGGAAAAATCCGGGCGATTTCCGTTTTTATTTTAGAAATCCGGGCGTCCGGACCGGGCGATTTTTCAGCCGAGTTTTACCAAAAAAAGCCGGGCGAGTCCGGCTTTAGCCGGGCGATCTGGCAAGCTTATCTTATACATTATTAAGTTTAACATTGAAAATATATAAGTGTGATTTTGTTTGTAAAGGATGCGTCCATTTTTCGCCATTTTTTTAATGATACTATTTAAAAGACCAAAATTCAGAAATCAAAAAATTTAAATATTTGAATTATATGTAATAATAAATAATACTAATTTTCCATAATTTTCTCAATATTATGAAAAATTAAATTTAAATATCGATAAATCGACATGAAACAAGACAAATAAAAAATATTAAAAGAATACAATAATTTTTTTAAATCACTAAAATTAATTATTGAAAAGGCCCGTTTTTTTAACGAGATTGTTTTTATTACCTTCACTAAAAAATTTCTTTCGCACAAAATTTTTTTATGCAAATAATATATTAAATCAATATCAAATAATCAATTTAAAATTAAACGCATGTAAATTATTTCTGAAAATGTTAAATAAAACCAGCCATGTTAGAATATATAAAAATACTTTTTATTTTTCTACTCTTGTACTTTCTTTTCTTTTGTTTATTTTTATTATTATTAAATAAATTTCGTTTCCTTTCGTTTTTTATTATTACAGAAAAGACCGAAAGAAAATTTATTTTAACGCCTAGTTAACATCTTAAATGGGATTTTTTTCGGTATCTCGCTTTTGGAGAAGTTATTTAGAGCTTATCTGTCTATTGAAAATAAGTGAAACTTAAATACTCAAAATTCTAAATAGTAGAATCTGTAGATTTTAAATTAAATTAGTCAAATAAATAAGAAAAAACTTGGAGTTCTTTTAAATATAAGGAAAAAGAAGAATATGTGAACAAAGTATTCAGTCCCACAAAACAATAGAATTAGCTTTGTGGAAGAAGTGAACGCAGTAGATGGGCAATAAAGTAGCGACATTGAAATAGAGTTAAACAAAATTAAAATAAAAGTTCACTTGTGATGGAGATGTAAATTTAAAATATATATCTTTTTTATTACATAATTCAATAATCACCTATTTGTTTTGGTGCAACAATTATGCAACAATCACCTGTTTGTTTTGATGCAACAATTTAGGTTTGACACTTTGCTTATAGTTTTTGGAGTACTAATTTTGTTAAGTTTAATTACTCACTATTTATTTTGGTGCAACGATTCTTTTCTGATTACATTATTCAACAATTCCTAGTTTGTTTTGGTGCAACGAATTTTGTTTTAATTACAAATTATAATAGGCGAGGAAATAAAGCACAAAAATAGGCCAAACCTAAGCAAATTGGCAGAGTAAGATGGATCGAGGTGCGGTTTTTTGCATTCGATTCAGGAAGCCGTCAGGAAAGTTTGTGAACATAGCCACTTTTCGGCAAAAAACCTCTGGAGTACCTAGGGGCCAGGGCGGGTTATAGACACCTCATCTCCTTGGACTTTCCATTAATTCAGCTCAAAATTGATCGAAGCTCGTTACTCGGGGGTTTTTGGGGTCGCTGAACACGATTTTGATGTCGACGATGACCCTCGGAGTTTCTAGGGCCCAGGGCGGGTATGTCTAACTCATCTCCTGGAACTTTACATTAATTCAGCTAGAAATTGATCAAAGCTCGTTACTGGGGGTTTTGAGGCCGCGGAGCACGAATATGATGTCTGCGATGACCTGTGGAGTACCTAGGGGCCCGGGCGAGTTATATACACCTCATCTCTTGGAACTTTCCATAAATACAGCTCGAAATTGATCGAAGCTCGTTACTCGGGGGGTTTTGGGATCGCTGAACACAAATATGGTGTTGTCGATGACCCTCGGACTACCTAGGGCCCAGGGCGGGTATGTCTAACACATCTCCTGGAACTTTCCATTAGTTCAACTCGAAATTGATCGAAGCTCGTTAATCGGTCGTTTTTGGGGTCGCTGAACACGAATATGATATCGACAGTGACCCTCGGATTACCTGGGTCGCAGTACGGGTATATTTAACTCATATCCTGAAAATTTCCATAATTAAAACTCGATTATTTTATTTTTTTATTATATTATTTTATTTAGTTAATGGAAAGTTCCAGGTGATGAGTTAGAGATACCCGCCCTCGACCCTAGGTACTCCGAGGGTCATCACCGACATCATATTCGTCTTCAGCGCGACCTCAAAAACCCCCGAGTAACGAGCATCGATCAATTTCAAGCTGTATTTATGGAAAGTTCCAGGAGATAAGGTGTATATAGCCTGCCCTGGCCCCTAGGTACTCCGAAGGTCATCGCAGACATTATATTCGTGTTCAGCGGCCCCAAACCCCCGAGTTACGAGCTTCGATCAATTTCGATCTGAATTTTTGAAAAGTTCCAGGAGATGAGTGAGACATACCGGCCCTGTGCCCTAGGTACCCCGAGGGTTATCGCCGACGTCATATTTATGTTCAGCGACCTCGAAAACCTCCGAGTAACGAGCTTCAATCAATTTTGAGCTGAATTAATGGAAAGTTCCAGAAGATGAGTTAGACATACCCGCCTTGGGCCATAGGTACTCCGAGGGTTATCGCTGACATCACATTCGTGCTCAGCGACCCCAAAAACGACCGAGTAACGAGCTACGATCAATTTCGAGCTGTATTTATGGAAAGTTCCAAGAGATGAGGTGTATATAGTCCGCCCTGGTCCCTAGGTACTCCGAGGGTCATCGCAGACATAGTATTCGTGTTCAGCGGCCCTAAACCCCCTCAGTAGCGAACTTCGATAAAGTTCGAGTTGAATTTATGGAAAGTTCCATGAGATGAGTTAGACATACCCGCCCTGGGCCCTAGATACTCCGAGGGTCATTGCCGACATCATTTTCGTGTTCAGCGACCACAAAAACCCACAAGTAACGAGCTTCGATCAATTTCGAGCTGAATTTAGGGAAAGTTCAAGGAGATGAGGTGTATGTAACCCGCATTGGCCCCTAGGTACTCCAGAGGTTTTTTGCCGAAAAGTGGCTATGTTCACAAACTTTCCTGACGGCTTCCTGAATCGAATCCAAAAACCCGCCTCCCGATCCATCTTACTCTGCCAATTTGCTTAGGTTTAGTGCTTTATTTCCTCGTCTATAATCAATATGAATTGTTTTTTTTTTGTCTGGAGAGTTGGATCCGGAACCAATCCTCGGGTAAGTTGTTTGTTTTTAATTAAAATTTGATAGTCGTAGATGATAGAGAGATGATGATGGCTTAGGTTCTTCTTGTTTTCATTTTTGCCTTTCAGTCGTCAGAGTCTACTATCCTTTCAACATTTGTGTCAGTTCACCTAACGATAATTAATCGCGTGGATCAAGCCTTTGTAAAGGGCCGAGGGTAAACACGGTGCGTCTTAACTAAAATTAAATTAAATGGTCTTACACTTAGAAAATTAGTAGAGATTCTGAATTTACAATGTTCATAGAAAACTCGTCGCTTGACCATAAAAATGAAGCAGTATCCATCAACGCGTTCATTGTATACCAAATATCACCACTACGTCAAATATAAAACTTACCATTGAAGATTGGCACGTGCTTAAAGGTCTTAACTTGGCTAACCCATTATTTTGCCAATCAAATGAAATAGATATACTGATCGGCTCAGATGATAAACGCAAAAATAAAGTTACAACTGGCCCTATAGCGCAAAATAAAATTTTTGGATGGGTTATTGCAGGCCAGTCTGATATTTTAAATACAAATACAGTTAATTTAATCACTAAAATTGACATTGATGTTACTCTCAAAAGATTCTGGGAGATAAAAGAGATCCCAGACAATAAGCCGCACACCACAGAAGAAGAAAAGGCATGTAGAAATCATTTAGTGAAACAGTTCGACGTAATGAAAATGGTAGATTTATCGTTCGTCTACCCTTTCAAATACCAGCAGAGTTAGGTCAATCATTTCATGTAGCATTTAACCGTCTTAAATCTATGGAAAAAAAGTTCGAAAGAGATGCCATATTTTCTCAGCTATATAAATCATTTCTACAAAAATACCAAGATCTTGGACACATAAAGGAAGTCTCTAGAAAAGCAACTAATCCTAATCTGTGCATATTGCATATTACCACATCATGGTGTTCTAAAAACAACAAGCTCGTCAACAAAACTCTGTGTTGTCTTTGATGAAAGATCAGCGAAATCCTCTATGGGCCACTCCTTAAATGATTTATTAATGGCCGGTCCAACAATTCAACAGTCATTGTACATTCTTCTCAGACTTCATCAATATGCGGTTGCCATTACTTCCGATCTGAAAAAAATGTACCGTCAAGTACTAGTTGATGACAGAGATGCATCCTACCAAATTATTCTTTAAAGAAATAATCCTCAAGAAGTAGTAAAATATTTTAAATTAAATACACTCACTTATGTCACGACTTCAGCTCCATTTTTGGCGACTCGAATCATAAATCAAATAGCAGAAGAAAATCGTCATGTTCACTATAAATCATCGACAGTCTTGGAAAGAGATGTTTATGTCGATGACTTGATGTTCAGTGTCAAAACACTTGCAGAAGTCTTAGCGCTGAAGGAAGGGTTAGATCAAATGCTAGAAAGAGCTGAATTTCATTTAAGAAAATGGACCTCCAATAACACAAACTTTGAAAAGATGTTACCAAAAAAAGATTGTGAGCTCTCTCCTCCGCAGTTAAAGGAAGATCAGTCAATCAAGGTTTTAGGACTGATATGGCATCCCGTACTTGACATATTCACCTTTACGGTCAAAACTAGCATCCATTCATTACACACTAAGCGCGCATTTCTCTCTGAGGCATCCAAAAATTTTTGATCCTATCTGTTGGCTATCCCCAGTTACCATTGCAATAAAAATTTTGTTTTAGCAACTTTGGCTAACCAACACTGCTTGGGACGATAATCTTCCTGCAGAACTACAGTTAAAATGAAACATTATCCGTGGTCACCTTAAGTCGTTAGAAAACTTATCGATCCCACGCTGGTTGAATTCGTCAAATAAACCAATACAACTTCATGGTTTTTGTTGCAACGGTTGATATTGGCAGCAAAAGAAGCGTTGACGATAGAAATAGAAGGAACAAAAACAATCATCCAAAAAATCTTACAACATTTGTAGCCAACCGAACATCACAGATACTAGCCACCTTAAGCAGGGAGTGCTGGAGACATGTACCTTCCGAGCAAAACTGTGCAAATTGCACATCAAGAGGCATAAGTCCTGATGCTCTGATCAACCACCAGCTATGGTGGAATGGGCCAGAATGGCTTAATCAACACGAAAAGCACCACCCCACAAGACAACCTACCATTTAGATAATCTGCCTGAAACAAGAAATAAAGTCATAGCGTGTCATGTGTTGCAACCAAGAGAAGACATTTTTCAAAGATCAATCACAAAACTTTCAGGTTTCTTCAAAATTTGCAAGGTACTGGCATTAGCACAACGTTTTATAGCCAACGCTAAAGCAGTTGCTCATTCTCGAATATCTGATAACATAACTGTACAAGAATTGACCGCCGCCAGAAACAAATTAGTCAGTTGGCACCAATCGCATTACTTTCAAGCAGAAATAGCTGTGCTTCACAAAAATAAATTTGTGACCAACCAAAGCAAGTTATATAACTTAGATCCGTTCCTTGATGAACAGGGCGTTTTAAGAGTAGGTGGTCGCTTGCGTCAATCAAAGCAGTCATACGAAGTGAAACATCCTGCAATCGTGTTATCATCGAAATTTACTAATTTATTAATAGTAGAAGTGCATATTACGCATCATCACGCAGAGCCAACAGTATTGATGGCAATGTTGCGCCAAAACTATTGGATCGTGGGCACTCGTCACTACATAAATCAAATTATTCACAAGTGTGTCATTTGTGTCAAATACCAAGCAGCACAAATAAATTAGTTTATGGGAGAACTTCCAACGGATAGGGTAGAACTCGTAAGACCCTTAATAAAAACTTGAGTTGACTATGCAGGACCAATATCTATGCATATTAGGCGTGGACGAGGAAAACCGGTATACAAAGCTTACATTTGTGCATTCCAATGCCTTAGTACAAAAGCTGTGCACTTTGAACTAGTTGGGAACCAAACAACTGAATCGTTTTTAGCTGCATTTTGGCGATTTAGGTCTCGTAGAGACGCTTGCACTTACATTTATTCTGAAATTGGTGCTAATAATTACTTCACACGTACACAGCACTCTCAATAAAAATTCTAATCATACCTCTTGCTCTCTTTTAAGGAAAAATATAAATTGGCACTTTAACTCACCATTTTCAGCATACGCTGGGAATGGGGAAGCGCCATAAAGTCAATGAAATTTCACTTGAAGCGGGTGGTTGAAAATACCATTCTAACACACGAAGAAATGGGCACATTGTTGATGAAAATTGAGACCATTATGAATTCTCGTCCATTGTGCATACTCTCCAGGGCTCCAGATCATATCAATTTTCTGACTCCGGCACATTTTGTTATCGTACATCCAATAAGCAGAATTATCGAATCACACTTCAATCAAAGCAAACCATTGCATCTAACGCGGTGGCAATTGGTGCAACAGTTTGTTCAGCATATAAAGCGCAGATGGTACACTGAGTATTTGACATCACTGCAACGACGTAGCAAATGGCGATCAAGGGAAGCAAATATCAAAGTTGGTGACATCGTAGTCATTAAAGAAGATAACCAGCCTGTAATGCAATGGCTACTAGAAATCGTCACGGAATTATACCCAGGAAGAGATAACTTGGTCCGAGTTGTCACATTTAAAACTAAAAATAATTCACACATCAAACGTCCAATCCAGAAGGCCTGTAAGCTACCTATTGGGATTTGGCACAACACCTTTGTTTGTCCGGGAAAACTTTTTGTCCACCCTTTTTGTTAATCAAACCAAATTCGATTAATTCGTATATTTCCAAAGAACTGGTTACATATGATTTTAAACGATTAAATTTATTAATAAAGCAAAGATAACTTTACGTTGGTATTATTGTAGTAATCAAAAATAGCTTCGTATTTTTAACATTCTCCCCCACGTAAGATGACCACAGAGTCAGTCTTACTAACTTCTAAAATTGCTATTTTTGCAACGGGTCGTCGGTTTACACCATCCGCTGTCTTAACGATGACTTCACGAATCTGATTATTGCGACCACGACTTTCCACTTGGATGATGCGACCCAATTTCCAGGAACTTCGACTATAATCTTCCCATACTGTGACGACGTCCCCAACTTCAACATTTTTTACCTTTGCAAACCATTTCGTTGAACGTCGAAGTATCGGAACATACTCTCTCAAAAAACGTCTCCAAAATCTATCTGCCATTCGTTGCGAGAGTTCGTAGCTACGAACCAATGACTCAATGTTATCGTTAAATTCAAAAATAAAACAATTTGGTGTGATCGCTTCTTCTTCTTCAGGGTCTGTAGGGAAATACGTAAGTGGTCGAGAATTTACGATTGATTCAGCTTCCATCAAAAAGCATCTGAAAGTTTCATCGTCCGGTTTACGAGTGGGCATGGTTACTTCGAGGCATTTTTTCACAGATTGCACGATACGTTCCCAACAACCACCCATATGTGGTGCCGAAGGTGGGTTAAAAATCCATCTGATTTGATCGAAGGCTTCACGATAATCATTTGGTTTCATCTCTTGTAAAAATTGATAAGTTCTTGGTTGGCACCACGGAAATTTGTGCCATTATCAGTTCTGATTTCTAATGGAGAACCGCGTCTTGCGATGAAATTTCGAATAGCCATAAGACATGATTTTTTGCTAAGCGAATGCACAATTTCCAAGTGTATAGCTCGTACAGTCAAGCATGTAAATAGAGCAACCCAACGTTTCTCTTTTCGTCTTCCAACGACAACTTCGCAGGGTCCAAACAAATCTATTCCTGTATTGGAAAATGGTGTTAAAAAAACGACGGTACATGCTTGAGGATGTGCGCCCATTTGTGGTGGAAGTGGACGAGCTTTTCTATTCCTGCAGTATTGGCACTTCTCTCGCACAGTTTTTACAGTTGTTCGCAAATTTGGTATCGCATACTTTTGTCTGATTTCATTCACAGCTGTTTCATTATTCACGTGATGAAATTTTTCGTGGTATGATCCGATCAATAAATTCGTTACGTAATGATTTCGTGGTAATATTATCGGATTCAAAGTGTCATACGGTACGCCATCGATATATATTACTCGACCTTTTAAACGCAATATCTCTTTGTCATCTAAGAATGGCGTTAACTTATACAAACGCGAACTTTTTGGAAGTGGTTCATCAGGTCGCTGTTTCAGGTGTTCGATTATTTCGCGAAATTTTTCATTTTGAACAAATCGATATATTTCATCCTCTGCCCTTGCCAACTCATCAACTGTAATCGCTACATCCCTTAAAGGTGGTATTTGTTTACACCAATTAAAAAATCGAATTGCATATGCCGTTGCACGAACAAATCGGTTCCATTTAGAGAAACGTTCAACTTCTGGAACTACACCATTGTAATCGTTGTCATGAATGGCTACTGTTTCAATTATTTCATCAAAATTCTAAATTTCGAATGCAGAATTTTGCATAGGCCAATATTCTTCTTCTCTTGTTATAAATTTAGGGCCAGAGAACCAGCGAGACATTGGTGAAAAATCTGGATCAGTCTTCCATTTGGTTGCCTCATCCGCAACATTTTCATTACCTGGCACCCATCGCCAATCGCTCGGTTTTGATGATTTGCGTATTTCACTAACGCGAAAATTAACAAATTGTCGAAATCGTTTATTTTCGGCATTAAACCATGCTAATACATCGGCGGAGTCTGTCCAAAAAATTATTCTTTCAGATTTGATATTGTGAGCATTCGTAATAGTTGACGCTAATCGTGTGGATAAAACCGCGGCTTGTAGTTCTAGCCTCGGAATTGTCATCGGTTTTTGAGGTGCAACTTTCGTTTTCGATCCGATTAGACGACATTGAATATCTTCTCCGTTTTTAATACGGAAATACGCTACTGCTGAGAACGCATTTTCACTCGCATCACAAAAAATATGTAATTCCACAGACATGTATCCATTCACTGAGTAACACCGTGGAATTTTAATTCGACGAAGCTCGGGTAAGTTTTTTGTCCATTTTCGCCATCGGAGAAACAAGGGATCAGTTATAGGTTCATCCCAGTTTGTTCCACTTTTCCAAATGTCACGAAGCAACATTTTTCCATAAACAATCAACGAACCGATTAAACCCATAGGATCGAAAACCATCATAATGGATCGGAGAACTTCTCTTTTTGTGGGTTTCTTGGATCCATCTACAAGTTTTGAGTCGAGCCGTTCGATATCGAATATGTAGTAGAATGCATCTTCTGTAGTCGACCACCACATACCCAACACCTTTGCACTTTCATTTAACGCTTCGCTTTTCATATTCATATTTTTGTTCTCTTGCGTTTCAACACCCAAACTATGCAACACCACCTTCGAATTGGAAGTAAAATTGCGTATTTCGAAACCACCAGCTGCGTGTATGCGTACTACTTGTTTAGCTATTCGTTCCGCTTCCTCTTCGGTGTCGAATCCATCTAACCAATCATCGACGTAATGGTTGTGCCGAATAGCATGGTACGCTCGCGGGTTGGAAACTTCATATTGTTTCGCGTTCAAATTTTTGACGAACTGGGCACAGCTGGGTGAACATGATGCCCCGAAGGTCATACACATCATGACGTATATATACATCTGGTGAATTTGATCTGTCGTCGCGCCACAGGAATCTTTGTGAATTTTGATCGGATTCCACGACTTTAATTCTGTGATACATCTCACTGATATCGCCAGAGATCGCAAATTTTTTCTCTCGAAAACGGTAGAAAATGTTTAGCAGGGGTGACAGCAAATCAGGTCCTTTCAGTAGCATTGAGTTTAAAGAAATTCCATTGATTTCAGTAGCCGCGTCCCAGACGAATCTCTTTTTTGAAGGTTTGTTTGGATTGATAACGACAAAAATAGGAAGATACCATATTCTTGGTGTGTGAAAGTTTACTTTTTGTCGTGTTAACTTACGCGCGTACCCCTTTTCGACGTATGCATTCATTTGCTTCATTAGAAGCGATCGTAAATTTGGATCTCTATCCAGTTTCCTTTCTAAGCTCAGCATTCTTCGAAAGGCTTGTTGATAACTATTTGGTAAATCGACGTTATCATATCGCCATAGTAAGCCAATTTCGTAGCAGTTAATATCTTCCAGCTTACGGACAGTTGATTCCATAAGCGCCATGGCTCGTTTCTCATCATTTGTAACCATTTCGGAGATAGGGCATTTCACACCAAAGTTTTCCGTTGAGAAGAATTCGTTTACCAAATCATGTAGACTTTCCTCCCGATGAAAATTCATGGCATGTTGAGGATCAATATTGTTGGCTTCATGGTGAAAATTGTAGGACCCGAAGACAGTCCAACCCAATCGGGTCTTGTGTTGTAGGCCAATGAGAATGCGCGGTTTAGCATGCTCGTACGGGTCAAACGGTAGGCCTCGTAAATGTTTAAATCTATTATTCATCATCTCCATCTTAAGCGATTGCATCGGCAGGTCTAGAGAGCTTACAGTTCTTACGTCGTCGAGTTCATACGTCGGACAATTGGATTCAAGTCCAGATATCATAATTGAAACTTTTCGGCTATTTTCTTCGCATCTTGTTGTATTGCCAGTCCATTTTAAGTTCAATACTTCTTTTGTACCCCTCACACGCAGCTTCTTCGCGACTTTATCATCAATCAGAGTCAGTGACGATCCTTCATCCAAAAATGCGAAAGTTTTAACGCATATAGGACCATTACGCAACATCACTGGTATTATACGAAATAGTATTGTCTTCATTTTTCGAGGTATAATCGTTGTAGTTGTAAATACCAAATCTTCAACAACGGATTCAGTGGATGACGATGTTGATTGTGTACCATCATGTTGTATCGCCTCAGTTAGGTTGTTGGCTAAAGTGTTTGGTTGAACTACATTTACCGTTTCGACATATTTTGGTATATGTAAGAGGGGGTGGTGTTTGAACTGACATCCGTCTACTCCACAATCGCGAAATACTTTACATCTTTCTGGATGATGTCTACCTAGGCATTTACGGCAGAGAAGGTTCTTTGTTTTTTCATCCCATCGTTCTTTGACGTTCATCTTCTTAAATTTTGGGCAATCAGTTACACTGTGATCTTCAGAATCGCAGATTTGACACTTTCGTTTCGTTAACGTTGGGTGTTGCGTTTCAACAGTAAGCTGCTTTTCGTTTCGATCATGAGTATTGACAAAATTTCTAGATTTTCCCCCACCTTGTTGAATGTGCGACTGCTTTGGCTTCGAGATCGATGATTTTATAACAGCAACTGCACCAGCCGTTTCTGCCAATTCATTTAACCAATTGTTAAAGGTCATTAAACTAACATCTGGAGTGGATTTTTTAAACGTTATCCAATTAAATAGCAGAAATCCAGGTAATTTCTTCGCTAAGTTCTTCAACAGAATCGGATTTACAAGATGGTCGCTCAATTCACTCGCTGTTATTATTGCACAAAGGTTGTCGACGGCATATGAAAGATCCATTATAGTTTCGGGTTGGTCGGGGTCAACCATTGGTAATTTTTCCATATCATCGATGAGTGTTTGCAGTATTAATTCAGGTTGGCCGAATCTGTCTCTTAGTTTCGACATTGCCAAAGGAACCGTTTCTGGATAGATTAATAAACCGGATACCATCTCTTTTGCTTTGCCATGTAGACATCGATCGAGTCTTTCAAGATTCTCTTCGTTAGAGAATATACCGAGCTCGTTTGATCTAACATACGATGATATAAATCTTGGCCAATCACGAGGGTTGCCGGAGAAGTCTGGAAGCTATTTTGCAAATTTTCTAAACGACAACTGCTCCATGGAAATTTCCACATTTTGCTTAGGTTGTGTTGCGTCCAACGTTCGCTGTCAAACTGGTACTGTTCAAAAACTGTTTTTTATCCACAGCGCTAAGCCAAGGAGTAGAACTTCTTTCGCGATGGTCCCGTTGTTGGCTTATGTTAAAAAAATCAGTGCCCATTCGATTCGAATTTGTGAGTGCACTTTTGCGATATATGGTTGCATCTTCGAAGTTGACTCTATTCTTGCTGTGATCCACCCACTTTTGAGTTCTAGATGTTCGTGGCTCGCTTTCGTCGCATCGAGAGTCTGCGTAGCTTTCAAATGACTGTGTATCGTAAACTTGTTGGCTCTCTCGTAAATGCTGTGCACAGAGCCGTTCGTGTTCTTGCCGCTTTTGTTGCAAAAATTCTTCGAATTCGTTTTCTCTATTCCGCATAATCTCACTTTTTTCAAATGAAAGTCTGGCAGATTCTTCTTCTGTACGTTGTTGGCGTTTAAAGTCTTCTTCTTCCCATATTGTAATCAAATCGATTTTCTCTTCGGCTTGACGTCGCATAAAATCGTTCCACTCACTATCCCATTTTTCAGATCTAGTTTCCTCAAGTTTGCTAGAGATCTTGGATGCACGGCTTGTTGCTTTTGAAATGGGTTGAGACGTATATTTGCTATATATCGTGGATGAATGGCTTGGTGCTTTTGAAATGGGTTGAGACGGATTTTTATTTTCGGAACCGATAACATTCTCACCTTCCGAATCGACAACCTTCTCACTTCCATGCAGGTGCGGTGGTTGAGCGTCAGATGGCTTTCTAGCTTTCTTACATAAACGACATCGCCAGATGTTCCAATCAGTTTGAGATCCCATACGCAAACATTTAAGATGGTAATGTTTGCCACATTTTCCTTTGCACTTGGCCTTTTTTTCTTGATCCGATAATAAGCAAGAAGCGCAAATTATTCCTTAAGGAATAGTGCCGGTGTTTCCTGGAGAATGGCCAGTTACTATTGATTTTTCGAAGGGATTTTTTTTATTCATAACGATTAATTGGGAAGTGAGAACGGAGGTGAGAAATAAAAAAACACACGAAGCAAATACTTTATTTGTGCAAATTATAACTAGATGAATAAAAATTTTCTTCGACGATCTTCGATAATTGACGTCTTTGGGTTGCTCTTTCGACTTTAAAGATTATTAAAGATTATATTGAATTTTGTAGTATATTGGGATTTGGCCCAACACCTTTGTTTGTCCGGGAAAACTTTTTGTCCACACATTTTGTTAATCAAACCAAATTCGATTAATTCGTATATTTCCAAAGAACTGGTTACATATGATTTTAAACGATTAAATTTATTAATAAAGCAAAGATAACTTTACGTTGGTATTATTGTAGTAATCAAAAATAGCTTCGTATTTTTAACACTACCGATAGATTGGACAAGATTGGACAGTTGATTGGACAGTTGGACGTGGATTGGACAGTTCCCAACAGATAAAACCAAGGAAATTCTTCCAAGACAGCTTGGCCAGGTATCGAATGAAGATTTTGGTCAGTCTTCGTGCTGTTGGGTTAACTGAGTGAAGTTTTGTCTTAGCTTTCTCTACCTTAGTGTTGACTGTATAAAAAGTGGTTAGGAAGGACCACCTCACCGATACTTGCCAATCGGGTGACATACACGTACACCTTCTCCTCCAGCCCTAGTCCCATCTTTTAACTTAAAACATTTCAATTTTTTTATCATCGCATATTAAAAATCTAAAGGACGGGCTAACGGAATCTATCAGCACCCTCTACTAATTATGATTTTAATTTGTTGGTCCCTAATTTTTTAAAATTTTTGCATTTAAGCTTGAGAATTTTTTTTTCTTGTGATATTGCTGTATTGTTTTCAGGGTTCCGTTTTTTATACGGAACACTATTGGTGAGAGTAAAACGAGTTTTTCACTTTATATCGATTATCTCGTAAACTATAAATGCTATGGACTTGAAATTTGAGGTGCGTATAAAACTAATCTGCTCACATGAAATGACGGATGCAAATAAAACTAAAGTGGTTTTCGTTTGGTTTGCAGGGGTACGATGTGAGACCTTTGAGAAAATATATTTTTTTATAGATTCAAGTAGGGTATCATATGAAAGGGCTTCATTTCAGTATTCCTTAAAAATTTATTTTGGAATTTTACACTTCACCATTTTTAGTATAATTTGGAATAATGACGTTTTTTTCGTGTTATCTTACCTCAATTAGCTCCGAACCTAACTGATCGAAAATTTTCAAATGTATTTGGAATGATAGAAAAACTAGTACGTTTTTAATAAAAAATATAAAAAAGTGTCATATTCTCATACTTAGATTTATTAAGGGGGTGGATACGAGGAGGGGTAAAATCACTATTTAAAATGAGGTTGTTGTGCACTTGTATGAATTATTGAAAGTCTTTATCAATTTAACAATTTATTCTGTCTTTATTATTTTCAACAATTTACTTTATTTCATAAGTTTAATAATTTACTTTATTTTATGATTTTTCTTTTATTTAAAATGATATTCAAACACAGTTTATTATGATATTATTATTTAATGTTTTACTTACTTGAGTCAGAGGAAAAAGAGAACGATTATCAGAATGTTTGGTCTTTTATAGACATGATGTTCGCTCTACTCGTTTCTCCCACTCAACTTTAACTAAAGAAATTATACAGTCGAACCTGCGTAATCATAGCAAGAGCGGCGTTTATAACACCTCCCTTCTTAAGAAAGAGGTAAACCTTTCGTTTACCGACTAAGGATTACGAAAATTCGGCTGTTTATATTATATTATAAAAAAAAAGTAACAAAATTAATTAAGAACTAAGAATTACATTATGAAGTAATGTAATTCTTACTTTGAAGCAGAAGATGAAAGGAATTGAAATGGATATTAAATTTTTGAAGGAATGTAAAGTTCTTAAAGTATACCCAAAGTTTATTAAAATTAAATGTGCTGTAATAAATTCAAGAACTGAGAGAGTAGTTGAAGAGAGTAAGAAACTATGGTTAAATTATGAAATACAGTATTTATATTCAAAATTATCGTCAGTTGAGTTAGAATTGTATAATTTACATTTACTAATAACCCGCGATCTTAGTGTTGAAGAATTTGATAGTTGGATTATTTTTATAAATATTACGTGTGAAAATACATTATTGCGGATTGAAAGAGATAAAAGTTTAATACATAAAAAGAAATTAGACCAGTTATTATCACCAGGCAAAACAACACAAATTCCAATCAAACCTCAATATTTAGAAAATTTTGTGCATAATTTATCATCTCATCAATTTGATGAATATGAAATGAATTTATTAAACAAGGGTTTAAATTTTACACCTAAACCTTTTAGAGTTCCTGTATTAGATTTGGTTATTGATATTGAAACAGCAATTAAATTTAAAGATTTGGTTTTAAAAGAAGATTTTCGAAATGCTGCACAACCATTACTTGAAGATACTAAAAATCAATTACTAGATGACAAATTTATTTTAAAACAAACAAATGAAACAATTAGAAAATTAAAGGAAAAGGACTGTTTTTATGTTAAAGCTGATAAAGGTAATGCTTTAGTTATTTTAGACAAAAGTGATTATAATAAAAGAATGGAAAATCTATTAGAAGAAGGTCCTTATAAATTAATTCAAAAAAGTCCTTTACCCAAAATGATCAGGGAAACAACTTCTTTAATATCATTAATTAAGGTAGTATTTGGTGATAGAGCTGCCTATAATCTTAAAATTTCAAATCCTTGTGTAGCAAAATTGTACGGTTTACCAAAAATTCACAAAAGTGGTAACAAAATGAGACCTATAACATCTAATATTAATTCACCATCATATAATATAGCTAAATGGCTTGTAAAAGAATTAAATTTTTTAACACCATATAAAAGTTTAAAAGTTAAAAACTCATTTGAATTTACTGATAGAATTCAAAATTTAATTTTAGAGGAAGATGAAGTTATGACTTCATTTGATGTTACAGCCCTTTTTCCTAGTATTCCTATTCCAGTAGCAATTGAGGCTTTAGAATTTTGGCTAAATTCTATTAATATACAAAAAGAAAAAATTGATGTTTTTGTTAAAATTGCAAAATTATGTATGGAACATAGTTACTTTCAATTTAGAAATAAATACTATCAGCAAACTTATGGTACAAGCATGGGGAATCCACTATCACCAATTATTTCTGATTTATTTATGTCGAAATTTGAAATAACATTACAAAATTTAAATATATTACCCCGATTTTGGGTTAGATATGTTGATGATATTTTTGTTATAATAAAAAAGGATAAAATTACTGGCACACTTAATATTTTAAATGAGCAATATAGTACCATTAATTTTACCTATGAAATTGAAGAAAATCAAAAAATTCCATTTTTAGATTTGGAATTAAATAGAGTTAATGAAAAAATTGATATTGCTGTTTACCATAAACCAACAAACACTGATAGATTAATTACTAGTGACTCATATTGTTCTTCACAAAATAAAATGGCTGCTTTTCATTCTAATGTTCACCGTTTATGTAAACTTCCTCTTTCAATACAAAATTATATGAATGAATACAATTACATAAAAAATTTAGCTATAATTAACGGATATCGACCTGCCGTAATCGACAAAATTGTAGAACATCATTCTAATAAAAATAAAAAACATAGTTTATCAACATTATTTCGTCAAAATAAACAAAAGCCTGATTATTCAAAGAGATTTAAAATAACTTTTGCACCCAAAATTATAAATAAGTTAAAATCTGTTTGTAAAAAACACAATTTCTTCCCAGTACTCGGCAACCAAAAGAAATTAAAAAATATTTTAGGGAGCACAAAAGACAAAATTGATGAATTAGAAAAATCAGGAATCTATGAATACAAATGTAGTGATTGCTCTAAAATTTATATTGGCCAAACAAAAAGAAGTGTAAAAACAAGATTCAAAGAACATAAGAGCCATATTAGATTTAACCGGCCAGAAAAATCATGCATTGCACATCATGCCTTGACAGAATGTCATTTGGGAGTTTCTTTGGCAAATGTTAAATTAATTAAAGAAGTTAATAGAGCTTCCAATTTGGATGCATTTGAAAGCTATTTTATTTCTAAAAATCTTGATAAATGTTTAAATTTTGATAAGGGAAATATTACTTCCAATTTATTTTCAATTGTATAATTTCTAAGTTTAGTTTTCTTTTAAATTTTGTATTACTATTTTCGTTAAGTTTTCCTTGAAAAAGTTTTGTCATTTTTCGATTTTCTTTTAACTTTACTTTGTTTTGCATTGCTGAAGATGGGAGATAGTTTCTCTTGAAATGCATACAAAATAATTTTGTATTTTAAATATTGAAAAACTAGTGATATTTTTGTAATGTTTAAATACAATTTTCGTTGGTGAAAATAAAAAAGGAGAAAACGTTTTTTAATTAATTATTGTTAGTAATTATAATTTTCACGAAAAGTTCAAAAATTATTTTTTTTTTTTTTTTTTAATTATTAATTACATTATGTTTTCTAAACAATGTTATTTTAATTTTAACATTCAATTTATGAATGTATTATTCAATATTCGAAATAATTATTTTATTAGTTATCAGATCAAAATATAATCTTACGCTATATATAACACAATTAATTTAAAGAAAATTAACAAAATTAAACTAAATTAAACATGATCAAACTAAAGTGATTGTCTATTAGAAAAGTCACAATTTATAATTTATTTATTTTTTTTTTTTATTCAACAAACAATTTAATTCTATTATTATGAACTGTCTTTACAGAATTTCCGATTTTAATTGCCGTGTTTTCATTAGAGGGAAAATCCATAATTTCGTATGGTCCTAACCAAAGGGGTGAGAGCTTGTGTTTTCTAGTCTCATTTCGTAATAACACCTTTTCTCCAATATTTAGATTTACAGGCTTTGAATTACGGTCGTAATATATTTTGGACCTCTCCTTTGATTTCAAAATATTATTCCTAGCCACTTGGAAAGCTATTTGCATTTTATTTTTCAAATCTATAAGGTAGTCATCATAGTTATATACTACTTCTGGTTCTATTTGGAATGAATTGGGAAGAATTGGTTTGTTTCCAAACACGATTTCATAGGGCATTAATCTAGTTGTAGAATGTGGAGTACTATTATAACAGAACATCGCATAGGGAATGAATTCATCCCAAGTTAATGGATCGGTATTTGCGTAGTGTCGAAGATAGTCTCCTAATGTATTATGGGATCGTTCAAGGGCACCATTACTCTGGGGATGGTAGGCCGTTGTGTTAAGCTTTTTGATTTTTAAGAGCTTACATACAGCTTTAAACACTGAATACATAAAATTAGCACCCTGATCCGTAAGAATTTGAGATGGAGATCCAAAAATACAAACAAAATGTTCTACGAAACCTTTTGCAATAGTTTCTGACTCTTGATTTGGAAGAGGGATTGCTAACGAAAATTTACTTAAATCGTCCTGTATTGTCAATACATACTTATTATTATTATATGTCAAGGGAAGCGTAACAATATCTAGAAAGATTTTTTCAAATGGTTGTGTTGCAGTAGTGGTAATTTTCATCGGCACTTTATATAATTTTCCATTTTTATTTTTTTGACATGATTCGCAGTTTTTTATAAAATTCTTGACTATTTTCTGCATATTAGGAAATACATAATATGATTTTAGACGTCTGATTGTACGAAATACTCCTTGATGTCCACCTAGAGTACTTTCATGAAATTCTTTTACAAGATTTATTATTTCTTCTTTATTTCCTAATTGAATCAAATGTTTTTTGTTGTCAACCACTTCAGATTCGGAAGTAGAGATTGGTTCATCAGGCAATATATTAGGTTGAGATTTGGATTTAGATCAAGTGATAGCTAACAAGTCAGATGTTTCAGGTGCATTATGGATAATTCGACTTAGAGCATCTGCATTACAGTTTAAATTACCGGATTTATGGATGATTTGAAAATCATATTCATCTAATCTAATACGCCATCTGATTAATCTCGACGAAGGGTTTTTTATACTACACAGCCACACTAACGGTTTATGATCAGAAATGACCGTAAACCTGCGACCATACACATAAGGACGAAAGTATTCCACTGCCCATACTATTGACAAAAGTTCCTTTTCAATTACCGCGTAATTTTTCTCACTTTTATTAAGTACTCTGCTGGCATACGCGATTGGTAAATCCGAAGAATTGTCCAGCTGTGACAACACGGCGCCAATAGCAATATCACTTGCATCGCACGTAACAGTGAATTCTTTGGTAAAATCAGGATAGATGAGAATAGGAGGTCGAATAAGAGAACCTTTTAATTTATCGAATGCTTCATCACAAAATGCATTCCATATGAATTCGGTATCTTTTTTAAGAAGATTTGTTAACGGTTTTGCGATTTTTGAATAGTTTTTTATAAACCTACGGTAATAACCGCTTAAACCTAGGAAAGATTTAATTTGTTTCGGATTTTGTGGTTTGGGATAGTTTTGAATGACAATTGTCTTATTATTGTCAGGTTTAACTCCTTCCGATGTAATTAAGTGACCTAAGTAACAAATTTCTTTCATTAAAAACTGACATTTAGATGGATTGATTTTCAAATTATTTAATCTAAGACAGGATAAGACATCTCGCAATTTATCATTATGGTCTTTCAAATTATATCCGAATACTACCACATCGTCTAAATAAATTAGACATTTTATTCCTATCAATCCAGATAAAACGTTATTCATAAGACGTTGAAATGTGCTAGGACTCCCTTTCAACCCGAAAGGCATACGTTTGAACTGATAATGGCCTTGCTGAGTGCTAAAAGCTGTTTTCTCTTTATCAATTGAGTCTAATTCTACTTGGTGATACCCGTTGGCTAAGTCAAGAGTGCTAAAATATTTTGATTTTCCCAGTTGATCAAAGATTTCCGAAATATTTGGGAGTGGAAACACAGCATTTATTGTTACATTGTTTAATTTATGATAGTCCACTACCACACGCCACTTCTTTTCATCAGTGTTAGATTTTTTTGGTACGACTAGTAGCGGAAAATTCCATGAACTTTTACTATTTTCTACTATGTCATCATCTAGCATTTGAGTAACTTGTCTATTTATTTCATCTTTAACAGATTCCGGTAGACGATATTGTTTAACATGAATGGGGATAGTATTTTGGTAAGTTGGAATTTTATGTTTAGCCGCAGGAGTTATACTAAGTTTATCACCCTCAAGAAAAAACACATCATTGTATTCACGACATAAACTTTTTATCGATTCGTATTCTTCCGAATTTAAATGACTTATGTTTATTAAAGATTCAAGAGTTTGTAGTCGTTTTTCAATTTTATTATCCCATGACTGGAAATTGTACAAATCATATTTATCTAAACTTCTGGTGTGAAGAGAAGGATTATTCATTTCGATTGGATTATCGTTTGTATTTACTACACTAATTGTTGCCATGCCATATTCAGATTTAATTAAGGAATTCGCAATGTAAACACCTTCTTGAATCTCAAAAGAGCTGCATAGAAATTCTTTGTTTTCAGGTAAGTCGACTGGTAGAGTTAGGAATGTTTCAGACCTTGGCGGTATAATACTAACTGAATTGGAATGTAATTGTAGTGAAGCTTTTATATTATTGACTGAAAATTGTAATAATCGCGTAGCGAAATCCAAGTTGCATTTAAAGTTTGTCAAAAAATCGTTTCTTAAAATACCAGAAAAGGGTATTGGGAAATCAGCTGGAACAATATGGAAGGAATGATTTATTACAGTAGAAGTTGTGTCAGAAATTGGAATCTTTGACTCACAAACAGCCAGAGTTTCAAGTAATTCAGATGAAATTCCTTGAATTTGGCATTTGAGTTCTGGATAACAAATTGTGTTATCATTAATTAGGTTTTTCTTTATTAAACTAATATCTGAACCTGAGTCTACTAGGAAGGAAAATGATTTTGTATTAAGAATATTTAAACTTAGTGAAACGAATTGTTTACCGCTTTTTGAATTGGTTAAATAAATTGATTTAATAGGTAATACAATTTTAGCCTCTTTAGGGGACTTATAATTATTTAAGGTAGATAAGTTTTGTGAATCTAAAGAACTTGTAGGATTATTTAAAGAAATAGAAGATGATTCACAAAATGTATCTAAAGAATTTGTATTATAAGTATTTTCAAATGGTTTTGTTGATGAGTTTTCTAGATGATTTGAAGGAATTTTAGAATTACCCGAAGAACTTGTAAAATTATTCAAGGAATTTTCAAATTTATTCAAAGAATTATCAAGATTAATCGAAGAACCTGTAAAACTATTTAGAGTATTTTCGGAACAATCCAAAAACATTTCGGGATGATTTGAAAAATTTTCAGAAATATTCAAAGAGCCCGCAAATTTATTCAAAAAACCCGAAAAACTATTCAAAGAATTCCCAGAATTATCCGATGAAGAACCCGTAGAATCACTCACAGGGATCTCAGAATTATCTAAAAGCACCGCAGACTTATTTGAAGAATTCGCAGAAATATTTAAAGAATTTGTAAAATAATTCGAAGAGCTTGGAGCATTATTCAAAGAATTCTCAGGCTTGTCGAAAGAATTTGTAAATTTATTTGAAGACTTTGTAGAAATTTCCGAAGAATGTTCAGGATTTATTAAGGAATTGGAATAAGAATTTGTAAAATTATTTGAAAAAAGTTCTGGATTTATTAAAGAATTTTCAGAATTATTTGGAGAATTTTCATTGTTAGATTCATCCACAAGGTATAATTTTGAGTACTCTATTTTAGATCCCCGACTCGAGAAGTTGTACTCTGGTTTGGTCTTCCGAGTCGCGAGAAGTTTCCCGAATGGTTGTTATTATTTTCAAAATTAAGTCTAGGTTCTGTACGAGAATCAGCGAATTTCTTCTTCCTACAATCGCGTATATGATGCCCTTCTGCCTTGCAGTAAGCACACATAATATATATACGTCTTGTAAACTGATTTGAATGATTATTATGGCGTTGTTGAGGGAAATTATGCTGAGTATTTGAAGAATTTGAAACAGAATGACTAAAAGATCCATTTTGATTTGGTCTAGAATACCTATGAAAGCAATTCTCCGAAGAATGATTAGCGCGTTTACAAATTTGGCACCTAACTACAGTTTTAGATTGAATTGAAAAATCTGTAGCTTGAAAATTTTTTTGATTGGATTTTGAACTTGAAATGGCTTCTTCTTCCACAGCTTTAGCTATAGCATCTTTTAAATTCTCAAAACGATAGGCCTTTATAATTAGTCTAAGAAAATGATTTAATCCCTCTTGGAAAGCTTTAAGAGCTGTTTTTGAATTTAAATTTCTTATAATAACAGCTGCTTTTTTACCTTCGCTTTCGATACAAGCGTCATCCAATTCTGATAGTAGTTGTTCAACACGATTGGCATATGATATCACATTTTCATTTTTTAATTGATTAACATTTACTAACGCGATTTGAAGTTGTTCAATACTACGTTTATTTGAAAACCGTTTCTTTAATTCTGTTTTTAAGGCATCCCATGTTTCATACTCCGTATATTTTACGATATCATAAGCTTTATCAGAAAATTTACATTTAAGAAGATTTAAAAAAACTGGAACTTCAGTTTTTTTTAGTGGTGTATGAATAATTTCACAACAAGACAAAAATTTGTGTAACCTTGAAGAATTTCCATCAAAATCAGGAATTATTTTAAGGGCTAGATCGACATTTAGATCGGACATACTTGGAATTTTGGATTTTAACTCCTTCGAAAACCTTTTTAATTCGTTTGAATCTGTAAAAATATTTGATTTTTCGTACACGTTTTCAGTGCATAGCGATATTGACCTTCGCTTAGGTTTACTTTCTGAAGTGCACTTCACTTATTTATTACCGCTTCTCAAATTAATCAATTTAAACTTTTCTAACAAATTGTCGAAGGACATTAACAAATTGAACTGTTGGAACTGACAATTATTTTGAACGAATTTTACAATTTATTATCACCTTTTTGAATTTACTAATATATTTAATAATTTAAAACACTTTTAATAAAATATAAATCAAAAAAATATAGCGTAAAATTTAAATCGAATGAACTAACCTTTTTCTTAATATCCAATAATTTTCACAATAACAAATAACTGAATCGATTATATCGATCTAAACCAGATGGGTTGTTGAACTGCACTGTGAACTTTTGTTGTTGTTTGGATGATAATGATTTGTAGGTAAAATTTATGTAAAACCAGATTTTGATTTATGTGTGATGAACTTTGTTGTTATTCTTTTTTTGTAAGTAGAAGTAAACCAAATGATTTTTGGTAACGGCGATCAGCTGTAAATGTTGATTTGTTGTATTGAGATGACTCACTTGCAAATTTGTATTAAACCAAATTGATTCGGTAATTGATGATGATGACTAAATTTGTTGTATGTTGTATCCTTTGTACTATTAAAAAACGAACTTTGTATGATAATGGCAATGATGAATTCCAGCGTCTCAAATTGTAATTTGTTTTGAAAACCAATGATTTTTGGTAATAAATTTGATGATTCACTGGATGATTACTTTGCTCTTAATTTCGATTTTTCCTTGATGAGAGGTTATAGAAACTCGAAAACCTGCAGCAACGCGTTCTTTTTATTCGTGCCAAAAATACTGAGTGTGTGTAATTTGGCTCGTATTTTTCATGTAAGAAAATAAATTTGGTTGTAAGTAAAACATTTTAAAAATCGACGATTTGTTTGAATATCTTTTTATTTTTATTATTTTATTTTCCTCTTTACACTACTCATTAAAATACAAAAATAATTCATCAACACAAAATGCAAACAAATTTTTTTATAAAGAAATTTTCCTGAATCTGGAAAACATCCTACCGCTGTCACCAAATTTTGTTGTGCACTTGTATGAATTATTGAAAGTCTTTATCAATTTAACAATTTATTCTGTCTTTATTATTTTCAACAATTTACTTTATTTCATAAGTTTAATAATTTACTTTATTTTATGATTTTTCTTTTATTTAAAATGATATTCAAACACAGTTTATTATGATATTATTATTTAATGTTTTACTTACTTGAGTCAGAGGAAAAAGAGAACGATTATCAGAATGTTTGGTCTTTTATAGACATGATGTTCGCTCTACTCGTTTCTCCCACTCAACTTTAACTAAAGAAATTATACAGTCGAACCTGCGTAATCATAGCAAGAGCGGCGTTCATAACAAGGTCAAGCGGGGTGTAATTTGAAAGAGGACTTTATTTAGAAAACAGCAATTTTTTTTAGAATTTTGCGATGCACAGTTTTTGAGTTATTTTCAAAAAAGTGCAACTTTCAGACCGTACCTCCCCCCCCCCAACCCTACGTTTTGACACTGATTGACAGAAAAATTTGTAAAAATTCACGGAGTTAGGAAATTTGGTAAATTTTGTATGAAAATTATAGAGAGGTCTCAAATAATTATATTTCAGTGTGTTTAGGGGACCGGTATAAAGAGGGTAAAAAAAAGCGAGTAGGGTGTCATTTGAAAGAGCACCTAATTTAAAATTTGTTGCAATTTTTTTTAGAATTTTGCGGTGCACAGTTTTTAAGTTATGGACAAAAAAGTGCAAAATTCAGACCGTTCCCCCCTCCCCCTCCTCCCAAACGTTTCGACACTGATTGACAGAAAAATTTGAAAAAATTCACAGAGCTAGGAAATTTAGTAAATTTTGTATTAAAATTATAGAGAGGTCTCAAATAATTATATTTCTGTGTGTTTAGGGGACCGGGGTAAAAGGGGTAAAAAAAAAAATTTTTTGACCCAAGCGAGTGGAGTGTCATTTGAAAGAACATTTAATTTTAAATTTGTTGCAGTTTTTTTTAGAATTTTGCGGTGCACCGTTTTTGAGTTATAGACAAAAAGTGAAAAATCCAGACCGTCCCCCCCCCCCCTACGTTTCGACACTGATTGACAAAAAAATTTGAAAAAATTCACAGAGCTAGGAGATTTAGTAAATTTTGTATGAAAATTATAGAGAGGTCTCAAATAATTATATTTCTGTGTGTTTAGGTGACCTGGGTAAAAGGGGTAAAAAAAAATTTTTTTGACCCAAGCGAGTGAGATGTCATTTAAAAGAGCACCTAATTTATAAATCATTGCAAATTTTTTAGAATTTTGTGATGTAAAGTTTTTGAATTATTATCAAAAAAGTGCAAATTTCAGATCGTTTCGCTCCCTACGTTTCGACGATGATTGACAGAAAAATTTGAAAAAATTCGCAGAGACAGGATAATTTGTAAATTTTGAATGAAAATCATAGCAAAGTCTCAAATAACTATATTTCTGTGTGTTTAGGGGATGGATGTGGGGAGAGTAAAAAACCACTTTTGACCCAAGCGAATGGGGTGTCATATGAAGGAGCACTTAATTTAAGAAACATTACAATTTTTTTACTACTTAGCGGTGCACAGTTTTTGTGTTATTGAAAAAAAATATTTTTAGTATGTAGCTCTTTACCACCCCTAAATTTCAACACTTGATTGACCGAAAAAAAAATCAAATTTAAACCATTTACAAGCTGGTGAATCTTTCTTGAGTTACCATAAACATCTATGGATGAGATTTAATCTAATGTAACATTTTTTGAGTTAGATTGGTGTTTTGTGAAGAATATTTGAGTTATTTTTGATCAATGTGGATTTGATTGTAATTTACTATTGACATTTACGATTAAACATTAATTATTTTGTTATGCGTCTATGGTCTGGAAATATAAGGACATTACAACACAACTTTTTGTCAATAGTTTTTGATATTGCATACACGGAACTTCTTTTGCATTCACGGAACCCTTGACGAGCGAATTTTATTCGCACTTGTCTGACTTTTTTAGAATTTACATAAGTAAAAATGCGGTTTGTACAACCTTCAATCAAATAAATGCGTCGGTTATATGGAAAATGAAGATCGAGGTGTTTATCGATGGAATCTGGTACCAGATATCAGAAAAGAAGTGTTGGCAACAATGAAAGCGACTTTGTATGAAAACGTTGCGCATTAAATGCAAGAAATAGAAGAAAAGAAAGATTGGAATGTAAGAGTAGAAACGAAATCAGCTGCTTTCCGAGTGAAACCTACTTGCTGTTTTAAATCAAAATATACGTTTTCACCCTATGCCAGGATATGATGCCCACCTCTGGGTGAAACTATTTTTCGTATTACAAAACATGGAAAATTGAAACTAAGAATAACTGTTCTTAGTTTCATATATAATGATAAAAGCCGGCATTCTAGATCAAAAGTTAGGATTCCACTCTTGCCTAGGCATAAGCTCCATGCAAAACGATAAAAAGAACTTGATCAAAAGTAAGGTTTTCATTAACCCATTTTTCATAGGTCTGAAGCTGAACCTGTACCCATGCTGGGCAGTTGATGAAAAATCAAAATTTTTCCATAGTAAATTGTTATATCAGTTAATTAGTGTAAAGTATGTAGGTGTTATGTTACAATATACTTCAACTAAACTACAAAATATCAGAGCAACCTATGCCTTGAGTGTTGCTTCATAATTCTGCCACAAAACATTTTTTTTTTCGTTTTATATTGAAAAACACATCACACAACAACCTTCGTTAAAGTGTTTTCTAAAATTTAAGTTAATCCACTTACTTGATTTTTGACTAAGACTTTTATCAACCAAGTACCATTAAAACACATTTTTTACTTCACACTTCCCACAAAACTATAACTTATCAAAACTTTTTGTTCTTAAATGAAGACAAATTACCCAAACTCAATCCATAAAGAATAATAATCATACACGCAGGGTTTGAGTAAACTGTCACATTTTATTAATAATTGTGAAATTTTTTGTTGTTCTAGAAGTTTTTGTTTTAATTTTTCCACATCGAGATAGATGGAAGAAAACTGAGTGGAAAATTTTATTCTTAAGTAAATTAAAAAAAAAAAGTTATTTTGTTTTACTCATTTTATTGTGTTAAAAAAAAATGTTTTCACAAATCATTAGAGATTAGTCAAAAGAGAATAAAATGAAGTGCGAGATGTTTATGACAAAAGATTTCCATTGTAATTTGTAGAGATTTTTCAATTAGGGAAAAGCATGGTAATGTGTTTTTAATTTTTATTTTAAAACAAACAAAAATATGTGCACGCTGTTTATTTGTTACGTATACAAGGGAGGTTTTACCACTTAACTTTAATTAATTTTTTGTTTTATTTTTTAAATTTTATTTGATTAATTAGATTGATGAGAGAGAGATATGGTTGGCAGGAAAACTTTAAAGTTTGGTAGGAAAAAATTTCACCAGATGCAATGATGCTTGTGTATCACATCTAATTTTATTGTTCTTCTTCATTCAAAAATTCTTTAAAAATATACTTGTTTTTTTAAAGAAAACTTATGATCCCCCATTTAAAAATAATAAATGTTCGCAATTCCATTACTCAACCAACAATCAAACTTTCAGAAAATGAAATACAATAGAAACAAATTTGACAAAAAGAAAAATCGTATCACAGTTTCCTTTTTCTATTCTTTATATGAAAGTAATTTTTATGGTTTCTAAATTTAAAACAACCCTATGATTTCAAGTTAACTACTGATGACGATCATTAAATTAAACTATGTGTATAGGTTCAAAGTTGTATAGCGATTCACAAACGAAATGACTTTTTTGGAATAATATTCAACTAAAATCGAGACAAAATATGTAAGTAAAATCAAAAAAAAAATTGCTTATAATGTAAAAAACAAAGTTTCGGTTAAAGTATTTCAGTAACCCTAAATTTCTCTATTCTTTCACATAAGTGCTCAGAAAAGGCTTGTGTAAGAAAAGTCAGACCTCTTTTGCCAGGAAAATAACTTCCATATTTCCACATAACTCTTATTCAACCTGAGCAGTTTGTCTCAACATCAATTGCCTAGTTGAGCCGAATGCCGAGATTTACGCCTAGCATAAATATTGTTGTGTTTCGAATCGGGATTTCATTCGACATGTTGATAACAATAGAAATGAGAAAAGCTATTTTAATTAACGGAAATCGAAGATAATAAGAGTGAATCGAGTATGTAGATTTGTTATTTTTTTTGGTTATATAGAGGTTTTGCGAGAAAGTTTTTTGGTCAAATTTGATTTTTGAGCATTAAAGCATACATGAAGTTGAATTAAAGTAATCCGAATGTTATTGTAAAATCATAATTAAAATATTACAAGATAAAATTATTAAAAGTAATTGTAAAAGTGTTATTAAAAATAATAATTAACGAATAAATTGTGTTAAGTTTGTATAAACCAATAAAGTTAATAAAGATTCAAGGCAAAGCAAACGGAAACACACAAAATTTGTGTTTTCGTGATCAAATAAATACACAATGCTTGAGTGGTAGATGGGTTTTGAAACCACAGGTAATTAATATAATAAAGTATTGAATTCTGTGACACTGCAATTAGCACGGTGGGCTGTAGTAGTCAGTGGTGTTCAAATCAAGTATGGTACAAATCGATTAAAGACAAAAAAAGATATCTGGTAGCAAGACACAGAAAAATAACAGCAGCATAGAAACCTTGGGGTGCCGTTAACCTTACAAGCGTCAACGTGATCAAAGGAGAAAGAAAACAGCAGCACAGAAACCTTGGGGTGCCGGTAACCTTTCAAGCGCCAACGTGATCAAAGCAGAAAAAAACAAAAAAATCCTTGTGGAATCCAGAGTAACGCCGAGCAACGAATTGGAACAAAAAGAAGAACTATTTATAAATACTCAGATAAATAATTTTTATATTTATACTTTGAAGTTACTAATGTAAGTTTGGTTTTTTTTTAACCGTTTCTTTTCCCTGAATTTTTTTTTGTTGTTAATATAACATATGTTAATGGAAATGTTATTGATGTTTAATATCTTAGTGATTAACTTCATGCAAAGTGACTCAATGTTAGAGTAGGAAAAGATATGGATTGGAGTGTCGGGAACGGTAATGGCCTTCTGCCAACAGTGCGTTTATGTTCTTAATATAAATTTTACAACGATTCAGGCTCATTGTCGAGTCGGGGTGAAGATTTTTTTATATATGTCTTATTGTTAAAAAAATTAAAATTTTATGTAATGAGCAGGGGTCCCAAAATGTAAATTCAATGTAAAAACTGCTATCTCCGGAATTAAGCAATGTTAACCCTGGATCATTACATATGGCGCCGAAACAGGGACCTTTCAAATAGTGATTGATTTAAAATAGAGATAGTTTAGTTAGTGAGAGTTGAAGTTTTCGCATGTATAACCTATTTAAAAAAAAAAAATAAATAAAAACGTGGTAGCTGGTAGTGTATGGAATAAAAAGGTTGCTGTTGCCAACCAACGGGCAACAATAACCGGTTATTAACAGTAAGTTGTTTGATCAAGTCAAAACAAAATATTCAGCTTTCACAGACTAAAATGGTTTGAAATTAATTTTTTTTGATTAACAGTTTGTTAGTTTTTGTTTAATTAACTTTCTTGATTGTGGTTTTTTTTGAATAATTTTTAATGATAATTCCCTACAGCCATGGAATTGGCGGATTAGTGCATTGTTGTGGTGAATGGCAATCCAAACTGAAAATGCAGGGTTAAGAGTGGTTTACCAACCTTCCCAAGACAGATTGGATTGTGTATTCATGGTAGTCGCGTGTTGATTCCTCAGTTGCATAGGCCCACATTTCCAGGAGAATTATTTTTAGGGGTTTGAAAGTGTTGAGGAGGCTGGGGAACAATACTGGTTGGTTCAATGGGTCGTGTTGAGAGATCCTGCAGATCACAGGATGTTTTAGAAGCATAGCCTTCATGAATTAGCCAGCCTTTGTTTCATGATGCATTTTCACCACTGTTTTTAGACTCTATCGTCTCCTTCCGAACCACAGACTTTCAGAGGTGATCCAGATCTGGAATATGGTCCTTCTGGTTGATAGCATGCAAGTTGCAGTGGATCACGATCCACTGGCTTGACCAATTAGAGAGATCATTCGACATTTGTTTCATGTGTGGATGCATTTCATATTAACGTAATCTATATAAGATAATCTATCAAATCACTTTGAATTTTTCCATTTAAAGGAATTCAACCCACTTCGACTAACCTGAATCATAAGAACTCTCTAGCAGCACTGTATTAAGGTCATTTTGTTCCTGACACTCCAACACTATCTCAATTGCTAAATATAACCTCAGTTGTAATTATAATATTATTTATTTTTTGTATTATATAAACTTTTTATAGTTCCTTGGAACCAACTAAAATTAAAATTTTGCATTATTTTAATTAATATAAGATTTTTCTCAATTGTAGATTACAAATAAGTTTGTTTTGGCTTAGAGGACCAAACTAGAAAAAAAAACATAATTTATAAAGAACAAAAATTACACAGTTTGGGAAAAGGGTAAGAAGTTTACATATTTGATTCAAATTTTTTTTATATACTTCGATAATATGTAGCGTCCTTTTGTGCGCTACGCTATTTTTTAGGTGGTGAGACGGTCCTTTACCATCCGTACCACATGTACAAGACTCAATTTCATTTTCCGGAAAAAAAAACCTTTAACTTGATATATTTTTTTTTAACAGCACAAACACAATACGAACACAACAGATAATTAATAAAAAAAAACAAAATTAATTCAAAAATTCAATATAATATTTAATTGACTTTAAGCTTTACAAAAAAATGGAAGTTAACATTAACCAAAATTAAAAAAAATAAATAACAATAAAAGTTATAATTATATAAATAAATTTTTTAATATATTCTACCTAATTATCTGCCATATTCTAATTCCAGAAATTGTTCCTTCCCGTTGATGGCTATTTTTTTCTTTTGTTGTGTCCACCCAATTTGTTGTTGCTGCTGTGCCGGTTCAAAACCAAAGAGAAATATCTCAAAATTCCTATTCCTTTTATACCAAAATTTTCCCCATATTTCCCCAATTAATAATATTTTTGATTTATTTTGATGTTGGTTGCATTTTATTTTTCGAAATTATAACTTTCGAAATTGGTGTTCAGCAATTCGTCTATTAAGCATAGCAATTTAAGCAACGATCTACATGCATTAATTACAACGGTTGAGTTTTTAAATTTTAATTGTTGAAGTAGAATTTCTAAACAATTTACGTTGTCTTAATATTTCACGATTCACCAAAAACTTCCAAGAGAACCCAAGAAGATAGTACTCAGTTCCAGGCCAACCGAGAACGATTTCAACTACGGAGACAAACATTAGATGTCTTTTATGATCCCAGGGAAAATCAACCGCGACAACCAATCTTACATACTGATTCCCCCGTTACTCCTCCTATCCCTAGACCTACGATAACACGAGAATATGACTTTGCACCTAATCCATTTTCGATACATACGAATGCAAATAATGAAAAACATGCTAGTACAATAAAGAATTGGCATGTGACTTTTAGCGGCAGTCCAGATGGCTTGGACATAAATGAGTTCATATACCATATTGGAGTATTGAATAATCTTTCTTTTCCGGGTAGCATTCGCGTACTAACAGCTCATGCTCACCTATTGTTCGTGGGAACGAACACGATCGAGCAACGATCGAGCAACTGGTACTGGCGTTTTCACCACCGCAATCCTCTGTTTCAGTGGGAAGACTTATGCAACGCCGCCGCGAGGATTGAATTCGGTGACAGAAACTCTGATGACGAACTACTAGATAAAATCCGTGCTCGCAAGCAACGAACGCATGAATCATTTGACGGGCTATCGAATGATATCCTTAAATTGTGTGATAAATTGTCTACCCCACTTAGTGATGAGATGTTGCTGAGCATAGTACTGAACAATTTGAAGATTGAAATTCGTAAAGAATTGTTATATGTTAATGTCACTTCGTTAGATCATTTACGTGATTTATGCCGAAAACGTGAGAAGCTCTGGTCATCCATACCCACTCTTCCTCGAAGTTATCCTCAACGTCCCGCCGTCTCAGAGGTCGTTGGAGATTACACTCCTGGAATACCCATCTCCGATTCTGAGATCGACGCTCTGAGTAATTCATTGCATCATCTAAAAATGTCAAAAGCTGAACTCTTCGCTATCCAAGGTCTACCAGTTACACCTAAAAATATGTTAAATTGCTGGAATTGCAAACAGCAAGGTCATGGATTTCGCCAGTGTCAGCAAGCGTTAAGAAGATTTTGATTCGGCTGTGGATTAGACAACGTGACCTATTATCAATGCAGCAAGTGCTGTTTAAACTTGAAGAGGGGTGTGACCAAGATTGGTTAGCACCCCAAACTTTAAACCTAACCCAATGTGATTCTGTGGTTACACCGAATCCATCTTCAGACATATCAAACGAACCTAAAGCAAATATCATAGAAGAACCGACGATAGAGGACACAGAGAAATACATGGCTCCTCAACAGATTATGATTTTAAAACGCGAATCACATGATAAACCCGAAGAAAAAACCTCACAACATTTTTTAACACCTTTCGAAAGAATGAAAAATTACTCAAGGATACGATCTCAACTCGGAATAGAAGCATTAAATATATCGAAAAAACCTACTCGTTCCGCATTAAGGATGAATTCCTTTTGGAAAATACGTCGTTCATTTAAATCATCTATTGTGTCATCTTTGGTTTCCGTTGAAAATGATCTTCGTGCTTTCGCCGAAGTCCAAATATTACAAAAGAGAAGAGTAGGTTTACTAGAAAGTGGAGCCACACTTAGCGCAATTGGTGGCGGCTTCGCGCAGGAATTTCTCCAGAATCCTGAACTCTTGACTCGCACATCCGCTAAAGTAAAAACTGCAGATGGGACTAGTCAACCGATTTTTGGTTATTTTACGACCGTGATTAATTTCTCTGGTCGCTCTAAAAATATTGAACTTGTGGTAATTCCCTCACTTACCCAAGATCTGTATCTTGGGATAGATTTTTTTATTGCCTTTAAATTATATCAACCACTTACACCACAGATGACTATTGGTTCAGACGTCTCGATTTTATCCAGTCTGACAGCAGAACAAGATGAAAGGTTGAAAGATACCATCCAACTCTTACCGTCCTTTTCAAAGCTGGGTTTAGGTAAAACTCATCTTACTGAACATAACATTGATGTTGGCGATGCTCTGCCCATCAAGCAGAGACATTACCCTATTTCCCCAGCAGTTGAAAAGTTAATGGGTGAAGAGTTGGACCGCATGTTGTCTCTCGGGATAATCGAAGAGTCATTAAGTTCTTGGTCGTCACCTGTGGTTCTAGTTAGAAAACCGGGCAAGGTAGGCTATGTTTAGATTCCCGTAAGGTGAATGATGTCACGAAAAAACTAGCCTACCCTCTGCCACAAATCAAAGGTATATTGAGTCGATTGCCGAAAGCTCAATATATCTCAAGTTTAGATCTAAAAGATGCGTTTTGGCAAATCCCGATGGAACATAATTCTCGCGAGAAAACAGCTTTCACTGTGCCAGGTCGTCCATTAATGCAGTTCACTCGCATGCCATTCGGCTTATGTAATGCCCCGCAAACTATGACTAGACTCATGGATAAAGTAATACCGCTGAGCTTAAAAACGCAAGTATTTGTTTACCTTGACGATTTGTTGATTGTGACGCCAACGTTCGATTCGCACCTCCAAACTCTAGTGGAAATCGCTCAACATTTGAAGCGTGCAGGGCTCACAATCAACATCGAAAAAAGTAAATTCCTTAGGCCCGAAATTAAATATTTAGGATACGTCATTAGTAAAGATGGTGTTAGCATAGACAGTGAAAAGATAGCAGCAATATCGGCTTTCCCAAAGCCGTCCTCAGTCAAACAAGTTAGACGATTTCTTGGCATGTCTGGATATTACAGGAGATTCATCTCCGAGTTTGCGTCACTCACATCGCCGATTACTAACCTGCTAAAAAAGACGCATGGTAAATTCGTGTGGACAAAAGAAGCAGATGTGGCTTTTTATCTAATCAAGAAAGCGTTAACATCTGCTCCTATTTTACAAAACCCCGATTTTACCAAACCATTCTCTCTACAGTGTGACGCAAGTCATGAAGGTGTGGGTTGTGTGTTGACGCAGCTCGACGACGACGGAGTTGAGCATCCGATTGCATTTATGTTCAAAAAATTAAACAGCGCCCAGAGAAATTATTCAGTAAGTGAGAAAGAGTGCCGTGCGGTTATTTTAGGAATCAAGAAATTTAGATCATATATAGAAGGTCATCCATTTAAAGTCATAACCGACCATGCGTCCCTAAAATGGTTGATGCAACAGAAGGACTTGTCTGGCCGCTTGGCGAGATGGAGCCTTAAGCTCCAAGGATACACTTTTACCATTGAATATCGACGAGGTAGTCTCAATACCGTTCCGGATGCGCTATCCAGAATACCGTGTGTAGATGAAATTGCTACACTAAGTCACGATGTTCAGGAAATTGATTTGAGTTCTCCTTCTTTTCTTTCCCCCAAATACCTAGAACTGGTTCAAATTGTAAAAGATGGAAAAACATCTTTGCCCGATTTGAAAGTTCTAGAGGAAAAAGTTTATAAAAGGGTTAGTTTTTCAACATGTAGTGAAGGTGAGCAATGGAAGCTATGGGTCCCAGAAGAGTTAACATCTAGTATTATATTAAATGCACATGCAAATCCAACTTCAGCTCATGCTGGTGTTGGAAAAACATTACACCATTTGCGTCGTTTTTACTTCTGGCGCCGTATACTTTCCCAAGTTCAATCAATATTATCCAAATGTCAAACATGTAAAGAGACGAAGGCGAGTAATCAGGTTCTTAGAGCACCCATGGTTTCTCATTTCCCGACAGAACGTCCTATGCAACGTTTATATATAGACATTTTGGGTCCATACCCACGATCTAAAGACGGCAATATCGCCATATTTATAGTATTGGATCATTTGACAAAATTCACCTTCTTGTTTCCTTTAAAAAAGATGTCTGCAGACCCAATTTGTCGAATCTTGGAATCTAATGTCATAGATATATTTGGGTGTCCTCAGTCGATAGTATCTGATAACGGATCTCAGTTTACTTCAGTTCTTTTCAAACAATTTCTCAATAGACTTGGAATTACTCACGTAAAGACAGCATTATACTCTCCACAAGCCAACGCTTCGGAAAGAGTCAACAGAAGCGTACTAGCTGGAATCCGTGCATATATAAAAAATGACCACAAGTCTTGGGATGTAAGCCTTAGTCATATAGCTTCAGCGTTAAGAGGGATGCGGCACTCTGCTATTAAATGTTCACCATACTATGGGCTATTCGGTCAAAGTATGATTACTCACGGTAGTACATATGAATTACTGAAGAGTTTGAAGTGTCTAAATGAACCAGGCGATGATTTGGTACGAGAAGATCACCTCTCAATAATCAGAGATAAACTAAGCAGTAATATAAACGAAGCTTTCCATAAGAGCGCCCAAGTCTATAACTTGCGATCACGTACGCCAACTTTTCAACCAGGCGATGTCATCTACCGAAGGAACTTTGTTCTAAGTGACGCCAGTAATCAAGTATCCGCGAAACTGTCCACAAAATTTGTACAGGCTAAAGTGTTGAAAGTGCTAGGTAACGCCATGCTCGAGTTGCAAGACTCCGCATCCAGTAAAATAGGCATTTATCATGTAAAAGATATTAAAAGGTAGTTGAAGCAAAATATAAATGGTGTGTCCGTTCTAAGTCATTACTTCAAACTACTGCTACAGTGAAGTTTGTACATTCACTTACCTTCAAATTCGTCATATCATCTAGGAAGGTTCTTCAACTATACATCGTAAATTCGTCATATTTATATAGTAAAGTTCTTACATTTATATACCGTCAATTTGTCATATTATCCAGTAAATATTTCAACTATATACCGTCAATTCATCATACTATATGGTGAAGTTTTCAAATTTATATATCGTCAAATCGTCGTATTATCCAGCAAAGATTCTTCAACTATATACCGTCAAATCGTCATACTAATATAGTGAAGATCTCAAATTTATATACCGTCAAATCGTCATATTATCCAGCAAAGATTCTTCAGCTATATAACGTCAATTCGTCATACTAATATAGTGAAGTTCTCCAATTTATGTATTGTCAAATCATCAAATTTTCCAGTGAAGGTTCTTCAGCTATATCCCGTCAACTCGTCATATTATTAAGTGAAGATTCTTCAACTATATATCGTCAATTCGTCATATTATCCAGTGAAGATTAATCAATTTTATATATTTTTCAATTATATAACGTCTTAATCATCTTATTCATCATTGAAGTTTGACCAACGCGAATTATCATCATCATCGTCAGATCCATCATTGAAGTTCGGCAAATTAATCTTTTAATTAATTTTTTAATATTAAAATTGAAATTATAAGTATTGAAATTAAAAATAATTTAATTAACTAATTTTTCTCTTTTATCATTATATATTCCACTTAGTTTTCAGTATTATTAGTTATATAGTGTCGCATCCAAGGCATTTAGCTAATAAGGTGGAAGATCCACCAACAGAAGTCTAAAGTTATTTGTCACAAATTTTACGAATGACATATCAACTGAAATAGGATACCAAAATATCCACCGTGCTGAAGTTTCAGCTTAATCAAATAACCGGGCTAAGAATACCAGGATGTTTAGTGAATATTTTTGGTTGTTATGTCGTAGTCTGGAGATCAACGAAGCGTTGTGTAGTTCTCTGATTTGTAGATTCACTATCGTCGCACATACATCAAGTTTGCATTGACTGAGACTTTCATAATCATTTTTTTTTTCTTAAATTCAGGCCGTGATGGCATCTGCAATACTTTTCGTAAAGCAAAAATTTATTGTTTTAAAACAGTTGTGTAATATTTTCTTTCAAATGTAGTTTCCTTTTTCCAAATTGTATTCATAGTTCCGGTATATCCATATAGATTTTCTATCATCGTCTATCAATTAATAATATTTCCCCATGTAGTTTCCTTTGTTTAATTTATAATCGTTAATCGCAGTAAAATTATCAGAAGAACGGTTGTGTATTGTCATTAATCCATAATTTACATATATAATTCGGTCAATTGTTTCGTAAACAATGTTTGTATTTTAAATCTTTTCCAATTTCTATTGCAAACTAGCCGTCTGTACTTCTTAATTGAAATCATAATTAACGATAACATAAAAATATAATTTCCCAAGAAACTACTTTATCGATTCGTTACTGTGGAATAAACAACGAAACGGCGTTGACCGCATATAAATAGCAGCTGACAGTTAGCCTCGCTCTCTTATTTTCTTAGTCGATTGTGACTCTTAGTCTGGATATTCTTATTGGATTGATATTATAGTTTGACAGGAAAAATAGGGTTCAAAAGAAAAATTCTCATGTGTTTTGGATTGTGCTATGTGATAAAATAATAAATTCTGTTGTTTCTGTTTTATAAAATATTTATTTCTTAGTGCAATTATTAAGTAGCGCGTTATTCTTAATTTATTAAAATAAAGAAAAAATATCGATATGTGTTTGTGTTGTATAATATTCAAATAAAAAGAAAACTAGAAAGCAATCAACAATTTTTTGATGATAATTATAATTAGCCTAAATTAATACCGAATACTAAATATAATTTCTGTTTTGGATAAAGCAAGAATTTTTCAATTAATTTTGGTAAGATGAACAATTCTTTTATATTACTTTCGTAGTTTGGCAGTAATTTATAAATTACAATTTTTTTTTTTTTAATAAAATGTGTTGTGTAGTAGGAATTACAATATGTATCACAATAACACATAAAAACCTTTTAAGACCAAGGTCCCACAACAACATACGTTCAAAGGTGTTGATGGACGTAAATCTTTCGTTTTTTGTATTTTTATATTTTTTGTTAAAGAATGGATAACTAAACAGAAAATCCTAACAAAATATAACATAGGCCAATATTTTATGATAGAATAGAGAAAATAAAAGCAAATTAAAAAGTATATAGCAAATTGTTACAAAAATTTGCTGAAACAAAACAAAAATGTAGTTGCCAATAATCCAGCCGGTTGCATATTCCTTGATCCTATGACGCACTTTCTTTCTTAAAGATTAAAGCCCACACATAATTATATGAAGGCTCATTTCTTCAAGGATCAATAGCGTCTCATCATCAAGGATTATTTAACAGCTAACATTGAGGGTGCTACCGTTGACTGAATACAACTCATCCGCCACCACCCCTAAGATGTCACCTTGGCTAGTGATATCTCACTGCTATTGCCAGTGGTGTGTGATATCTCACGTCAACTCGTAAATCAATAGCAGGGACTGGAGTACGCGGGGTTGTCACACCCGTAGATCAAAAATAAAAAAATAAATTTCAAAACAATAATGTTTTTATAAAATTTCAAAACTAAAAAAAAAAAAAAAATTACCTATCGATAATTGAAATAATTACAACCAATTATGATTTAACCACCTTCACATTATTTGATCAAGCTGATTTGAATTGCACTGGTCAACTTATAATTGAATTTATTACAACCAATTATTGCTCGATCACATTTACATTATTGGATCAAGCCGATTTTAAATTGTATCCATCGACTTATACTTGAATTTATTACAACCAATTATTGCTCGACCACATTTACACTATTTGATCAAGCTGATTTGAATTGCATTTTTCAAAGCTGATTTATATTGTCTGGACCACCTGTTGATAAAGCTGATTTATATTGTCTGGACCAACATATTAGGGGGTGCTGATTCACATCATCGGAGCTAGTATATGTTATATTATCATTGTCCAACCGGGCCCACCATCTTGATTTGTACCAGTGCCGTAACGATGCTGTCCAACTGAGCCAAAGTTCGGGAGAAGTGGGGATTGGACAGTAAGATGGGGTGAGTACGTTTTTTTATATATGTGAGTGTGACGGCGTGTGTAAGAGTGTGTGTATGGTTGGATATAAGTGTATGGGTGTGAGCGAAAACTAATTAAAACTATTTTTGGTATATATAAATAAAAGAAAAACAATTATTTTACTAAGGAAAACTTAATCGAAAGCTGGATCTTATCGCAACTTTGTTGTGTTCTTAATTAGTTTGATATGATCCAATTGTATAGTGTATTGATGTACTCTAAAACTCTAGGGTGCATTATAAAAGTCTACTATTTTGGGCTATATTTTGACTATACACCGAATTGGATAAAAGGTTAAGACTACGATTAAACTATTTATCAACCCATGTATGTTCTTTATGGATTAAAATAAACCACTTAACAGCATTGAGATGGACAACCGATACCGATGGTTGTTCCTAATGAATTAATTAGTACCTGCTCTATGGGCCCGGATGTGCCTGTGTGTGTATATATGTGAATGTGTGATTGAATGAGGGGTTGGACGCGGTGGTCGTGGTTCTTTCGCATCCGGGGGTATCCAGCGTCTAATTAATTCAGTTGCTTTTCTTCTTACATCCATTCTTATCTCATGATACGCGCACAAAGTCAGTTATTTGTGCTGGAGTAGCAGGATTTCTTACTCGATCCCATGGATGAAGCTAGCATGGGGCTAAATAAATCTCATCTAGGTGCGCGACCTGCTTTGCGACTTCGTTGATTTCCAATGAAGCAGCGCTTTATTACATGGTATTTATGGGAAAATTGCGATCGTTGGAGTTTTGTCGATTTATCGTCAGTTTTATGTAGTAATCGTGCTATTTTGACTAATTTTGATTATACATATTGATATTCAGACTAGCTTTTCAACATCTTGTTTCAATTTTTTTTGGAACACAAATATTGCCTATTTTACGAACTCATATCTGTCTATGAACTGTTCTGCCATAATAAACCTCAGCAGGAGAAATCGTAATAATGGTTTACAAATTTCAAAAACAATTATTTAAAATTATAAAATACGAAGGTAACACAAGCCCTAACAACTATTTCTCAATACAAGTTGTTTGCGTATTAACACATAGCTGGAAAATTCTAGCAATTTGCAATGTGTTTGCTTGTCACAATGGTGTCATCACCGGAACAACCTATAAAACTTCACTAATGAAGGTTTTGAAAGGTTTATAATTTGAAATAATCGTTTTTCGGAAAACGGCTATAAAATTTTACTTTACTGCCGCTAGGGAAAAGGTTAAAGTCTTACTTCTTGACATATAATCAAAGCGGCTGTAGAGAAACGGATTTTTTTCATTTTTTATGACGGTAGTAAAGTTACTTTCATATTTTTACGACGGATATATGATATATTAATTTCATATTTTTTAAAAATTTAAACGTTTACCAAAAAAATAGCGTATTCAATTCGGAGCTTAAGTGACTTTTTGTGTTTCGTCTATATTTGTCAAACTAGAGACTCAACACAAAGAGTAGCACACTAGCTCCTAATTAAATAATATACTATTTTGTTATTTTTAAATTATAAATAATTTTAAACTTTTTTTGTTTTTTTAATTTATTTCGAATAATTTTAAGATTTTTTTAATTATTTTAATTTTTTATTTAGAGTTCAACAATTTGACCGCTCGACCCACAACTTTCCAGATCCAACTCAATTTGTTTAACTATTTTGGGAATTTTTTCGTGCTCAAACTTTTAAAAAGATTTTTAGATAATTGTTTAACACCCGTTTCGTCAATTTTCTTTGCTACCAATGCAAATTTGGTGATGCTTTTTCTACGTTGATGAATGGCCCGAGCACGCCACTGATTATTCCCTCTGGATACGAATTTCACAGATCCTGTTTCATGTGAGCTTAAAAGATTATTTTTTAATATAATTTTTTTTTAAATTTTTGTGATTTTTGTTTGTTTTTCGACTTTTTTATTCTGTTTATTTGGAATATTTTTTCTTTTTATTTTTGATAAGCTTTTGGGAACTTTTTAACTTTTTTTCTTAAATTTTAATGTTTTTTAAGAATTTAGTTTTGTTTGACGGACGAATTTTTTTTCCTCTTTGTTGTTCTTTGGGGTCGGGCAAGATGTCTTGTAAGCCTTGAAGCGCAGACAACTTTTATAGTTTGATGTTATTTTCTATTAGTGTTTGTTATGTAAGCGACAGGCCAAATTCTTGTATAGACATATGCACTTATATTTATAAAAAATTTGATATATTAATTTCATATTTATAAAAATTTTAAACGTTTGCCAAAAATAATATATTATTTAATTAGGAGCTAAACTGCTATTTTTTGTGTTGGGTCTAAAGTTTGACAATTATAGACGAAACTTTAAATGTCACTTTAGCTCTGAATTAAATACACTATTTTTTCGGCAAACTTTTCTAAAAATGATTTTTTATCGTCATAGACCAAACATCCAACTTCCATTGTCCAACTACCAAAAAAAAAAAAAAACATTTAAATTTGTATAAAAAATTTTTTTTATCAAAGCAGCTTTTCAATTCAAAATTTTTTAATCCAATCAAAATAGTTGTTATTTTTGTTGTTATAGTTATACAATGTGGTTGAAAAAAATAACAAATATCGTAAAATATGGTAAGAAAGGCGAATTTTTCTGCCACTGTAAAAATATGAAATTACTTCACCGCCGCCTTAAAAAAAGAATTAAAAATGGCGTTACTTAACAGCCGCTTTGATTTTACCTCCAAAAAGCAAGACTTCAACTTTCTGTGGCAGCAAAGTTCACATTTACAGCCGTTTGCCGAAAATTGTTGTATTTTATTCGGAGCTAAGGGACTTTTTGTGTTTCGTCTATAATTTTCAAACTATAGACTCAACACCTAGAGTAGCACTTTACCTCTTAATTAAATAATATGCTATTTTGTTATTTTTGAATTTTAAATAATTTTAAAATTTTTCTGTTTTTCTTAATTGTTATTTCGAATGATTTTAAAAGATTTAGTTTATTTTAATTTTTTATTTAGAGTTTAACAATTCGACCACTCGACCCACAACTCTCAAGATCCAACTCAATTTGTTTTACTATTTTGGGAATTTTTTTCGTTATCGTCCTCAAATTTTTGAAAAAGATTATTTTATTTTTTTTTTAAATTTGGTTTTTTTCTTTTTAAACAAAAACGAACTTTTTTTTTTATTATTTTGGAATTTTTTTAAAAAGATTATTTTTATTTTGTCGTTAGTCTTTTTGTTGTATTTTCAATTCAATTCATCTGAAGTTGTTGAACTTTCACTGTTGAAAGTTCCTCGACTTGTTATTTGTTAGACACCCGTTTCTTCAATTTTCTTCGCTACCAATTCAGCTTTGGTGAAACTGTCTTCAACGTTAATGAATGACCGGAGCACTGATGTACATAAATTTCACAGATTCTGTTTCATGTGACCTCCATAGTTAAAAATGATTTTTTTTATTTAATTTTTATTGCATTTGAAAATTTTTTTAAATTTGAAATTTTTGTCGTCTTTGTATATTTTTCGACTTTTATATTTTTGTTGTTTGGAATAGTTTTTTCTTTTCTATTTTTTTTAAGAGTCCGTCTCTTAAATCGTCTTTTTATTTTCGATAAGTATTTGGGAACTTTTTTGTTTTTTTAAATTTTAATACTTTTTTAAGAATTTCTTTTTGTTTTATGGATGAATTTTAATGTTCCTGTGTTGTTCTTTGAGGTTGGGCAAGATGTCTTGTAAGTCCTGACGTGCTAGTTTGGCGAAAACTCGAGTTGTAAGTTGTAAAGTGACATGGGATAGATCTTGTTGACCCGGATGGTTTATACCGCCATGGTTATGTCACCAGGTTCGCGATTTTTCAACGTAGTACACTCAAGTTAGTTAATTGCCATGGTGTTCAAAAAATCTATTTGCGTAGCCTTTTGGAGAGTAGGAAGAGTGACGACCAGTGGACAATAACAGAGTTCTCCCGATCGATCGGCAAGAGTTCTCTCTACACCTACACAAACATCTTTATTCTCAACACATGGCGTTTCGGTAGTGTCTTTAGGTGGAAAATGCTAGCCTTTAGCTTTCTGATCTCTATATAGACCGCCTCAGTCCTCTGGTTCGATTTCACCGAAGCACTCTTCCAAAACTTTTTTAAATTATGGTTTTTTTACTGAGGCTCAGTTTTTTGTTGTTATGTAGGTTGATGGCAGAATGCGTAAGTCCATGATGCACAGACAGGTTTTTTTGTTTTAGTTAAATATGTTTTGTTTCGGCGTTCGAATTTATTGTAGAAACCAACTCGATTGTTCTACCGCCAGCCCAGTTAGCTCAGTCGATAGAGTTTGAACTTTTTATTTCTGGGTTAGGATTCGATACCCTGTTCACCAACATTTGTTCTTGTACTCTTCAGGATGATTGTAGTCTGTGAGCCTCCTGCTTTCGTTCTGTCCTGTAATGGCTAAATTCGCGTTCTGTGAAATACATACTATTTTTTCACGTCATATTCATTTACTTTTCAGCTCGTGTATACACCTAGGAACCATTCATTTTTTCTTGGAATGTTTATTATTTGCAGTTACCAAATAAAATACAAAACGATGTGCTTATCTTACAGATTTTCATATGAGTTAGATTTAATTTCTTATGAAATCTAAAACTTCTTTGACATAGAGTTTTTCAACAAATAGTTATGCCCGCCATATTACGAGATATCTAACGGGTATCGTTTATAAGATTCTACTATTAAATCCAGAACAACTTTAGGTTCTGTATAAATGGGTTGACAGGAGGTTAGGGCTTGGCAGTTAAAACAGCCAAAAAACTGCACTAACAGCAAAGACTAACTTCCTAATCAACCCACACTTTTTCATTCTCTCATCTATGGTATCAAATCATCGAATTTTTCATTAACAACTTTTTATTATAATTGGGTACCGTATCTAATTTTATACTCACTGTAGAGACATCAAGGTTATAATTGTTTTTGTTATACACTTGCATTCTCTTTACAAACGTTTCGAATTTTATTTGTTTTCTTTCTTTATTTATCTCTTTGCTTAATTAAAACGAGACAAAAGAGATGATAATATATGAATTCTCTTTTTCGTATAATTTTGTTGTATTGAAACACAAAGGAAAACACAAAACAAAAAAGAAAAAAACATAAAGTATGTATGCTCATTTTAAATTTATTTTCTGAAGCATTTCGTTGTATCGGTTGTTTTTTTTTTTGAGAAAAGGTTTTAGAAAAAATGAAACAATCTGTTATTAACTGGTTTTGTTATAAATTGTAAATGTATTGTTTACAACAATATGCACAACTAGCTAAGAATATATGCAATAAACTCTTCTTCTTTCTTGTTTAGAGTAATTAAAAATATATAAATAGTTACATTTTTTCAATTCTTTTTTGAGTTGGAATTAGAACTTAAAATAAAATTTTTCGTATTTAATATAAAATTGTCAAATAAAACTATTACTTTAAATTAGAAAAAAATATATTTTGTGTTATTATTTCAATTATTGTTATTTTGTTGATTCTTAAGTTTTATTGTTTTAGAATGCTTGTTCAAGTTTATTGTGCTAAAGTGCATTGTTTGTGTAGTTTGTCAAAGAAAAAAAAATATATAGAATAAAGAAAAGAAAAATATATTGTGTTAAATTTATAAAAAAAATAAATAATCTTGTCTCAATAATACAAGATAAAAGAAAAAGAAAAAGTTTATAAATGGAAATAGTTTTGATAAGGTTTCGAGTCCTATATGTTTGGTTGGAATGCCTACATAAAAAATAAAAATATAAAATGAATCAATGAAAATATAATCGAAAAAAAAATAATAATAGAAGAAAAGAATGAAAAGGTCTGTGCTTCTTAATTACGTCATTGCATATTTAATGGTTTTTTGTCCACCGTGCTCGTTGGTAAATAATAAGAAAAGTCATATTTTGATAAAAGAAGTCCGCACAATCCCAGATGATCGAATAACGTAACATATACTAGTACTTTTGCACAAAATTAAAGCCCTGCAGGAGGTCGCTGATAGTGTTTGTACTGTAAATGAAGTTATCGGAAAATGAAAAATAAATGGATCTTTTTGGCTTATAATCGGTGCATCAAGACACCAATCAAGACAAATTAAGTTAAGTTTATTTTTATTTACTATTTTCAAAATTCTTTAATTTTGTTTGAATTGTTTTAGACCCTAAGGCCCTAAAGGTAATATTAAGTTTGTTATATTAGAGATTTTTCCTTAGTTGAGTCCGCGCATAACCATACATTCATATATCGTTTAAAAATTAAAACCCTTGGATAAATAAATACCGTATGCGTATTTATAATAATTTATAGTTCAATTCTCCACAAAATTTACTAAAAGCACGGGTTTGAAGCAGGCAAACTAGGGGAGAGTGGTGAAATGGTAGTTCTCCCTTCTGGAGAACATGGGTGGTAATTCGTGCACGCCTTATTTTGCTTTTTTATGTCAAAATTTCTTGTTTACGAAATGGTCGGGGAGCCTTCCTTCAAGTGAGCTAGCTGTAGTGTAATTTCGCGTGCAATGACCAACTGATGGACATTACCGTTTTTCCAGACTTCATAGTACAACCTGTATTGGGCTGTTGCAAATCTCTTTAACGCATTATAGTGTGCTAGTAAATAATATCCATTTCATTTAAACATAACAGATTCTGCAAGGACCCATGGTGTTTATTACCCCTCACAACAGTTGATAGTCTTAGGATCCCATGCCGTACAACTCTTTTTTCTATAGTCAAGAATTTTTAGATTGAAAACTTTATACTTTTGTAGGGTGGAGATAGCAAAAGGTGTGCTGTAGAGTTTATTTATTTTATAATTAGAAATAGCAGATAATTTTTACTATCTAATCTCTTCAAAGAAGCTGAAATTTTTCATTCCCATTAAGGTAACACTCTTTTAGACAGTCTTAAAGATTTACACATTTTTCCACAAGTCTTTTGAAAAGCTCTCCTATTTCCAATCAGTTTCTTCATAAATTTTCAGAAGTTTTTCGAGCCTTTGTCTGAATTTTTTTACATTTTTATTTAAACATAATGCTTTGTGTGTACTAACATGTCTAAAATTGTTTTTTTATTAGCATAATTTATTCCATCGTTACCGGCCAAATAATAAAATTGTCAGGAAATTTTGCAGAACAGATAAGTTTCTTTTTTTATCTGTGGTTGTTTCGTAGTATAACTCTGTCAAATAGAGCCTATCAAAGGGGATGATTTTTGTGTAATCTATGCATCTTCTCTTTACCAATTGCTGGAGGAAAAATTTATGAGGCGCTCATAATTCAAATAATTTAGCAGAATGGATTATTTTTAAGGCAATGCAGGGTCTAGAAGTTTCAATATATGATTCACTTTAGTATTGTTTTCCTAAAAAAATAGGACACAGTTTGCGGAATAATGTTGTTGCAAGCAGGTAAGAACCAGGTTATGAGGTTGTTCATATGCGTTACATACTCGTAAGTCGTACTTTTAAACGAAAAGCTATCCGTGAGACATCATCAGGTGAATTTTGTTTGTTGCAACAAAATAAACTTCACGATTAAGCTTGGTTTCACAACATGCAATCTACAAGAAAATCAACACTCATGTCATATAGATCCTAATTTCCAATTACTCACCCCCAACGAAGCAAATATGCAGTCTAGTTAACATATAAATCAAGTTGTGTAGTTAAAATATTCTTTTTTCACCGCACCAACCCTTTTGGTCTAATAAAGAGCCGACATTGGACAGTATGTAGATCTCATTTGCACCACAACTTCACATCAAGAGCTTTTGGGCTTTTCTAATCTAGATCTTCTTACCGAAAAACTGTCTCAAAAAATCATATCGTTCAAAAGTTTAAATAAATTTATGTTTCTTAAACTGTATCTAGAAAAAAATATTTCAATTCCCCCCTAATTCATAAAAGTAAATAACAAAGCTTAGAACTTGTTTGTAAATCCATTACGAAGCTTTTCTTTAATCTCTTATTATTTTTTGTAACAACAAAATAAACGAAAATAATCGTAAAACAGGAAACAAATCTTTTTCATTCATCACATTCAGTTAAACACTGTGATCAGATTATTTAGTTGTATTTAGAAAAATAATTCCATTCATCGGTTTTAGAAGAACAATATAAAGGGAAACGAGTTTTGATATCTACAGCAACTCTGAAATAAAATAGGTAAAGAAATCATATGTGGATCCTTATGCATCGGACTTTACAAATGTAGGAGTGAGACTAAATCAATCAAAATATAAAAAATTCCAATCTCAGTAGAATGATTTTTTTTTTTAACCTCAAACTGAAACATCCCTTCATCAATACGTATTTAATACTATAATCCATATATCGTATTACCAGATTTATCTTTCAATTGTGTAGAACCATCTTTTCAAAGATAACATCAATCAATTTCTCGTTCATTAAATTTTTCGTTCCAATTTTGAAGAAGTAAAACGAAAACATTAATTCCATTTCTCAATCAAAATATTGTATTCAAATCGAACCTAAAGAAAAACGGATTTTCCACATATGATTTAAGGATGAATGAACATTATCAATAAACGTAATTTTATTTTATTTCATTCTGTTTTGGTCTGTGTTTTCGGCTTACTATAAAAGTAAATCAGTAAGATATGTACAGACATAAAAATAATAATATAAAATGTTGCAAGAGAATAGATGAAAACTTCATTGAAAAGGAAAAAAAGTTGAATGGCAGACCCATGGGAAATCAGCTAAACCATCTATAATGACGACAAGCAAAAGAGAATAAAGCAAAAAAGAACAACAAGTTACGAAATGGTTGAGCTTTTTGTGTTGTGCAATATTTTGTTTTGAGTATTATTTTAAAATTTTGTAACAAAAAATCGTAATGATGAAGAGAAATTTTTTTTTAAAAGTAATTAATTTGTCTCCTTATTAGACCAGGGTCAAGCGGTTATAAATATCGAAATAGACGAAAAATTCTTAGCAGTATACGAATGGTCGGAAAATGTAGTTAATGGTCTAAGTAATAAAAGGAAAATCGACCCGACTGAGTAAAAGTCCCGGAAGGAGGTGGAGGGGGGAGGGGGGTTGTAGTATATACGTTTTTAGAAAAGTTGTAGATAATAGAAAAAACCTAAAACTTTCTTGGTGGACATTATTGACCATAACCACAGAATTATGGAGAAAAATGCGAAAACCGGTTTTTCTGTTTTTAATTTATAATTATCGCAAAAATTTTTATATTTCCATATAGACCGAGAGCCCGCGACGGCCAGACCTGTGTTATTTTATAAAAGCTGAAAGTTTCTCTGCGCATACCCCATACTCAGGTAGGAACGATTAGCGACATATGAAGTTTGGATCATAGTGGCTTTGGCAGGGGTTTGGCTTTAAAGTTTAAGGGTGTCTGGCAGGGGGTTTCCATGATAGTAAGTGTCCGGCAATGGGTGACGTGGCTTCTAATACTATCCCGAAGAATATCTAAAAAAATTAGCTTTTATACTTTCATGAAATTTTGGAGGTCCCTTTGGAACCTGCTCCCTGCCAAAGCCACTATGATCCAAACTTCATATGTCGCTAATCGTTCCTACCTAAGTAGGAGGTATGCGCAGAGAAACTTTCAGCTTTTATAAAATAACGAAGGTCTGGCCGTCGCGGGCTATTAGTCTAATAAAAATCGGTGAAAATGTTCTTTTTTGTGTTGCAAACAATCCCAAATTTTTTAAAGCGAAATATTTTATTTTCGATGTTTTATGAAGAAAATTTTAAAAGAAGACCTAATTTTCAATCAAAAAATTTGGTTAGAAAATTTTCGATTTTTGAAATTTGCCAGTGCTAATTTTTTTCGTTGAAATCCAAACTTTAATATAGAATAAAATATATTATTGTTTATATACCAAAATTTCGTTAAAAAGGCGAAAAACCGACAAATCGGTTTTTCGGTTAAAATCACGAATTTCTTTTTCTTTGTTGTAAATAAACATTTGCATTCATAAAAAGCGTTAATTCACATACGATACTATGTTATACAAGCAATTTACAAATACTTAACTAATCTTGGCTTTCAAAGTCCCGAAAACAACGTTTAAACTGCAATGAGATTGTTAAACAATGTGGACCAAGAAGGCACTTCGCAGACAAACAAACGATTTTCGAAAATGGATTAAAAATAAACGTTTCTAATTACAAAAGTAAAAATATAAATACATTTCTACACGATTTAAGATTTGAACTCTACTGAGCGGCTTCTGTAAAATCATCATTTCATTTGGAAAAATTACCTCCAACTGAAGGAACAGCTAAGCCACATTGTAACAGAGTGTATTTTTAAATACAAAGTTGGCTTGGTCATCAATTAACAGCTACAGATTATGGATGGAAAAATCACGTTAATGGTATCGTACCTATATTTACAGAACAAAAATTAATTCCCGAAAATTTATTGAAAATTATCTGCTGCTGCTGCGAAACAGGATGCGGTAATAACAAATATGAGAATTGTATAAAGTTCAAGAAAATATAAATATTAAAAATTTTGTAGCTCTTGTAAAATTTGTAGTTTATTATAGTTTAAAATTGTATTATAAATAGTTACAATAAAATAAATTATGTTAAGTTTGTAACTGCAAAATTAAAAGAAACAAAATGGCAAACAAGCATAAATCTTCCGACGAGCATATTCTCCGTTGTTTATTTCACCAGCCAAACAAGATTTAAAATTAAATCCACGACATATCAAAAACGTATACTTTAATCGAATATGTATTCGAAAGATTCATAAAGCAGGACAACCAACTCATTGACATAAAATAATTTTAAGAATTTATGGAGATTTATTTTTGTAATTTGGAAGGATGGAAATTAAAAATATCATATCGGTCTATTCAATTTTGGTGGACACAGAGGACACACCAGATTATAAGTTCCAGCTCCGGACCTCCAGTCATAATTTTTTATAAATAAATGGAAAAAAGGAAATTTATGGAAGCTGAAGACTATATAATTTATGGAGAAGAAACACAATTTATTTGGATTTCAAGAACAAAATAAAAATATTGGGATATCAGGAATTAGTTGGACAATGCGAGAAAACAACTTAAATTTGAGTATAAAAAAATAATATATTAATTAATATTCTAAATGTTTTTTTTATTATTTTATGTAATTCGGTTATAATTTCATTTTCAAAAAAAAAAATGTATTTATAAAATTTTGCTTTTCATCAAAATCAATTTCAATAATCTTCATTTTTTGTTCTCAATTGATCTTCATTGTACTTTGTGTTATGTTTAAGTTTTTGTTAGCTTGTGTTATTTTCATGAATTGAAAAAAACATCAAGAACTGCTTCACGTATAAAAAAATAAGACAAAGGCCCGTCTCACCCAATTTTTAAGTGCAAAGCGCGAAAGGACAGTTATATTTGGCATCCCTTGTGGGGAGACATAACCAGAATAACTTCATCTTCGTCGGGTAGGATATAGTGAAGCAGTTTCTTATTGTTTTTTTAATATTACGTTATCAAGATCAACTTGAAAATTGTAGTTTGGGTTTAAGGAAATATTGCTTTTTGTGAAAATGTTTGTGTTGTTACGTGTTAGTGGTTTAATGTTAAATGTTTTATGTTGTGATAATCAAAGTGAATTAAAAGTGATTAAGAAATACAACAACTGTGCTTTAACCGTTTAGCCGATGTGATTTTCGTTTGTATATGCATAAAAGCTTACAAATAAAAGTTGTTTTCACAAAACAATGTATTTCGAGTGATTTAAAAAACAAACGCTCATAGTTTTATGAACTTGTTTTTGCTTTTAAATTGAAATGAAAATGTATGTTTTGTTATTAGTAAAGTGATTCGTAAATTGTGTAAATTGTTAATAAATTGTGTCTGTGTTTTGGTGACTGGACAAATTAAATGTAAAAAAAAAAAAATAAAAAATAAATTTTGTCTCAGAAATAATTTGTAGTGAAAAGTAAATACTAATACGAATGTGATAGAAATAAAAAAATTTAGCCAGAACTCATATGAATTTTCTTAACATCAATTTACAAAAGTGTGCTAATTATCGGTTATATGTTGTGTCGGAATTTTCAACAAATAATTTCTACACGTTTGGTAACTTTCTTTAATGAAAAGTTACTATTTAAATTTAAGAACCAGACCAAAAATTCCGTAACTATTTTTTATATATCTATATATTATATTTGAACTTTAGTGTTTATGACTACTTGTAGGTAGAAATAATTTTTGAAGGTTTGAGATTTTCATTGCCCATTGTGTGGTATTTTGGCCAAAATATAAGGTTAAGGTCTAGATTTACAACGAATCATGGCATAAAATGAATGGTATAGCTACGAACCAATTCAGTTGAGCGAAGAAGAAGGTATAAATGAACTGCGCGTAAGAGGCATAGAAGGACTGGGTACAGCACGTAGTAAAACGGCTGCGCTACGGAATGCACAGTTGAAGGAGGATACGAAACTTAATATTTTCCATTAATTGACCCCTAAACCCAAATTAAAGAGTAGGACCAAGCACGTGCCATGTTGGTCATGTTCGTGGACAAACTCTTTAATGCACAAAAACAAAATGACCAAGGTCTTGTCCAAATAATCAAATCAAGAGTGGCACTCTGAATCATTCGCGTCGTAAGACTTAAAAATAAAAATATTGTAGGCTACAGGAACGTATTAGATGAGTTGAAGCAACTGCACAAGGAAGCAGCAGCTCTAACTAATAAACATCATAATTTTAATATACGAGTATCTCCTTCAGAATCAAGCCATATGATTAGATCGGCAATTGAAAACGAAAAGAAGGCCAACAAAGAATCCGAAGAATTGATAAGCCGTATAGCTCGTTTGAGTGCCGGACAAGGAAGAAGAAGAGTTTCACCTTATGTAAGTACTAATATTTCTTTTTCCAATCCCGAACACGCGTCACTAGATCATAGAAAAGGCAAACCAGGAATTTTGAGTATTTCGATATCCAGAGCCAGTGCCGACACGAAGAACAACATGGAAATGATCCAAATCCGGATGACGTCCATTGTCGTAACGAACTTCGCACTCTACGTTCGTCTCATAGAGATCACCAAGGTGATTCAAAGCAGCTTTATAGGTGGAATATAAGGTTCAGCGGTGATGGGCAAGGACTTTCTTTAAATGAGTTTCTGACCCGAGTAGAAGTATACGCTCGCAGTGAAAACTTTATTGCAAATATACTGCTTACCAATAGTCATTACCTATTGAAACAAAAAGCAGAACGGTGATATTGGGGAAATTTAGCTTCGTTCGATTCTTGGGCAACATTTGTGGGAAGTATAGAAAACGAATTCCTCCCACGAAATTATGATTTTGTCTTAAGGGAAGAAATACTTAACCGCCTCCACGGAGCGAAAACATTGGACGACATAATCGAGTTATGTAAACTAATGGACGAAGTATTGGTTGGACGTCGTTAACATATAAAATACTCCCTTCAATGGTTATAGTAGAGCCATCTTACTAATGTGAGCAAAACCAAAAGGAGCAGTTTAAACGTCCGACACGTTATCCTGTTGTTGGCTGTATCGACCAAAGTCATGAATAGAATCACGCTAATATAGAAAACTTTGCATCAGATAAATGCCAAAATCATATTTATTTCAGGGAACCAACTGCATTTAACTCTGTTGGTGACTTCAAAAGCTCCGGAAATCCAGAGAAACAATGACATTTAGCTGGAGGTAACGATCTTGAGATTCACCACGTGTGTTATTCACAGAAGTATTTAGATAAAGAGTCATACAATCAAACTCGAGGAGAGGAAAAACAACCATTAAGAAGTGACAACTTGCGGAAAGGACTTCAATGCTGGAACTATGGTGAGCTCAATAGAATTTCAATAGAACTGAAAATCCGGGTGACGAAGTGACGGAAGAATTAAGAACCGGTGCTATAAACCTTCCAATACAGACGCAGCACTAACACAGTCTAAACGAGATGGATCAAATAAATCGTTAGTATCAAAACTTGAAATAATGTCTTCTCTTGTAGATCTTCAAAAGGACAAAAGACCCTATTTAAAAGCTAATATCCTTGGTTATGAATTAAAAGATCTTATGGAGTCGGGTGCAAGTTGCACTATTCTGGGGCTTGGAGGGTTAAAGCTTATACAAAAACTTAACTTGATTGGCCAGTCAGTGTCAACAGCTTTAAAAACAAATGTTTCTGTCCATTCCGCCGTCACTAAAGTTGAAACACCATTTACAGCACTGAATATGACAAAGGTCGTACCAACCTATGTCATCCCATCACTTCCAAAAACATTAATTCTAGGAATTGACTTTTGGGAATATTTTGGGATTAAACGAAAGTTTTGTGACATACTTTTAGACTGCAACGCTTTGAGCTCTGAAGTGAATGAAGGCCGTTCAAATTTGGACGTAATCGGGGGTTAGACGTAATCGAAGCAACACAAAGTGAATGGGCAAATCCACTCATATGTGTCCGGAATGCTAATGGCAAAGTAAGGCTTTGTATGGATGCTCGGTCGTTAAACCAGGTAACAGTTAAAGATGCCTATCCACTTCCTCATATAGGTATCTTAGGTAGTATCTTAGGTCAACTAGAGGCATTAAAATAAATGTCTTCAATTGATCTATCCGACGCGTTTTGAAAAGTTCTGCTTCATCCTTCTTCACGACCGAAAACTGCATTTATTGTGCCTGGCCGAGGACATTTTTTCAAACGCATACCCTTTGGATTATGCAACAGCGCACAAACCATGTGTCGCGTATTAGAAAAGTGTCTAGGTCACGATTTGAAACCCGAAGTCTTTGTCTATATCGACGACATTATTATTACATCTGAGACTTTTAAGCGATATTTGTTTCTACTGGTAGAGATAGCAAAAAGATTGGGCAATGCGAATCTTTCAATAAGCTTAGAAAAATTGAAATTTTGTGCCAAGGAACTAAGATACTTAGGATATGTATTAGACGAAAATGGCTAACTCATGACCCATAAAAGATTGCGCCAATCCTCAATACACCACATCCGAGAAATATTTGAGACGTCCGAAGATTATTGGGTATGGCAAACTGGTATCGCCGCTTTATAAAAGATTTTTCAACAATCACTGTGCCAATTAGTGATTTATTAAAAAAAAACAAGGGGAAATTTGTTTGGTCTTGAGAAGCCCAAGCGTCACTTATAAAATTAAAAACAGAATCTGTAACAACACCAATCTTAATAACACCAGATTATGAAAAACCCTTCACTATACAATGCGATGCATCAGAACTTGGCATGGGAGCAATTCTTACACAAGCAGATGGAGAAAGCAAGGAAGTTGTCGCCTATTATTCTGAAAAGTTAAGCAATACCATGCGCAAATATTTAGCCACGGAGAGAGAATGTTTGGCAGTAGTCAGGGCAATATATAAATTTCGATCATATATTGAGGGAACAAAATTTTATGTCATCATGGACCATATATCATTACGTTGGCTTATCAATCTTAAGGATCCTACTAACCAGAAGGGCTCTCAAACTACAAAAGTTTGACTTCAAAATCAAACATAGAAAAGACAAGTTGAATTTTGTCAAGTTGAATTTGACAGACACGTTATCCAGGTTACTCGAAGTAGATGAAATCTGTCAAGAGGTGAAAGATGAAATGTATTTAGCTTTAAAAACTAGTATTCTTTCGGACTCAAGTATATTTCCAAATTTTACAATATCGGATGATAAAGTTTACAAAGTTTGTAGGAAAAATACCAATAATTCCTCAGACCCAAAGACTGAAGACTTTGCAGTTTTACCATGATAGCCCGTTGGGCGGTCATTTGTGTGTATCCAAAACAGCAAAGAAAATTCAAAAAAGATCTTATTGGCGTAATATGTACCACAAAATTAAGAAATATGTTAACGAGTGTGATAAATGTCAGCAAAACAAGCATCCAAATATCTGCAGTCAAGCCCCAATGGGAACCCAAAAGTTTTTCGTTAGTTAATTAAGCTTATGCAAACATTGTCGTACCTTGGCGATCCTCAACGGTAGTAGTAACTGCTACAGTGGTCCTCATTCTTTGTTTTTTTTCCACATAAAATATGCAATCTAATGGTGCGACATAAGCGTCATTACTGAAAAACCATTTGTCCATAAATTCAGGGTTTTTGCATTAGAAATCACATAGATTTGTTTTGCTTCGTGAGTGAAGCATTTTTGCTTCCAGTGAAGACTCTTCTGAAATTTCATTTACGTTAAACGAAATTTACATGTAGCATTTATGGATGATATTTAATGGGAAGAGTATCGAAAGATTTTCATTATACTAACAAGAAAGGTTGAAATATAGACGTATTAAACAAATAGACTAAGATCCCGCGACGGCCAGACCTTCGTTATTTTATAAAAGCTGAAAGTTTCTCTGCACATACCCCCTACTCAGGTAGGAACGATTAGCGACATGTGAAGTTTGGATTATTGTGGCTTTGGCAGGGAGCAGGTTCCAAAGGGGCCTCCAAAGTTTCGTAAAAGTATAAAAGCTAATTTTTTTATACATTCTTCGGGATAGTATTAGAAGTCACGTAACCCATTGCCAGACACTTACTATCGTGGAAACCCCCTGCCAGACACCCCTAAAATTTAAAGTTTAAGGGTGTCTGGCAGGGGGTTTCCACGAAGGTAAGTGTCTGGCAATGGGTGACGTGACTTCTAAATACTATCCCGAAGAATATATAAAAAAAATAGCCTTTATACTTTCACGAAACTTTGGAGGCCCCTTTGGAACCTGCTCCCTGCCAAAGCCACTATGATCCAAACTTCATATGTCGCTAATCGTTCCTACCTGAGTAGGGGGTATGCGCAGAGAAACTTTCAACTTTTATAAAATAACGAAGGTCTGGCCGTCGCGGGCTCTCGGTCTAAAATGATTCACTCCAATAATGTAAGCATATCCGTATTGTGAACAATTTCAATTCCACAAATGTGGACTTCCAATGAATCCTACCAAAGCAGAATTAGTTCTTTTCACCAGGAAGTTTAAAATACTTGCCCCATGATCTTAAATGGAAACGAATTTATGTTTTAAAAATGTAGCTAGATTGAATACAAATATCAAAATGGAGGTAGTGAAAACAACAATTTGGCCATACTAATTCAAATGGTTGAAATATTTTGTAATCATACCTCCTTTGATATACGATGTGTGTTATGATTTGATGGATGGCAGTTTATAGAGTAATCAACTTTAAAATGGTGGAAAAGTTCTGAGAATAGCACAGTGGAGTAGTAAAACCTGCTCAAGCTCTAGATCTGCATCGTTGATAAGATCTGTGATCTGTGATCTTTGATTGCTGAATTAGCACGTTTAAATACTTGAACTGGTGGAAAACAATGTTTAGCTAGCTCTGGGATGGTCATTTTGTAGTGTTTTATCACTTTTTGCGTTAAAAAAAGCGATAAAAAGAAATTGTCTTGACTTGATTCGTTTAAATTTTGGATGAATAAAATTCATTTAGATGTCACTTCGTTGATTGATTTAAAAGAAATAACCGACAATATATTTTGTCTTGCTGTCGCTTATTTAAAAAATATTATGAATAAACGTATTGTTTATGTTAATTGACAAATAGACAAAATTGCATTTTATAGATAGAAATGTACTTTTTATATGTATTACATTTAGTCAAAGTTTTTTTAAAATTAAATTTAAATTTTATAAATTAATCCATTAAATAAATTGAAAGTTTTATTTTTTATTAAATTGAAAACCAAAAAAATTATGATAATTTTTTGATTTTTCTGCTTTTAGCTTCTCATAAAAATATTCACTTTTACTCAAAAGTGGTGTTTTTTTATATTTTACCTATTTGTAATTGAAATTTGTCACAAAAGAAATTATATTGTTATATTTTTGAATATTTAAATAAACATTCATATGAATAATTTTAACTGTCACTTAATTTCTCCTGCGGATAATTCATTTTATTTTCAACGAGTTCATTGTGAGTAAAAGAAAACACTATATATTTTGTCTATCTTTCTTTTGTGTAAAAGATATTTTTTATGTTAATTTTGACATATGTCTTTTTTTAAATGAACAGCAACTGACAATTGATATTATTTTGTTTATAAAAATTGAATTCAATTACAAATAAATATTAACCAAGGCCTATTTTAGTTTATTTAACTGAAATATGTTTAATGCACAGTATTTAAATTTTGATTCCTTTATCAGTCTTTATAATTAAGTAAATCTTAATGAATGAAAACAAAATTTGTCTATTATAATTGTTAATTCAATTAGATTAAAATTTTAAGGCAAAAAAAAAACTTTTTGTATGGATTTTTCTAAGAATATGCTTTGCTGAGCAAAATTTGCTCGTCGCTTGACTTGCTGCTGGTTGCTTGTTTTAAGAAGATCTTCGTTTTGAATAACAATTGATATATGGTTTGAGGTCCATTTTTTAAGGTTTTAACCTGTTGAGATACGTAATTGATGTTCTTTATTGAAGCTTTAAATATTCACCCACTTTATCTATAATAATTCTCTCTTTGTTGGTCTACATACCTTTGTAACGGCTTTTCTCGCCATTTTATGGTTCTCCTTCGTAGATCTCGTGTTTCATTCTTGTAGACATTTCAGAAAGCAATTTATTTTGTTTTGGGTAGCCTCAATCCATGCTTGATCTGACCAGAGCGTCTGTAAGCTCAAAGCAGCATGTTTGAGTAAACACCAGAACCATTTGAGCACTCCATGGATAGCGTCTGACGTCTCTTATGGCAATACGGTTTTGATATCCCTCTTTAACTCGCTAAATATTTGAATTAGAGAGTTAAAGAAAGATATCAAAATCATATTTCCATATTTGCGATTGATAGTGGTAGCTTATTTTGTTATACATAATGGGAAATGGTCATATAAATAAAATAAAATAAAAATATATTTTTTTACCATTTTATAATTTTTATTGTTCTTCATATTGTGCATATTCGGCAGTGAAAAAATGGTCTAATAACGAGCACGGGTTTGGGAGTTTCAAATGCCCAGTCTACCAGGAAGCGCTGTGTAGAAACTGCAATTGAAAATTGTCCAAATAAACCTAAACCATTGTCAAGCCGTGCACTTTAAGTTAAAACACTAACGGAGGAGGGCCATCGTTGCTGAAGGCTTTTGCGAGTCTTCATGTCACTTTCATAGACACGGTTAGTGTTCAACTTTTCGTAGGGGAAATATGAGCTCTATAATTGATCTCACGTTCATGAGTGCATGTCTTGCAAACAAAACGATATAGAACGTGAAGGCTACACACAGTGATCATCAAGCTAACGTGTATGAGCTATTATATTTGATCGAAACCTTTTGATCTCAAACAGAAGAGGAAGCAAATTGGTTGGAAAGCCAATTTGCTCGATGAGAGCATTTTCCTGCATATGTTAATGGAAACCTGCCTAGCAGGAACAGTCGAAATGAAAACGACCCAGCTCATGGGTTACATTACTAAGGCTTGTGATGTAGCAATGCTAAAAAGGATAGCTGTAAAAGAACGAAAGCCCGTGTTATGGTCGAACATGGAGATTGCGGAGCAGAGAGCCTCAGAGCACAGAGAAAATATCATACGAGAAAGATGTCATGAAGATCCAACTCATCGGAATTGAAACGTGTCACCAATTTAAGTAAGCAAAAGTGCTTCCGCGGACCGCGACGCATGCAAGGACGTAATCCCTAGAGTAGATGTTATGAAAGGGTAATGGAAAAGCTTGGAGGTAGACATCCTCTTATACCCACATGTCCGGTTATGCTAACTAATATAATAGAAGAGCTGTTTCCACAATACCTTTACTGTGAGCTGAAACAAGCAGGACATACAGAGGAAGGTATTCAACCAGTGACTTAGGCAGAAGTCCTAAAAGCACGTTCACAGCTAGGAAATGGCAAAACGTCAGGTCAAAATTGCGTGAAGGACATAGCGCCGAAAACGGAAATCCGATCATCCACACACATGTTCAGCGAGCTTTATACGGGGTGTCTTAAGGAGGGAGTTTCGCGGTAAAATGGAAGGAACAAAAGCTGTTTCTGCAACTGAAAGGGAACAACCCACTTGGAGAGTCAATTTCATACCTGCTTGCTTGATACGTCAGGAAAGATCTTGGAGAGAATTATATGTGACCGGTTACAAGATTGACGCAATCAAGGTCGTGGTGGATACTGCAGAAAAGGCATTATCCGGCACAAGTTGGCCGCGAGAAAACAAAATATAATGGCCGTGGTAACGCTGGACGTGAGAAATGCTTTTAACACAGCTAATTGGAAATGTATTTTTGATGCTCTAACGCAGATGGAGGTACCAACGTTCTTGCTAAAAATAATTACCAGTCACTTCAGCCAGATAATACTTAAGTATAACATGGACGGTGCCAGTAAAATGCACCCAGTAACTGGTGGTGTCCCACAAGGTTCAGTACGTCCCACATTGTGGAATGTTATGTATGATTTTGTTCTTCGAATACATATACCGAGTCAGGTAAAGGTAGTCTCAGCCTCTGTCTTCAGCATTTGCCCTGCTTTGGTTTTTATCCTTGTGCTAGGTTAGTCTTTGTTTTTGTCTTTGTCTTTGTCTTCGTTTTTGTCTCTGTCTTTGTCTTTGTTTTAGTCCTTTCCCATATTCTTGTTTTTTTTCCTTTGTTTTGGTCTTCGCCCTGGGCAAAAGAATTAAGAAATAAAAAATTGAATTAAAAAACACAGAGAGACGTGATATCTTGGTAGTTCTACACACGAAGAAAGAAATGGAGCTAATTACGGCACGACATGTTTTTTGCGTATAAGTTCTGGCAACTAGTTTTAGTTAAAGTTGATGACGTTCTTTCAACTTTTCTGAATGTGGCCAGTAAAAAAAAAAAAAAATAAAAACAAAAAAATACAAGAGTCAAAATTACAAAATATCCTTCTTACTCCTAAATTAATTCAAAACTATCTCAATATTATCTCAAAACACGAAATAAACATTTATCTAAGTCTACCTGCTTCTAAATCTTCCAGGGGACTGAGAATTTATCAGTATTTCGCTTAAAAATGACAAAATTACGCCAAAAAAAAAAATAAACGGATTCTATACCAAGGCAATTCACGACATATAAAACTACAAAATTATCTGTAATTAAAATACTTTTTACGAACATACTTGCCAGGGGACTGATAACACCAGTTTACAAGAAAAATCTCCCGAAATAAATTTCAACTTTTCTTATAGATTTGGACCTCCGGAACATGAATATCATATCCATTTTTTTGTTAGCTCTTGTTTTTGAGATATTCACGAAAAACCAATTTTTTAGTGATCAAAAATGTCGTTTGGGTTTTCGGGTCTCATATGTTACAAAACAAAAAAATTAAAAATATTAATGAAACAAATGCATAGTAAATATGCTAACAAACATTTTGAGCTATATTTTGAAAAAATCCATTCAGGATTCTGGAAGTTACAGTTGAAAAACGTTGAAAAAATACGAAAAATACGAAGTTTGCACCAAGTTATTCAAGTGTTTCCAAAGAAAGTCAAAACTCAAAATTTGGAAAAAATAATTTTTTACTTAATTTATCGTGCTATAAATAATAATTTTAATAGTTCAGTCGTTCTCAAACATCAGTAAAGAATTATTTTGAAATAGTAAGGTATAATTTCCATTTTTGTTTTTGAAGTTGGGAATTGGATCTATATGAGACGTATATAGAAAAATATAAACAAAAGATAATGAATTATGAGGAGAGGAAAAACATCATAGCATCAGAACTATTTAAGTTAGTTAAAGCACCATAAAGTTAGGCCCCTATTTATGTCTATTAATACCTGTAAGGTTTGTTTCTTTTCTTTTTTCTTTTTTCTCTTTTTTTTGTTTTTGGATAATGTAAATTTTTTGCTATCATCGCCCGCCTTGTGTTACTCCTTACGTTTATGATCATTTTAAGTTTAATTTAAGAAAACAATTACATACTTCTACTTTTTGATAGTTTTTCGGTTTTCCCAACTTTTGTTTAATTAGTTTAATGAGGTTTCTTTTTAAGATAATTGTTGTATGATTAGTTGCAAGTATAATCTCTCTGAGGATAAATTTAATTCCAAACATTTAAGTAAAATATTAATTTAAAAAGATAAAATATTACAAATATAAATTTTAAATAGTGTATTGTTTTTAAAAATCAATAAATCATTAGTGATAGCTGCCTTGTAAAGCAACATAAATTGTTAGTAAAGTGTAAAGTCAAGTTTATTTAAACGGCGTCGTAAAGAAGTTTCAAGTGTTAAAATAGCCTAAATTCATTGTTTTATTTGTAGAAGTTACATAATACATACTGCTAAAAGAATCACCCCATTTATAAGAACTGCCTATCTTCATTACTAACTCATATTTTCCAACTCCTAAAATAAATCCGAGGTGGGAGGAGCTAGATCATGTAAAAAAATTTTACAAAAAAAATCTCAATTTCGAGAAAAATCATATACAAATATAATACAACTTTTGTCAAAAAAAGACATTTCATAATCAACTAACTGATATTTTCTAACTTCTAAAATAAGTCCGAGGTGGGGGCAGCTAGATATACCACGAAAACAACTTATATATAAATCAATTATGTTGCAGATATTTAAATTATTTTTATGGTTAAATTTTTTTTTCAAATTTTGAGTTTTGACTTTCTTTGGAAAAACTTGAATAACTTGGTGCAAACTGCACCAAAATTCGTATCTTTCAGCTTAAAAGAAAGAAAATTGAAGCTACTATAGGCTCCAAGAAATTAGTGTCTTTATTTGTTCAAAATTTATGGTGTTGAAAATGGAAAATTTTTAGAAAAACGCGAATTTTTCGTAATTTTTCAACTTTTTTCGACTGTGACTTTCAGAATCCTTAATGGATTTTTACAAAATATAGCTCAAAATGTTTGTTGGCATATTTACTATGCACTTGTTTTATTAATATATTTAATTTGTTTGTTTTGTAAAATATGAGACCCAAAAACCCAAACAACATTTTTGATAACCGAAAAAATTGGTTTTTCGTGAATATCTCAAAAACAAGAGCTAACCAAAAAAAATTGAATATGATATTCGTGTTCAGGAGGTCCAAATCCATAAGAAAAGTTGGGTTTTATTTAGGGAGACAAAAAAAGTTCAAAATTTGTAAAGTAGTGTAATTTGACTGGGCAAAACACGGTCTTGCTAGTAATGATGACTGTTTTGATTGATAAAACCTCGGACTAAGTAAAACACTTGCAATATTATATTTATTGAACTTTAATTAATTCCTGTGACGAGCGATAACTTGATAGAAATATGAATTTCCAATATTTTCAATGTGTTTTGATTGGGCAGGAGAATAATAACAAATTGGTGGGACAAACTTTAATAGGATATATCTTATATGAAATATAGAGTAATGTTATGATTATTTACACATTTTTAAAGCATCATTATTCAAAATTATTACTGCAGTGTAAATTTGTCTCTACACACTTAGAATCATTGATTATTTAGTTTACCAGCTTTGACTTTCAAGGTGGGACACGCCAGGGGACTGAGAATTTGACATTTTGAATAATTTTTTTTCTAAGAAATATATTTCGAAACGGGTTTGTTTTGGGTGACCAGCTAGACATAGTTAAGGTTTGCAAATTTCATTTGAAAAAAAAAATTTTTTTTCATATTAATAAACGAAATAAGCAGAGCCGTCCGAAATTCCTATGTTTGTAGAATTACCCATCTACATAAATTAAGAGCTGCTTAAGCTGAGCCTGTCCCACGACGTTATACTTAATTGTAGTTCCGTTTAAGTTTCAAGTGACAAGGTGTGGATATGTAGATCTCAAACGTGATTTTTTTCAACAGAGTTTCTCATCTCTGGAATGCATTACTTGCATGGGAACACTTAATATGAAATTCTTTATATGCAACACTTAATTTTCATTGACAACATACTCATTCCTACGGTTAAAAATCCGGCATTGTTGGGGGTAATATTGGACCCATTGAACTTAAATTCAATGCTCATGCTCAACAGATGATTTCGAAACCGACAACAGGAACACATGGAAAGCACTAATCGGTGGTTCATTGGGCAAAGGTAAAAACATAATAATTGCAACATGTAAAGCGATAGAAAAACCTATTTCAAATTATGCTGCACCTATATGAACTGAGCACCCCAAGTCAGATACTCCCACTGGAATAAGTTACAAATATCAGAAAACCCTGTCTTGAAAACTACAACTGAAGGTCACTCGGTAGCTCACCGAGATCACCTGCACGATCAATGTAACATATTGCGAGTCAGTGAACATAATGAAATGCAAACCAAGCAATATTTATGGGCCTGTCACAAAGAGCAACATCCCTGGAATAACACCTTATCCACGACTACACCACCTAGAGACAAGGCGGTGAAATGTTTCTTACATGATGTTAGAAACAACCGATTCACCGGTAACATCGACGAGCTTACGTATAAAATGTGCTTAAAAATAATACATACAAAAACTGTTGAAGACACAATAAGAAACTACGCCTTAAATCCAGTTTTCTTGCAACTGAGCAGGCTACCACAGGTCGATGCGGAAGAGATTAAACAACCGCGCAGCACAAGCTCCATCTAGCGCAATTAAAATCTGGCAGGTCGCCATTATTAAAAAACCACATGATTAAGATTGACCAAGAAATTGTTCAAAAGTGTCCCGCATGTGGGGGCACGCCACATGATGCAGATCGCTTATTCTAGTGTCCAAAAAATCCAACCGACCTGACGAAGGAAGATTTGTGGTATCACTCACAGACAAAAGCAGAATTTCTGAACCTGAACATAGAGCTGGAATAGTAGCACCGCACCAGTCGCAACAACAATATAAAATAGTATAAGACAAAATGTAGATCCTTTTGGATGTACAACCCGATATCGTATTTAAAATATATATAATATAGTGATTAGGCAGTAACAAATTTTTGGAATTCCGAGAAAACCATTACAATACGTTGTTTTTCATATGAAATACACCTTCAAAAGAGACTTGCTACACGTTGACCCAATAAAATAAACGAGTTATTGTTTTATTCTTATTAAACAAAATAACATAAGGGATATTGAGAAAATTCGTTCCTCCATTAAACTATCACTAAAAATAGTTGTACTCAATACTCAAACGAAAATCAAAGAAATTCATTATTTTTTGGGGAAATTTTCGCTTTATTTTGCAAACAAGGTTTCACAAAAATGAAATAAATAAAATAAAATATTGAAAATCCATTTGATTTTCACTTTAGTATAAAATATAATTTAATTTTAATCTAAACTATAATATAATATTGATTTTAATTTCAAAAAGATTTTTATCACGACGTTTTGAGTAGCCTTTAAAATATTCTTATATACGGTTTTTAGCTGTCAATTACTTATTTCTAATTTGTCTTAAAATTCACTGCAAATTCATTCTGAGGGGAAATTTGAGTAGGGGTATGTAGAGTTTTTTTTATATTTTTCAATTGCGTTATAACTCTCCAAAATTCGATATAAATATGCGATATAGCACTACAAAATGACCATCCTGTTGTCTATCACTGAGTCAAAAGTTAAAAAGAAAATTTTAAACTAGACTCATTTTAACACAAGACTGACTATAGGATAGGCAAGACATAAAACAAAAATATCTTAAACTTCCTCGCTATAATACATCCGATTTTGCGTTCTACAAAGAAAAAGAAAATACAATTATAAAAAATTGAAACTGAAGTTTCAAATGAAATTTTCAATTGGCTAGTTCACCACGAACGAATTTGATTTATCTAATTAATTTAATTTAAATTTAACATGTTTCTGATACAAAGAGTGATGATGAAAAAAATAATCACACAAACCATACAACTTAAATTTGATGCCAACAATAAAATAAGGTTGACTAAAACACATGCGTATATAAGTTTGGATAAAGATTTTAATTTACTAAAAATTATTTTAAATACGTTTTGTCCTTAGTTTGAGCTCTTTAAGCATACAAAGAAAACCGTTTTTATTATCAGAATTTTATTAAAAAAACAGCAAGAAATCGAAGATAGTGAAATTATAAATGATAATAGTAAATTTATTGTGTTCCTTAGAACACTCCTATATTGCTAGCGCCAAAAAAATCTAGGATCTGTCATAGTAAAGAAATGGCGAATGGTATTAGATTTCTAGATTGTTACCAGTAGAAAATACTAGTCAAAGTGTTAATTCAATTGAAAAACAGCATTTCTCAAATAAAAATATATTTTTGTGCTAATAATTCTTTCTGCAAACAAACATTTCATGGTCACGATTTATAAAAAAGAAAATTATATTTCCTCATCATCTTGTTAACCAAAAAAAAAAAAAGAATTTGGGTTGATTAAATAAATTGAATTTCACTATTTCAATATTTTTTTTTCATCTGTAATTTGACGATAAAATTAAGTTAAAAGTAAAATTTTCTTTTCTCGTAACATTTTCCTAAAAAACAATTTTTTTTTTTATTTCAACAATAAAATGGGAAGCCACCCAGTTTTTTAACGGTTTTTTTAGAAATTGAAAACGATAGAAAGCAATTGAAATAAAATGCGAATAAATTTTTTTTGTATTTTTTATTTTGAAGAAAAAAAAAAGGGATGTAAGAAAAGAAATAGAAATTGTATGTACATAAAATTGATATTATGAAGCCCTGATAAGTTACGATAACAAATGAAAAATTACTATGAAATGTTAGACTTGTGTTTTCTTTTTGACTGTTATTACATTATTTATTTTTTTTTTTTGAAAATTGAGATGAAAATAGATTTATATCTTTTTGTTTGGTAAAAAGGAATAAGGAAATGTGACGATTTTCATTTTTTTTTTCTACTGTTTGTTGTGATTAATTTTGATTTAAGTTAAAAGCTTTTAGGTTTTGTTATTTTTGTTGTAAAATTCGTTTATAATGGTCAGTTTTATATGAGAATAGATGATGATCAATCAATTTAAGGTTGTCTTAATTATGAGTTAAATATAATGTAGCAATAAATATTAACCTTTGTATATATTTCGCAGGTTAAAAATGAAGTTTAGAGCTTATATATAACTAGAACGATCGCCATTTTTCATTCAAAACGAAAGTATTCACAAAGCTTGCTGGAGTTCTTACACCAATTATTCGATTCAAACTTCATCACGTTACATTATTTTGGTATCCTCTCTCAATATATGTCATTCGCTAAGATCAGTGGCAACTCATTTAGCTGCATTTTTAAGAACTCAAGTTAACCCTTTGCCTATTTTGCAAATTTTTTAACGTTTTTTTTCTTGAATCAAAAAATGAGAATATATGCTAAATGGTCAGATCTTCCACCACATCCCTGCAATAAAATTTGTTGAAATAAAACGATAAATTATAAAACTGTTCATAAATTCACAAAACTACAAGGATTGGAATTGTTCGTTACAAAACGTAAATATCATCAAAATTTGCAGACGTTTGTCCAATTGTTTTTCGATTAAGCTTAAGCTCCATCTGTAACGTGGCCCTTTGGTGCACGCTATAATATATTTTTAAATGTGGGAAGACGGAGCCTTGCTTACCGTATTCTAGAAGTGTCCATTTCTTCTTTTCACTGTTTCTCAAACTATTACGGAAATCACAAACAAATATACATTTAAATTGAATTTTATTAAAAGAAACATAGAATTTGAATAGATTCACAAGATTTAAGTTTAATAATTTTTTGATATTAATTTTAATTTTATTAATTTAGTACATGCACTAACATTATTTTTAACTCAGCTTCATTTTTAAAACGAATAACTAACATAAATATTGCAAAAATAATTTACTAAATATATTTATAATTAATAAATGACGAAAATCTTACTGTTTTGAGTTGACAATGATCTGCTTCTTGATGATATCCTGTTCCAACACGAGCCAAAATAATTCATTCCAAACTTATTGTATCTGCATGCCTTTGTTTTGTCTTAAATGTTGAATTTGTTATTTTAATATATTATCGGAGTGATACTAATAGGTCCATCCATCTTCCATGTATAATAATAATAATACTGGTTGGTCCTTCCTCGCCAAAATGCCAGATCAAATAGACCAAATAATATTCGCTAATTTCTCATGTTCACCAATTCTACAAACCACGTCTCTCCATTTCATTTTTCAATTTTCTCCAAACTTGACTTTTCATTTTAAATAAATTTTACTTTTCTTAGTTGGCTGCTTTTCATTATATTTAAGGTAGACGTTTTCATACATTTTCTGATTTTTATTCCGGTTTGAATAACCCAGTAAAACAATTTCAATTATATTTATCGTGGTCTTCTAACTTGGTTATTCGGTGGATCTAGTTGAATATGGCCCATAATACATTTCTTCAAACCGTGCTGTACAACATCAATAGCTTGCTTGGAACAGAATATTTTCAGCTCTCACATCAAATCATTGGCTTATTGAATTTGTAAATCTTCTCAAAGTGATCATCTTCTACTTAATACTAGGAATTAGTATCTTAAGTTTATATTTAACAAATATGATCAAACTATTTTTTAATTACATAAAATTTTATTTTCATATGAACAACAAAAGCAGCAGAAACAGCTGATTAAAATTATAATTTATTTTTATATTTCGTTTAACAAACTTACGTTAACAAAAAAAATTATTGCGTTAGATAATGCAAATCATTGATAAAGAAACAATAAAAGGTAAAAACGATTTATTAATGAAACAAACACACTTATACGAACATGGATGATTTTATGATTAATTTGGCTATCAATTGCCAATTTGAAATTTAGAATTTTTGTACTCGTTACATCACACCCTTCTAAAATTTTCGAGAGCATTTTGTTTCCAATCCACTAAGGAGTTAACGAAATACCAATATATAACAAAATGCTCTCGAAAGTTTCAGACACGTTCGTCTCGAAAGAATTTCAAACCTTTTTGAAGTCATATGGGGTATCGCCGCAATTTAACGCATCGTATCACCCCCAACACAACCCAGCTGAAAGGATCAATCGTGTTATTTTAGCCAGTTTAAGGGCTTATATTGAGGAAGACCACCGTCTTTGGGATTTGTACATACCAAAAATCGCGTGTGCCATAAGAAGTGCAGAACATAGCAGTACGGGATTTTCACCATATTTTATCAACTTCGGAAGAGAGATGAAACTGGAAGGACACCAAAGTTATAAGCAATCTCAGGACAAAGAGACGATGGTTGAAAAGTCTGAAAAAATGCGGGAAGTTCAAGAAGTAGTTAATAGAAACATCAGAAGGGCATACGAAAAGTACTCTACCCAGTATAATATTAGGACAAGGCCAGTGCAGTACTTACCGGGAGAAATCGTTTTAAAGAGAGCATTCCGATAGTCTAATGCTGCAGAAAATTTCAACGCTAAGCTTGCACCGCAGTATGTTAAATGCCGCATTCGAGATAAACTAGGCAGTTATACTTACTTATTAGAAAACTTAGATGGTAAAGTAATAGGACGTTTCCATGCGAATGATTTAGCCAAATATAAGGTCAGGGAAGAAATATTGAATCAATAAGGTAAGGCAAAATAGATCAAGGAACGCAAGTATCTAGAGAAGATTGGAATTAATAATCGGGTAGAAGGCCATTTGTAAGTGTTGATATCTGTTTTTTTTTTATTTTAATGTGTTTTGTGTTAGAATCTAAAAATTGTTCAGTTGTATGAGGACTCACAATTGAATTAAACTTGATATTTTTGTCAATAAATTTAAATATTTAGTATTAGGATTAGTGGTAGTAGAGATACGGATTATAGTGGCAGGTACCTTCATTTCATAATAATTTTCAATAATTAGGTAGGGAAAGTTAGTTTAGGCCTTCGGAAGACATGAATTATGCCGTTATTCAGGTATCATTATTATATGAGTTCCGAAAGCATTTGTACTAATTTTGTTTTTTTGGTTGTAATACTTATGTGTTATCTGGTGGTGGAAGGCATTCAGTAATTATGAATCCCTTTAGACCAAAACGTGCCGTGTTGTAGGTACGAGTGATGTTTTGTGGTGGAAGGTATTCATTGATTGTGAATCCCTTTGCACCAATTATGTGCCGTGATGTAGGTGCAAGTAAATTATTTTGTTTTGGAAGTGTAAGGCATTCGAGAAATAGAATGACCATTACTCGGGTGAAGTACCGTAATTCAGGTACTAGCGATATTAAGGTTGTAATATTTTGGGTGTTATAGGCAGTCAAGATGATAATAAGTCCTAAACATAAATTACGTACCATGTTTCAATTTTAATGATGAAGTTTTAGGCAGAAATGAAGGGATACCTGTAGTTAAAAGTTTTGTTGGAAAGAAAATTTCAATTGAAGTCTTCATACAACTTAGTTCAAGTATTGGTGTTGGTAATGGTGGTGGTAATCGAAATAACAGACATTGTGTCTGAAACTTTCGAGAGCATTTTGTTATATATTGGTATTTCGTTAACTCCTTAGTGGATTGGAAACAAAATGCTCTCGAAAATTTTAGAAGGGTGTGATGTAACGAGTACAAAAATTCTAAATTTCAAATTGGCAATTGATAGCCAAATTAATCATAAAATCATCCATGTTCGTATAAGTGTGTTTGTTTCATTAATAAATCGTTTTTACCTTTTATTGTTTCTTTATCAATGATTTGCATTATCTAACGCAATAATTTTTTTTGTTAACGTAAGTTTGTTAAACGAAATATAAAAATAAATTATAATTTTAATCAGCTGTTTCTGCTGCTTTTGTTGTTCATATGAAAATAAAATTTTATGTAATTAAAAAATAGTTTGATCATATTTGTTAAATATAAACTTAAGATACTAATTCCTAGTATTAAGTAGAAGATGATCACTTTGAGAAGATTTACAAATTCAATAAGCCAATGATTTGATGTGAGAGCTGAAAATATTCTGTTCCAAGCAAGCTATTGATGTTGTACAGCACGGTTTGAAGAAATGTATTATGGGCCATATTCAACTAGATCCACCGAATAACCAAGTTAGAAGACCACGATAAATATAATTGAAATTGTTTTACTGGGTTATTCAAACCGGAATAAAAATCAGAAAATGTATGAAAACGTCTACCTTAAATATAATGAAAAGCAGCCAACTAAGAAAAGTAAAATTTATTTAAAATGAAAAGTCAAGTTTGGAGAAAATTGAAAAATGAAATGGAGAGACGTGGTTTGTAGAATTGGTGAACATGAGAAATTAGCGAATATTATTTGGTCTATTTGATCTGGCATTTTGGCGAGGAAGGACCAACCAGTATTATTATTATTATACATGGAAGATGGATGGACCTATTAGTATCACTCCGATAATATATTAAAATAACAAATTCAACATTTAAGACAAAACAAAGGCATGCAGATACAATAAGTTTGGAATGAATTATTTTGGCTCGTGTTGGAACAGGATATCATCAAGAAGCAGATCATTGTCAACTGTCAAAACAGTAAGATTTTCGTCATTTATTAATTATAAATATATTTAGTAAATTATTTTTGCAATATTTATGTTAGTTATTCGTTTTAAAAATGAAGCTGAGTTAAAAATAATGTTAGTGCATGTACTAAATTAATAAAATTAAAATTAATATCAAAAAATTATTAAACTTAAATCTTGTGAATCTATTCAAATTCTATGTTTCTTTTAATAAAATTCAATTTAAATGTGTATTTGTTTGTGATTTCCGTAATAGTTTGAGAAACAGTGAAAGGAAGAAATGGACACTTCTAGAATACGGTAAGCAAGGCTCCGTCTTCCCACATTTAAAAATATATTATAGCGTGCACCAAAGGGCCACGTTACACATCACGGTTCATATATCTCCTCTTGAAGTTGATAAGATAATATAAATTGGAGCATAATAAACTTAAAATTTATTGTAAATGTGATTTTGGAAATGTTTAGAATATATGGCATGATATGAAAAGAGAAGCATGTACGGGATTATAACCTCTACAGGACTGTCGCAAACCTGTTTCAAACTTTGTGCTCATAGATGCAAGCACACTAAATATTTATGATCTCGCTCATCCATTGTGATAGTAAAGCTTTAAACTTTTTTTGTAGTTTTATTTTCCTGTCTTCGTTCATCAAATTCATAAGAGGTATCCCGTGGGTTTCATGTCTGAATTGGTAAGATGTTGATTTGATTAGAAGAGAGAAAAAGTGATTGCAAAATTGTGCGAGATATGAATTCACATTTGTGCGATTGAACACTTTCAATCATTTAATATTGTGAATAAACTAGCGAGAGGGATAGCCAGAGCCATTGACATCTCATTGGATATCATATCAAATAGATGACTATTCAGAAATTTAGTCGGTGCATTTCATACAGTAAATAAAATTACTCTATCAATGGAGAATCAAATTACAAATAAATTGAGAGAAATAAAATGAGTCATGTGAAAGAGTCATAAACTAATTTTGTAAAATCAACAAAAATTTAATACAATTGACAAACAGTTTGAAAATATGGTATACTAAAAAGACAATTTTGCCAGACACAATAAAATCACTCTGTAGTTAAGTGTGGATATATATGAGTTTATTAATAAAAGAAGAATTGCGAATCGGAAAAAATAAAAGACCGAAATCTGCAATTTAGTAAAATTTCAGATAATCAATTTGTACATCTAAGGGAGGTATGCTAGATCAACTATAATAAACATGTAATTCTCAACTTGAATCACAGTATGAGCAATAATGAAAATGGAGACAAACAAAAATCAGTTACAAGAAGAAACGTTGACGAAGAACGCTTTGTTCCGAACAAACCGTTTTGATAAACTCCTTAAACGATTTTCTATTAATTTGAAACATTGGTCATAGCATGTGAACCTTAAAGTTTCATTTTGTTTTGAAAACCACTACCAGAATTAAATCCGACTTTGGTTGAATGCACTGTTATGTTATACATATTTCACTGTGTGTGTAGATGCCAGCATAAATGGATTTTAAGTTAATATTTTTGTGTCTGGTATTTTTTTACGCTATTTTTTTTAAATGTCTGCAGTTTTATGTGGTGCATGATTGGACCTGGTGGTCCGAAGTAGTGCTAACCAATCATCAAGATGTGTTGAGAGAAATTCATATAACCAATTTCTTCTACATCGCAACCTCGGTGATATAATCAGTCACTGCTCGGTACTATCCAAATAGATCACAAATCAACCATATCTCTTTTTCTCCGTTTAGGATGACTTGTTGTGCTTGCATACTTGCATAAAGCACATATGCTGAGAACTATGAAAGTCCCAACACAGGGCTAATGTTTGAATCAGAGTCGGACCACCTCAGTCATCTGTGTGTTCTGCGCTCACAACCAGCTCAACCTCTAAAACTTTTGGCTGTTCAATTAAACAATCAACTTCTTCTCTTTAAATCGAAATAAAGGAAAGAAAAGCAAGAAACTTCTAAGGTATTGGAGCGAGATCGGTCTAATGTCAATATCACTGTATTATAAAGATAACAAACAAGGCATCGAAAGAGATTTGGCGTCTTCCGATGCAATTTGCAATGGGCAAGATATTTTCTGTGAGTTGTGCTTCCATTTCCTTCGTCCTTACCTTTAGTAATATACTATAGAGATCTTAAAATCACTATACTTTTCAACTCAATTGTGTGTTAGAACACAATCATTTAAAATACTTCTAAAATTTGACCCTTCCGGAAGCAACGTTACAACTTATTTTTTTTTCAACTTAATTTTCATTCATAATTTTTAACATAATTATGAAAATTAAACAGAAATAAATTGAAATAATTAGACTATTTAACGGTTACAGAAAATTTATGCTTACCAGGTATTTTTCGTTTTGGCTCGTGCAAAAATGTAAAAAAAAAATATTGCGACGCTGATGCATAGGCTGACTTCACCACAGCTCTAGAAACATAATCTTCTGGATATATGATGAGCAAATATCCATCAAATATTTTAACTAAAAGCTAACCAATGTTATAGATTTCGCGTAGTTCTAATTATAAAAATATTAAAGAAAACAGTATTATCTCATCAAACATAAATTCTATTATACGAGAAAAAGTAAAAAAAATTTTAACCGGAAGTGGCAAACAGGAAGTTAAGATGCAGAACTGTTGTGAACCGTACCAAATGGTTATGCATCAAGTTTCATCTAATTCGATTATCAGGTACAGATGTTATTGAGCTTTCAAAAAAACAGGTATATGGGACAGCCCCCACTACTTTGTTCACTATCGCTCAAAAACTAATCAGTTTCTTGCCAAACATAGTTGCATCTTTTTCCAAAGTGTCATCAAAATTTATTCACGAACGAATGCTGTGTGCTCCCAACAAACTTTGAAAAAATTGTGACGCAGTAAACAGGTGTTCGGGAGGCCCCCCGCCACTTACTTCAATATTGTCCAAAAACTAATCAGTTCTTTGTAATTTAAGTCTCCATCTTTTGTATAATTGTCATTAAAATAAATTAATGAATGAAGTCTGTATGCTCCCAACAAACTTTAAAAACAATGTGTGAAAAGTCAGTATTTGTATGGTAGACCCCGGAAGGGGTCCCCGTGTGAAAAACCGGAAGTTGGGATGCAGAACTGTTGTGAACCATACTAAATGATGATGCACAAAGTTTCATTCAATTCGATTATCGGGTACAGATGTTATTGAGCTTTCGAAAAAACAGGTGCTCCGGGGACCCCACACCACTTCGGTCACTATCGCTAAAAAACTAAACAGTTCTTTGTCATACATATTTGCATCTTTTTCCAAGGTTTCATCAAAATTCATTCACGAACGAATGTTTTATGCTCCCAACAAACATAAAAAACATTGGATAAAAACCACCTATTGTATGGTGGCCCCCAAACCCTTTATCCAATGTACTCAAAAAGCTGATAAAATCTTTTTCATGTTACTTGAAAGCTTTTACAAACGTTTCATGAAAATCGATCGGTAATTGTAGGCTACAGTAGGGATAAACACTTGAAAAAAAAATTTTTAACCGGAAGTGACAAACCGAAAGTTGGTATGCAGAAATATTGGAAACTGTACTTAAACCTTATATACTAAGTTTCAATTAGATCATAAGCCCCGCTATTTTGTCCAAATTTGAAATGAATCCAGATCTTCCATTTTCAAATGAACCTGTATCATTTGCCAAATTTTCATTACGATCCTATGCAGAAATGTCACACACACACACATACACACACACACACACACACACACACACACACACACACACACACACACACACACACACACACACACACACACACACACACACACACACACACACACACACACACACACACACACACACACACACACACACACACACACACACACACACACACCCACCCACACACACACACACACACACACACACACACACACACACACACCCACACACCCACGCACATACAGACGTACACCACAATTTTTATTGGCTATTTAGATAGAAGATGGTCCAAAACAAAAGAAAAAACAAAATTTGGGGTATGTAAGATTTTTTTTTTCACGATAGATTGCATTACTTCACACAATTTAAAATTGTGGTGAAGTAATTAATTAATTGGTATTGGAACTTCGGTTTAAAAAGTTCGTTTTGGAAAATTTGAGGAAGTCTTGATGGAAATGGTGGTTGAGAGTTGAACGGACAGTCAGTTTTGGGGATATGGAGTGCAGTGGAACCATTAGTTTATTTTTTTTTTGACGAAGAGCTATTTTGTGTTTGTTTAATTTTGTTGATTGGTAATTATGTAGTGATTTTATGAAATAAAAAAACCAACAACTTTGGAGTTGGTTCATGCAATAAATTTATGCATTTATATAACAATGAAAAGAAATTTATAATAGTTATTTTTTTATAACAAAAAAGTTTTTAATAAAGAAAATTGTAAGCAGAAAAAAAACGAATAAAGAAAATTAATATAATGTGAAACAAAAAAAAATGAGCCTTAACCAATTGCGTTTCAATCTGTGAGAAGTGTTTGATCGGAAAAATTAAGTTACATCAACAAAATATAAAGAAGCCAAGGTAAACAAGTCTTAAGGGGGCTTTTCCAAATATAATTTGTGCGGTGATGTGGATGAGTATGCAAGAATTTAATTGAATATTTCAACAGAAATATAAGTTGGAAGCTGATGCGGAGGAAGATACAAGGATCACCAGGGATTCAACTCAATTTTAAGGTGAAAAGTTGGTTAAATTTTAATGTATAGTTTGGCTTTGTGTTTTTATTTTCATGTTAACATGATCTGTTAAATAGTAAGAATAGGGAGAGTTGTGGCATGTCGGACATCTCGTTCAGACGCCTAGGTGATGTTTGAGGCACGCGATTCATTTTTGTTTTTAAAATTTTCTTGTATGTAGAGAATGGTAAGTAGAACCTTCACTCAATGAGGTAGCGACAGGGTTATTAGCGTGCAAGACCAACTGGTAGACTTCACGATCTACCAGACAAACCTCCTACTACAAATTTCAGTTCGTAACAGAACGCCCATGGCAGTGAGTTTTTGATAGATTTTTTGGGACCGTATTTTTGATCCAAACTTGGGAATTCAGTGATATTAATTATCCTTGATCACTTCACTAAGTTTTTATTACTCAAACCTTTTCGAAACGAAACCTTACCTAAGGTGAACACCTTTATGGTGTTTTTAACTTGTGGGGTACCAGAGTTTTTCCACAGTGGTTGAATAAATTATTTCAGAACTTGTTATCGGAATTCAGTATTCTGCATATTAGAACTGGAGTCTAAAATGCTCAAAGTAATACATCTGAGTGGATGAATACATCGGTCTTCACTGCCATATGAGCGTATGTGAAGAGTCAACACACAGCATGTGATTCTCATATGGTGGAGTAAGCTTATGCTTTTTGAGCCGCGGATACTCACTGTATTATTTGTTGTTTGGATAACATCTAATTTCAGACGGGAAAACCTATCAATTTATGAGACTGCTATCGAAGACTTGGATTGGATCGCTCTGATTGTCTGGCTCGTGTACAAATCAACCTTAAATCTGCATATGAAAAATCGCAACATCAATTTAATCTGCGAACATTTACGTCGTATAAGGACGTTTTCACCTCAGCAGCATGTTTTTGTACGACAACATCATTTTAGTGACGCAGTAATTAAATTTTCTGCTAAGCTGGCATCTACACTCATGCCATCAACCACTTAGTCTAGGATTGGTTACGTGCTTTGGGATTGTGAAACTATCAGGGTTCACAATGAAAAGGATATTAAAGCGTGACTTCTTTTACAATGTTATCTACAGTTTTCTTCATCTCCTTTTTGGTTCACTCTATTATTGTTTTTTTTTATGGTTGGTGTTTAGCCCGGTGTTCCGCGATAATCTTTTATAGATTTGGCGTGCGTTGAGATTTACTTTCGATCTGTTTGTCGGTTCCTGTTTGATTCCTGATCCCAGGTAGTAATAAAAGCTCTACTTTGTACTTGTATTTAATTCAGTTGGTGTAACGACTCATTGTATAAAAGAAAACGTGATAAATATGCCATCCTCTATTATATGGTGTGGATTGGCAAACGATATAAACTTTATGTGTATTCATAAAAACAAAATAAAAAAAAGAAAGAGGAAAGAGGAAAGAAAATATATAATTAGCATATCAAAACCATCGACCAAAATGTTTGGTAATTTTTAGTTCTGGTTCTGTGGAGGATCTGTGGAGATTCAAGGGCACTATTGGGAAAAGGACCCACAATTGAAGAAGGATTGGAATTGAGAAGAGTAAAGGAGAAAATTGTAGCTGCTGGAAAACTGAAATCGAGAACTGGAAAGAATTGTAGAATTGTGTGTTAAAAGGAACTATTAACAAAGAAAAATCATCAATAAACACCAAACAGAAAAAGAAATAATTAGCTGTATGCTTTATTTGATAAATTAAATTTTTTTGTATGCATTTCTTTTATTTTTACACACTGAAAAAAACATGCGCAGATATAGCGAATAGAACTACGAAATTGTTTCAACAACTGTAAATTTATAGAACGATGTAGTTGAGACAACCACACGAAATATTTATGTGAAAATAAAATATAGTTCAATTAAAAATTCATGATATAAGACCAAAGAAAATTTGTTTCATGGAAATAGTTTTTAACTTTATTCAACTACTGTTATATTGGATGTAACACTTTATACTTTAAATAAACCGCACTGTTGTCAGGAAAATATGTATATGTAGTTGTCTCAATCACATTGAAAGTGTTTGCAAGTATTTTCTCTTTGTTTGAATAATAAACTGCCAACTCCAAGGTGAGGTTGTCATTACTTCAAATTTTTTTTTTTGTGGGTATTAGGGTGGCCCTTAGATTGCACTAGAATTTGTTTTTCATTATGCAGTTTGCGGCACCCTTCCATTTCGTGTGAATACCCATAAAAATATTATTTGCAAAATCTGATATCAATCGGTCAATTCTAAGTCGTGCCTCCGGCCACTTAAAGTTGAGAAATTGTGTTCTGGACCTTAAAAAAAACTTTTTTATCCATAAAAAAATTATGTGTAAAAATTGAAATCAATCGTTCAACTCTAAGGAGTGCCCACGGCCACTTAAAGTTGAGAGGTTTTGTTGTGGCCATTACAAAAAAAAATTTTAATATTTTGTACGACACCCTCCCATTTCGTGTGAATACCCATAAAAATATTATTTGCAAAATTTGAAATCAATCGTTCAACTCTAAGGGGTGCCCCCGGCTACTTAAAGTTGAAGGTTTTGTTGTGCCTATTACAAAGAAAAATTTAAATTTTTTGTACGACACCCTCCCATTTGGTGTCAATACCCATAAAAATAATATTTGAAAAATTTGAAATCAATCGTTCAACCCTAAGGGGTGCCCCCGGGCCACTTAAAAATGAAGGTTTTGTTGTGGCCATTGCAAAGAAAAATTAAAATTTTTTGTACGACACCCTCCCATTTGGTGTCAATACCCATAAAAATATTATGTGTAAAATTTGAAATAAATCGGCCAACTCTAAGGGGTGCCCCCGGCCACTTAAAGGGGCCTGGCCCCCGGCGCGCCTTAGAATTGACCGTTTGATTTCAAATTTTGCAAATAATATTTTTACGAGTATTGACATGAAATGGGAGGGTGTCGTACACAAAATTTAAATTTTTATTTGTAATGGCCATAAGAAAACCCCTCAACTTTAAGTGGCCGGGGGCACGCCTTAAAGTTGACCGATTGATTTTTCAAATTTTGCAAATAATATCTTTATGGGTATTCACACGAAATGGGAGGGTCTCGTACAAAAAAATTAAATTTTTCTTTTTAATGGCCAGAACAAAGCCTTTCAAGCTTAAGTGGCCTGGGGCACGCATTAAAGTTGACCGATTGATTTCAAATTTTGCAAATAACATTTTTAAGGGTATTCATACGAAATGGGAGTGTGTCGTACAAAATAATTAAATTTTTCTTTGCAATGGTCAGAACAAAACCTTTCAAGTTTAAGTGGCCGGGGGCACGCCTTAGAGTTGAACGATTGATTTCAAATTTTACACATAATTTTTTTATGGGTATTGACACCAAATGGGAGGGTGTCGTACAAAAAATTTAAATTTTTCTTTATAATGCCCACAACAAACCAAACCTCTCAACTTTAAGTGGCTCCGGGGGCACCCCTTAGAGTTGACCGATTGATTTCAAATTTTACACATAATATTTTTATGGGTATTGACACCAAATGGGAGGGTGTCGTACAAAAAATTTAAATTTTTCTTTGTAATGGCCACAACCAAACCTTCAACTTTAAGTGGCCGGGGTACCCCTTAGAATTGAACGATTGATTTCAATTTTCACACATAATTTTTTTATGGGTATCGACACGAAATGAGAGGGTGTCGCACAAAAAATAAAAGTTTTTTTTAAGGTCCAGAACAAAATTTCTCAACTTTGAGTGGCCGGAGGCACGACTTAGAATTTACCGATTGATATCAGATTTTGCAAATAACTTTTTTTATGGGTATTCACACGAAATGGGAGGGTGCCGTACAAAAAATAAAATTTTTTGTTTTTAAGGGCCACCCTAGTGGGTATTGCCTTTATCAGACTAAGGTAAATTACCAAAGTCGGCAAAATAAATTCTGTTCTTATGTTTATGTTCTTATGTATTTACTACATGGTCCGTATTCTAACAGTAAAGAAAAATTTTCTACCAATTGTTGAAATCCAGATCCAACTTCATGGGGAGAAAAAACTTAATTTAACAAAAGAAAATCTGTTATTCATTGCTACACATCCCAGTCAAACTTACTTGTTCTGACAATCAATTTATTTTGCGTTTTGTGACAGAGCAAACAACCAGAACCAATTTAAAACTCCGACTGTTCCAAACTATAATCAAGAAGTAAATTGGTAAGCCAAATTTTTAAAAGCTACATCAATTTAATTTTCCTTCTTGAAGTGGAGAAAATTTTTAATCTTGTTTTATACTAAAGATGGGAACAATATTTATAAAATTTCATGGAATTTGGTTTCATCTTGGAAATAATATGAATAAAATATTCCAATTGAAATTGCTTGTAAAAACATCATCTAAATACAGATAATTTGTTGTGAAAGAAAAAGTGTTGGGGAGAATACGAAGCTTTTGGTATGGTGTTGCTCAACAAAGTAAAGATTAGATTATTTATTTATTTAGCGTATGGATACATTTGTACAGTGATAAAAACAAAGGTAACAATCAACTAAACTCAAATTTCAACGTCAAAATTTTTCAACCATTCGAGAACATTCGGTGTTGCGTCGTTAAAATCTGTTAAACAGCGTAAGGGGTATTCGGAGACGATGTGATAAATTGTTTGTTTTTGTGCTCCACAATCACAAGGCGCTGATGTTACTACTCGCCATTTATAAAAAGAATCAGCACATCTTCCATTTAATGTTCCGATTCTGTTCAATTTCACCCATAAATTACGTGGAATGTCAAAGTCATTGAATTTGATATTGAGGTCTGTTATGTCCAGTAATAATGAATTATTAGATTTGAAAGATGTCCACTCATTTTTCCATGATTCTTTTTGGTCAAAATTACTTGCTTTGAGATCTTCAATAAAAAATGCAGGTGGCTTACGAGATTTCAATCGATGAAAATTTGGTGTAACAAGATGTTGATAAGCTAGAAGTAGTTGATTGTCCATTATCTTATCATATTCTTTTGTTAAGGCATGAGATCGTCACAAATGCGGAGTTTCAATATTTGGTTAAACTGGAAGTCATTTTATTGGTGTCGGGTCGATTGTTCCGGTGATAATACACATTGTTGTTCTGTACATGTACTGTAATACATTCCCAGAAGCTTTCCATGTTAATCCCGCAGTTTTTGTATGATATTATTTCTTGTCTTTAACTTGGTTGCAAGTTTCAAGCAATTTCCTTTGTGTGTGAGTGATCTGTCCAATATGTGACCAAAATATTTCGGATTGAAATTATGTGTAACTTGTTTTTCGCAATTTTAAGACATGAAATAATGTTGAGCAGCTTATAAATTAATCCTTTTCGCCAAACGGTGTCATTAGCTGCTGTGGGGCCTTTAAAAACAACAGACGTTTTTAAATTTTTTTGGAAACCATATTCGATATAGTTGGCTATTGACAAAACTTGAACCAGCGTTTTCTGGAGGTAAGACCTCATCAATTTTCGTAACAATCCGGTAGTAAATTAATAATTCAAATAATTTGTAGCAGACCCTTAGCAGTGCGAGTGCTATATAACTTTCCGGATTTTCTATTATATTTCCTTCAACAATGCTATAATTTTTGTTTTCATGAAAGCATTCGGTAATATTACAGCTTTCATTATGTTAGTGTAAAAGCGAGCAAGCTGTTTTCTGGTATTTTCTCCGCAATTTTTGAAGATTTCTAGAAAGACCAATGGTGAAAGGGCGACAATATCTGGAAGATCTTAGTGTGTTTTGTTTCAAGTTTTGAAGATTTAAGACAACGGCTTCTGAAAGTCTTTTATGTGATTCAACTCTTGACACATTTACTATCCTGTTCGGTATTAAATTTCGATTGATGTTTGTTTTATCAGCAAATTTATTTTTTTCAGCACCCAATTTTCGTATTTGACTCTATGCTTTTCTACTAGAATGTGTAAAATCCATATTTTCCATAGCAGACATCCACTTTTCTTGTCGATTGGCATCTAAGGATCTTAACACATCATCAGCTATTTTTGGGTCTCCACTTTCTTCGACTTCGTCGAAAAGTCTTTCACTTTCTTCGTTCCATCCTGGGATATATTTCATACGATAGCCTCGCGGTATATGAATTTTTTTACAGCTGTTATAGTAGCATCAACGAAACGGTCGTATTTATTTGCACCTGGTGGAATAAATCGTACAGAAGCATCTAAGTCTTTTGAAAAACTTTGCCATGAAGCCTTTGAAAAATTCCATCTAGGTTTCGGTATTGAATGTATCATCGGGATTTGTATTCCAGCCTTTACTATATTACTGGTCGATGCTGAGAATGTAAGAAACCCAATAATACGTGTCTTAAATTCTAATTGGTTGACAATTAGAATTAGATGGAACGAAACATAGGTCTGGGTTTTTCCCTCTGTAATGGTGAAGAGATCAAATAAATGATAATTTGACTTCCGAGATGATAGACTTTTTTAATTGTGCACCTTTTAGGCAGTCTATCCCTACAACATTATTTAAATTTTCAATTTAAAATAACGATTTTATGAAAATATTATTTTTATTAAAAATGTTTTGCATCTGATGTCAATGGTTGCTAAGATATACGTCAACGAAATGTTTGATAATTTCGGCGATGACGCCTGTTGCAGTAGGCAGAATTTTTTTCAGGTTTGATGGAGTTTGTAAGTACTTTGAATATTTTTTGGAAAAATATAACTTTAAAGAAAAAAATATCAAAAGATGAGGACCAGTTTCTTCTTATAATTATATTTCCCAGGGATTATAATTTTGGAACTGCGATTTTCTTTCCCCGATATTATGTCGTCTTAAAACTTAGTTGAGATAAAAATGTCAATAGCATCATATTTTTTTGTTTTATTAAAATAATGAAATATGATTCCAAAACAAATTTTCATTATAAATTTTGAATACAAAGAAAACGATTGAGATTCAAAACAAAATCGGAATCAATTTTCCTTTTTGGAAAACGTGCCGATTTAGTATTTCAAGTATTTTTCTTGTTTCTTGATATTATTTATTATATTCGATTATTTTTTTTTTTAGAACAAATAAAATGAGTGATGTATTTTGGAGAGTACAAATAAATGATTTTCTTATTTATTTTTCTTTTTCAGTTTTTGTGATGGAAAATGTGAAACTTGTGAGATAAAATGTTGAAATAAAAAGAAAATTCTGTATTTGTTTAATTTTCTTGATATCGTAAACTGAACGATTATAATGAAAATAAATTTCCTCCAGTAGTAAATAGAAAATTTTATTTATTTTATTGTAATTTATAAATCGTCAAACCACCTTCACAAAACCATTTAAATTATTCAAACTCAGCATGAAAAACGTTGATGCTGTTCTTTTGTTTAAAACAAAACTCTTTCAATTACTTCACCAGTGGGGCTATTTTTTTGTAGCTAAGCCCGATATAAAACAATGAGAGTTGTTTTACAAAATGAATAATAATAAAAATAATTGCTTTTGTATGTTTTCATTAATCAGCACAAAACGATTTGTTTCATTTACATTTACATAATTTAAACATAATTTATGAAATATCTTGCGTCCCCTACATAATATCATACCAATTTATTCGACGAATAAACATGAGTATAATAATTTATATCGAAAAATTAACAAACAGAATATGAATATGTTCATCGAAATTTATGAGTTTTTTAGTTTTTGGTATCCAGTGGTCATTTTTTATGGGCTGGAAACTGTCGCAAATTCACAGATGCAAATGGTTTTTAAGTAATTGAAATTTCTATTTCCAGTTATGGTTCAGTTGCCTTTGGACAATTATTGTAATGTTCCTTGTAAGCAGAACTATTTGATCAACATATTTTATAATATAAAAAATCTTACAAGAGCAACCAAGAAGTTGCTGTTGCATATAGAATTTTATACATACAATTTAGATTTTGAAAATGATATCAATCATCTTAAAAAACAGGAAAACTCACCCTAATATTATTCTACACAAAATAAACTCAACTATCTTCTGGAATTCATAACATTAGAAATAAATATAACTTTCTGAATCGTAAATTCCCATAAAAATATAACGGAAATTAACTACTGGCGCCAAATTGTCTATATATCGGGGTTGAGAGATGAGATAACAATAAATAGTTGGAAAATAGTTTCAAATTCTATTTTTGAAATAAAAAAAATACTTGAAGCACTTTTATAGTGTTTTTGGATGATGTGACTAGACAAACTTTTTGTCTCTGTGGCGACATAGAATTGTGAAAATATATTTTTTTTTGATTTTTACATTATTTTGCAGAGATTAATGATTGAATTTTTTCGTGAAATATAGTCGATGAGTCAGAACGGTTTAACTCAATTTCAGTTTTTGAATCACTTCTTATCATTCCAAGTACTAACTTCTAAACAAAAATGATATGTCAATATTTTTTCAAATATTAATATCAACTCTATTTTTTTGTTCAGTTGTCAACAAAAAAAGCTTATCACTTAATCCTTAAAACAAAAAATTAGTTTTATTTGAACCATAAACTTTTTTTATTTCTAATTTTCTTCCTCTAATCAATAAGAAAAAACTCAAGTCAATAACTCCAAGGCAAACAAACAGAATAGATTCTTATATTAATTTTTTATTATATTTTTTTTTTCTTCCACAACTGCAAGAGAAAATTGATGAAAATCGGGAAAATATATAGAATTTTTTTTTTCCAAAATCAATATAATCAAAATATAATTGTGTTTACGAGCAATTTCACGCAAGTTCAGCAAATTTTTGGGAAATTTTGACTTGACCCCTTTTAATTTTGGTTATTTTTTGTTTATAGATAGTCTTTGATAAATAAAAAATACAAGTTCTCTTAGAATTTTTTTTTTCGACCAGGGGTCTTCACAGGGTGCCCCTCAATTTTTTGTTATTTTGTGATGTGACTGCATTTTGACGAGCGATTGTAGAAAAACTACTGAATCGATTTTCATAAATGATATGTCGTTGAATAGGTATTAGAACAAAGTTTTTAAAAATGTACACTGTTAATTTTTTGAAATAATTTTTAACGGTGTAACATAAGAAAGAAACGGTGTAATTGAAAAAAAGATGGCATAGCCTCTTTTTTTTTTTTTTTTTTAAACTAAATTGAAGCTTATTTTATATCTAACCACTTGTGAAAGTTGAGGACACGCGTTATATTTTGTTTTAAAGATAAAATTCGTTGTGCATATGACTGTCGGGAATCAGTTTTTTTTGTTCTGAAGGAAAATTATAAAAATGGCGTTATAAACTAAGAGATATTTTTTTTATGTTAAATATCAAATATTTTATTATTAGATGAACTTTTTAAAATATTATAAAAATTATATATGTAGTACAATAAATAAAATAAATACAATTGTTAAAAATGATTTACTTATTTTACAAACAGAAGTTTCTTTTGAATAGGAAAGCACTTCTGCAATTATTTTCTTTGTATTAGATGGCATAAAAAATGAAATGTTTATTTATCACTTTTAGTAATCACTTGTCACTCTTATAAAAAATAATTTGACAGTCTTGACTGCAAACAAAAAAGCCGTATAAACAACTAAATCTATTTAGGAACTTTTGACTGGAGAAGTATTATGTTCGTATTATGTTATTATGGAATCATAAAGTAAAAGATTGCATTTTAACATTAAATTACAAATATTTTATTATTGAATAAACTTTTTAAAATATCATACAAATTATATATGTGAAAATAAATATAGTTATTAAAAATTATTTACTTATTTTACATTCAAAAGTTTCTTTTGAGTTGGAAAACATTTTTGCATTTATTGTCTTAGTATCTACTGGTACAAAAGAATGAAATTTTTGAGTTCCACTTATAGTAATCGCATTTTTATATCGATTTTGTAATTTTTCTTTTGTTAATTGATATTCATTTTTATCGGCGTATCCAAAGTTCATGGTAGATTCCCATTTTAAAGCCCATTCGAAAAGTTTTTTTGGTGTATCAATAATATTATCTTCGCTCGCCATACTATAACGGTGTGCAGCACGCTTCAGTATACCACCAATTCCATCACAAGGTCCCTTTCCATGGCTGGTAGGTGTGCAGCACGCTTCAGTATACCACCAATTCCATCACAAGGTCCCTTTCCATGGCTGGTAGCATGAAAATGCCATTCAGCGTCAACCTTAAATTAACTAATTAACTTATGCCACCATAAAGAAGACTTTAAGGTTGACGCTGAATGGCATTTTCATGCTACCAGCCATGGAAAGGGACCTTGTGATGGAATTGGTGGTACACTGAAGCGTGCTGCACACCGTTATAGTATGGCGAGCGAAGATAATATTATTGATACACCAAAAAAACTTTTCGAATGGGCTTTAAAATTAGATGGCTAATACAAAGAAAATAATTGCAGAAGTGCTTTCCTATTCAAAAGAAACTTCTGTTTGTAAAATAAGTAAATCATTTTTAACAATTGTATTTATTTTATTTATTGTACTACATATATAATTTTTATAATATTTTAAAAAGTTCATCTAATAATAAAATATTTGATATTTAACATAAAAAAAATATCTCTTAGTTTATAACGCCATTTTTATAATTTTCCTTCAGAACAAAAAAAACTGATTCCCGACAGTCATATGCACAACGAATTTTATCTTTAAAACAAAAAATAACACGTGTCCTCAACTTTCACAAGTGGTTAGATATAAAATAAGCTTTAATTTAGTTTAAAAAAAAAAAAAAAAAAAAAAGAGGCTATGCCATCTTTTTTTCAATTACACCGTTTTTTTCTTATGTTACACCGTTAAAAATTATTTCAAAAAATTAACAGTGTACATTTTTAAAAACTTTGTTCTAATACCTATTCAACGACATATCATTTATGAAAATCGATTCAGTAGTTTTTCTACAATCGCTCGTCAAAATGCAGTCACATCACAAAATAACAAAAAATTGAGGGGCACCCTGTGAAGACCCCTGGTCGAAAAAAAAAATTCTAAGAGAACTTGTATTTTTTATTTATCAAAGACTATCTATAAACAAAAAATAATCAAAATTAAAAGGGGTCAACTCAAAACGTTGTTGAATCTTCGTGAAATTGCTCTTACACTTCTTGATGCTTAAAAAATAAAACTAATTAAATTAGATAAAAGAGGAAATATAATTAAAAAAAATTTTTGAGGTTAACTATTAAGCTTCGATTTCTTTGATTTAGAAAAAATCTGATAGAACTCTGTTTAACATTTAGCTTATCTATTCTGCTTATATCCCACCCCTCTTACATAGAAATCCATCTTCCCTAATTTTATGAAAATTCTCAACTAAATTTTATATGACTTCATTTAATTGAAAAAAAATTTAATAAGTTTTCTTTTGATATAATTAACTTTTTTGTTTATTACCTAATTTAAGAAAAAATAAAATTAAATTAAAATATGAAAAATTTATTTAATTTGCTATAAATTTAGAGTAATAAACTCTGTCTTCTTATGTCACCTAGGTAGCTTAGCCCCGCTTTTTTTAAGAAAATTAAAAACAAAAAGATTGTGCTGTATTGTGCTACAGTTGTGCTTGGTGTGCTACTCAGTAAGAATGCCATATCACCAATGGAAAAAAATTGGCACGCTAAAACAATTTTGCGAGCAGAAGTTAGCCCCGCCATTTTGAAAAATCTGAAAAACAAAGGTTATCCTGTATTGCCCTTGAGTTGTGCTGGTTGTTCTATTTAGAAAAAAATTTCATATCCTTAGTGTTATAAAATACACTAAAATAATTTTTTCGAGTTAAAGTTAGCCCCGCCATTTTGAAAAAAAAAAGAAAAACAAAGGGTCTGCTGTACGGTGTTAGAGTTGTGCTAGTTGTGCTATTCAAGAACAAATTTGTCTCACCAGCAGAATAATTTAAACACGCTAAAACGATTTTTCGAGTTGAAATTAGCCCCACCATTTTGAAAAAAATTAAAAGCAAAGGTTGAGCTGGTTGTGCTACTTAGAAATAGTTCCATATTATCAATGAAAAAAAGTTGGCACGCTAAAACGACTTTTCAAGCAGAAGTTAGTCCCGCCATTTTGAAAAAAAAAGAAAACCGAAGGTTGTGCTGTATTGTGCTCGAGTTGTGCTGGTTGTGCTACTTAGACAAAAATTTTGTAGCCCTAACAGAAATTGTTTACAAAGCTGGCATCATTTTTTTTTAACAGAAGTTAGCCCCGCCGTTTTGGAAGAAATCAAAAACAAAAGAAGTGCTGTATTATGTTATAGTTGTGCTGGTTGTGCTACTGAAGAAATATCGTATCAGCAACAGAATAACTTAAACCACGCTAGAACCATTTTTCGAATGAAAGTTAGCCCCGCCATTTTGCAAAAATCAAAGAAGAAAGGTTGTACTGTATTGTGTTACAGTTGTGCTGGATGTGCCACTCAAAAATAATCCCATATCAACAATGAATAAAAGTTGGCACGCTAAAACGATTTTTCGAGCAGAAGGATATCGAGCAGAAAGCATTCGAGCAGAAGATTAAGCAGAAGCTAGCCCCACCATTTTGAAAAAAAATGAAAAACAAAGGTTGTTATGTATTGTGCTTTTGTGCTACTCAGAAAGAATTGCATATAAGCAATGAATAAAAGTTGGCAGACTAAACCGATTTTTCGAGCAGAAACTAGCCCCGCCATTTTGAAAAAAATAAAAAACAAATATTTTTTATTTGTGTTTTTTATATAGAGCACCAGATTCAAGGTCATCAGATTTACAAAATCGTAAATCCGATGACCTCTGATGACCTTGAATCTGGTGCTCTATATAAAGAAAGAGACAAAAATAAAAAACTATTTGTTTTTTATTTTTTTCAAAGTGGCGGGGCTAGCTTCTGCTCGAAAAATCGGTTTAGTCTGCCAACTTTTATTCATTGCTTATATGCAATTCATTCTTCAACTAGAGTACAATACATAACAACCTTTGTTTTTCATTTTTTTCAAAATGGCGGGGCTAGCTTCTGCTTAATCTTCTTCTCGAATGCTTTCTGCTCGAAAATATCCTTCTGCTCGAAAAATCGTTTTAGCGTGCCAACTTTTATTCATTGTTGATATGGGATTATTTTTGAGTGGCACATCCAGCACAACTGTAACACAATACAGTACAACCTTTCTTCTTTCATTTTTGCAAAATGGCGGTGCTAACTTTCATTCGAAAAATGGTTTTCGCGTGGTTTAAATTAGTATATTGGTGATACGATATTTTTTCAGTAGCACAACCAGCAGCCAAATTCTGGAATTGTGAAGCGGTGAAGGATAAGTTTTTTTAATGAAAAGAAACGAAGAAATTTTTATCACTTCACCGCTTTACAGTTACAGAATTTGACTGCAGCACAACTATAACACAATACAGCACTTCTTTTGTTTTTGATTTCTTCCAAAATGGCGGGGCTAACTTCTATTCGAAAAAAATGATGCCAGCTTTGTAAACAATTTTTGTTAGGGTTACGGAATTTTTGTCTAAGTAGCACAACCAGCACAACTCGAGCACAATACAGCACAACCTTCGGTTTTCATATTTTTCAAATTGGCGGGGCTAACTTCTGCTCGAAAAGTCGTTTTAGCGTGCCAACTTTTTTCATTGATAATATGGAACTATTTCTGAGTAGCGCAACCAGCACAACCCTAGCACAATACAGCACAACCTTTGATTATAATTTTTTTTCAAAATGGCGAGGCTAACTTCAACTCGAAAAATCATTTTAGCGTGTTTAAATTATTCTGCTGGTGGTACAAATTTGTTCTTGAATAGCACAACTAGCACAACTCTAACACCGTACAGCAGACCCTTTGTTTTTCAGATTTTCCGAAATGGCGGGGCTAACCTTTACTCGAAAAAATGATTTTAGTGTTATAAAATTTTTCCACTAGGGATATGAATTTTTTTTCTAAATAGCACAACCAGCACAACTCGAGGACAATACAGGACACCTTTGTTTTTCAGATTTTTCAAAATGGCGGGGCTAACTTCTGCTCGAAAAATTGTTTCAGCGTGCCAACATTTTTCCATTGGTGATATGGCATTCTTTTTGAGTAGCACATCCAGCACAACTGTAGCACAATACTGCACAATCTTTGTTTTTAATTTTCTTAAAAATGGCGGGGCTAAGTTAGGTGACATTGTCTTCTTGCTATAAAATTTGATATTCGAATCCAATGTTCAAAAACATAGTTAAAAGCAAAATTGACTGACTTTAAAATTTACCTGCTGGTAATATCAAAGGTCCATGTAAGGACTTACCTGAAAATAAAAAAAAACAACATTTAAAATTTTTCAGGAAACGTTTATTTTATTTCTGTAAAGCTTGTAAATGTATATTGAGTGGCCTGGTGGTGAGCACGTTGGACTCGAATTCGGATGACTAGAGCACAACTCCCATCTAGATCAAAGTGGTTTTAAACAAAACATCAACAACCATCAACACATGGTTGGTAAATTGACAAACACTATAGGCTGATCACCCATATAAAACTAATCGATCAAAATCTTCAAGTCAAACTCGACCATAAAATTGAGTGAATTGCAATTCAAGCCATTTAAGTAAACCACTTAAGGTCCAAAAAGATAACTAGGAAGCATACGTCTACATAATTATAAGAAGGATTTATCGATGGTGTTAAACTCTAAGACGAAGCATAGGCTTTTTTTTCATATGAAGCGTAAGTATCCATCTAAGATGTTGGTGTTCTTAGACGGTACATATTTTGGACTCCTCTTTCAGTTTATATGTAATTCTTCAAAATTTGCGACAACCCATTTTTTCAAAAAAAAAAAAAACATAGTCCAACCCAGTGATCGCAAGTACGTGACACGCGTGCCAGATTTGCCACATTTAAAAATTTTGCTTGGAAAGGTAAAACTTTTGGAGTTTGTGAGAAAATCCGTCTAAATTACTTCGGACTGAAAGACCTAAGTATTAAATTCATGAGCTCAAAGTGAAATTCTTACCCCCACTTTTTTGGCATTTCTCGACGTTTTAGGACCTACTGATTCTAAAAAAGCAAAAAAAAAAAAAATGTATGTCTCTGAAGGCGGGCCGTCACAACCGACGAAATCTAGAAAACGGCTGGACGGATTTGAAAAAAATGTTTCTAAAAATAGGTTTACTCAATGGGAAGAGCCAAAATAACGATCTGTTCGATAACTGTACCGGAAGTGTGTCAAAAAAATCGTCAAGTATGTCAAAACAAGGTAATTTGCATATTTTTGGCTTAAAAAACGTTCATTTTAAGTGATAACGAGTAGGAACATTGAATTAGGAGAAATTTTGATGGTCGGGATTGGTATGTGAGACTAAAATCTTGATTATTGCATTATAAGTTTGTCAAAAAAATGTTGTCAAGTGTGTCAAAAGAAAGACTTTAATTTACTTTTTTACCCCATTTTTTGAAAAAAAATGAAGCTGTTTTTATGACGTAAATGTAATTGAAAATGAAATTGGACATGGAAATTTTTGAACTTGTTATAGTTTTTGAAATATTTTTGGAATTTTGAAAAAAGTTTGTATTTTTGATTTTGTAATAATTTTTGCAAAACTTTTAGAATGTGGAAAAAGTTTTAATTTTTGATTTTGTTATAATTTTTGCAATATTTTTGAATTGTGGAAAAAAAAAATAGAATTTTTGAATTTGTGAATTTAATACATATATTTTTAGAATTTTGAAAGAAGTTTCAATTTTGTGATTTTGCAATCATTTTTGGAATATTTTTAGAATTTTGAAAAATTTTTAATTTTTGATTTTATTATAATTTTTGGAATTTTAAAAAAAGTTTCAATTTTTGATATTGTTTTAATTTTTGCAATATTTTTAGAATTTTGGAAAAAGTTTGAATTTTTGAATTTGTAAGAATTTTTGGAATATTATTAGAATTTAGAAAAAGTTTAAATATTTGATTTTATTTTCAATTTTTGAAATAATTTTGGGATTTTGAAAAAAATTTGTGTTTTTGATTTTGTCATAACTTTTGCAATATTTTTAGAATTTTTGTTAAAAAATTTAATCTTTGATTTTGTAATAATTTTTGGAATATCTTTAGAATTTTGAAAAAAGGTTCATTTTATTTAATTTTTACAATATTTTTGGAATTTTAAAAATTTGTGATTTTGTAATATTTTCTCGAAACACTAAGTGGAGACGTTTTTGAGTAGTGATTTTCCGGCAACGTATTGATGTTTCGTGTTAGTTCTGTAATAAATTTCCAAACAGAGATAAAAAAATACATGTATTAACAAAGAAAGAGTTATGATTGATATACATCGATGCCCAAAACTAAAAACCTTGTCCTCATAAAAGTTTTTTGCCGAAAACTATATCAAAATTGTTAACCCAAACCGAAGTCTTGATATCTCAGAGCTTGAGATTTCAGCCCCTCCATATTTTCTCCTTAAACTTATTTTTTTGAAATCAAAATGGAAAATATATTTTTTTAACATAGAGTTAAAGTTGTAAAGTTGTTAAATTATCAACGTTAAATTAAATTAAATTTAGGTTTAGAATTTAATAGCTACTTCTGTGAAGTAACTACATAAATACGATGGTGAGTAGGGCTACTAAAGCTCTTATGATATATTGCGGTGCATATCACGTATGAAACTATTGGATAGAGAAGAGCGCAGCTCTAGTCATGACTGCCTGGCTCCTGTGTCATTGGAGATGGAATTACAACTAGTCCCACTGCACTTTCAGATCAAAAACATAGCTAGGGAAGCAAGCTTTAGATTAAGCTTAGTAGCCACAAACAAGGGAAAAATTATCGACACCAAACGTCGAACACAACTTTCCAGATAAAATCCCTGGGTTGAGTAATCAAAATACAGAATAGTTAAGCAGCTCAACTTCAGGATAAAATACACTTCGATGTTTAGTAAATAATGCAGAGTGGCGCAGTGAACGTACCTCCGCATGGAAAAACTTTTCGATGACGTTGTCTCTCCTTGGGTTGTTAACTGCAGTAGATTGCTTGGTAACTGCCCTAGATTTAAGGTTAAACTTTTAAAACTATTCTTCCTCCTCTACTTGAGCGTCATTGCTCAAGTTTGAGCCAGTTAGTATGACGATAATGACACAGCCTTAACTAGTAAGCTGAAATTGTTGATTGTATTTCCATATGAGAGCGTTTGAGTAATGGCGGCGTTCGTAATTGCTTTCAATGAAGGATGGTACAAAGAGCTTATCACAAGTGAACTCAGGTCGTAATTGGTCATAGTTCCTCTGAATAGAAGTTTCGGATTCAACAGTTGCTTTGTAAAAGTGCCGGCCCGGAATTTTTAAACCGAGCGCCAAGATCACTTGTTATCCTTCGAGAGGACTCTCTTGATGAGTTACAATATTATAGTTGTTTAGTGTACGACCTTTCTGCCCTATGGATTTAGTCACAGAGTCAGAAATTACCAAAGTTTCTTCTGTTGATAAGTTTTAACAAAATGACTTGCGTCATTTCGTGAAACCGGTAAGTTCGATCTATAAAGAAGATATTAAACATGTGATTCAACGTTCCCTAGAAATGAGGCTTATTGCTTGATTGCTTGTTGCAATTAAATGAGACCTTTTGCTTCTCTGAACAGTCAACGATACTGAACGTTGTACGACGAAGTCGCACATTTACAGAGCATCGACTCGATCATCATTGCATTCTGTAATTTTATCTCCCAGAAGAGGAACCCAAATTGAAATGTTCAGCAATAACGCAACCAATTCTCGAGGAACCTGCACCGATCTGAAAGAGTTCAAGATAGGTTTACCATCATCAATTTTAAACTCGTACCATCAAACAATCTACACATAAAAGGTGCGTAGGAAAGATTAGTGCGATTAATTGAAACTAATCTCTCAGCTGTATTGCCACCAAGAAAACCTTTTTATCATGGCTTCCTTATTTTTTTTTTTTCGAAGTTTATTTGTTACCTTCTGTTGCCTTCTGTTTCTTGCCCTTTGAACCTGGTTATTAGTACTTTATTGCCGAATAAATTGGTGAATAAATTTGATTTTAAAGCCGAAAATAATATTTCGGAACCATCGCCGACGACATCTAAAGGTAGATCCCCTTTGCAGATACTCTCTCCGAAATCACTTCAAAAAGTTTGAGTACGTTGCTGGTCTGCCAAGACAGCCGAAAGAAAGCCGATGAAAAAATTTATCTTTTATATAATAACCGAACTTTAATAATGTTTCTATCTTCTTTTAGATCAACATCGTGAATTAAAATGGTCTCATTTGTTGACCAAGATTAATAAAGAATAAATTTGGGGCTATTCCACCATTGATTCCGGCTCACCAGCGAAGATGTAAGGATTCCTGTAGAACCATAATCTGCTGAACTTTGAAAAGCCCTAACATGACTCATTGATTTTCGTTTTCCATTTTGCGGGGTGAGATAATAAAATTTATTTAATGGACAACTTTTTTTCACTGCCATAAGTGAAACCTCCACTCTTCTATTTGATGTCATTGAAACACAATAAACTGCAGCACATAAGCCTTCTTACTTGCACACAAAATACGTGCTGCTCAATCCGTTTATTCTGTTCCATATATTGTTCAACCTTTAACTTCTCTAAACATTAATTCTTTTAATTTGTTTTAAATGTTAATAGTGGAGGCGGCTGGTTTCTTGTGATAATTCTTTTTTTAAGTTTTGAATTTTAATAGTGGAGGCGGCTGGTTTCTTGTGATAATTTTTTTTTTAAGTTTTGAATTTTAATAGTGGAGGCGGCTGGTTTCTTAAATAGTCTAGCATACAAAATAATAATAGTGGAGGCTGCTGGTTTTTTGTAATACTTCTTTTGATTTGTTTCGAATGTCAATAGTGGGTGCGGCTGGTTTCTTAATGAATTATGTTCATTATGTTAAAGTGGAGCCTGCTGGTTTTTTGTAATACTTCTTTTGATTTGTTTTGAATGTTAATAGTGGGTGCGGCTGGTTTTCTAATGAATTATTTACATAATGTTAAAGTGGAGACGTCTGGTTTCTTGTTATAATTTTTTTGTTAAGTTTTGAATGTAAATAGTGAGTGCGGCTGGTTTCTTATCGAAATTAGTTCATAAGTATAATAGTGGAGGCGGCTGGTTTCTTGTGATAATTTTTTTTTTAAGTTTTGAATTTTAATAGTGGAGGCGGCTGGTTTTTTTAAAGAATCTAACATACATAATAATAAAAGTGGAGGCTGTTGGTTTTTTGTAATACTTCTTTTAATTTGTTTTGAATGTCAATATTGGGTGCGGCTGGTTTCTTAATGAATTATATTCATAATGTTAAAGTGAAGGCTGCTGGTCTTTTGTAATACTTCTTTTGATTTGTTTTGAATAATAATAGTGGTCGCGGCTGGATTCTTAATGAATCTAATTCATAACGTTAATATTGGAGGCTGTTAGTTTGTTGTAATAATTTTTTTTTGATGAGTTTTGAATGTTAATAGTGTGTGCCGCTGGTTTTTTGAACAATCATTTTCATAATGTTAAAGTGAAGATGGTTGGTTTGTTGTAATCACTATTTTGATAAGTTTTTAATGATTATAGTGAGTGCGGCTAAATTCTTACAGAATCTTTTTTACAATGTTAAAATGGTGAAGGCTGGTTTCTTGTAATAATTAGCCTGATAAGTTTTGAATGTTAATAGTGGGTGCGTATGGTTTATTATTGAAACTTTTTTATAACGATAATAGTGGAAACGGTTGGTTTCTTGTAATAAATCTTATGATCAGTTTTGAAAGTTCTTATGATCAGTTTTAATGATAACAATCATAAGTCCATGGAGCTAAGTATTGATAGCGAAGAGTTGTAGAATTAATTTTAAATTAATAAAAATTTCTTTTATTTCTTAATTTCTTTTAACAAAAAGTTCTTTTATTTTTTTTAAATTTTGTACATTATAATAATGAGAATCTAAACTTATACTTAAATTCATTTGACTGAAACGCCTATTACTCAGGAAATTTTGAGCATTACTTGTTAATATTTTAAGATTTTCAAATTTTTGAATATTGAACAATTATAAATACTAAAATTAAACGTATATTATCGCACACCGTGATATGATAAACAGTTGATTAATCTTACCCTTCTGTGGCTCTTCTCGAAGTTTTGGATTAAAACGAGTATAAAAAGGCAAACAAATGTTTGTCTGTGTGTGTACACATGCCATCCGGACAACGCATACATTAAAACTGACTGATTTCAAAAACATTTGTTTTCGAAAATATTTTTGATTGATGAGAAGAGATGAAAGAACGCTGGGCTCGATAATTGACTTGTTGGTGTAGCACTTTTTGCTTATAAATCGTCGAGCCAATGGGTTTATCTGAAAAGATTTTTATTTTGAACCCACAACCTGCTTGCTCTAATTTCCAATGGTTCTTTCAAACCAAATTTTTGATTTTTACATATAAGAATAAAAATAAATTGTTACCAGTTGATGTTTATTTTGAACTCAAAGAATTATTGTACAATTGATTTTGCTTATATAGCTGTGTTCGCGAAAGCAACTATATTAATTATGAAGTAAAGTTAATTTTAACTATTTTTTTCACAGTATCTCTCAAACAACGGTAATGTATTAAATGAAACATTTGATCGGTTCTAATTTATTTTTAACTTTATAAAACAATTGATAAGTTTTAATTTTTTTTCAATCCATACTCAACATACACTCGCCTATTGACGAGCCGACCAAAGCCATAGGAATCTTGGGTAATGCTAACAGAATTAGGTTGGTGTAGTTGAGAGGGGCAGAGTAAATACTGCCTATACTCAATGATTCTGCACCATGGCGAGTCATTGGCGCCACAAAACCAATGCAACTCAAGCGTCTGTTCTCCATGTTAGGGGCGGCTTGGAGCGGGCGTCTGTCTTGGATCAAGCGGCTCGCTATATAAACGTGTAGCAAGCGTCTGTTCTCCATGTTAGGGGCGGTTTGTAGCGGGCGTCTGTCTTGGATCAAGCGGCTCGCTATATAAACATGTAAAAAGGTTGTTTCTGGTGACCTTAAGATGCAGAACGAACCCATTCACGAAAATTTGGGTTGGCCGAAGGGGCAACACCCCATTTCCGTAAAAAAATACTTGTCATGAATTCTGTACACAGGCCTCGGATTATCTCGGATTCATTATTAGAACGACCTCGGAAACTGTACCCGGACTACGATTTAAAAATGGGAACCTGGAACGTGCTAAGCCTTAGAAGACCAGGAGATCTACTGAAACTTACAAACCAAATCAATAGCTATACACTGGATATAGTGGCATTACAAAAACTAAGATGGCCAGGGAGTGGAATCCACGAAACAGCCAAGGGATACACACTCTACTATTGCGGTCATGAAAACGGAGGAGAATTTGGAGTTGGCTTTCTCACACATCGTCGCGTGAATCAACATGTTATCGACTTTCGCCCAATTAATATGCGGATATGCACAATGAGATCCGCACGCAAAAATTTAATGTAACGATCATCAATGTTCATGCACCTACTGAAGACAAAGCAGATGACATTAAAGACCTGTTCTTTCTAGAACTCGAAGAAGTCATCAATAACATCCCGCGGCACGATATAAAAAATCGTGGTAGGTGACTTCAATGCGCAAATTGGTAGAAGTGCAGAACTTAAAACACATGTCGGCCCTAACAGCTTGCATCATGCTAGTAACAACAACGGCTTTCGCACAGCTGAACTGGCTATGATGTATGATCTAGTAATTTCTAGCACTTTCTTTCCTCATAAGAGAACCCACAAAGCAACGTGGAAATCAAATGATGGAAGAACTGAAAATCAAATCGATCACGTCATGATTTCTAAGAGACACTCTACAAGTGTAACTGTCGTTCGATCATACAGAGGTGCTGATATGGACACCGATCATATGCTTGTCATCTTTAAGTATAAGTGCAAATTATCATCTACATTTAATAGGCAAGCAAAAAAGACCGTGCGCTGGAATGTCGAAGCATTTAAACATCTGGAAACACTGAATAGATATCAGGAAATTGTAACGCAAAACATAGAAGAGCATGACATCCCATCTGAGATGCCATTAAACATACAAGCAGAATGGCAAACGCTTCAATCAACCATCATATCCGCAGCACAAACTACAATCGGAAAACGACCACCGAAATCACGTAACGAATGGTTTGATGACGAGTGCCGTCAATTCATTGAACATAAACAAAAACTGCGAGAAAAATGGTTAACAAGGAACACCCGAAGCTCCCAAGCTGATTATCTATGCGCCAGGAAAACCTCAGCAAAACTTCTACGTAAAAAGAAACGCGAACACATGAAGAGCTGTATCGAATACATCAACCAACATGCGGCCAACGGAAATTCAAAAGAGTGCTTTGCCAATGCACGGAATCTGACAAAAGATTTCCACCCAAGGTCTACAGCCTTCAAAAATGAAAATAATGAACTTACAACAAGTGAACGTGATGTGCTGGAAGTATGGCGATCCCACTTTCAAGACCTACTGAATAGGACGAACGAAGTTCATCCTATTCGAGCAATTGCTCCGTCAAGTGAGGAGATTTTTGTCCCTTACCCAACAATAGAAGAAGTGGAAGCTGCCATCAAAAAATTAAAAAATGGCAAATCACCAGGTATCGATGGAATCCCTGCAGAACTACTTAAGAATGGAGGAGCAGCTCTGGTCTCACGTATATACGATCTGATTCTTGCAATCTGGGACCAAGAAGAACTACCTGCTGTATGGAAAACAGCTCTCATTGTTCCGCTACATAAAAAAGGTGACCGCCTAAAGTGTGCAAATTATCGTGGAATCGCACTGTTGAACACTGCATATAAAATACTAGCTAATGTCGTATTCGCTCGGCTCATCCCATTTGCCGAATCTATCATCGGCGACTATCAGTGTGGTTTTCGTCCCAACCGTTCAACCACAGATCAATGTTTTACCTTAAGGATGATTCTGGAAAAATGTTGGGAGTACAACATCAGCATTCACCAGCTCTACGTTGATTTCAAGCAAGCATATGATAGCATCATCCGCGACAACCTCTGGTCTGCACTCATATGCCTTGGTATTCCAGAGAAACTTGTTTCTCTGTGCAAACTCACAACATCGGGATCAAACTGTAGAATAGTAATCGAAGGGTCAGTTTCTGACTCTTTTGATATAACATCATGTGTTCGACAAGGTGATGCACTCGCACCCGTACTATTTAATTTGGCGCTTGAGCGTACTCGATAAGAAAAAGCCGCATTGAGACACAAAACTGTATATTTAACAAATCTAGTCAAATTCTTGGCTATGCAGATGATATTGTGCTTCTCGGACGTAGAACAAGCGATATCAAGGATAGTCTCTCTCAGCTTGAAAGAAATGCTAAACGACTTGGATTATGCATTAACACCGGCAAGACTAAACTTTTAACAACATCCAGGAATATACCTCCCGGCAATCTGAATACTGGCGACTATGAAGTGGAACGTGTAGAAAACTTCAAATACCTCGGGTCTGTAATAACATCGACAAATGACAGGCAGGCAGATATTAAAGCTCGTGTCTCTGCCGCATACAGAGTTTTCTACGCATATTCAAAACTTTTGCGATCTAAACATCTTTCGCAGTCGTGCAAACTCACACTTTACAAAGCATTAATTCGACCTGTGCTTACCTTTGGAAGCGAAAGCTGGACACTGACTTCCTCCGATTGTAGAATTTTATCAACATTCGAGAGGAAAGTCATACGAACAATTTATGGTCCATGTAAAGTTGCTGAAAATCAGTATAGAATCCAAATGAACCATGAAATCAGACAGCTTCTTGGAGGCTGCGATGTAATCGGATTCATTAAATCTAACCGGATTAGATGGTTTGGTCATGTAGAAAGGGCACCATTAGATAGAATGATTAAAAAAGCGTCCCAACAACAACCAGCTGGTGTTCGTCGAAGAGGAAGACCTAGACAACGCTGGCGTGATGACATCATCCAAGACCTTCGTGATATAGGATGTCGAAACTGGGGTCAACTGGTCATGGAACGAGACGATTGGAAGCTGATTGCACAGACGGCAAAATCCCTGCATGGGATGTAAACGCCAGAGAGAGAGAGAGAGATACCGAATTATCAATACCTGAATTACTGTTTATATCCACTCTACATTGATGTTTATTAGTTTTTATTATCAAGTGAGTGTAGAGTTTTACGGTGTCCTCTATATAGTTATTTTAATAAGCTAATCGGGATATGAGAGATTATTGTAGTTTTCCGAAATCTGACAAAAGCGAAACATAAATCGGGGACGTATTAAATTTTGCACTCGCTTTTCGATATATAATGACATAAGGATTCCAATCAAATTAGTTGGACTGTTGAAGATTTGAAAATTTTGCTGCAAACCATTAGATGTCGAACACCCCTGCAGTTTTACAGTGCTTTGAAAAGAGTATAAGCCTAGTTTATTTTAATTTTCAAAATTGTTTCCAATAATTGACGGATCTGAATGACCTAGGCATTTTAAAATTTTAACAAAATTTGCTGGATATTCGTTGGGTGATCATATTGGTGGGGCGTGCAGTTTAGCGAAATTGTTTGTGCTCTTCTATGTTTTGTCCATCAAACTTTAAGTTGTTCTCCTTATGCCTTTTTTGGGCTACCTATGACTCATGATACGTCGTACTCTTTACTCCGAAGCTTGAATCACCTGGAGGAGAGTGGGGAACCCTATCCTAAATTCGCTCCCGATTAAAGATCAGACCGCTGAAGCCTTTGTACAAAACACGTCACGCTATAATTCATGAGCTCGGGAACGTGGAACGGGAACGTCGTTTTTAGCGATGCTGGTAAGCCACATTAGCTCCCAGATTTACAACCAAAGTCATCAGGTTAATTGGTAGTGCATCCTATGAATTGGAGGACGTTACTTCTCCATGATGCGAGATTTATCTTTCCAAAAACATGTGTTAGTAGATTCATGCTTACCTTATATTAGTCCTTCGTTCACTATTGAAAGTACAGTCCCTCGAATATTTTTAATATTTTGTTGCATGTTAGACCTCCTCTCCTTATCCTCTGTTGCTATTTCGGTTTCTATGACTCTCAAGACGAATGGAGTCAGCCATACAACCTCTTTACGTCCTGTCATGTAATGGGCAAGGCATTCTGTGTCAACCGTGTTTCACTTGCTCGTTCTTTTAACATATACTAATATACTAGATCGTAGTTCGAAAATGTATATATTCATTTTCAAAAATTTCTCAACCCACTTGTTTGTAAAAACACAATTATTCAAAATATTTCAAAGTATATCTGACACTTCCGGAAGGCCTGGATTTAAATTTTTTTTATTTTCTATTTATTTTCGCACTAATTTGATAGAAAAAAATTATGCTGATGATTTTTTTTGTCTACCGTCTTCCCCGAAAACAACGCCTAGGCGTTGTGTTTGAGGGTGAGCAATTTTTCGATTTTCTTAAAAAGTGATATAAATATTCAAATAGAACGCTGTTTCAAATAGAACGCTATATCGAATAGAACGCCACTTTTCGAAGCAAGCGATTTTTTAAAAAATTTAAATTTAATTAAAACTTTTGTTGTAAATAAAACATAATTTAGCAGTTCAGGTAATCTGTACATGGTTATATAATTTTGTATGTGTTGTTCATTGCCATTTTATTCTGTATCCAATTTTAAACCGAAAAATTTATTCAATTTTAATAAAGAGTTTTTGCCGGTATTATTAGCCACTTTCCAATCGATTGAATTGCTAAAGGAATTGATTGTAGCCAATTGGTCTAATATTCAGTAAATCATTAAACGACCTTTTTATCATGGCTTCCTTATTTTCTTTTTTCATAGTTTATTTGTTACCTTCTATTGCCTTCCGTTTCTTGCCCTTTGTATCTGATTATTAGTACTTTATTGCCGAATAAATTGGTGAATAAATTTGATTTTAAAGCCGAAAATAATATTTCGGAACCATCGCCGACGACATCTAAATGTAGATCCCCTTTGCAGATACTCTCTCCGAAATCACTTCAAAAAGTTTTAGTACGTTGCTGGTCTGCAAAAACCAAACAGTTTTTGCCGGTATTATTAGCCACTTTCCAATCGATTGAATTGCTAAAGGGTAGCCAATTGGTCTAATATTCAGTAAATCATCAAAGGTAGAGTCAAAACAACAGAAAAAGCAATTTTTTGGCATTTAAAAAATACAGACACAAATTTTAGACACGAAAATTTAGACACGTACAGATTTAATTTTTTATTATTTTTAACGTTTGAAATAAACTTTTGTCGTCCCGCGCTGGGAAAGTTAATTTATTTCTAACAGTAAAACTCAATTCTCTATTAGTAGACGAGGGATTAGCGTATTGAACTTTCGAAAACCTGTATAGTTAAACGGATTTGAATGCGGTTTTTTGCATTCGATTCAGAAAGTCAATTATAAAATTTGTTTGGTGTTTTGCAAACCCAGATCGGCTTTATTGCATTTCTGCAGCTAAAAAATGCATTTTTGTAAGTGCACTTTTTAGAATAATAAAAAAAAGTTATAATTCGGTAAATAATAGCCGAAACGAGCCCAAATTCATTACTTAGGGGTTTTTGGGGTAGCTGATGCTGAAAAATCATACCGTGGACCTGGAGGTCAGGGCACCCTTACTATACAGCTTCTCCTTGACTTTAGTCAAAATTTTTTATACAAAATATCCAATATTTGTTATTGGGGGGTTTTCGTGATCGCTGATTATCATTATGATATTTTAAAATGTACCTGACGTACCTGGGGATCATAGCGACCCGATTATGAAGATCATCTCCTGGAGTTTTCTTTAAATTTCTTATCAAAAGCATTAAAAATCTTTACTCGGGGGTTTTCGAGGTCGCTGATCACGAATATGATGTTTAAAAATTCACCTAACGCACCTGGGGATATCAACGACCCGATAATGTAGATCATCTACTGGAGTTTTCTTTAAATTTTTTATTTTTATTCTTAAAAAATTTAAAAAAAAAGTTGTTGTATGAAGCTAGGTCTTAAAAGATTTTTATGTGTTGTTGTGACACATATATCAATTCTTTCTACATAACACAATTTATTAAAAAATTATTTTATCACTTTTAGAAATTATGCAAGCTAATTGCCCTTTAGGTTATTACTCTTGACCTCTGCCAAGTAGTTTTTGTTATTAATTTGATTTTTTAGCTATCTTAACAGACTCGGAAATCAATGCCATAGCGTTGAACATTTTACGTTTCTTTATTCAAAAATTAAAAAATGACAGTTAAACATACAAGTTTAAATTATTTTTTGGTAGCTTGGTAACTAAAATTATAAGATTATTTAAATTATTAGAATATTTTAAGGATAAGTAGAAAACTGTTCTTACATATATAGTTTCTAACCACAAATTTGCAAATCACGCCGTGCGGGTTTTCATCATATCTTAATTTTTCCTAATTTTCCCTTCACTTTCCATTTTAAACAATTAAAATTTAATACCTTAAATTAAAATTTTAATCCTATAACAGTATTATCAACAATTTTAAATGACTTTAAACAAAAGCATCAACACGAAAAACCTTAAACGAACTCTGTAAAAACCAACATTGAAAACATATCATTTCCATTCTAATACTCCCCATTTTTAATAGCCTAAAGAGATAACCAAAAATAAAATTTTCCCTTCTTTTCTTTCTATATTTTCATTTGATAGTATTATCGTGATTTCATTATAATTATAATTTCCTTTATGCGACTTACGTTTTTTTTTTTTGATTTTCTATTTGGCTTTTTAACAAAATATCATGAAAATCAGTCATTAATTGGAAACTTTAGTTACTTATACTTTTTTTTTTGTTTTTGTTCATTTTTGATGAAAAAGTTGATGAGATGCAAATTAGGGGAGGACTTTATTATTTGTGATATGTTTGACAAAAATTAAATTATTTATTTAAGGGTTGAGTATAGTTACTTTTATACCAACAGGATATGAGAAAATCAATACATCTAATAAATAAATATGAAAATCAAATCAAATATCATAGGTAGAATGCAATAGTGCATCGAAAGATAATTTCATATACATATATATTCTCAAAATGATGCCTGGATTCGTTTTTCAAACCCATGCTCACTTTCAAACCCAGATTCTGTGATAAATGCAGTTTTTGATCAATTATTTAGATCAAGAGGAATCTGACAGTACCCATTGGGTAAATCCAGGGTGCCAAAATAATTGTTTTTATCCAGTTGCTCAATATATGTGATGTGAGGTAACGGATAGCTATCTTCAATCGTTATATCATCGAGACGACGATAATCAACGACAATGCGCCATTTCTTTTCGTTGTTAGTTGATTTCTTTGGTACGCATAATAGTGAAAAATTCTAAGGTGACAGAATCTTCAATAATGCCATCTATTGTCATATAATTGACTTGACAATTTATTTCTCCTTTAGTGGATTGTGCTTGGCGATAAGGTTTTATATAAATAGGACTTGCATTTGAAAATGTATTAATAATATGAGGTGTCAAATTAATGTTAAACCGTCAACCAAAATGCAAAGACTCTAGGAGGTTATCATGAGTAGTATATGATTAGGGTCGAAGGTTCAAATCCTAGTCAAGTTCAATGAATTTTCTGGACTAGAATTTAAAACTGACTAAGATATTTAGTCAGTTTGTCAAACTTCCATAGATCGAACTTCTGTTTTTCGAATTTCTCTTTAAACCGTAATTATATTTCGAACTCAAATTTTGATTTTCTTTATAAATCGTTTCCGTATTTCGAAATTTCCCTAAATCGAACAAAAACTGATGTTCGTTTCGAACAAAAATTGATTTATCAGGACTTATATTGAAGAAGTTATTCAATTTATTTACTAATTCTGTTATTATTTTATGCAATTATCAGTGGTAATTTCCCGAGGGCGGTTATAATTCGAAATAATTTTTTGTCAAAAATTTCGAAAGCAAGTATATTGATTAAAGCACGAGGCCGTAGGTCGAGGGCTATTATCAATACCACTTGCTTGAGGATTTTTTCAAAAATTATGAGAATTTATCAATGAACGAAGGGAGTTCGTTTGGAAATTTTTTTGCCATTTTTCATTTCTTTATATATTTTTTATGAATTATACATTGGCCTACTCTGATATCAGTTATTTATTTCAAAATTAGACTGATAATTTTTAATATCCCAGTAGGCCAGACGTATAACTATTTGTTATTAGCATAGTTCAAATTTTATTGGAAAAATTAAATAATGTCATTACATTTTAGAGAATTTCATTTGGTTGAATTCAAATAAAACAAAGGCAAAAAATTTTCAGTTGTAATTTCCCAAGGGCGGTGATAATTCGAAATAATTTTTTGCCAAAAATTTCAAAAGCAAGCATATTGATAATAGCATTAGGCCGTAGGCTGAGGGCTATTATCAATACCGCTTGAGGAATTCTCCAAAAAATTATGAGAATTTATCGACGAACGAGGGGAATTCGTTTAGAAATTTTTTTGCCATTTTTCATTTCTTTATATATTTTTATGAATTATACGGTGGTCTACTGGGACTTGTGTGGAAATTTACCTTATTATGTCCCTAATACGCTGTAATTTTTTGAAATCAAAATATTTATATTTACGTTTAGTTTTGATTTTAAAACAAAAAAGTGACCTCATTTTCACACGAAAATCCTCCTGCTGGAAACAGTTATTTTTTTAAATCAATAATCCTTATTTTTGTTGAAACATCTTTTTTTAGATGGTGTAAAAAAATAAACATTGACATAACATAAACATTAAATCATATACTAGGATATGCGAAAAACTGAATAAACTTAATTTTAATGACTTATTTTTCAATGATTGCTTAAAAATTTTCATTATTACCTAAAATTTACCGTTGAAATCCTTAAAATATATAAAGTTTTTTTCTATGGTAATGCTTATTTTTTTTACACCATCTAAAAAAGTAGACGTTTCAACAAAAATAAAGAGTACTGATTAGATAGACCAATACGTACTCTATCAACCCTAACGAAAACATAGTCGCAGTTTTCTAGCGACTTCGGAACAAAAATGTCGTTTTGTTTGGTTTGTCGTGTAGCTGTTGGAATTAAGTTGTGCATTGTAGTTCGAAGTTGATCAATGACTGTATCATGAGTAGGCAGCTGTGAAAGAGGATTTTCAATGAAGAACTCACCGGGCAGTTTCAGTGTTTGTCCGTAGACAAGTTCTGCGGGTGAGCACTTCAGATCTTCTTTCACTGTAGCTCGAATACCTAGAAGAATTATTGGTATTTCGGAGCTCCACTGAGTAGTGTTGCCTCTGGCCATAAGTGCAGCTTTAAGTTGTCGATGAAAACGTTCTACCATTCCGTTCGCTTGTGGATGGTAGGCCATTGTACGTATCCGATGAGAGCCTAAAAGTTTCGTTAATTCAGAAAAGAGTTTAGACTCGAATTGTGTTCCCTGATCCGTTGTGATATGCAGTGGAACACCGAATCGTGATACGTAATTGTTGACAAATGTCGTGGCTATGGTAGCAGCAGACATGTCAGACATAGTAAAAGCTTCTGGCCATCGAGTGAATCGATCAACGCAAGTTAAAATATAAGAACATCCATTAGAAGGAGGAAGCGGTCCTACGATATCTATATGGATATGTTCAAAACGAGATTGTGGAACTTCAAATTGTCCAGTTGGACTTTTTGTGTGCCGTTGGACTTAGAGCGTTGGCAAGATAAACAAGATTTTGTCCAATGATTAATATCTTTATTAATACTGGGCCAAAAATATTGAGCTGTAATCAATTTACGTGTACCGTTGACACCAGGATGTGACAAGTTGTGTAAAGTGTTAAAGACAGTTTTGCGTAATGGTTCTGCGATGTATGGGCCATTGTTACCCGTTAATGTTTCGCAGAATATTTCGAATCCTGGAAGTTTAAAAAGCTCTAGTTTCATTGATGAACTAGCGTGACATACGGAACCAGAAAGTAAATTCTGAAGTTCTAAGTCTTCTTTTTGTGCAGTGATGATAGCATCGTAGTTGAAGTGAGTCTCAACTGATGCGGTTTCGTTGTCGGATGCACGAGATAATGCATCCGCGACTGTGTTGTCTTTACCTTGCACATGCTGGATATCGGTAGTAAATTGACTAATAAAATCTAAATAACGAGATTGCCGTGGATTTCGTTCCGTTTTAGATTGTATTGCGCGTGTGAGAGGCTTGTGGTCGGTGTAAATTGTGAATTAACGACCTTCGACAAAATACCTGAAGTGTTTTATAGCTAGGTAAATTGCGAGTAGCTCTCGATCGAATGCAGAGTATTTAGTTTCAGCGTCTGAAAGTTTCTTTGAGAAAAATCCCAGTGGTTCCCAACAATCATTATTACGTTGCTGTAACACTGCTCCGACAGCAATGTTCGATGCATCCGTAGTGATACTGTATACAGAATCGTTACGTGGATGCACTAACAACGTTATATTTCCCAATTCAGTTTTCAACTTGGTGAATGCGAGTTGACATTCGTTTGGCCAAGTAAAATTTTTAGGAGTCTTGGGCTTTTTCAGTAAAGCAGCCAAGTGTGTATGAATTGGTGCTAGTGTTTCAGCTAGTTTTGGTATGAATCGATGATAATAATTTATCATACCGACAAATTGCTGAATGCGTTTGATTGATGTTGGTGCTGGGAATTCCGTAATGGCATTAATTCGTTCTTGAGAAGGCAGAATACCATTAGGTGTTATCGTGTGGCTGAGGAAATCGAGAGTGTTTGCGCCGAAAACACATTTTGAACTCTTTATGTGAACGCCAAACTCGCTTAGTTTCTGGAAGAGTTGTTCCAGATGGAGTTTGTGTTGTTCCTCATTTATCGATGCCACTAAGATATCGTCGATGTAGACGAAAACGAAGTCTAAATCTCGAACGATTTCGTTAATGAAACGCTGAAACGTTTGTGCGGCGTTGCGTAAACCGAATGGCATTCGAGTGAATTCGAAGAGGCCAAATGGAGTTGTGATAGCCGTTTTGTGGATATCTTCATTTGCAACAGGAATGAGATGATATGCTCTGATAAGGTCAATTTTAGAGAAAACTTTGCAACCAAACAAATTCATCGAAAAATTTTGTATGTGTGGTATTGGATAGCGATCAGGAATCGTGACCGCGTTTAATCTGCGATAATCTCCACATGGTCTCCAGTCGAGATCTTTCTTTCGAACCATGTGAAGCGGACATGATACAGAAGAAGAAGAAATGCGACAAATTCCAAGTTCAACCATATGTTGAAATTCGGTGAACGCAGCTTTTTGACGAATTGGATCCAGTCTGCGTGGTCTTGATACGAGCAAGTGACCAGTGGTAACAATGTGATGTACCACGTTATGTTTGACCGGTAAATTATAGTTAGGCTCCGCTGTTAGGGAAGGAGACTTCTTTAGTAGCAGGCCGTAATCGTTGTCTATCGTATAATGGATAGGTGTTGGCGTATCAACACTAACCATTGTGGCATGGATTGACAACTGGGTAGCTGAATCAATCAGCCGTTTTCGTTTGAGATCGACTAAAAGGCCAAATTTACTGAGAAAATCAGCGCCAATGATCGGACGATTCACTTGTGCTAATATGAAAGCGTGTGTGAATGTTCGTTTTAGGCCGATATCTACCTGTAGGAGCTTTGTTCCGTAAGTATTGATTATCGTGCCGTTGGCAGCTGATAAGACTAGATCAGTTGATTTTGAATAGAATATGGTTGATAAATTATTTTAAAATGGGAGCACCGAAAGGTCTGCTCCCGTGTCGACAAAAAATAACAAATTATTAAGTCTGTCGCGTATAAAAAGACGGTAAGTTTTCGTGGTCTCGTTCGTGGCCGTATGGACCTCTGGCTCTAATCGTTTTTTTTGTCGTCGATCGTCGAGACAGATGGTGAGGTGGAGTGTCTGTATTTGCAAGGCTCTCTACACTTTCAAGCGGCAGTTCCGAAAGTCATGTGGTAGTAACACATGCCAGATTGATTGGATGTTGAACCGTACCGAGATCCCGCTCTTGTGCGAAAACGAGATGGTGTTCTTCCCCGTCTGTTGGGGCTTGCGAAACGTGTCCGGGATCTGCTTCGGTGTGATTGCGTCATCTGTTCCATTGCTCTCTCTAACCGTTCCAGACGATTTTCCACAGTTCGAGTGGTGGAACCTGGTTTTTGCTGGTCCACACTTTGAAACTTAGGTTGGTTGAATTTTGTGGCTTGTCGAATTGCAGAAACTTGTGGAATATTGACCGACATGGTTTCGTGCATTTTGTCCGCGGTCCTGGCCATCCCCTCTGTCATCATTGATTCAGGTTGCGCCGCAAGGGCGATTCTGATGATCTCTGGCATGTTCCGGATCCAGAGTGAACGGATGATCTTGTCCTGGAAATTGTTCCCGGCCAGTTGTTTGATGCGTCTGAGTGCTTCAGACGGTCGTTGGTCTCCAAAATTTTGCCTACTCAACAGTGCTTCTAGACGCTGTTCATCTGAAGGTGCAAGTCGTTCCAACAACGTTCGTTTTAACTCCTCGTACATGTTCGTTTCGGGCAGTTTGTCGATTACGTCCGATACCATCTCGCATAATTCGGGCGTGAGAGCATGCAAGACGTGCAAAAACTTTTGTTTAACGCTTTTGATGCTCTGGATTTCAAACGTTGTTTCCGCAACCCGAAACCAGACTTGTGGTTGCCGTGCCCAAAATGACTGGAGTTTTATTTGCGACGAGGCACCGAGCTCTAAGGGAGATTCAGTTTTCGGTTCTAGAGCGTCGTTCATCTGTTCGTCGTCAGACATTTTGGTTGACGGTAAGAAAAAGTTAAAATAAATATACAAAAAAAAATAGAAAAGTAAACGCGAATATCGTTGTGTATTCTTCGTGATACAGTTGATAGCGCAATAATATTGCTTGAAAGTTTTCAATTTTACAGAAAGAAGTAAATTTTCGAACGTAAATAAAAATGTAAAATATTTCAAATATAATGTGAATATAATTTTAAATATATTATAGTTATTTGTTTATTTATATATAAAGGAAAAGAGAAGCAAAAATGAGATGGAATAATATATGTTGCTAATTACTTTAGTCTTTTACGAGCAAAAAAAAATTTTACGTTAAATTAATTTCAATGAATAAAAAAAATCAAAAATTATTTCTTGTTTGAGTTAAATTAATTTCAATAAAAAAATCAAGAATGAAAAATAATTTCTTGTTTGAGTTACGTTAAATTAATTTCAATTAAAAAAAATCAAAGATTAGCACTAATTAATAGTAAATAATATGAAAAATATTATCTTAATTCGTGATCCCACGGTGATTTTTTATGTTTTAAACTGTAATGGTGGTGTCAGCAAAACTGCAGTTGTTTGACAAAACTGTTGACTTCAATAATGGTTATATTTTACAGGAAACGAAAATTTATGATCGGCAAAATATTTTTTTCATTTGATTATTAGTTATTGTTGTTTTTTTTATTTGTTTGATTGTTGAAAATTGTAGGTTAAAAAATTGTTTTTAAAAATCCTTTATAAATTTTTTTGATTTATTCTTCTGGTGAAAAAGAAGTAACTCCATATATGGTGGCTTACTTGTCGTAGCTGTTCTCTTACACGTTTATCGTATTTTGACGAATTGCACAACAAAGAAATGAAAAGGAATTAGTTGACGATGTCTAATCTTTTTATATGTTTAATTGTTTCGTCGACTACGTACCTTTTAACCTGGCACAAGAATGTACCAGGCTGTCCAATGACAAAGCGTTCAATTTTTGTTTCCCGGTAAATACCGGCGTCGGTGTCACCACTGATGTTTTTGATCGGATATTCTTTATAGCTGCTACGTACAATTAAAAACAACCTTCGTATCTTTTCACGTATACACAATTTATTTGTAACTTATTTTGATATTCAAAATTTTAATTTAATTATATAAGTGTAGATTAGTTGATAACTAAATTGAAAACTTTCAAGCGTACACGATCTGACTTAATGAAAAGCTCGATTGTAAGTGAAGAAATATTTTTTACCTTTTTACCGCCAACCAAAATGACAAAGAAAATATTGCATTGAACTGAATTTGATGTTCGAAAATCGAATTCATTAAATAAATTAATTAATTAATTTATCGTATGGGTGGCGTGAATCTGATTAAGTAGCAGATGGTTCATGTCATGAGTATGGTCGTTAACTGATCATGTGATCGTTTAAGTTTTTGTAGTGATTAATTAATTAGATTTAAATATATTAACCACTACAAAACTGTTTCCCGAACAGGAGAATTTTCGGGTGAAAATAAGATCATTTTATTGGTTTAAAATCAAAATTAAACATAGAAGTAAATATTTTGATTCCAAAAAATTACAGCGTATTAGGGACATAATAAGGTAAGTTTTCAACAAATTGTGAGAAAAAAAATTTTTTTTGTGGGAGATAAAAATTAAAAACGAAAAATTTTTTTTCTCGGTTTTTTCTATTTTCACGGCAAATTTTAGGTTATGTGAAAAAATGACTTAAAAAATATAGACTTTTTTATTATCCACAACTTCATTTTAATTTTTTTTGATAGAAGGTCTAGTTTTGCTGAAAATCATGAAAAACCATTTTCTACCTCTAAAAGCTCACCCCCTTTCGCCCTAGTAACCCGAATCACCTTTAATTTATATTTCCCATCACATGCGTAATATTTTCTTCCTTATCCAAAAGTTTTCCTTACAAAAAGCTATTTTTACTGGTCTGTCAAATTATTTGTGGAACGATATCAATATAATTTTTACTAAACCAGACAGAAGTCATCAGAGTGTTCTCGTGTTATAAAATAATTTGTCTGTTTTCATGAAAATTTTTTGATTTATTTTCATTTGAATTTAACCCACTGAAATCCTTTAAAATGTAATGACATCATTCAATTTGATCTCTATCACATTTCAATTACACTAATAATAGGATAATTTTCACGATTAGGACAATTCTCACAAGCCTATAGAACAATATTTTAATACAACCTATGAGTTAATACAATTATAAATTAATAAATATCTGGAAATTAAAAATGTGATTATTTAAAAGAAAATTATTTAATTATTTAATTATGTTGACAAAAAACTTTCTAAACGAATAACCTTCGACAGGTGATGAAATCTCATAATTTTTTGAAAAATTCCTGAAGCAAGTGACATTAATAATAGCCCTCGAGGTAATACTAATCAACTTGCTTTCAAAATATTGTTTTGAATTATCACCACCACCCTGGGCAAAATACTACTGATAATAGCATCAAATATTATTAAACTTATTGAATATTGTCAAACTTAAAATTCTAGAGCTATTACTTAATTACAACTTTTAAAAAAATCAGTCTTGAGGACTGCAGGCAAAAGTGAAAACTTAAAACTATGAAATAGCTGTGTTTTTTGTATCTTGCAATTATTGTAGCATTGCAAATAAAAATTTCAGAATTTTTAAATTAAAATCTTTAAAATTATTCTGGGTTTCATTGTAATTTCACCAAACACATTTAGCTAAGCTGAGTATTAAATTCATTGCTATTAATGCATTGTTACCGTTTGCAAATCACTATCGGCTAAGTGTCACCATTTTTTATTAATTTATTCATCATGATTAACATCCATGTTTAATCATACAAAAGCTATGCTTCTTTGTATAGTATTGGTGCGAATTACGTCTCGTAATTTTGAGCTTTAAATCAATAAATCGATTTAATCGATCTTCATTTAATTTTAGAAACATGTATTAAATACCATTGCAAACCAACAGCATATTTGGAATAGAAGATAAAATTTGTAAAATCTTGATTTGATAAATTCAAACACATATAATTTTGATATACAAATGTAATTGCTTCAGATTATACTTTCATTTTTAATTTCATAAAAATTATGTCCAACAAAAAACACATTGATCAAAGCAAACTACCGTATAAAACGATAGTTAAATAAAAACCCAATTAAATAATTATCAACATATAGGAAAAAACCCTTAAGATTATTATAGGGGCCCTGAGGTGCAGTTTTTGAAAAAAGAAAATTTGCCAGTTACCTTTGGGCTAGTATGTCCAACAACTTCCCAAATTTTCATGATGATCGGATGAATGGCATTAATGCATAAAGGACAAACAAACATACTTTCAATTTTATATATATTCAATATTTATTTAGCATGATGACTCGAATGCAAAAGACAGTAGCAATATAACTTTAAAAAACTGCATTATAGATCAATTTTTTAAAATTCGTAATAAGAAATTTTTATGAAGTCATGCATAAAAAAAATAATTTAATGGTATTTAATAAAATTTTAAAAAAAATGTACCACTCCAGGATATGCGTTATCCATATTGCAATTTCAAACGTTACAAACGGATAGAGATATTTTATATTTAAAAATATTTTCGTGATTTGAAAAAATGATAACTCGAGTATATAAATTTTTCCCCATACAAAATTGCACAACGCGCCTAAAGAAGTTTTCACTTCAAAAATGTGGAATTTTCTGATCAAAAATATATGTTGACTCTTAAAATAGACTTCGGGAAAATAAAATCATTACGCGTCCTTTTACATATATTATTCTTTATAGAACAAAACTTAAGATAAGAATTTAAAAAAAATATAAAATAAACAAACAAAAAACGCAAAAAAAAATTAAACAAGGTTTTGTTAAAATTTTAAAAATTTTTGAAATAAAATATAATCTTTTATCAAAACCTACCAAGTTGGCTGCATAGTTTTTAAAATATAATAAAATAAATTGAACTGTTGCAGGGCAGGGCGAAAGAAGGAGGCCTTTTGAATAAACTCTCATTCTGAAGACAAAAAGAGAAAGGGAGGTTAAGCATTAATGTGAACCAAAATCTAGCAGGACTGAGGTCAAAACAAGTAAAGTATCGCCGTCGTTTTTATTGCATGGATTATACTATATTGGTAAATTTTAATCTTATGAAGTTCTGGCAAGATTGTCCGTGTTGTTGAGTCAATTTTCTACTTAATATGGTATCTTAGGTTGCCCCAACTCCTCCAATTGTGCACCATGTGCAATAAACATAAAAGATACTTTTGAGGTTTTGGGCATATATACTGATGCGGGTGATATAAATATTGCTGACCATCATTTCTTGACGAATATTATTCAACATTAAATATTTTTGTCTTTTTTAACAGGTCTTTATTAACAAAACTCATTCTCCTAAATTGTAATTCCAAACTGACTGTTGACAGCTTTTTGACACGTTAATCATGTTAATATCTGAAAAATCAATTTTTATCCAATAAACCTGCAACACAAAACACAGAGGGGAATGTTGTGTTAAAAACAAAATTTTGCAACGGAAGATTGTATTCAATTTAAATGATTACAATTTCAATAAAACCCCTAAGATCAAGAGTTCAATTTTTTTTTTCTTTGAATTCAATAACAGAAAATGATGTGTAAATTTGATGATAATGATAGTCCGAAAAGATAACAATATCATTGTCTGCCCAAAAATAGGAATCTTTTGAAATTGTCTTAATAAAAAAATGTACATCTTTGTTCAATTTTAATTCAACTATTATCATTGTTTAGCTAAACCTGTTATTACTTTACCACCTTCTCACAGCCAAAGCCAATCCTTCGAGTTAAATTAATTTTCATTTGAAACTGTGATTACCGTATTCAGTCTTTCGATTTTTTTTATAGTTGTTATCTTACTAAAGTGAATCGTGAAAATCCACTTAAATTGAATGAATAGAAAAAAAAACAATAAAAATGTGAAAAGGAAATTAATATTTTTTCTTCTGTTACATAATCTAAGTGACAATGGAGAAATTATACGTTTTCGAGTAATTTTAGATAAATGATCTTCTTCCAGTTGTATATCGTTTTTGTTTTTTGTTTAAATAAATTAAGTTAATCTTAGATAGTGACGAAAGGAAATTGAAATTAAGAAAAATTATCATAAAATTTTGTTAGTCTGGAATAAGGGTTGAAAATGAGGGATGTAAAGAGTCGATGACGGTGCTCAGATAAATACTACTAATATGGATGTTAGAAGAAACAACAAAATTGTTAAAAGGTTGACTTGACTTTTATTTTTATTCTCGATGGACACTTTTAATACGCTTACTAAAAATCTAAACTAAATTTTAAGTTGTTCATGCAAAAGTGTTCATTACCCAGCGTTCTTCTCCAGTCACTATCATACTTAATTTACTGTGGGCTCTGCATTAATAATTCACATTTTTTTCTTCTTGCTTACCAGCAGGAATGTACCAAAGTTGGAAAATTTATCTACTAATTATTTTACTAATTATCTTTACTAAACCTGGTTTCTTTCTATTCCTCCAATTAATGTACTTGCAATGCATCAAATTATCCAGGAATTGGGTTTATTTAACTTTGTACTTACAAACTGCCATCATTCATTTAGTGTCAATTAAATTCTTAAATTCTTTTGCTTCTTGATTAACCCTTCTTTTGAACAAAAAAAAAAAAAACAAAAATAACGAGAAAAACAATTGGGACGTCATCTTTGAAATACGAAAATAAGAAAAATATCATTAGAAAAATTTCAGTTTTCCAGTTTTCAATTTTCTTTTATTTATTTTTTTTCTTTCAAATGTCATAAATTTTTAAAGTAATGATCTCAGAACAAAATCAAAGTTGCAATTTTCTTTATATTTTTTGTTAACACAGGAATTACTCTGGGAATTATTTTTAACATGAAATCGGAAATCAATCAATCAGCAAGTACAATTATTTTCATAGAATTTTTTAACTACTTGGTGTTCTAATTATGTACACAAAAAGACAATTACATTAAGGTATGACTACGAAATTCTCTCTTTGATTCAAAGTACCCAGCCAGTAAATTAGCAAAATATTTGCGGTGTTTTTAACTTTTATTGGTTTCTATTTTAACATCAAATATTATTATTAATTCCCCTAAAACGTATTGCATACGACCAATTAACAACATCAATTCATCGTTTACTCTACACCAAAAAACCCTTAATAGTATAAGGTTTCATAAGAAATAATTTTATTTACTTTGGTTTATTGTATAGAACTTTTTAATCTCAGTCGATTATATGAAAAAGAAAAAATCCATGACAACTCTTTTGTACCACAGCAAAAAAAACTTTTTGTGAGCCACAACAAACATCGATTTTCATTTCTTTTCATCTCTTCATCTTTTCCTTTATTTTTTTAAAATATTTTCTTAGAAAAAAAACGGAAATCTTTTTTCATCATCGTATACAAAATAATATAAGGATTCAAACAAAACTTCCTTTTATAAACTAAATCAAAAAAATAATAACAAAATTGTTGTTATTGTTATTCTGATATATGGAAGGATATACGTATACGTTTATATGAAATGAAACAGTTTTATTATCATAGAAGAAGTCATTCAAATTTAATATGATGAATATATATATATATATATATATATATATATATATATATATATATATATATATATATATATATATATATATATATATATATATATATATATATATATATATATAAATATATATATATTTATATATATATATATATATATATATATATATATATATATATATATATATATATATATATATATATATATATATATATATATATATATATATATATATATATATATAATATATATATATATATATATATATATATATATATATATATATATATATATATATATATATATATATATATATATATATATATATATATATATATATATATATTACTATATATATAAATCCCAAAGAAATGCAATTTTCAATATGTAATCATAGATGAAAGATTCAACTTAAGTAAATATGAAAAATGATGAAGTTTCAATTTAGAAATTATCTGAACAATAAAATATGTTTCGTCACCGCCACTTTGGCTTAGTTGTGTAAGACACACTGTAACGAAGCCACTTTCCAATCTCCGTAATTTAGAGTCGCCCTACTTTCTCACACGCACTAATTCATAATGACAAGAACTTTTGAAGTTATTTTTACTGCTTTTTTTTAAAACCCAATTTCTTGCATTTAATTCGTAATCGTCTCTTACATAATTTGTTTGCAGTTTGTTATGAAAGAGAGGTGCAAACTTCTTAGTGGGTATATTAATGAGCGAAAAGTTCCCAAGAAACAAACTTATCGTTTTGTTATTGTTTACAAACGGCCGTTAATATACTATTAATAGAAGCGATAGAGGGCTTCTCTTTCTCTTAGTCTGATATTTCATTTCCTATTGGATTCATTTTTTTTGTTGCTGAATGGTTATCTTTGCTGTGGCATCTTTGCTGTGGTTATGGATTGGAGATAATCAAAAATAATTAAAAAGCGAAAAATAGGTGAGATCAAGATGTCACCTAACTTAGCCCCGCCATTTTTAAGAAAATTAAAAACAGAGATTGTGCTGTATTGTGCTACAGTTGTGCTGGATGTGCTACTCAGAAAGAATGCCACATCACCAATGGAAAAAAGTTGGCACGCTGAAACAATTTTTCGAGCAGAACGTAGCCCCGCCATTTTGAAAAATCTGAAAAACAAAGGTTGTCCTGTATTGTCCTCGAGTTGTGCTGGTTGTGCTATTTAGAAAAAAATTTCATATCCCTAGTGGAAAAATTTTATAACACTAAAATCATTTTTTCGAGTAAAAGTTAGCCCCGCCATTTTGGAAAAAAAGAAAAACAAAGGGTCTGCTGTACGGTGTTAGAGTTGTGCTAGTTGTGCTATTCAAGAACAAATTTGTACCACCAGCAGAATAATTTAAACACGCTAAAACGATTTTTCGAGTTGAAGTTAGCCCCGCCATTTTGAAAAAAATTAAAAGCAAAGGTTGTGCTAGGGTTGTGCTGGTTGTGCTACTCAGAAATAGTTGCATATTATCAATGAAAAAAAGTTGGCATGCTGAAATAACTTTTCGAGCAGAAGTTAGCCCCGCCATTTTGAAAAAAATGAAATCCAAAGGTTGTGCTGTATTGTGCTCGAGTTGTGCTGGTTGTGCTACTTAGACAAAAATTTCGTAACCCTAGCAGAATTTTTTTACAAAGTTAGCATCATTTTTTTCGAATAGAAGTTAGCCCCGCCATTTTGTAAGAAATCAAAAACAAAAGAAGTGCTGTATTGTGTTATAGTTGTGCTGGTTGTGCTATTGAAAAAATATCGTATCACCAACAGAATAATTTAAACCACGCTAAAACCGTTTTTCGAATGAAAGCTAGCCCCGCCATTTTGTAAAAACCAAAGAAGAAAGGTTGTGCTGTATTGTGCTACAGTTGTGCTGGATGTGCCACTCAAAAAGAATCCCATATCAAGAATGAATAAAAGTTGACACGCTAAAACGATTTTTCGAGCAGAAGGATATTTTCGAGCAGAAAGCATTCGAACAAAAGATTGAGCAGAAGATTAAGCAGAAATTAGCCCTGCCATTTTGAAAAAAAATGAAAAACAAAGGTTTCTATGTATTGTACTCTAGTTGTGCTGGTTGTGCTACTCAGAAAGAATTGCATATAAGCAATGAATAAAAGTTAGCAGACTAAACCGATTTTTCGAGCAGAAGTTAGCTCCACCACTTATAAAAAAATAAAAAACAAAGGTTGTACTGTATTGTGCTTAAGTTGTGCTGGTTGTGCTACTCAAACAAAAATTTCGTATTCCTAACAGAAAAATTTTATACCGCTAACATCATTTCTTCAAATAGAAATTAGCCCCGCCATTTTGGAAAAAAAACTAAATTGAGTGCTGTATTGTGTTAAAGTTGTGCGAGTTGTGCTACTCCAAAACAAATGCATACCCACCGACGGAAAAATTTAAACACACTAAAACGATTTTTCGAGTAGAAGTTAGTCCCGCCATTTAACAAAACATAAAAAAAGCATGTTGTGCTGTATTGTACCATAGTTGTACTGGATGTGCTACTCAAGAAAAATTCCATATCACGCTAAGCAAAAGTTAGCTCCGCCATTTGGCAAAAAAACAAAAACAAAGGCTGTGGTGTATTGTTCTATTGTTGTGCTAGTTGTGCTACTCAAAAAAAATTCCATACTACCAATGCAAAAATTTTGTATGCAAGAACAATTTTTTGATTAGAATTTAGCCACGGCGTTTTCGAAAAAATGAAAAACAAAAATTTTGTATATGTAGTGGTATGAAATTTGGTTTTAGCTGCTTAGAGATAGATTATATATACCCAATGAAAAACATTTTCGCTAGCATCATTTATTCTTGTAGGAATCAGTGTAATTATTAATTTATAAGTACTAATACACCTGGTGACACCTGGTGTCCGATAGCATAAATGAATCTTGCCTGTTTTGTATATATAAAATAAGGGAATCACAAAAATATATGATATTAAAAAAAATTGTAAATTTTTCCATCGGTGGGTATGAATTTGTTTTGGAGTAGCACAACTCGCACAACTTTAACACAATACAGCACTCAATTTAGTTTTTTTTCCCAAAATGGCGGGGTTTACTTCTATTTGAAGATATGATGTTAGCGTTATAAAATTTTTCTGTTAGGAATACGAAATTTTTGTCTGAGTAGCACAACCAGCACAATTTAAGCACAATACAGTACAACCTTTGTTTGTTATTTTTAACAAAGTGGCGGGGCTAACTTCTGCTCGAAAAATCGGTTTAGTCTGCCAACTTTTATTCATTGCTTATATGCAATTCTTTCTGAGTAGCATAACCAGCACAACTAGAGTAAAATACATAACAACCTTTGTTTTTCATTTTTTTCAAAATGGCAGGGCTAACTTTTGCTTAATCTTCTGCTCAATTTTCTGCTCGAATGCTTTCTGCTCGAAAATATCCTTCTACTCGAAAAATCGTTTTAGCGTGTCAACTTTTATTCATTCTTGATATGGGATTCTTTTTGAGTGGCACATCCAGCACAACTGTAGCACAATACAGCACAACCTTTCTTCTTTGGTTTTTACAAAATGGCGGGGCTAACTTTCATTCGAAAAATGGTTTTAGCGTGGTTTAAATTATTCTGTTGGTGATACGATATTTTTCAGTAGCACAACCAGCACAATTATAACACAATACAGCACTTCTTTTGTTTTTGATTTCTTACAAAATGGCGGGGCTAACTTCTATTCGAAAAAAATGATGCTAACTTTGTAAAAAAGTTCGGTTAGGGTTACGAAATTTTTGTCTAAGTAGCACAATCTGCACAACTCGAGCACAATACAGCACAACCTTTGGATTTCATTTTTTTCAAAATGGCGGGGCTAACTTCTGCTCGAAAAGTCATTTCAGCGTGCCAACTTTTTTTCATTGATAATGTGCAACTATTTCTGAGTAGTACAACCAGCACAACCCTAGCACAATACAGCACAACCTTTGCTTTTAATTTTTTTCAAAATGGCGGGGCTAACTTCAACTCGAAAAATCGTTTTAGCGTGTTTAAATTATTCTGCTGGTGGTACAAATTTGTTCTTGAATAGCACAACTAGCACAACTCTAACACCGTACAGCAGACCCTTTGTTTTTCTTTTTTTCCAAAATGGCGGGGCTAACTTTTACTCGAAAAAATGATTTTAGTGTTATAAAATTTTTCCACTAGGGATATGAAATTTTTTTCTAAATAGCACAACCAGCACAACTCGAGGACAATACAGGACAACCTTTGTTTTTCAGATTTTTCAAAATGGCGGGGCTACGTTCTGCTCGAAAAATTGTTTCAGCGTGCCAACTTTTTTCCATTGGTGATATGGCATTCTTTCTGAGTAGCACATCCAGCACAACTGTAGCACAATACAGCACAATCTTTGTTTTTAACTTTCTTAAAAATGGCGGGGCTAAGTTAGGTGACATGAGATCAAGTGATTTGAAAGTAATTCCTTTGGAATAAAATTATTGGTAAACGATTGAAAGAAAAGTTGCGATTATCTCCAGTGTAGAACTTGTTATAAACTATAACAACAGAAAAAAAAATTTTAATTACATGTTTGTTTTTGTTGCCATAAAACTGATCAAAATTGTGTAAGTCAAACAAAAAAAAACAAGTTTTTATTTAGTGCAGCTGTGGTTTACGAGTGGCATTTTTGGAAGTAACGTTACTTTTTTGAGTATAACAGAACAGTAGTTGGAGCAGTTTGTGATACTTTAGTGAATTATATTTAAACAAACCTGTATTTGGTGGTGAATTGAATATTGTATACCGAGGCAAACATATATCACACCAGGACGAATTTAAGATTGCATTGCGGCTGTGTGAATCCCATCAAGCTATGATGTTTATTGTCCAGCCATGAAGCGCTAGAAGAGAAAATGGAGAGGAAGGAAGGGTATCGACTTCATCATGGGGTGAGTCCAAAAGTTTATTTATATACATGCAAGTAAATGGGTATGGGTGTACGTGGAAGGATGAATGTGGATAAAGGTGTGAATGTGGGTATGTATGTGCGAGTATATGTGTTGCATGCGCGTATGACTGTCAGAATTCAATTGAAAATATGTGAACTAAAAATTTAACATAAATATTAAAAACCAAAAATTTTATTATTACAAACCAATAAATTTTTATTATCAAAAACTTAAAAAGAATTAAAATTAAAAAGGGTGTCTAACTAATGTTCAATATATTAAACAATTTAGTTTGATGTAAATTTGTTAATGGAATAAAAAAAAAATTCATGAATTAGCGGCAACGAACAGAATAGGAAAAGAATATATTGTGGATGAAAACAAATATCATCAGTCTAATGTTATCCTACAAATGTTTAGTTCAAATAATGAATCTCAACGGATAATGGTTTGTTAATTTGTTACTTTTGGCACTACGTTACATTGTGAAGATGATTTTCACATTATCTTTGAAGGATTAATTTGGGGTGTGTTTTTGTTGAGCTTGGAACGAAATCGGTAGAAGTGCTCCACCGGCATTTGGGGATCTGCATCTCGCTGGTTAAAAATGTGTGTGGTCCTGAGGTGATCGAATTAAAAACAAATCCAAGACATGGAGATATATTGATCTGGAATTGATCCATCGAATGAGTTGTACAAGTTTGATCAGCCTATACCAGTAGAAGCAGTTGAGCAGCTTTCAGAAAATCCTGATGTACGAAACGCTGCACTGAACGCATTACTTTTCGGTCACCGAAAGGTTAAAACAAGATCCACTCTCACCATGAAGTCATGCACTAATTTTTGTTAAACATAGATTTTTGTCTTTATATTCAAGCCATCAAGCACAAGACCTTTCGTCGTCTGATATTTTTTTTTTGAATGGCAAAGTAATTAGGAATGTTTGAATCAAACCTTCAAGAAAATACAATCTTACGTGCGATTCTTGAACGGAAACCCAAAATAGTTCGGGTTCTGGGTATAAACTCATATCGTACATAGCCACGGTTATTAAAATGATATCACGCTAATCTGTTTGATTGAATATGGTAGCTTGGCTGCTTCCAGTGGTTTGTAAGGTATATAATTTTTTTTCCATTATGTTATGTTTATGTTTTGAAATCGCGTCGAGAGTTGTTATGTAGACTGGAGTATGTTAATGTAGAGCGGTAAAGTTCCGATTGATTTAATGTCCGTTTTCTCATAATTCACAATTTTGCTTACCATACGTAGTTCATAATAATTTCTCATTCATCCACAATCTGTAGTCATATTTTCATATAGTTTCCATTACATAAATTGGTTCTTAGCATAAAACAATTAACAATAATATTTCCTTTACAATCCCCTATTATTGACTCACACTGCGTTTTCACCCGCATTACTTCACCATATTACTAAAATTTGAATTCTCCAGACACTAACCGTACTTGCTCAACAAAATTTTCAAACCTCAAACGGCTGTGCTTATTTGTCCAATCACCGCAGTAGAAAAAAATTATTATCCTACAATCAGTTTTGTATTTGATTTCTTATATGGTTATTTTTATCAATTTATTTTTCCGTTATAGATCTAAATTTTACTGTAATACTGTTGTAAGCTATTGTTTCATAACACATAAACATCATAAAATCGGTTAAACTTACGTTTAATCCATTTTAATATTTCTTACAAATACGTTGGAAATAACTTATTTCGTGAAATCATCTTACAATGTTATGTATTGCAAAATAACAAACAGTTTTTTTCTTTAAACGGAAAATGTACTAACATTTATTAACATAACATAAATTAATATAAATTTCCTTCCAATAGAAACACTTTGTCGAATTTTTCGATATTAAAAATTGCTATAGAAGAGATGACTATACGATTTTGTGTCTCTTAGTCTATTACATTTTGATTTGTTTGTTTGACGTCTTTTAGTCGATCATTTTATCTTATTGGGTTGGATTGGTTTTTTTTTGACGTTTCGTTTTGCAATACATAAATTTTTGTTGGATAGCCATGTGAGTATTACTTTAAAAATTTTGAATTCATGTTTTTTGGTGATGTATTAATTCTACTGTCGGTATATCGAGCTGGAATTGGAAAATATTGGTGGATTATTTGGCTGTTTGTGAGAAAAAGGAAGGAAATCAACCATTTTCATGTGTAGTTGGCGAATCACTATTGCGGATAAATATCCAAAAGGACCACATGTATTCCCGTCCGCTGTGCATGAATTCACGTGGATACACCTCGGATGATACTTTATATGAAGGTAAAATGCATTTCTGTTTTTGTATATTATCGTTAAAATTGATCATAAACCTATCGAATTAACGCTTAATAAAATGAGTTAATTTCAAGAAAGTAAAACATTAATACGCGAAAATTGTGCTTATGTGAAATAATTTTCTTTTTTTTTGATAATAAGCGTAGCTGGACACTCGATCCAGTGGACATTTATTTCTAAGTGCTAATGATTGTGAACCAGGTGAAAAATTTTTTTATAGTCTTCATAGTCATTTTCAAAATTCGCCATTTCAATAGCTTTATTGTTCGTATTACTGGCCATATGCGAGGATCATTGAACTAACAACTGTGTATGGTCTTTCTAGCAAGATTAACAATTAGTGCTATTAGTATACTAACACACTTTGGTATACCTGAACTATCTAGTTAAAGTCAAGTAATATTATGTTAGCTTGTCCTCCGTTATTGAATTTAATTATTATAAGTTACTTAGAATATTAGTGTAACAGTCGGTTCGTTGAATCAAGAACTATTTATTTCGTTATATCAATGTCCTCCAATTGTGTTATTTGTATACTAACTTATTTTCATACACTGGAGCTGTTTAGTTTACGATCAATTAATAATACACTAGGATGTATTCCGGTAATAAAGCTTTGTATTTAAATTTAAGTAAGGTGATATTAGTATATTTTATTGTGTGAAAACTATTCATGTGAACTTAAATTAGTGTTAGATGTACATGTTTTCTCGTTCTAGAACTAAGTCGTTTAAATTAATTAGTGCTATCCTAACCTATTTGCTTATATTGAGAATAGTTAATCATCATTTATCAGTGTTATTAGGTTAATGATTATTTATCGAACTAAAATCATTTATATAATATTAAATAAATCACTGAATGGAAACATTTTGCTTAAAATAAATTATTACCAAAAGAATATATAAATTTTTGTCCGTCCAAACAAAGTAAATATACAACAAAAAATCAAGGAAGGAATGGATCATTTTTTTTAACTTATCAGCATTCGCCTCGGTTCTTGTGGTGTAACTTCCATGCAATATCTGTGCAATATCTATATAGTGTTTATCAGTAATAGCCTGGTTATTCCAACGCATCATTTGTATCAAAGTTTTGCTGTTATTATCGTGTATTATTTCAACGCAGCATTGGTATCAAAGTTTTGCTATTATTACCGTATATTATTCAAATTTCAACGCATCATCTATACCAAACTTTGGCTATTGCTATCGTATTGCAACGCAACAGTGATATCCTATTTTGGTGTGACTACAACTGAAGTTGAACTCAACATTGATATACAATTGGCTTGTGTTATTACCACCGAATTTCGGCGCAACATTGATATACTTTTTGTGCTATTTCAACCGCATTTCAACGCAACATTCAAGTATTATTCATTCAATTTTATACGTAATACTGAACCTGTTGGATTATTCATCGCTGATGGAGGGCTAAGGCCGTAAGACTCTGAAGCCTGGAGGATTAAACATGGGGTGAGTGAGCTTGCTTTATTTTAATTACTTGTTTTAACATATAAGTGGGAATGCGTGTGAAAGGGTGTACAAGTGATTGAATGGGGGCTTGCTTGTCGATGCGTGTGTGTGTGTGTGAGCTGGCGATGCGTGTAGCGAGACACCTTCAGTCTAATTTATAAATGATTATAATCAAAATATATTTGCTCCGAGGTAGTATTTAGTATTCCAAATACCTTTTCTTTTATTATATTACCTAAATTTATGAATTTATATTTTTAATTACATCCAAAAATCAATCTCCAATAACCTGTAATACAAACAAAAAAAAAACAAATCCTTGTCATGTTTTATGTTGATTAACCGTATTATACATTAACCAACTGTAAACTACAGGTGGTGAAATAAAATTGTTTGGACATGTTTATTCAAATTACAAATCAAATTATAATTTTTTTTTGGGAAATACGTTTGGTTTTATAAATTTTTTTAAACATGATATTAATAAAGAAAAAGGGAAATAATTAATAAAGACTTTCAATATAGCGTGTGACGCTCTCTCGTGCTCGAAGAGTTGATGCTCGGTTTACCAGCAATGGCAGTGGTGTGCAAGCTGTGTCATATTGAACAGATAACAGCAATACAACTTATGTTTGATTAATACCAGTTGCGGTACTTGCTGTGGGTCTTTGAGCTTGATTGTCTTGCTTCGCAGTCTGAGTGTGTGGGTGAATGTTAGCATGTATGAAGCGTGAGTGTGTGGGCGCATGGGAGTGATTGTGGGGGTTGGACGTGCTGATCGTGGTTCTTTCGCCAAAGGGGTCACCAGAGTCTCCTTTTTTTACTTGTATTTTTTTTCCATTTCTGTATATTTTCGTAAATTGCGTACATTTCTGCATTTGTGTTGAAGCAGCAGGTAAAAATCTATCAAATCCACGGTGGCTGAGCTTTAGTCGTTACGGCGTTAAATTACTCTAGGTACGCATCCTGCTATGCCATTCTCATTGGTTCGCCAATGAGAAAGCTCTTCATTACAGAGTGCTTAATATAAAATAATAAGTTAAATTAAAGAAAATATATGCTAAAGTTTAGCAATTTGTGCTTGTTACCCAGTTTCATTTTAATATTAAAGTTAGCCAGTGCTTAAAGTAAAACTTGTGAAAAGTAAAATTTGTGTTATTTATTGTTGTTTGTGTTTTTTCTAATTGTTTGTTTCCTACAGAAGCAATAGCAGAATACGGAAATACCTTTTCACGGTGAATTTTTTTTTATTGAAGTCATTCCATATATAAAGTATGTTATTCAAATTATTATTAAAAAAAAAGATAACTTAAATTCTAATTGCTTTTTATGTCCTAAATTTGGGACGCACATATTTTTTATAGAACCCAGAAAATATTTTTATAGAAAATCTGGTTTTCGGATTAAAGTATATTTGATAATAGTTGAATACATTGGAAAAACTTTCATATTGTGGTACCGTTTTAAGTGCGGTTTCCTCACTGGGACAAGGAAAAATATGGATTTAAAAGAAAGATAAGCTTTTGTTTTGTATATTTATAAATCATATTCTAATTTATTAAATACATATGCCGGATTTTCTTCATTACTAAAAATATTAAATTATAAACATTTTATGAACTAAAGTTGCCAAACTTATTAATTTAAGTTAAATATATAAAAACATTACACCAATATTACATTTATAAAATTATTAATTTAAACCAAAAATTTGTATTCATAAGAAAAAAGGTTATGGTACCATTCAACCGTTAGGTTAATTAGTTAAATTATATCCTGTTTACATAGTTTTGTGATAATCCGCTAATAGATTACCATTGTTGTAACATAAAACAGTTCCTTTTTGAATATACAAACATTTTCTTTATTATTGGTGGATGATGATGTTTGTTGCCGAATTTAATATGACATATTAAGTTTTCATTTTGGTTGATTCGAGGATGTTGTAGGACTAAAGATAATCAGGGGAGACTTGTAACAACATACAGCACGCAGGTCTCTATGGGTGGTTTCATGGGGAAAAGTGCTAGTCACCCTATATCTAGTGACTAAATGTTCTTCTCAATACGGTGTTTCTTTTGTGTCGTTTTATTTCGTTGTGGTTTCTACAATATTGACTCAGAAAAACTTTTAGGAAAAAAAGCAGCACTCTCAAGCTTTTACAAAATACCTAAGAAATTCCCACTTCCACTTGTCACTGATCTACTAACCTTGGCAGATGTGCTGCGTCTTACGGTAATTAATTGCGTAAAAGAAATTCTGTTCGCAATTCTCTCTGCGATAGAGAGAATTTGGATTTGTTCCGCGACAAAAGCTCAATTATGGTTTCTAGAGCCTAAAATACGCAAAATTAAAATATATTTAATATACGACACATCAATTGTAATAATTTAAATAGAATTTGAATGTGTGTGTGTGTAATCATATTTAAATTTAATATTATACTAACACTCAGACTGCAAACTAAAATAAGTTGTATAGACCGATTCAGAAGGTATTGAAAGGTGAAGATATCATTAAAATGTAAATATCAAAAATGATGTCCAACAGTCCAACACAATAACCTAACGTATCGGTAACATAAAAGGTCAGTGAGCACTATATACAAGACACCTAAAAAGCAAATTTGTTCTGTCTCATGTTAACTGAAACATTTAAAAAAGGTTCGTCAAAAACTCTTCACAGCTGTGGCTGTTGTGATATATTTAAAATAATTATAAACGGAAGTTGAAAAATTACTATGAACATTACAGTAACCTTATGCTCTAAGTTTCAACAAAATGGAATGTCAGGACTGAGTGTTATATTGAAGTTTAAAAAAAACAGTTGTTCAACGATCCACAGACATTCTCCCCGACTCCTTTGCCAAATTTTAAAAATAGCTCATATTTTCCACATTCAAATTAACCCGGATGCGTTTGCAGCTCATTTGAATTAAAAAGTTTCATCAAGATCTCATGCGTTTGCGTAACGAAAATAACACCTATTTTTCAAATTTTCATGAAAAACTCAAAAAGTAAGATAGCAATTGTTTAAACAAATGACTTTATAAATTGTTGACATGATGACAAACAAAACGGGTTATGGTCTTGATAACATTATTTATTCTCATAATATTTGCAAGAGATGGTTTTCAGTTTTTTTGGAAACCACTAAAAAAACAAATGAACTGAGTTCGTTAGAAAAGGACTGGGCTGTAAGCTACGCCAAAATACATCGATTGTGACCATTTTCGTTGAAATCGGATCATTCGTTGTTGAGAATGCGTTGAACAAATATTTGTTCACATACACACATATAGATACTGCCAGCTAAAAATAGCCTAAACAGCTTCAGGAGGTCTTGAAACGTAATCATAAAAATTCCGATTTCGAAAATAGACCCAAAGCAATAATTTGCCATATCGGGAATTTAATAAGTAGTTGACGAACCTCTGACGTTTTTGTCAAAATTAAAAAATAACTCATATCTTCAATATTCAAGTAAACTCGGATGCGTTTGCAGCTCCTTGACACACCAAAATTTCATTCAGATATCATGCGTTTGCTTAACGAAAATAACGCGTAGCTTTGTCACATTTTCTTAAAAAACTCAAAAACTAAGATAGCAATTGCTTATATAAATCTTATTATAAATGGCTAACATGATGACAAACAATATGGAAGCTTCATGACCTTGATAGCATTATTTAATCTCATGATATTTGCAAGAGATGATTTTCAGTTTTTTGGAAACCACTACAAAACAAATGATTTAATTTTGCTAGAAAAAGACTGTGCTTTAAGTTACGTCAAGATACATCGATTGCAACTATTTTCAACAAAATCGAGCCATCCGTTGTTGAGAAAGCGCTGGGCAAAAATTAATCCACATACAGCGATACATACACACATACACACACACACATACAGATTGCCACCTAAAAATAGTCTAAACAGCTTCAGGAGGTCATGAAACGTAAAGATATCATAAAAATTCCGATTTGGAATATAATTTCCCATATCGGGAAGTTAAAAAAAAGAAAATTAATTTATCAGATCATTTTTGTTGTTGGAAATTTTGACAGTGACTACGTTGTAAAATAGATGATATTTTGTTATTATTAAATTCAAAGAATGTATAGTTTAGTTTGTGTCGCTTAGTAAATTAAGTAGAGAAGTTTTCTTTTGGGTCCATTTCATAATATCTGATTTGCAAAACCAAAATAAAATAAAAACACAAATAAAAAACCAATAAATCAGATTAGAAAATTGAAAGCCATTACCTTCCCAGTCTGGACAGTGATTCAGGTGAATTATTTTTCTTGTATGTATTTTTATGTAAATAACTTTAATTATTTCGTAGTTAATGTTGTATATAACATGAATAGTTTAAGATAGTTTTTCAATAAAAGAAAAAATGTTGATTCTAAAACAATATAATCGGGTTAGACAATTTACCATATTTATGACGTGAATTAGTGATACCGTTCGTTACTTTATAATAACCGTAGGTGATTAGTATTTTCATTTCCTTCATATCAACGCTAAAGTAAATCAATTCAAATTTAAGTGATTAATTAATGATAGCATCCTAACGGATTGTACTAATATTATTTAATGAGAAAACCAAGTGAAACTTAAAGCAACATTTTTTTTGTGTTATTTTCTTCAGACATTTACCTAGAGTATGTAAACTGTGTGGTTATTTGGAAAAAGTTTGACATAGGAAGTTGATATTGGCTTTTATGCTTTAATAAAACACAAACGAGCCAAGGTTGAGTACAGACGTTGTACACGTTGAGTACACGCTGGATCCAATAGTGCTGTTTGATACCGGCATTGGTGAACTTCAAACCGGTCAACTTGATGCACCACGATAAAGCATTTCATGTATGTATTCAGCCGTCTGTCGCCTATATGTTGTCTGTATATTGTTGCCTGTATATTGTCACGTACCGCTATTCGATATTTGTATGATTCAGTAATATATAATCTCATGTACATTTATCTGCCACTGCATCGATTAATAGTTTTTATATTGATACAATCGCTCATTATTCATCTACCTTCACCGTGTGCAACATTATTATAAATTTCTTATACCAACCTTCTACATCTATCTACCATTGCATGAGGTAGTGGTTTTTTATTGCTGCAATCGCTAATCATTCATTCGCAGTATTCACCAATATTATAAATTTGACATATCAACCGTTTTGAATCCATCCACCATTGCATGAATTCGAAGTCTCTAATTTCTACAATCGCTCATCACGCATCCATACTCACTCGATTCAGCAGTTTAATTCGTATCACTTAATTGAGCAGGGAGAGATGGTCGGCTAACCCGACAGAGACAGGGAGCGGGATCCACTACTAGCATGAGGTGAGTAGCTTTTAAAGATTGGTTGTGTGGGTGTGTGTATGTGCATAGATGTATGTATGAGTGTATGAAGGTGTGCTTGTGCGAGAGTGTTGTAGGTGTGTGAGCGTGTGAGTTAAATATAGTGCGGGGGTGTTCGTGACGGTCGCGGCTTCTTCGACTTGAAGGGCCGCTAGAGTCTCTACTTTCTCTTTTCCTTTATGTCCAATCCACTAATTAAATAATACACGCGTACAATTCCGAAATTTATACTAGGCGGCAGGTATAATCTCTCGTTCCCGCAGGCAAGAGCTAATTTCAACTTCAAAATCGATCTAAGTACGAGGCCTGCCATAACGATTCCATTGGTTTTTCAATGGTACCCGTTCTCCTTTACAAATTACTTCTATTATTTTTTTCCAAATGACAATCTTGGCGTTCAAGGTTCCTGAAAAATCAGCTGTTTTAAAAATTTAATAAACTTTGTTGTCCTTGATCTTGCTGAATATGGCCAATCTCACATTTAAAAACGGTTGCACACGTAAATATGTAGATAAATCTATCCAAAACTTAAAAACAAATTGTTTAAATTCAAAAGTTGAGACCCTGGGGCTGTTAAAACGGAAACAAACGCAAACAACCATGCTTTCATCATTTTTGAGTCTATTTTATTTAAAATAATAAAGTAGCTTTTAACTAAACTTTTCAACTATGACCTCAGAAATTTTCAGCTTTCTAACCCAAGAAGTTTCAATGCAATTAGCATTATACTAACCTAATGCAAGCCACTTTCACGCTATATAATTACAACAACATTACATTACATTACTTGAGTTAAAGTGCTCACAAACAAATACCTAATAATGCAAAACTTATTCAAAATTTAAAATTTAGTGGATTCAATACCCAAGGTATTCTATTTAATTTATAATTTACGGCCAACTTTGTATATTTTTAAATGAACGTGGTGATTTTGATTTACATACGACAACATATTCAAAATTCATATTCATGGTTGCTTTGTTTTAAAAACTCTGTAAAATTGCATTAAATTATAATTTGTTATTTAGCAAAAATGGGTTTACACTAGTGGAAAAAAACCTATTTTCACAGGAGATTAAGCCTGCATAGACTGTTCATCTGCTATCGTAGCAAAAAACATGTTCTTTTTCTAATCGAAATCTAGTTGTCTCTACCTTGCTGTGGGTCATCCGTAATTGATCCAAGGGCAGCGTAGTCGAGACAACCGCACGTAGTGTTTAAGTGAATATTTAATATATGAAAAATGAAAAATTATATGAAAAATGAAAATTTAATGGTATAAGACCAACGTAAATTTTTTTTCATGGAAAAAGTTTTTAGCTTTATTCAGCATTTTGTTTGAATAATAAATAGCCAACTACAAGATGATGTTATCATTACTTTAATTTTTTTTCCAGTGCAACCAATACAGTATTTCTCTCCTTGCTAAATTTTCCAGCATCACATTTTTCCGTTCTAAAAGTAAATGTTTTAGTTCGTAAATATTGGAAAAACCATCTATAAATATATCGATTTTATCGATATTTTCAATAACGTTTTTAATCTCGCTCAGTTTTAATCCTGACTATCTTAACTATCTGAATTTTCTTGACTATCTTGACTATCTAGACTATTTGAACTATCTTTGCAACTATCTTGATGAGTATCTTCAATATTTGACTATTTTGACTGTCTTGACTATCATGACTATCTCGACTATTTTGACTATCTTGACTATCTTGACTATGTTGACAATCTTGACTTTCTTGACTATCTTGACTATCTTGACTATCTTGATTATCTTGACTATCTTGACTATCATGTCTATCTTGATTATCTTGACTATCTTGACTATCTTGACTATCTTGACTATCTTAGCTGGTTTGACTATCTTGACTATCTTGACTATCTTGACTATCTTTACTATCTTGACTATCTTGACTATCTTGACTTTCTTGACCAGTTTGACTATCTTGACTATCTTGACAAGTTTGACTATCTTGACTATCTTAATTCTCTTGGCTATCATGACTATCTTGACTACCTTGACTTTTTTGACTATCTTGATTGTATTGAATTTCTTGACCATCTTGTACATCTTGACTATCCTGACTTTTTTGACTATCTGTGTTATTTTATTGAATTTTAATTAGAAATTAAGCTTTATTCACACTGCTATCATATTACTCAAACAAATGAAGCAATTCTTAACAATACCCAAATGAACTTTAACGGAAAAAAACTAGAACATCAATACCATCCTCTTTAATTTCAAACAGTTATATTACAAGACAATCGATTTCTTCAAAACAACGACCTCAAAATACAATTAAGACTTAATTCTCCCACGTACATCAATTTCTTACGGTTTCCCTCTCTATATCGTAACGAAATTCTATTTGCATTATGAATTTTTATAAATATATTATGTCTTTGCTTGTAGTATCTTGAAAATAATATTAACATAAATTTGACTTGTTCGATAGTACCCTTAACACACGTGCAGAAGATATTGCTAGCAAATACCTTTGTTACTTTCATTTTCAGTTATTTAAAAAGAAATTAATTTCTCAATTTTAATGTATAACGAACAAAAAATCAAGAATATTTTTTATGCTCCAATTTTCCATTTTTTTTTTATATGACAGGAAAAATTGTGACACATTTTATTATTTAAGGCACGTAATTAAAACAAAGACAGTCCCAAGAATTTTTTGTACTTTAAACATATTAATGTTATGCGCTGTGTTGTAGTAGAAAATGTTTTGTTTTTTTTTTACGGTTAAATTTGTTAATGGTGTCTGGATACTTTTATAAGTGGATTTTAAGAAAATGGGTAAAATATTGAGGATTATCGTTGCAAAAATATTTTAATTTTTTAAAACTTACTTTTTTATTCTTATGGATTATCGTGCAATAAATTTTACATGCAAACTGTAAAGCAATATATACTAAACAATATTATATTATCCGTTCTTCATCTATCTATTTGAAATCAACTTTCAGACCAATGCTGTAACCTAAATGTTTAACTCTAGACTAGCTATAGGAGTGTCCTGTTTTCACTTTCAAATAAGCAGTTGTTAACTCGAGATTTGAACATTTTCTTCTTCTGTTAGTGATAATTTCCTTTTAATGATCTATACTCAAGTATGTGAATAATGATGCGTGTTTAAATTCGATATTATAAGTTTCTACAGCAATACAAACAATTTAACATACAAGAAAAACCAAAATGAGGCTTAAAGACAAAAGAGTAACTTTTATATTTTTTAATTTTCTTTTGAATGAGCAAAATGATACTAAATAGTTGTTTATTATATCCAGAATACAAAAAGGGGATGATTATCTCGTCCTCTTAATTTCAAATATTTTCATTCTAGCTATTATCTACATCGTCATCATCCTCATCTTGATGATAGATTGATGAATTGAATATAATATTTTTTTTTATTCTTTTGAAATTATTCGATTTGAATATTAAATTTCAAAAAGGCAAAAAAAAAAAATAAAAACAAAAGAGCATAAAAATTTAAAACTGAGTGTTTGTGTAATAGGGGTGGTTTTGTGGGATTTGGTGTGTCAATGTATTTGTAAAAATTTTCGTGACAGAAACGCAATCTTGAAAAAGGAACTAAAACTAAAACGTTTGTTGCCTTAAACTCATAAACGTCATAAATTCAAAAGAAACCTGTAAAGTAACAAATCCATTAAATTAATTAAATTTTATTTTAAAATTTACGTTAACGTTTTTTCTAATAGAGGTATACACAAAACAATCTGGAAAAAAAAAAAAAAAGGAAAAGAGTTCCTTTTCAACAACAACAACAACAAAATCAAATCACAAAAGGGAATTTCACAGTATAGATTTTTCTTTTAAACATCGTCGTACCATGACGAGACACCTAAAGTTATTTTTGTTTTGTTTTCTATTAAAGGAAACTGAATCAAAGAAAATCAAATAGAAAATTTTTAGAAAATTAATTTTCTTGTTGTTGTTGTTTCTTTTTTTTTTATGAAATTTCCAACTGTGAAAATTTGTTGTTCGTTTATATTTATTGTTTTATTTTGGTTTTTATCATTTAACGCTTAACTGGTTTTCATGGTGAGCGGTTGTGGTTTATGGTTTCGGACTTTTCAGTGGATAACAAAATTAATTTTAATCACAGTTTTTTTCATTTTCCACTAGAAGGGACAGAACTATATACAATAAAGATATTTAAAAGTTGTTTGATTTATAATTTAAAAATACAAATTTATTAAATTGAACAACAGCTAAAAACTAATTACTGTAGCTGTTGTAATTAAGATGAAATAGAGAGTGAGTCTTATCCTAATTTTCTGATGCTAATGATCTAGTGTAACATAGAAATTTCTTAGCCATCTCTCACTGTACGACCTGTGGAATTTTAGCAAGACTATAGTGTGACCATATATTTTTTATCGAAACAGTGGACAACTTAGAACACAGAAGAGACCTTGAAGTAGATTGAATTAAACAACTATTGTTTTTGATTTAATCATAAAATACGTCTCTGTATATTCACTCGACATCGATTACACCGATTATTTCACAAATTTTCATTAATTTTCAATATAATATGTATAATAATTTTCCATTTAAATTTCAAGAGAAAATCAAACTTTTGAAAATATCATTTTCAGCATCATCAAGTATCTTTACAGTAAAGTAAGATTATTTATTCTCCCTTCTTTAAAATGTAAAATAAAGGAAAATATCCTAGAAAATATATTACTGTTATTTCATTTCACTTTTCTTCCAAACTTCCATTATTTTTTATTTCAAGTCTTTTAATTTAAACTCCAAGAAAAATTTATATAATATATGATTTATTGTGTGTAGCTTGAGAACAAAATTCCTTCAAACATAACCATCATCAAATCTCATTCCATTCTATTCCCTTATAGTCGTATAGTAGTAATTCTTTAAAAGAACTTGTTTATGATTCTTGTCTCGATTTATATTGAAGTATTTTATTCAATGCAACAAACAAAACAATAATTCTTCGTTCGATTCATATTTTTTCTGATCGATTGTTAAGTGTATTTTTTTATTTTCTCGAAAAGGGGAAAAATCTTTGCTAAAAGTTATTGTCATAGAAATGACGTAGGCGACATTATGATTACACAGAAAAAAACCCAAAAATCCAAATTAAGATGATAGACGATTACTTCATTATAGATAAGATATATTTCCTAACAAATTTACATACGTTTTTGCCAAGATATAGAGAAACATAAATTCCTGGCACGTTCTGGTATCTTCATTATGTAATACATTTTTATGTTTTATGTTTTGTTTATTGTTTGTTTCTTATTGATATGGATTTTTTCGCCGTCTTTGTGGCGACAGTGAGATATTGTTATGAAGATTTTTATTTTTAGAATTACGCTTTTATTGGAATAATCAAAAGCCATAAAAGCTTTAAATTTAAGTCGTTTAACAATCAAGATTTAAAGTTTTTGTTTGGTCTTTAGTTCAAACAGTGAAAACAATGTTCAACTTTGCGTTTTTATTTGTTGTTTCATAGTATGTTCTACATAGATCATAGAATAAATACAAAAAGTTTTGTTTTTCATGAATATATCGGTTTGTTTATTATTTCATTACGCACTAGTGCATAATCATTTATTACGTGACAGTTTCTAATTTCATAAAAAATAAGATGTATACACTTTTTCCATCTCCCCTGAATGTAAATGGAATTGTGAGCCGTTTGAAACTAACAACCTGCAGTTCTTACAGTCCCAGTTCCTCTGGGAGTCGAGTGATGGTCTCTAGGTGTTGTTTTTGTTTTCTTTTCTTTTCTGCTTCTGTAGTCTACCTTTGTGAAGTTAGCCCGTAATTCTATCCCGTAAAATAAGAAAAGTTGCATATGGCAATACTACAAAATTTTATACTATCATGACATTTTATTTTCGATTTTTTTTATTAAATTATGATTAATGCTCGTAATTGGAAAAGGTTCAATGAACATTATGTGATTTTTTCAGAATTTTTGTATGTGTAATTACCTGGATAAAATTTTGAGAACTTTGGGCAAAATAATAAGTTTTCGAATTTTTCTTTCGTATTTTTCGTACTAATTTAATTTTTGATAAATTTTTTTATGTTTTAATAAATCAATTACGTCGAAATTTTGTGAATATTACACACATAATCAATTGCAACAGCCAACGCTCATTTATACAGAATTCAATTTTGTTTCAGTATATGCTACTCTCAGCCCGTAATTTGTTCTTTCACGATATTACTATCTTAATTGGAAATGAGATAGACGCTTGTAAGCTGAAAACGGTTGCTTGCCCGGAAATTATGATTAATGCTCGTAATTGGAAAAGGTTCAATGAACATTATGTGATTTTTCCAGAATTTTTGAATGTGTAGTTACCTACAGTTAAATTAGAGAAAGTACATTGAACCTTTTATCAATTACGTGCATTAATCAGAATTCTCGGCCAGAGAACCAATTTCATTCAACCAAGAGTCTATCCCAATATCGACATATCCTCAGAAAATAAATAAATTTTCCCAAAGTTCTCAAAATTTTATCTCGATTTTTCCACATGCAAAATTTTTAGAAAAATTAGGGAAAGTACATCAAACCTATACCAGTTACGTGCCTTATTCAGAATTCTCGGCCAGAGAGCCAATTTCATTCAACAAGCGTCTATCCCAATATCGACATATCTTCCCAAAAATCAATTTATCTCCCCCAATCTCTCAAAATTTAATCTCGATTTTTCCACATACAAAAATTTTAGAAAAATTAGAGAAAGTACATTGTACATTTATCAACTACGTGCATTAATCAGAATTTTCGGCCAGGGAACCAATTTCATTCAACAAGCGTCTATATCAAAATCGGCATTTCTTCTCAAAAAATAAATAATTTTCTCAAAGTTCTCAAAATTTTATCTCGATTTTTCCACATACAAAAATTTGAGAAAAATTAGAGAAAGTACATTGAACCTTTATCAATTACGTGCATTAATCAGAATTCTCGGCCAGAGGAACCAATTTCATTCATCAAGCGTCTATCCCAGTATTGACATATCCTCAAAAAATTAATTTATTTGCCCAATCTCTAAAAATTTTATCTCGATTTTTCCACATAAAAAAATTTTAGAAAAATTACAGAAAGTACATTGAACCTTTATCAGTTAGTCGCATTAATCAGAATTCTCGGCCAGAGAACCAATTTCATTCACCAAGCGTCTATCCCAGTATCGACATATTCTCAAAAAATTAATTTATTTGCACAATTTCTAAAAATTTCATCTTGATTTTTCCATATACAAAATTTTTAGAAAAATTAGAGAAAGTACATTGAACATTTATCAACTACGTGCATTAATCAGAATTCTCGGCCAGAGAACCAATTTCCTTCAACCAAGCGTCTATCACAATATCGACATATCCTCAGGACATATATAAATTTTCCCAAAGTTCTCAAAATTATATCTCGATTTTTCCACATACAAAAGTTTTAGAAAAATTAGAGAAAGTAAATTAAACCCTTACCAATTTTGTGCATTAATCAGAATTCTCGGCCAGATAACCAATTTCATTTACCAAGCGTCTATCCCAATATCGACATATCCTCAGAAAATAAATAAATTTTCCCAAAATTCTCAAAATTTTATCTCGATTTCTTTACATACAAAAATTTTAGTAAAATTAGACAAAGTACATCAAACCTTTATCTATTACGAGCATTAATCAGAATTCTCGGCCAAAGTACCAATTTCATTCACCAAGCCTCTATCCCAGTATCGACATATCCTCAAAAAATTAATTTATTTGCCCAATCTCTAAAAATTTTATCTCGATTTTTCCACATAAAAAAATTTTAGGAAAATTACAGAAAGAACATTGAACCTTTATCAATTAGGTGCATCAATCAGAGTTCTCGGCCAGAGAACCAATTTAATTTAACAAGCGTCTATCCTAATATCGACATATCCTCAAAAAATTAATCTTTTTGCTCAATCTCGCAAAATTTTATCTCGATTTTTCCACTTACAAAATTTTTAGAAAAATTAGAGAATGTACATTGTACATTTATCAATTTCATTCACCAAGCGTCTATCCCAGTCACATAGTCTCACAAAATAAATAAATTTTCCCAAAGTTCTCAAAATTATATCTCGATTTTTCCACACACAAACATTTATAAAAAATTCGAGAAAGTCCATTGAACCTTTAGCGGTTAGGTGCATTAATTAGAATTCTCGGCCAGAGAACCAATTTCATTCAACCAAGCGTCTATTCCAGTATCGACATATCCTCAAAAAATTAATTTATTTGCCCAATCTCTAAAAATTTTATCTCGATTTTTCCATATAAAAAATTTTTAGAAAAATTAGAGAAAGTACATTGAACCTTTATCAATTACGTGCATTAATCAGAATTCTCGGCCAGAGAACCAATTTCATTCACTAAGCGTGTATCCCAATATCGACATAGTCTCAAAAAATAAATAAATTTTCCCAAAGTTCTCAAAATTATATCTCGATTTTTCCACATACAAAAATTTTAGAAAAATTAGAGAAAGTACATTGAACCTTTATCAATTGCGAGCAATTCTCGGCCAGAGAACCAATTTCATTCACCAAGCGTCTATCCCAGTATCGACATATCCTCAAAAAATTAATTTTATTGCACAATCTCTAAAAATTTTATCTCGATTTTTCCACATAAAAATATTTTAGAAAAGTTAGAGAAAGTACATTGAACCTTTATCAATTAGGTGCATTAATCAGAATTCTCGGCCAGAGTACCAATTTCATTCACCAAGCGTGTATCCCAATATTGATATAGTCTCAAAAAATAAATAAATTTTCCCAAAGTTCTCAAAGTTTTATCTCGATTTTTCCACACACAAAAATTTTAGAAAAATTAGAGAAAGTACATTGAACATTTATCAATTACGTGCATTTATCAGAATTCTCGTCCGGAGAACCAATTTCATTCACCAAGCGTCTATCCTAATATCGACATATCCTCAGAAAATAAATTTTCCCAAAATTCTCAAAATTTTATCTCGATTTTTCCACATACAAACATTTTAGAAAAATTAGAGAAAGTACATTGAACATTTATCAATTACGAGCATTAATCAGAATTCTCGGCCAGAGAACCAATTTCATTCACCAAGCGTCTATCCCAATATCGACATATTTTCACAAAAATCAATTTATCTCCCCCAATCTCCCAAAATTTTATTTCGATTTTTCCACATGCAAAAATTTTAGAAAAATTATAGAGAGTACATTGTACATTTATCAGTTACGTGCATTAATCAGAATTCTCGGCCAGAGAACCAATTTCATTCAACCAAGCGTCTATCCCAATATCGACATATCCTCAGAAAATAAATAAATTTTCCCAAAGTTCCCAAAATTTTATCTCGATTTTTCCACATAAAAAATTTTTAGAAAAATTAGAGAAAGTACATCAAACCTTTATCAATTACTAGCATTATTCAGAATTCTCAGAGAACCAATTTCATTCACCAAGCGTCTATCCTAGTATCGACATAGCCTCAAAAAATTGATTTATTTGGCCAATCTCTAAAAATTTTATCTCGATTTTTCCACATAAAAAATGTTTAGAAAAATTAGAGTAAGTACATTGAACCTTTATCAATTACGTGCATTAATCAGAATTTTTGGCCAGAGAACCCATTTCATTCACCAAGCGTCTATCCCAGTGCCGACATAGTCGCAAAAAATAAATAAATTTTCCCAAAGCTCTCAAAATTTTATCTCGATTTTTCCACATACAAACATTTTAGAAAAATTAGAGAAAGTTCATTGAACCTTTATCAATTACGTGCATATATCAGAATTCTCGGCCAGAGAACCAATTTCATTCACCAAGCGTCTATCCCAATATCGACATATCCTCAAAAAATTAATTTATTCGTCCAATCTATCAAAATTTTATCTCGATTTGTCCACATAACAAAAGTGTTACAAAAATTAGAGAAAGTGCGTTGGACCTTTATCAATTACGTGCATTAATCAGAATTCTCGGCCGGAGAACTTAATTTCATTCAACAAGCGTCTATCCCAATATCGACATATCCTCAAAAAATTAATTTATTCGTCCAATCTATCAAAATTTTATCTCGATTTATCCACATACAAAAATTTTAGAAGAATTAGAGAAAGTACATTGAACCTTTATCAATTACGTGCATTAATCAGAATTCTCGGCCAGAGAACCAATTTCATTCACCAAGCGTCTATCCCAGTGCCGACATAGTCGCAAAAAATAAATAAATTTTCCCAAAGTTCTCAAAATTTTATCTCGATTTCTCCACACACAAAAATTTTAGAAAAATTAGAGAAAGTACATTGAACATTTATCAATTACGTGCATATATCAGAATTCTCGGCCAGAGAACCAATTTCATTCACCAAGCGTCTATCCCAATATCGACATATCCTCAAAAAATTAATTTATTCGTCCAATCTATCAAAATTTTATCTCGATTTGTCCACATAACAAAAGTGTTACAAAAATTAGAGAAAGTGCGTTGGACCTTTATCAATTACGTGCATTAATCAGAATTCTCGGCCGGAGAACCAATTACATTCAACAAGCGTCTTCAGAGTCGAATAACAATATATTTCAAAATTTTAAAAATTTTGTCTTCATTTCTGAACTTGGTTTTGGTTACGATGAGTTTAATTTATCAGGTAACATGTAGAAAATTATTGTATAACAACAATCATTAATATTTCAAATTATTAAAGAAATTTTTTTATAAAGATTTTTATTTAAATATACGACAAAATTTTACAAATCGTTTAAAATTTTGTTTTGTTTTTATACAGTTGGGCTAATTTTATAAAAAACTATCGTGATAGTCAATTTTCTGGGCTGATAGTTGATATTTTTTGATGATAGTAGAAAGTGTCACGATATAAATGTTTAGTGTTGCCATCGCATTTTTACGGGATGAAAAACGGGCTAACTTCACATACATCTGTAGTCTGGCTGATTGACAGTATAATAACCCTGTTTTGTTTCTCCCTGTTTCTAATTCTTGTTATGCTTCTTTTTTTTCGACTAATTTCGTTGGCATCCTGCACTGTTCTTATGTACGATCTCTTATTTAATACTTAATGATTGTAATTTCTGTTAAACCAATCCATTTTTAATTCCTTATTACCTTCTTCCCTCTCCCACCCTTGATGTGCAAGGCTTTCTTCTTTTTATTATTTTTATGGCAGGTAGTCCCACGGATCAGTCAACAGGTGCACATAGCACTATTACTAGTACTTTTAGTCGTCTTAATGCCCAGTTCAATATTAGCCACTTCAACACTCCAAGTTTGATTCCCAGTTTCATAGATTGGATAGACTGGGTAGATGTGGTGCTGGTGTGGCCATGTAAGTCAGTCTTAGCTTTCAATCTCAAATTATCCTCTCTCATCCCGGAAGCTGAAATACTCTTTGTTCAGGTTAGTGTGGATGGTTTGTTAATGCTCATTTCTGTCACATATCTGCCATCATGTGGTATTAAAGCTATTGAATAATATCAGCTGCACTCGTTGATTGCGTATCCACAATTTATCTTGACGAGTCCAGTTGTACTATTTTTGTATTTGTTGAGTTTTACCGCCTTTTATGTTTGTACAAACAAATTACCAAATTATTCCAAAAATGATGCGTTTCCTATTTCACAACAGAGGTTCAATTATTATATTCAGATGAGATGAGAATGTCCGGGTATAATTTCCAAAAATCGTTATTAAATAAAAACAATAAAATAATATTCAAATATTGTTTTATTTTAACAAAATCACAGCTAATTAATATTTTTCACCGTTCACAGGAAAATTCAAATATAAAGTGAAGATGACTATGCAAGTTTTTAATCAAAAACTTTTAATAATTAATCGAAGCCTTTCTTAATATTTCCAAATATAAATTAAATTTCCTTACATCTATTGTAAAAAAGGTGAATTTTACTAATTTAATATGATCGAAAGGTTTTGACCTAAGCTAATTGATTATTCTATGATTTGTTGATTTTAATTAGATTCACTAAATCTATATTCTGATAGATGAACTAATATTTTTCTATATTAAATTATTGTTTTTTAATTAGTTGTTTAGGTATTGTCGTCAGCTATTGAGGAAGTTCTTGCGGAATTTGGTGCTAGATACTCGGTTTTACTGACTTAATATTAAACTGATGTTCCCCTCTTCTCGAGTAATCTGCAATAGTTTTTGTGAGAAGCTTGGCATAACTTTAATAACTACTTGCTGTCTAACATACTATGCTCGTGTCCCTGCGATTACAAATCTGGCTAACATATCATGAGGCTCTTGCATTGACTTTTTCATTGTCAGTGACAGCTCACCTGACAAACAAAGCAACCAGTTCTGGGTACCAGGCATCTCAAATCATGCCCCAATTGTCATGTCAATTGCTATCAACAAAGAAAACTATATTGCTCGCAAGAGTGTGCCAGAATATAGTCGTATTGTAGTGGACGGGTTGTAACTTGACTGCAATGCTTAAGACCTTGGTCTCTTTTATTCCTCCACTGATATTGACTTTAAACGGAAATCAACTTCTATCTCCATCACTACGGAAATGCGTAGTACTAGAGCCCTGCGGGACTTTGCGTTTGCTGCTTATCTTAATGATGGATCTCAGTATAACTAGGATTCCTTTTGATCATACCGCAATAGATTTAGGTCAATGGTGCGCAAGGCGAAGATTTATCAAGGAACTAAATTGTTTAGTCCAGCTGACTCGATGAATGAATTAAGGAGAAAGATCAAAAATATTGGTCCACTTAAGTCCCAAGATGACTCAAACCCCTTTAATAACGCGGAACTGAACCAAATTAACAAGTCCTTTGTCAGGCCTAATCAATTTCCTTCTCTTGCCAAGTCTGATATTGGTCTTCCTGAGCCTGAATGCTAATTTTTGTTTCAGCCGGTCTCACATTGACTCCAATTGGCTCTGTTCTTGATAGTATTACCCTAAAATTTTTAAAATTGAAATTCCCCTCTCTAGTTCCGCATGTTGGATGTCTCAGATCAAATAAGACTCAACATTAACAAGAAAAGGGTATCTATCCTTCTGCTTCTTAACTTCAGCAAGGCCTTTGACTCTGTGGAACTCTCTCTTCTGGTGGCTAAACTCAATACTCAGTTCTTCTTCTCGTCCAGTGCTTGTAGTTTTCATATTTGACAGGGCGTTATCAATCTGTTTGCTCTCTCGTTCAAATTTCGGATGCGCTTACCATTGCTAAGGGTGTTTCGCAGAGTTCCATTTTGGGACCCTAGTTGCTTTCAATGTATATCAATGATATTGCCAAATCTTGTCGTTTTTCTATGGTCCATCTTTTTGCTGATGATGTTTAACTTCTTCATGCTAAGCCACATTTGAATTTACATGACTTTATCGTAGAACTTAAAAGGGATCTCAAGGTTATTCAGGTATGGGCAATTGAGAATTGGATTTCGTTAAACCCTGCTAAACCACAAGCATTGCTGTACAACCCCTGCTCTGGAGCAGCTGCCAGCAGTTCATATATTTAACTGTGCAGTGATGTTATATCCTCTTCATCTCAAGCCAAGAATCTGGGAGTTATGTTTGATGACAGGTTGGATTGTTAATTGCATGAGATTGTTTCGGGTTCCACGGATGATACCTTTATCGTACTGCGGAGAGCCTTTAATTATGCAACTAAATTTGTATATAACCTTAAACCTAGAGATCATGTTTCCCCTTTTGTCCATGATCTTCTTGGGACTTCCTTCTCAGATCATGCCAGGGTGCAACGTATTTGCCATTTATATCGTCTTTCCAAGTTTCAGTCGCCTTTGTACCTACTGAGATGGTTTGTGATGGGAAATTCTAGGCGGCATCATTACTTTGCAGTTTGAAGGTGAATTGTGATCTTTGGGCAAAGTCTTACTCTGTGAAAGACATCAAGCTTTTTAATTCTCTTCCGCAGTCGTTAAAAAGATTAGACCTAACCGACCATTTTTACTCATTGACCCTTGCATCTGTATGACTTGACAGTGGATATCATACAATTAGCTGGGGCTGTTTATGTTGTGTTATGGTGCACTGTTGTTGACATTTTCTCTGCCTTCTATCTAATATATCGTATTTTTACTGGGACTCCAAGATCCTTCCTTGTCCTTCTTCTCCTCCCCCTTTAATTTCCTTTTAATCTTCTATTTCTAATTTTTATTTTCTTCAAATTTTTCTGCGCTATTTATGTTATAGCTATAGCTAACTTTTTCTTTTTATATTTTATCCTTTCTTCCTGTTATGTACGGCCGTTTTGCTAATTCTTGTTTATGCAAGTTGGTATGAAGTGAGGTTTGCTGCTTCTTGTGTTCTCTGTGCAATATTATGGGCCATGGCCTTTTTGCTGAATTCTTCTTAATCTTGCTGGATTACGCTCTTACGCTATAATAATATATACCTCCATTTCTTAATGTTGATTGAATATTGTTTAATATAGTGAGCCTTGTTTATAGTGAGCCTATGTTTACATATAAGGTCTTGACCTTATAAATAAAAATATTGTTAATAAATAAATAAACGTATTCGTAATTCAAAATCTGGCTAAATCTCGAGAACAAGGTACACTTTCACTAGTCTTGTTTTTGAAAATTACATTAGAAATAAAAGGAAATTTTTTCTCAAAAAATTACTCTTATCATATGAACAAACGCAGTTGTCGACTTTGCCTCTCACTAAAATTAAATATGACATCAGTTAACACGAGAGCGTATTTCAATCAGTTTCAATAATATTCATATAACGTGGATGCAGTTATGATATGGTTAAAAGGGAATCAATCAATTCCGAAAAATTTCTTTCCGCCTCAATAAAAATTCAAAATGTAGTTTGAGGCTGCTTAATGAAATTCGTATCTTGGTAGGTTTAAGCACACATAGCTTACAGTATGTCAAGAAGTTCCCGAAGTTTTATATTGTTTCCTTCATCTAATTGCTTAGCAATAGGATCGCCATCGGATTAATCAATTTATAAGGCAAACACAATGAAGAAATCTGATATTTCGAGACAGTTAAATATCATTTTTACTTCTGCTTATGAAACCAGCTCTGTAGCTAAATGAGAAAAAGATAAGGAAATTATCAGGATTTCATATGGTTCGTCAAAATTTTAGAATAAATGTTTTCTCGTTGTACGTAATTTCTCTCCCTTGTTTTTAGAAAAGTTGTGTTGGAAGCAGTGTTCCGATTTTTATTTTATTTTGCCCTCAAAATTTCATTTTTTAAAATCTGTTCTCAAGGACCTAAATTTTACTTTCATATTTTTCTCCCTTAGATATTATAATTTTTTTTTTAAATCAATTTTTGTGAGTGGTAGATTTTATTTGGTTTTGTTTTATTTCGCTCAAAAGAAAAGAGCATTAAAATCTATTTTTGCTAACTGTCCGTTGTACATATATTTGTTATTTTTTCAGATAGGAAAGATTTTAGAAATTTAAACGATTGTTGAATGTTAATTTTAGATAATGATTCAACATTTAACATTTTCAGTAATGATTATTTTTAAATAAATATAAGTGAATAAATTTTTACTTGTTGTGAATAAATTTAATTTTAAATTATTTATTGTTATAATTTTTTTAAAATAATTTGTGACCGAATTTATTTAAAATACAAAATTTAGCAATACAATTTGATTAATTTTCTTTCGATTATTATGTTTATTAATTAATTAATTTTAAATACTTTATATTTATTTCTATTTCGACTTCTAAGGGAGAATACACTTTCCTCTTATTAAAGCCGTCAAAAAAAAGAACCCGCGTTCGATTTGCCTGAAGTCCGTAAATTATATGACAACTGTAAGGAATTGCAAAATAAACCATAGGAAAAGAAAAACAAAAATTCTCTTATTTATTTATTAAAATTCTCGAATTATATTTATTTTTTCAAATATTAACTCCCAACAAAATCTGTATTGTAAATTTTTTTTTTCCTCATAAAGATAATATTATATATGGAATAGACTGGTTGTTACAAATTAAATTTTCTCAGACACCCCCTAAACACGATGGTATTTTTTAAAAAAGAACACGAGCCTGAATCAAAACGCCACGTGCTAAATCATCGAAGTTGAATTTTTGATAAAATCGTAGATTTTTTAAATATTTAAACAAGTATGTATGGATTTAAAAAAAATTCAAATAAATATTTTTGTAGAAAATTTAATTCTCTACAAAAAATGTCTTAGTAATTTTTTGCCTAAAACGTATATTTCTGACGGGATTTTTTTTAGTATTAATTTTCTAGACATTACTATGTGTGAGTTCATACGATGAGAGAATATTTGGTCAAAACTCTTGTCAACATCCTAAGTCACGAATGTAGAGTTATTATTGATTGTTGTTAATCAATGCGAAACTAATGTCTGACGCACGGTCAATTTTTTCCTATATGTGGTTAGAAATATAGACTTTTATTTCTGATATTTTGAAAAAAAAATCTAAATATGTCGAAAAAGTTTTTTTTTCTAAGATTATATTATTACGTTGTTTTAACCTTACTTCGAATTGACCTTACTCTCAATTTGATAAACACAATTTCCAAATCTTTTCTGAGTTCGATCACTGATTAGTAAGCACAAAAACTAGGTTTTATTAAGTATTCAACTCCTTAATTGTTTCACAACAACAGGAAACAATACAGCAAACAATATTCCTAACTAGAATGTTATTTCAATAGCTTCGAAACTCCAACCGTTGATTGTGTATTAATAATACACAAAATATTTCTACTCAATAATACTTAAAACTTTATTCACAAAAACTAATTTAAAATCACTTTTATAATTTTAACTTTACGCAGGTTTAAAATAAAACAACAAAAAAAACTTATTAAATAAATATTGGAATTGAGTGAAATAATATTTAAAGTGAATTTGTCGCCAAATATAAAAAAATCATAATTTAGAACAAACAAAAAATATAACCTCAATGCCGTACGTCAAATGTGATTCTCGCGTAATCAGTAATCTTGATACTCATGTGAGTCTTGTTTTAGAGAAATTACTATTTCACAATCATATTTGGTGTGTGATGGTTGCAATTTAATATACCATCCACGTTGTAAGAATATATTAAGAGCCAATATAACAAGAGTTGCAAACGAATCAACTTGGTTTTGTTCGATGAATTGCAACAATATTTGTTCTACAGCTGAAAACATAACCAACAGTTTAAGTTCAAATCAAGAATTACAGAAACAAACAGTTAATTTAATTCAACATACGAACCAACATGTTTCGGATTTCAATTGTGCAACTCCCAAAAATCAAAGCACTCGATGAAATCAAATCTATGATAATTAGTGTTCAAAAATCACAACAAATGTTAGTTGATTAGTCATTTAATGAAAGAACAATTTCATAAAGTTTTACAAGAAAATAAAAATTTAAAAGCTCAACTAAAGACTTCCACAGAAAAACAGATAGAATACTCTGCTGAGGTCAACCAACTTGAAGCAATACTAGATGATTGTCAATAAAAGAAGCTTGATAATAATATTATCATAGCTGGATTGCCAGATAATAAAACTCAACCTGATGAAATAATTTCCAAAATTATCAGTGTGCCCAATGCAGATATTGATTTGAGTGAAATTTTAAGCACCAGTTATTTTGGAGATCATGCTAAATACGACATATACAGAAATTCATCACGTGATTAAAACAAATATTTTAACAATACTTCCCTACTACTCGTAACTTTCAAAAGCATCAAATCAAAAGACCAAATTTTTTCAAAGAAAAAGGAATTGGGTACATTATTTGCCAACCAACTCATGATTAACAGATTTTTCTTCGGGAGCATCTGACTCGATTTAAATTATCACTCTATCGAGAAGCGCAAAGATTTAAAACAAATCACAGCTTTAAACATCTCTGGATCAAGAATAGAAAAATTCATCTTAGAAAAGAGGTAAGTCCAAAGTCTACATTATTGAATCACACGAATCACTTAGAAAACTAGTTTTGAAATTAAATTTCACAAAACCAACAAATACACAAACATCATCATAAATTTTATCCAATTACACTGTGCGACAAATGGTAGGGGTCAGTGATTCGCTGGGGTTCTGACTACCGGGAAAAGTTATATCGGTAAAAAAATGTTATACGTGTCCCGGCGTTTCGCTGGGTCACGTCTAGGAATCGAGATATATCGATTTGAAGTTAGCATGTATCATGTAGGGGAAATAGTCACGTTTTGGGGACATAACTCGAAAACGACTAGTCCTATTTTACTGAAACAAATTCAGAAAAATTATGAATTACAATTCCTTTAATCTATTACCACACTATTTCTTAACACAATCAACAGTTTCGCAGTTATAAATAAATTTATGAAGAAAAAAAGTAATTTTTTGCCTAAAAAATAAAAAAATTGTATTTTAAAAAATCATGAAAAATTCAAAACGGGAAAAAGTGTCAAGTCTTATTACTTTGACGTAAAGTCACATAATCTGTGCACAAAACGAGACATAGATCATGAAAATCGATGAACGCATTTTGCTTTTATTCACAATTAAGTAAAGGTATCTCATTTTGACAAGAATATTGATTTGTAATAGAAATTTTTTTAAAATATTTTTACTGGAATAAACTCCAAAATTTATTGTTTTAAATGTATTTGGACATGTATTATGTATTTTTGTGTATTAATTTTTTTTTTTTTTAAATTTTTTATTTATTATTTTCTATTTTTTATTTTTTATTTTTTATTTATTTATTTTATTTTATTATTTTCTATTTTATTATTTTTAGTATAATTTTATTTTATATTTTTATATTTTTATTATATCATTATTATTATTTATTATTATTATTATTGTTTATTATTATTATTATTTATTATTATTATTTATTATTATTATTTATTATTATTAATTACTATTATTATTATTAATTATTATTATTATTTATTATTCATTATTTGTTATAATTATTTATTATATATGATTATTTTTTATTGTTTATTTTTTATTTATTTATTTTTATTTATTATTTTTTATTATTTATACATTATTTATTTATTATTTATTTATTATTTATTTTATTTATTTATTAAATTTTTTTATTTTTTTGTTATATTTTTATTTTATTATTTTTATTATCTCTTTATTTAACTTTATTATTTTTATTTCATTTATTTATTTATTTTATTTTTTTGGTATTTCTTAATTATTTAATTTTAATTTTTTATTTTTTCATTACTTTTTCAGTATAGTATATCAGTAGATTAAAGAAATTGTAATTCTTAATTTCTAAATTTGTTTCAGCAAAATCGGACTAGTCGTTCTCGAGTTATGTCAAAAAAAGAACCCCAAACGTGACAATTTCTCCTATATGATACTTACTAACTTCAAATCGATATATCTCGATTCCTAGACGTGACCCAGCGAAACGCCGGGACACGTATAACTTTTTTTTACCGATATAACTTTTCGCGGTAGTCAGAACACCAGCGGATTTTGGCTGTCGCACAGTGTTATTCTTGTTACATTTAATTTACTTTTAATCTTTTTTTTTTTTGAAATTCTTTTAGGAAATTTGGTAACTTTTTTATTAGTATTTACTTGATATACAATATCTCCTGTGTTATTGTATGAATATCTCAGACATACAACGCTGTGTACAAAAATTCAAATACAAAATATATATTGATGCCGACAGAGTTCATTTAACGTGCTTTACATAAATTTGCAAAGTTTTAGAAACAATTATTAGACAGAGTTGAATCTATGATAAATTCGTTTAACTGCGAAATTCAAGCACTTGTTTTTACAGAAAGTTGACTTAAAACTACCGAAAATGCCTTTTTCAATATCAGAGGATATAACGGCTATCACTCAAACAGGATAAAAACACAGAGGTGGAATGAGCATTTTTGTTAGAACAGATGTATCTCCAACACAAATATTTGATGAAGAATATGAGAATAGTACCTTTTTGGTTGTAAAATTGATTGATCAGAAGCTCAACTTAATAGGTATATACAAATCGGGTGATGCAGATGTCGATAACTTTAATACAAAATTATGTACAATTCTAGCGAACAATAAAAGAAGCATCGTCATCGGTGACTTTAGTTCAAATTTGGCAAATAGGCCAATTTACGACATTCAATATTACACGAGAGAGTGCAATTCAACAAAAACCATTATAGATCATGTGGTAACAGATGTTTTACCTTACAATTTTGAAGTTTCAATTGAAAATAAAAATATTGGAGATCATAATGCATTACATCTCAACTTTCTTACAAGTAGTCCCAAAACTGAAAAACGAATTATCAAGAAAACTATAGAACAACTTATGACACATTATCTAGTAGTTTAATTATAGAAGAAATAGAAAGTTTATCTATTTTTGACGATTTGTCAGTCTATCTGAAATTAAAAATTGCCATACTGTTACAACAGCTAAACTAGATAGCTTACCAAAAAATACTTGGATGAATCAAAGTATCTTATCTTTAATGAGAAATCGGAAGCGCTTTTGTAGACTTTTGAAAAAATATCCAAACCATACTTATTATATTAGGGAAAAGTGTAAGGAGTTAAATATTATGATATCAAAAAATACCAGAAAAGTAAAAAAACTGCTCTATAAATCACAATTTGATAATATTGTGGACAACCCACAAAACTGTGACAAAATATTCAGGAAGCAATATTTAATAAACCAAAACAAAACCAAAATAATAATGTGAAACTGGAACTGTTTGCAAGAATCATTACTGACAAAAAGGAGGGGTCAAATATTTTCAATAACCACATTATTGAGATCGGAGAAAAAATTACCTATCATCTCGATTCAAATTCTGTAGACTTGTCTGCGCCTGATAATTCAATTGAGACACTTTTTAATTTAAAACTCATTAATGTTTTTGACGTACGCAAACTAATTCAAGAGCTTAAATCAAATGTAGCTACTAGCTGTGATACAATTTCATCAAAATTTTTGAAAATATATTCTCCTTCGCTAGAAAATAGTATTACAAAATTTGTTAATCACTCGTTAACCCCAGGCATTTGCCCATTAAGCCTAAAAACAGCTAAAGTAATGCCAATACATAAATCTGGCAATAAGTTAGGTCGAAATAACTATAGCCCAGCATCTGTACTCAATTCGCATCTGTATTCAATACTCGAAAAAGTGTTATATAACCAAATGAAGACCTTTTTAATAAATAATGATACTCTTTTGCCAAAACAGTTTGGAGTTACGGCATTTTCGAACACAACTACTGCTTGCCTTTTGTTAGTACAAGCATTCGGCTTTGCCTCGGTTGCCAATTTCACATCTCGTGCTTAAAACATCTAATTTAGCAACGTCTTTCATACAAGATTTTTTGTAACGAAGCTACAAAATTAAACTTTTATAAAAGAAAACAATTAAACAATTTGCATTTGTATCTAGTACGTTTTGAGAAAACCAATTTGATTTTATAAGGAGTAAGTAGCCTTAGTTTTTTTTAGTTTTCATACTGCCAATTGTAAAAAATATCAAGATGAGCTCAAGTGATGATGATTTTGTATCGTCGGATATAGAAGAAGCAGCAAATAAAGCTATTTCTACCATCGTACCGGAAAAAATTGTAATCGGCGTACGAAACTTCATACAAAAATTTTTATGAGTGGTTCTGTGGCGAACAGCAAAACTAAAATCATCTCTCAAAAAAGTTTTAAAACTTAGCAGGCGATGATTTCGTTAACATTTATTAAAAAAACAAAAAATATTTTTTGGATTATTCGGATTTTGTTTTTTCCAAGTAGTTTCGAGTTCTTATTTTTCGTGTTAAATTAAAAATGTAATTCTCTATGTAAATTATATTGCATCGCCTCGCCATCAATTTGATTAATACAATAAGACAAATTTCATGTAACTTGTATAATCTATTTACAAATACAATTAAACTCTGAAATGTTATTGTGTTTTGAAGGAATTTAATTTATATTCGTGCTACTTAATAATGGTTCAAGACCATTAGTGAATGTGGAAGCTACTGTACCGGAAGAAGCTTGGAAATAAATTTAATTCATCATATGGTTGATACAACAACATTTTATCTGCTGCCTTTTGTGTTTACTTTACGTGAACATTATAATTGTTAAATCATAACGAAGATTTAGCTTAATCAACGCATTCAAAGTAACTCATTATATTGAATACAACATCTCGTATCAACATATTCATCTCCTGGAGAATTCAACGCCACTAGCAGCTAGTCTCTATATTAAAATCTACCTCCACTCAACGCAGTATCATCCAAAGTTCAAAGAATCAAAACCTACAACAATCAATGAAACATTCATGCTGGCCTATTTTGTAAGAAAACTAGAATCCACGAAACCTTCAACATTGTGGTGCAAGTACTCTAAACTAAGAACTATGGTTTATTTGAACGCCAGCGTTGATATGAAATCATTCATGAATTTGCTAGTGATAGTGAGTACTTTTTGTTAAAGGTAAACGTTATCATAAAGGTGTTTTATGTGTTCTGATTTTTTCATGCAATTTTTTAGACTGTACTTTTAGTTGGTGTAGCTGGTGGTTGTCGTAGGGACGAGTTACTTATGCTATCAATAGATGATGTGAATGATACCGGTGAACTTGTCGTTGTTAACATTATTGAAACGAAGACAAAAGTTCCACGTCAGTTCGTCATCACTGAGGAATCTCTTGGGAACATCAGTTTGCTAACTGTATTTCGAAAATACGTTTCGCTCCGTCGTTCCAAAACACTACATCGACGATTTTGTGTTGGTTATCGCATCGGCAAGTGTATAAGTCAATCTGTTGGTATAAATACCTTCGGAGCTATTCTGAAGAAGATTGCGGAATTTTTGGGATTATCAAGTCCTGAATTGTACACGGGACACTGCTTCAGTAGAAGTGGTGCCATGTTTCTGGCGGATTTGGCTGCGCATTTGTCGTTATTGAAGAGATTTGGCGGATGGAAATCTGGTAACGTTGCTGAGGGTTATATGGACAGCTCCATTCCCAACAAATGCAAAAAGACAAAACAAATTTTGGGCGATGATACATCAACTGCTTCAATCGCAACTAAACGGCTACGACTACAGCTTCGATCGCTAATGATAATACAAAACATGCCACAGAATTTTGGACCATTCTTTGGATCCTACTTCAGTCGCGAGTATAATGTCAACGGTTGGTTCATTAAGCACTTCGGTCGCTAATGCTAGTACGAGCAGAGAAGCATTCAAGAGAATCAATTCGCCACAAGAGGTGACAATCACTGAAAGTACGCTACAAGAACGTGGTGTTTTAGAAAATTCCCCTGCATGGCCAATGGGCCAATGCAACTTAGTTACAAAAAAGTTTTTTACAGCACTTCTATTCCAGATATCAAAAAAGCATTCGATACCCTTGATCCAAAAATTTTAATTCGAAAACTAGAAAACCAGTTTCTCTAATCATGCCATAAAGTTATTAAAAAGCTATATGGAAGATAGAGTACAATATGTACAAAAAGATGACAAGATATTCAGCCCTCTCATCCGAAAAGGTGTTCCACAAGGATCAATTTTGGGACCTTTATTATTTAACTTATTTATCAATGATATTACTGATTTAAAACTGAAAGGTAATATCCAATTATTTACCGATGATGCTTGCATCAAATACAAAACACGAAGTTTGAATAAACTAAGCGATAACATCGCATGATCTTATTACAATTAAAACCTGGTTTGATAAAACTCTACTAGTACTGAATGTTTCAAAAATTAAATATCTGATCTATGAAAATAAAAGAATTGAAAAAGAAATCTTGCATAATTTATGCTTTCATTACAACAATCAAATTATAGAAAGATTTAACAGATATACATATCTTGGCATAATTATAAATTATAAATTTAAATAGAAAGATCAATTTGAGAAGATCAAATCTTCAATAGTCCCATATATTTTTTACAATTAAACGAACATGGAACATATTGCCACAAAACACACTCAAAAAAAATTACTACTCATATATTCATTCACACCTAATTTATATTAATGCAATTTGGAGCAGTGCAGCAAACTACATCATTAAAGAATTATATGGTCTGCAAAAACGGGCTGTTAAATATATGTGCCACCTTCTAATTACTTATCCCACAAGCATATTTTTTATCAACATCATATCACTTCCAAATATAAGTAAATTGCAAATTCTGCTGCTGATATACAAAGTTGTTAATAAGCTTATACACAATGATCTTATCCTACCGCAAATTGCTGAACTGCATACATATGAAACAAGAAGACGGACAAAGTACTAGATTTGCAACTTTTCCTCAAACGGTTGTAACAACAATGTAAGATATGTATATAGGGTTTAATCTTTTAAATGATCCTCCGTCATCAGTCCGAAACTCAGAAACTCTGTCGGAGTTCAAAAAATCAATATATGATTTGTATTTGAATACACAATATTAAATTTAAATAAAAAACCTGCTGAATAAAATGAGTGGTGGAAATAATATTTTTTTTTTTTTTTTTTTTTTTTATTCAATGTTAGGCATGTTTAGTGTTAACCAATGTAGATCAACGTCTCTGAATATCCGAAGATACCATGCTAACTAGGGAACTAGGGTTCGAAAGTATTATTCAATTTTCTTTGAGGAATTTATTAACGTTGATCTTAAAGTTTTGAGGATTAAAATTATCAGGAAAGACCCACGCCGGTAAGGCATTCCAGAGATGAGAAACTCTGTTAAAAAAATCGCGTTGAAAAGCGACAGTTCTACACCTTGTCACTTGAACCGTAAAAGGATGGGCTGCTATTGATGCCCTGGTAGAACGCGCGAAGTTTGCTGGTTCAGGCAAAATCGATTTGATCTCCGTAGACGCCCGTTCGTCCATAATATACTTGTAAAATACCGTCAAATCAGCGACGTCTCTTCTATGTTGCAAGGAATCAAGCTCGTTAGTAAGAGTCGAGTTGCCGATCAATTTAACAGCTCTCCGTTGTATAGAATCAAGACATTTTAAGCTACTTATGTAGGCTCCACCCCATATGTGAGAGCAATACTCCATGCAGGGACGAATAAATGATTTATATATTAAAAGAAGCTGCTCGCTATTAAAAACCTTACGACAACGACCCAAAAATCCTAATTTTTGAACAGCGTTTTTTGCTAGGTTAAAAATATGAGAATTCCATTTCATATTATTTTCAATCTCAACTCCTAGAAGTCTAACAGATTCTTTCTCTTGAAGATCATTTGAATCGAACTTTAATAAAAACGGATTAGGTGTTGATAACCTAGAAAAATGACAAACTTGAGTTTTACTTGTGTTGAATTCAACACTGTTAGCAACGCCCCAATCTAAGATGGTTTTTAAATCAATATTTAATGACTCTATCAAGTTTGATCTAGCGACATTAAGATTTGATGGTGCATATAAATTTGGCATTTCATGTGACGCATGAAGTGTGCTATCATCAGCAAAACTATGGATGGGATTAACTGTTGCATCTAGCAAGTCATTAATATAGAGAAGAAAAAGAGTAGGTGATAAAGCGGAACCTTGAGGAACACCAGCATTAGTTGAAAAGATATTCGATGAAACACCATCAACATTGACCCGAAATTTGCGCTCGGAAATAAAGCTTTGTAACCAAGAAATAAGTTGTTCATCTAAGCCGTAGCATCTCAATTTGCAAATAAGATTATTGTGCCATACTTTATCAAATGCTTTGGTAATATCAAGAGCAACGCCAAAAGTCTCACCATGGTTTTCAAGCGACTTGTTCCAAATATGCGTGACAAAAGAAAGTAAATCTCCCGTCGCTCTTCCTTTACGGAATCCGTATTGTCTTTCTTTAAGTAATTTTGACGACTCTAAGAAGCTCATAATATTAAAATTAACATATTTCTCAAATACTTTGGAAACAACCGACAAAATTGATATAGGTCTATATCAATTTTGATATAGGTCTATATCAATTATTGTATTATATTATCAATATAATACAATAATTCAAAACTCCAATTTCAACTAAATAAAATTTAAGTAAAATTTATGATTTAGTGCCACTACTACTTAGATTATGAAATAGTTTAGAATTTAACTGAGTTTATTAAATGTATAACGTGATTAAATTTTCTTACATAGATTTTAGGCGAACAATATTGCTTATATTGTAAATTTTGTAAAAAAAAAAAACTAATCTAAACTACAAGAGGTAATTTCCTTATTTACAATTCTTCATAGTTCTCGACCATTCGAGATCACTTTTTAGAAACCTTTAGAAAATACTAGAATATTAGATTAGTTTACGATATGTTGATTTGATTCATAAATTCATTTATTTTATGTTGACCCTAATTCTAAGAATACAACAACAACACTTATCATTTCATTAATTTGTTGTTGTGTTTTGTTATGATTTTGCTATAACCGTAATAATATTTTAATATTTTAGTATAGAAAAAGAAGAAAATTTTGTCTATTTCGTCATTCATAAACAATATGTTTTTTGTATAAGTTATGAAGATATACAAGTGTTTTTTCAAAATACATCAGATATATACGTTTGAGGCAAAAAATGACTAGGAGCTTTTTTTTGTTGAGAATTAAATTTCCAACAAAAATGATTATTGATTTTTATTTAAATCTGCATATTTCATGAGGTATTAAAAAAAATCTATAATTTGATCAAAAAATTAACTTCGATGATTTTGCGGCACGTGTTCTTTTTATTTTAAAAAAAAATGCTTGTTATTTTCACCAATAAGAATTTGTTTAGGGGGCGTTTGAGAAAATTTAATTTTTAACGACCAAACGAATTTTTGGTTGCATTAGGGCGGTAGCATATTGGTCGCACAACGGTACCACAATTGGGGCTGTGTTACCACATTTTGCCACAGTAGCACAACAGGGATCACATTTTATGCTAAGGGAAGGTTAAGGCATCATTTGGTAGCACAAGAACGGTAGCACGGTAGCACAACGGTGGCATATCGGTAGCATAAGCATCAGAATTTTGTGGTTTGCAATGGCATGATGTGGTGTGGTGACTGGAAAATACGAGTTTGTCACACCAATAGATCAAAAATAAAGCAAGAATACAATCAACAAAAACTGATTGCTCTATGCGGAAATAAATAATTGTTTGTAAAACAAGTGACTAACTACATACGCAAGGCATTTATTTTCTTATAGTAGAAAGTTCTAATTCGCAACATCTACAAAAATTGTGTTAAATGATCGTTCAAAAAAGTAAACGGCTTGTTGTAAAGATGAAGTGGTTACTTGGTGCATTACCTGATTTTCTAAATGAATAATTATAGCTTTAAAATGTATTTTGTGTTGATTATGAGGAAATCATCCGCTTTTCAACCATTTTGGGGTTTTAAAAATTTTAAAATCAAATTCTAGATAACTAAATTGTAATGGACAATGAACGGAGAGGTCGAACACATGCATACCGTTTAGCACGTGCAAGGGGCACAGGCGAAAAACTTGTGCTTCCATAAACAAATTAGATCACAGCTCGTGCACATTAGTTTTTGAACCTTCACTGAAATATGTTAAACAATAACTTGGTTAAAACATTTTGATATAAAATTCTCATTATGTAGACTCACAAGTTTTCATTTCGCAGATAATTCTACAAATAGATCTGCGTTTACGATTAGAAAATAATGTAAGCCCCTTCGCTATAATTTTCAACCATAATTATACATTTTCATTACTCGTCATATTATTCAATGAATTTCCAATATTTGTTTGTCAAACAAAATAATTTAATTTAATTGAATTTCATCCCCAATTTTAAGCTTCCAAATTCATTCCTTTTGTTTCGAGGAGAAAGAGTAATTGAATTTTATCTGAACAAAAAAAAACGAATTAAATTTTTAATTGAATTAAATCAATAGAACGAAGGAACATTTATCTTATTACTAAAGTAATGTATGTTTGAGTGAGTAATAAGTTTTATTATTAAACTACTTTGAATATATAACAGATCTGTTATAATTTAGTCAGAACCAGCCAAATATTAATTATTTTCATTTCCTTCATCTCTTGGTTGTCAAATAGATCACTTTTAATTTAAAACTTTATTTAACAACCGAAATAAAAACTTGCTGAAATTACATAAAATAAAAAAATCCCTTCTATAACATAATTCTAATATCTCCAAGTAATGCAGTAGGTAACAACTCCATATAATAGCAAGAACACAAAAAAAGTCCCTTCATTTTTAAGTTATATAACATTTTCCAACGGTTAACGAAGAAAATCTAATTTTCCACTAAATTCACTAAAACGGTTGTTTAGCAAAATAATAAAAAACAAAATTATATAAAAAATCAACTGCTCGAAACGCCCTAAATTTATTACAATGAAATTATGGAAAAAATATTTATGGAAATGACTAAAAGCTTTTTTTTTTGTTCTTATTTTGGATATTTTTTTTATTTGTGGTAGGTTTTACAGTAAACAAAACGATGTGGAATTGAATTATATTTTTACTCTTCATAATTTATTTTTTTTTCGGGTTACACAACAACTTCAGAATAAATCGTTTACTTACGAAATATGTTGAAACATTCTAGATTTGAAACACATTGATAGATTGAAAAGGTAATAGATCTACAGATCGACATATCAAGAGAAAGACAAATCAATAGTTTGCGAAATCGTTAGATCGAGATAAGCAGATCGGTAAATTAACCGATCGAAAATTCAACAGATCGAAAAATCGATAGATTGACAGATCACTAGATCGACAAATTGATAGATTGACAAATTGACAGTTCAAAGATTAACAGTTCAACAATTTACAGAACGACAGATCGACAAATCTTCAGATCGATAGATCGACGGTTAACAGATCAACGATTGACAGATAGACAAATTTAACGATTGACATATTGACGGATTAACAGATCGACAGATCGACAGATTAACATATTGACATATTGACATATTGACATATTGACATATTGACATATTGACATATTGACATATTGACATATTGACATATTGACATATTGACATATTGACATATTGACATATTGACATATTGACATATTGACATATTGACATATTGACATATTGACATATTGACATATTGACATATTGACATATTGACATATTGACATATTGACATATTGACATATTGACATATTGACATATAGAAAGATTGACAGATTGACGGATTGACAGATCGACAGATTGGCATATCAACAAATTGAAAGATGGACAAATCGATAGACTATTGACAGATCTACAGATCAACAGATCGACACAGCGACAGAACAACACATCGACAGATATATCTTTGTCTTTAAAAATCACTCAAATGGTTCAGCTATCATCCTGAGTATCATTTAATTGTGAACATCTGAAAAAATTTTTATGTTTTTAACATTCATCAACCGTTTTTGCTCTAGACATCAACTATCATACAATAACTTAGATGTCAGCATTACGATTAATTAAAATATTCATAGCTGTCATTTTACTAGAACTAAAAAAATGGGCGTCAGATGTAAAATTTTTGATGTTGCTACATGCACAACTGACGCAGGTCAATTAGTTTTAACAACTAAAACAAACATTTTAACAATAAAACTATTTTAATTTGATATTTTATCAATTTAAATTCCTAAATTAATTGATGTTCAAATGAATACAGATTAAGTTATCTCAAAAACCCAATTCCTCCCAAGAGTCCAATTTTATCTCATGTTCTACGAAAAACTGTTGAATTTAATAAATCAAATCTGTTGAAATCATAACAAAATAAAAACAAAAATCTTGTCGAATACACAAAATTCATAACCATAGAAATAATCCATTCTCCTTCACTAACTTTAAATCTGAGATTTTTTCCCCGTAGCTTTGTTGTTGGTTTGGTTGGTAAAATAAGTTTATTTGATAATAATCCTATTTTGATGATAAACCAAATCAAAAAAATGAATTTGCTGGAATACGGATTAAAACAAATAAAAAATCTAAATGTTTGTTATCGTAACGAAACCACTCGTCGATATTATCCTCATAATAATGATAATGATGTGTGATAAAATTCCTGAAATTTATTGTTACATATAAGTTGTTAAATATGAAAATAAAACTTACCCGCCAAATAATGCTTTTTTAGTTCGATCTTTAAAACCTTCATAAGCAAACATTTTGGATGACAGATCCAAAGTTTATTTATAAAATTTTGGCCGTCTGTTATTTTGAAAATTCCTAACCAAAGATCAACTATTAAACCTGTACAAGTTATTTTTTGTGATTATAATTATTTTTTTTTTCTGCACTGATGGGAATTTTAATTAAAACATTTTGATAGTCTAAGGTTATTTGTTTTGGTTTGATTCATAATCTGAAAGAATAAAAGTTATTTTTGCTTAAATAATTTGTTTATTAAATCTAATTTTATAATATTTATGTAAAATCAAATTTCTAGACTGGTCTGGCAAAATAAAAAAAATTGATCGCAGTTGATCCTCTTTACAGCACTTGCATAGATTTGTTTATTTGATGTTAAAACCGATTTAGTTCTTGGTAATATTTTCTCTGGACAGTTAAGCCAAAAATTATCAACCAAAAGCAACAAATCATTCTCAATAGGCAGCTATCCTTAAAAATTCAATACTCTTAATAGAACTAGAATCAATTAGTATCACGAATACTGCATTGAATCTCTTTCAAACATTTCACTTCCTTCGCTGGCAGTATACGCCGATTAAATCATGAAACGATAACAATAACGACAATCCAGCCTTTAATTTAAATTTCAATAAAAATTAAATGTTTTCTAACAGTTATGTCACTTCGAGAAGTATAAAAAACAAAAACGTAATATTTTTTTGTCATTTACAAAGCTTCAACCAAAGCGAAGATAATACGCATAGTACTAAAAACCAGAATAAAATATACACATCAATACTCCGCTAAATTTTAATTAATAAGAGGTTATCTATTCTAGATTGCAATGGAAGAAATTTGACAGCTCGGCTAATGTTCCACATCGAATGAACGGCGAAAACTCAACAATTTTGCTTGTTTAATAGAGAAAATGTTGAAGAACAGAGAAAACTTGAACGCCATCTTCACAGAGTTCCGATAAATCGAAGTGATGTTTTATATTCAATGGGTTGCGCAAATATTTTACAAATATATGACGTTGCCGAATCCATTTCAATTATGATCCCTAGTTGGCTGTTTGAGGACTTCACTTAATACTGACCACAACTGCCAATCTGACTTGTTTCATTTCTAAGTATTAACACCGAATTTTGCATAAGCTCAAATTCGGTTCAGAATCAATACAAATTTGCTATTTGAAATAGGTTTTTTCCAAAACACAATAATTTTGGCATGTAACCAAATTATAGATTGCGTCAAATTTTGCATTATTTATTATGCTTTCTGTTTAACGTAAATTGATTTATTCTTATGGTTTTGACTCCTCTAAAGGAGTATTAGATTAGATCCCAAAATCAGAACAAATCTATCATTTACTCTTAACAGCGCTCCACCCAATCTAATTCGTGTCCACAGCTAACGAATCATTCCAAGTGATACAAATACCTAGATAACTGTAGAATTGCTTTTTACGTGAATAAAAATGCAATTCGCCAACTTAAGCCAATATTTAAGAAAAATTAATCTTAAATTGTAACTAAATCTAAATCTCTAAAACATGTTACCACAAGCAAAATAAGCTACAAAGTAAGAAATATAATCTTGCTAGCCAATATAAACCCTTGTGTCCAACAACTGTCTGAAGAATTTCAGTGTGGTTTTCGGCAAGGTATAAGTTTCACCGAACTCTTTTACCCACTGGACACTTATTTTTAAAAATGCCGAGCGTTTAACATATATCTCTACCAAGATTTCGTTGACTTCAAGTAGGCTGATGACTCCTTGAAGCAAACCGGAAGTTGGTATGCAGAAATATTGGAAACTGTACTAAAACCTAATATACTAAGTTTCAGTAAGATCATAGTCCGGGATTAGAAGTTATTCAAGATTTAAAGTTAGAGGTGTTTGGGAGACCCCCTGCCATTTTGTGCAAATTTTAAATGAATCCAGATCTACCATTTTCAAGTGAGCCTGTATCATTTGCCAAAGTTTCATCAAGATCCTGTGCAGAAAGTACACCCAACCGCCCACTCACCTACCCACCCACGCACAGACAGACGTACACCAACATTTTTATTGGCTATTTAGATAGAGGATGGTCCAAAACAAAAGAAAAAACAGACAAATTTGGGGTATGTTAGATTTTTTTTTTCAGGATAGATTGCATTACTTCACACAATTTAAACTTGTAGTGAAGTAAAAATTTATTTACTTCGGTCTGAAAGACCTAAGTATTACATTCATGAGCTCAAAGTGAAATTCTTACCCCCACTTTTTTTGGCATTTCTCGACGTTTTAGGACCTACTGATTCTAAAAAAGCAAAAAAAAAAAATTTATGTCTGTCTGTCGGCCGGCCGTCCGGCCGTCCGTCATTACCTACACTGCAGGGAAAACGGCTGGAGGGATTTCAAAAATTTTTTTTTCTAAAAATAGGTATTCACAAGGGACAGGTCCGAAAGGACGCTGTGTTCGATAACTGTACCGGAAGTGTGTCAAAAAAATCATTATGTGTGTCATAATAGCAAATTGTCATATTTTTGGCTTAAAAAACGTTTATTTTAAGTGATTACGAGTAGGAACATTAAATTTGGAGAAATCTTGATAGTCGGGATTGGTATGTGAGATCAAAAACTAGATTATTGCATTATAAGATTGTCAAAAAAATGTTGTCAAGTGTGTCAAAAGAAAGATTTTTATTTATTTTTTTACCCAATTTTTTAGAAAAAAATAAAATTGTTTCCTTGAAATGAAATTTTATTATTATTATTGAGAATTATGGCATTATAAGTTTGTCAAAAAATGTTGTCAAGTGTGTCAAAAGATAGGTTTTTATTTATTTTTTACCCAATTTTTTTAGAAAAAAATAAAATTAATAATTTGTATGACATGATATTTTATTACTATTATAGAGAATTATGGCATTATAAGTTTGTCAAAAAATAATGTCAAGTGTGTCAAAAAACGATTTTATTTATTTTTAGCCAATTTTTTGGAAAAAAAAAATGTAGCTGTTTTTATGACGTAAATGTAATTTAAAAATGAAATTGGACATGGAAATTTTTGAATTTGTTATAGTTTTCGAAATATTTTTGGAATTTTGAAAAAGTTTGTATTTTTGATTTTGTAATAATTTTTGCAATATTTTAAGAATTTCGGCAAAAGTTTTAATTTTTGATTTTGTAATAATTTTTGCAATATTTTTAGAATTTTGGAAAAAGTTTGAATTTTTAAGAATTTTTGAAATATTGTTGGAATTTAGAAAAATTTAAATATTTGATTTTATTCTAATTTTTGGAATATTTTTGGAATTTTGAAAAAGTTTGATTTTATTTAATTTAACAATATTTTTGGGATTTTGATTATAATTTTCCGGCAACGTATTGATGTTTCGTGTTAGTTTTTTAATAAATTTTTAAACAGATGTAAAAAATGCTTGTACTTTAACAAAGAGTTATGTTTGATATACATCGCTGCCCAAAAATAAAAACCATGTCCTCATAAATGTTTTTTGCCGAAAACTATATCAAAATCCTTAACCCAGACCGAAGTCTTGATATCTCAGAGCTGTGAGATTTCAGCCCCTCCATATTTTTCTATTCAAATCATTTTATTTTTTTTTTCATTGGGTGTTATAAGGTTTTTGCAAATTGTTGTTGTTGGGAATTGTTGCAATTTTTTTTTGTTGAAGCCGACAAGTCAAAAACCTCTAACTGCAGAGGTTTATATTTATAAAAAAACGGATTAAAATGTTTCCGATGTTCCAGATGTTTCCTGAAGCTTTTAAAAATATTAGTATCCAAACGGCCGTTATAACGGATTTAAAAACCCAATTTTTTTCTAGTATAAAGCCTTTAGTTTCTTAACCATGTGTTGGAATTTGCTGATATACGAACTTGTCCAAGATATTTATAAAACACACATTTTTAAAAAAAGTTTTTTGATCTGGCTAAACAAATGCGACCGTGGGAGTGCCGGTTGATTCAAACGCATTTTGTGTTTTACGAGCTTTTTTGTTCCGACCGCTCACTCAGAAACTTCCAGCTGCAGAGGTCTGTTTTTTGAAAGAAATTGATAAAAATGGTTGCAAAGATTCTAAATTTATGAAGTTTTAAAAAATATTAAGATTAAATGGCCGTTATAATGGATCAAAAAACAGACTTTTTTTCCTAGTATAAAGCCTCTAGTTTCTTTACCATGTGTCAGATTTGGCTGATTTACGAACCTATCTAAGATATTAATAAAACACACATTTTTAAAAAATGTTTTTTGATCTGGCCGTACAAATGCGACCGTGAGAGTGCCGTTTGACATAAAAAAAATTTTTTTTTGCAAACATTTTTGTTGGAGCCCCCCACTCAGGAACCTCTAACTGCAGAGGTCAAGTTTTAGAATAAATTAATAAAAAGATTCCAAAAACTCTAAATTTGTTATTTTCTTTTTAAATATTAGTATCCAAACCGCCGTTATAACGGTGTTAAAAAATCAATTTTTTTTTTTAAATGCCTCTAGTTTCTTAACCTCGTGTCGGAGAACACACATGTACAGTGAGAGTGATATATCATATCGTTTATATTAGGGCTTCTCATTTTCCGCAAAATTTTGTTTCCCGGGATTTCCCGGGATAAAATAAAGTAAATTAAAAGCCAGTTTTTAAGCTAAAATAGATATGAGATAATTGTTGGAGTGCAGTTTAAACACAATTTTTTGATATCTTAATATTTATTATAAAACTATCGATTTCGAAAGCTAAGCTTTCCTTCTCGAAGAATGCTAAAGCCTTTTATTTGAGAGCAATTCTTGAGACTGAAAGAAAACTTTTCCGAGTCGATTTATAATAAATATAGAGATGTCAAAAAAGTGTGTTTTAATTTAACTTGCCTTAACGCTTGCCTCGTAATCTGATACAGTTAAATCATTACTCGATTGTTCTTTATTAAGCACATCACATCAGCTAAATGCAGTCCGTGTGCAATAGTTGGTGCTTACTACCGCTGAACCTTTCATATATCGTCAGTGGTCCATCAGTGGTACTGGCAAATATGTGTCTTTTCATACACAAATCAAATTTCAAAATGTGTATTTTCATTTTCCTTGTCAATACTTTCAAGTGTTCTTTTCATAATGCTGAATTAGAACTGCTGCCATTTTTTTGAAAAATTGGTTTAGAATTATCATTTTATTGAATGCGATTTTAGTGAGTGGACAACGTAGAAAAATCTCATAATTTTGAGAAAATTTTCTCATGAATTCAACATTTAAAGAACACAACAGAAGCCATAAATTAAAGGATATGTATTAAAGCATACACTTTAAGAGCAAAGGACTTATTGTTTCTCAATTTGTTTATTATTTATCCCATTGTGGGTGGTTCACAAATTGCGTAACGGCCTTAGGGTGCGAAGGAGGATTGGTACGGTTGGAAGAAAATTGTCATTGTTGCATGTTACAATGTGTTCCATAAGGGAGGAGAAGGTTGAAATGGTAAGCATTTCGTTACGTAATCTGTAAACAGCCACTGCATATAAACAAAATGATCCACTAAAAAAATGTTTTTCGTTTTATGGTTGACTGCAGTGAAATATTGTTTACGCGTTTTCTGTTGTAAATTTATACTTTGTGATTTTAAATCAAAATTTAATTGAATTTTGTAGCGAATTTTTACTAAACAAATAAAATATAAAAGCATTAATATATGTAATTTTCTTAGACAACGATATATAGACAACATTAATGGAATATTGATATTTGGGCGATTTTGTGAGTAATTATTGCTCAAAGAAATTATTGAAAGTATTATTCCCGATAATAAGTAATTATTGTTGGGATTGAACTCACACTCATCAGAGGCATCATAGTTCAAAGCCATCTTACAGACTCAGCCACAGTGGATGAAACAACAATGAAACATATTTTAATTTTCATGTTCAAAGAATTTCTAAATTGAAACTTCATTATCTCATATTTATTAAAATTGAATTCTTCATCTGTGATAATACAATTGTAAATTGTATTTGTTCCCGACACGAAACACACAAAAACTGTTTTAAAAAAGTTTTTCTGAGCGAAAATAAAAAATGCTTTAAAATTGCAAAGGTCATGTGAATTCAAATAATTACTTTAAGCTTAATCACTCTAAAAATCTCTCAAAACTTTATTTATTTTACACCACATAGTGTAAAACTTTTGTTTATTTAACATTATACCCGTCGCATATTGTCGGTATCTCATAAGAAAGGAAATTCAAGAAAACTCGTTTCGATAACAGCCGTGTGCGATTTGACTGAAGCATTTGAAACAACGAAAAATATAATACAATTGTTGTTGTTTTTTCAGTTGTTTCAGCCAAACTAAACGTACCTAACATTCAATTTACATTGTATCATTTTTATTGCAACAATTATTTATTTTAATAAGGAAAAAATTTCAAAATGTCATTTTAATTCTATTTCTTTATTCGTGTGCTTGTTTATAAACATTATATTTCGTGTTTTTCCGTCTAGATACGTACACGAATAAATCAGAAGGTATTCCGACGTTAGCTGGCCGCATACAGTTGTCCAGATGTGAGTAGTACGGATTCTCCAAATCTACCTAGTCCACATCCTTGCAGCAATTGTCCTTGTGCTTTGTTTATGATTATTGCAAAAGCGAGTCGCACTGGAAACTAAACGTTTGAATTCAAATGCCATATCTGTTGGGATTATGGAAATGCGTGGCAACAGTACATCTTCCCCTTTGAATTTTCCATTCAAAATTGTAGCTTCAATGACATTGTTCATCATCTTTTTCACCGAAAATTTCAAAATATTTGACTGAATATCTTCATGTATCAACTACAGATTGTTTCAAAGTAATAGGTGTTAAAAATAAACAATTGGGTTTGAGATATTCATCATTTAAATTCAAAGTACCAACATCACACTTAACTTCCGTAATTGATTCATCTGCTTGGCCGTCAGAAATTTTAGTAAAAGAATTCGAAGCTAAAGAGAAACCTTTTTTATTACTGGCCATGCCTCAAATCAATACAATTTAACTGCTGTTGACTTAAACTTTATTTCAACAACCCACTCAATACCTGCCCGATCAAGCACAGCAAGAAATACACTTTGTTCACCATTTTTGCTGTCAATGTATTATCACAATTCAAGCGGTATTCGGACAAAATCAAAAAACATTTTCTTATCTGCACTTGAAGAGCAATACGATATTATTATCATTGTGGAAACATGGCTTGTCGACTCCATTAACTCAGAAGAATTTTTTCCGTCTTCATACACGATATATCGCAGAGATCGTCATTCGGAAGAGAGCTCATCGCTTTGAGGTGGCGGTTTAATAATTGCAGTATTAAATAAATTTAATTCTGAAATAGTATACTCATGTAACGGAGTGATTGAACTGATGGCGGTACGATTTAAATTCGGCAACAAATCAATTCTAGTAATGGTACTTTAATTTACCTTTCGATGCATCTTCAATTTCTTATGCTGCCTTGGATTTAATTTTGGATAAAGATATCGGTCCTTTGATCCATGATAAAGATGAAATAGTGTTTGTAGGTGATTTTAACTTCTCTTCTCTGAAGTGGACTTTCATGGACGATGTAATTACTCCAACAAATGGGAACGAAGCTCAGAACTCAGTCCTGGATAAAATATTTGGCTTTGGTACCAAACAAATCAATAATCTTAACAACAAATACGGCAACTTGCTGGACCTAGTGTTTACTTCCTTGGATTTAGATAGTAACATTGCCGCATGCGATGACTTAGCGGGATCTGCTAGTGTTTTTCATACACCATTACATATTAAAATACATTTTTATGATTTAGAAACTTTTAATAACTCGCCTAATATCAATAACATTTCTCGTAATTTTAAAAAAGGCGATTACGATTCTTTAAACACTTTTCTGGATTCGGTAGACTGGACATTTATCGATCAGGATAAAGATCTGAATGCAATTGTTTCGCGTTTTCATGATATCTTGTATAACGGAATTGATAATTTCACTCCCCAATACCGGTCAAACGTATCATCTTTTCGCCAACCGTGGTTCAATAAAAATTTGGTTAATTTAAAAAATCGAATGCATAAGGCTCACAAAATTTACAAATCTACGCAATTAGAGTTGGACTATCTGAATTACAACTGTCTTCGTACTGAATTCAAAATACTAAATAAGTTTTTGTATAATAATTATATTCTGGATATTGAGTCTGATCTTTATTCTGATCCCAAAATCTTCTGGCATTTTATTGACATAAAGAGAAAATCTAATGGTTACCCATCAACAATGTATTACAATGACGAATCGTCTAGTGACTCTACAACTATATGTAACTTTTTTGCAAACTTTTTCAAAAGCGTTTACAACTCAACACCATCCATGTTAAATCCTTATCAACCATCAGAATCTATCGTCACTAACCCTGACTTTAAGGGATTTCAAATTACGGAATCTGACATTCAATCGGCGTTAAATGAACTGGATATAAGTAAGAGTGGCGGACCAGACAATATTCCGCCAATATTTTTAAAACAGTACTCTACCTCCCTGATAGTTCCTTTACTAAAAATATTTAGTAGGAGCCTGTCTTCTGAAATTTTTCCATCGTCCTGGAAGCAATCTTATATTACTCCAATCTTTAAAAAATCTGGTTGCAAAAATAATGTCGTTAACTATCGTGGTATTTTTTTTTTTTTTTTTAATAAAATGTGTTGTGTAATAGGAATTACAATATGTGTCACAATAACACATAAAAACCTTTTAAGACCAAGGTCCCACAACAACATACGTTCAGAGGTGTTGATGGACGTAAATCTTTCTTTTTGTGTTTTTTTTAAATTTATTGTTAAAGAAAGGATAACTAAAAAAAAATACTATCACTGACAAAATATGACATAGGCCAATATTTTATGACAGAATAGAGAAAATAAAAGTAAATTAAAAAGTAAATAGCAAATGTTTACAAAAATTTGCTGAAACAAAACAAAAACGTAGTTGCCAATTATCCAGCCGGTTGCATATTCCTTGATCCTGTGACGCACTGTCTTTCTTGAAGATTAAAGCCCACACATAGTTATATGAAGGCGCGTTTTCTCAAGGAAGAAATAGCGTCTCATCATCAAGGATTATTTCACAGCGAAGATTGAGGGTGCTACCGTTGACTGAATACAGTTCATCTGCCACCACCCCTAAGATGTCACCTTGGCTAGTGATATCTCACTGCTATTGCCAGTGGTATGTGATATCTCACGTTAACTCGTATGTCAATAGCAGGGACTGGAGTACGCGGGGTTGTCACACCCGTAGATCAAAAATAAAAAAAATTTTCAAAACAATAAAAACTGATCCCTCCATGCTAAATTGTCAACAATTCCTAAGTTATTTGAAAGCATCGTAAAAAATTATATATTTTTTCATACAAAAAAATTCATCACCCCTTCCCAACATGGGTTCTATCCGGGCAGGTCAACAATAAGTAATTTAAGTATTTTAACCACAGAAGTATCTCAAGCTTTAGAACTTGGATTGCATATTGACGTAATTTATACTGATTTCATAAAAGCTTTCGACAAAATAATTCACTTAATTTTGTTTAACAAACTAGATAACTTTGAATGTGCTGAAATACCTATCCGTTGGATAGCGTCATATCTTAACCAACGAAAACAGTTTGTAAAAATAGGCCCCACAAAGTCTTTTGAATTTCTGGTTACCTCTGGCGTACCTCAAGGCAGCCATTTGGGTCCGTTATTGTTTATTTTATTCATAAATGATGTTATATCTTGCTTTACTCAATGCAAAGTTCTTATTTATGCTGACGATATTAAAATCTTCAAAATTATACGCAACGAAACAGACGCAAAAATAATGCAAGATGAATTAAATCGATTTTGTTCCTGGTGTAACGATAATCAATTGCTTTCAAACGAATCTAAATGTAAAACCATAACCTTTCACCGAATTAGATCAGTTAACTATAATAATTACTGCTTTAACAATATTTTAATACAGCGCGTATTTTCTATCCAAGACCTTGGTGTCTACTTTAAATTCAATCTGACTTTTGATGATCACATAAATAAAATAATTCTCAGGGCAAATAGTATGTTAGGTTTTATAATTAGAAATTCTTCCGATTTTCAAATCCCTTACACTGTGCGCAGTTTATACTGTTGTTTTGTTAGATCCATATTAGAATATGCGTCAATAATATGGTCTCCTTTTTATAACATTCATTCAAATAGATTAGAGAGCGTTCAAAAAAAATTTATTCGTTACGCTCTTCGTCGTCTTCCTAGGGATACTAGCTTGCCCGCGTATGTACTACCACAATATAAAGGACGGTGCCAACTTTTAAGTTTGGAAACACTGGCGAATAGACGACAAATCTCTTCGGCAATTTTTGTCTATGACATTTTGATTAATAAAATTGATTGCCGCTTATTATTACAGTTAATAAATATTTATGCTCCCACACGACAGTTACGAACAATATCAAGCTTTTTAAAACTCCCTTATCGCAGAACAAACTACGGAACAAGTGATCCATTGCTCACCGCTTCAAGGCACTTCAACTTTTTTTCGGATGTCTTTGATTTTAATATATCCAGAATGGTGTTTAAGAATAGAATCAGACTAAAACTATTACATTCAATTTAAACTAAATTTCTTTAAACTCTTAATGACAAGTATCTATCTTCAATTTTATTAAACTGTTTCTAAATTGTTCTTTTTGTTTTTATTTTAATGTTTTAGCCTTTTATTTGTTTGAATTAGCTCATAATTTAGTATTGTTAGTTTTTTAATTTTAAAGCTCATAATAATTAATCTATGATACAATGTATTGCTGATGCAATAAATAAATAAATAAATAAATGTGTTGTGTAGTTGGAATTACAATATGTATCACAACAACACATAAAACCCTTCAAGACCTAGGTTCCACAACATCATGTTTTTTAATATGATGAACGCAAATTTTTAATTTTTTTTTTTACTCTTTTTAAAGAATGAAAAACTAAATAATAAATCCTTTCACATAATAATAAACGACATAGGGCAATATTTCATGATAAAATGGAGGAAATAAAAATAAAAAATTTTTTTTTTTCAAATTTGTAGGAACAAAGCTAAATTGGGTTACTAATTATTCTTATAGTGCTAGAAGCATATACCAAGATCATATAAAGCAGGGTTTTGTTATATGGAAGCTCATGTCTTCGAGCAAACGAAAAAGTTCATTCTTTAAAAAAATTTAACAAATAAAATATAACAAAAAAAATTTAAAAAAATTAAAAATTTGTGTCCATCAACACCTTAGAAAGCATGTTGTTGTGGGACCTTATTCTTCAGAGGTTGTTATGTGTTGTTGTTGCACACATTGTAATTCGTACTATCCAACACATTTTATTTTAAAAAAAAATAGCGTGTCATCATCAAAGAATATTCTATAACTAAGACTAAGGGTGCTATCGTTGATTGAAAAAGGTTCATCTGCCAACATCCATCAGATATCACTTTGGCTAGTGATATCTTACTGCTATTGCCAGTGGTATACGATATCTCAAGCTAACTCATATGCAAATAGCAGGGACCTAAGTACGCGGGGTTGTCACACTCAGAGATCAACAATTTTAAATTTTACAAATTTTCCTGCGGGAGTATATAATTTTTCGTTAATGAATTCTTTAATTCATTAATGCATAGTTATCGTTTGCAACTAACTATTGTATACGTGTTGCCAGCTAAGTCCCAATATTTTTAACTAGTTTGTTCATCATGATTGTCATCCGTGTTTGATTAGCTATGTTTCTTTATACAGTATTTGTGTGGCTCGCATTTCGTCATTTTTAACTTTAAATCGATATAATCGATAATATCAACTATCATCACTTATTTTTAGGAATATGTTTTACATACAATTGCAAACCAACAACACATTTGGTGTAGATGAGAAAATTTGTAACATCATGATGTTGAAACATAAGTTGGGATCAACTAAAGATAAAACACATGATAAAGTCGGTGTTTATGAAATATCTTGTGGTGATTTCTATAAAAATATTATATGGGCAGACGCGTAGGGGTTTGAAGAAACGCTTTAAGGAACATTCTGGATTCATTAAAACAAACCAACCAAATCAAGCCACAATAGCAAAACATGTTTTGGAAAATAAAATGATTATTTAAATTTTTCGATCATAGTATGGTGCCAATGCTATAGTAGGGTTGTAATGAAAATATTTTTTTTCTATTTTAATCTTCTGTATAGATCTTAGTCTATCATATTTGTTCTTTTAAACAGAAATCAAGCTATAGCAAAATTCATAAATTGAATTTTTGCATTGTTTTCACGTTGTTACAGTCTCTCCAAAAACATTAACATGTAATCATCAATCGGTTGCTGCAAACAGTCAAACTGTCAAAATTACTCACTGTGAATGAAACAATACAAACAATACAATACAGTACATCATACAAGTAGAATGCTGTGCCTGAATCAATGGTCTCGAGTACCTTCAATCCACAAACATTTAAAAAAAAGCGTACACCGTCACCTCAGAATGTTGTTGTGGGACCTAGGTCTTAAAAGGTATCTTTGTGTTGTTGTGACACATTTTGTAATTCCTACTACACAACACTTTTTATTAAGAAAAAAAGATTGTGCAAATATATGGTCAAAAGTGCTGCTGGTTTGGAACGAAAAAGAAAATTAAAGTGCAAATGTTTACAAACTGTGCTCGAAAATATGTGGTGTGTTTTGGTGTACGACTCGAGCTCAATGCAGCTTTTAATACATATTTTAGGCATCTATTAATCCCCAACTTGATAAAGAACCATAAAAAATTGTGGCTTAAGCTGCTTTATTTTCAGATATACTCAGTAAGATAATAATTTCATCATTTTAAGTTAACTCTGAGTCAAATTATTCTTTAAAAGTGAACAAACAAACTTGTCTGAATACTAAAATATTTTCAAATTTTTAATTTATTCAAAATAAGTAATCCAAAACTTTTTAAAGCGCATAATCTTTTCACTTAATTAACACAATCTACTCACTTTTTGTAATTTGAAATCTAAACTTATTTTTAATTAATCACACCATTACACTATCACAAAAAAAATAATTAATTAAAATTAAAACTTTACATAATTAAAAAAAAATAAAATAATAAGAAATTCGACATACAAAGAGACAGAGTTTTAAAATTTTTATTTTTATTTTCAATTTTCACAACACAATTCAAAAATTTCAGCAAACTCCAAACTCTGTCTGTTTTGTAATTTTTCGTTACATGAATAGTGCAAAAAAAAAATTAAAATTAAATAAAAAAGAAATAATGAACTCAAACGAAATGAAATACAACAAAATATAAAATAATTTTATTTATATTTCCAGAAAAAAACTCTTTTTTTATGTATACATAATGTACAATTATTTAAAAAAAAAAAGTTTTACTTCTTTACTTAATTTCACTTGTAAATATAATTCAGAGAATCACTAATAAAAACTCCGTAACGTTATACAGTCAACGTTTGACTAGAAATATCCTATTTTCCTTTTTTTGATAAAATGAATTGAATTTTCTATTTCACTTGCACCCGAAACTCGATTGGAAAATTTCTCAAAACGTTTTCCTTTTTCCACTCATTCACTTTGATTGTATAATTACATAGGCACTACATAATTGCGCAAGCTCCAATAAATTTAAATATATTTTTGTATCTGTATATATTTTTTGTTAATATTTGAAACACTTTTTTCTCATCCCCAAAATTTTGGATTGTAGCATTGTAGTCTTATGTTCGAAATGGGTGGCAACACAGTAACAATTCAATTGAGTAAAAGTTTTTTTTGTGTTGTTTCATTTGACGATACAGATTTTAGTGTTTGGGGTATAAATATATAACACAACTGTATAAGGGAGCTTCTTCTGTTACATTTCAGAACCGTGTTTGGGTTGTAACATTTTTTCAGGTATTATATATTATATATTTAATTTAACAAAAAAAAATCACTTCTCCAATCTCCGTTAATCTTGTCTCATCAGAAAAATTGAAAAAAGCTCTCTCGTATAATAAAAAAGTGTAACTTAATTGAAATAGTGAAAAATGGAAGATTGGTTCCCATTTTAATTTTTATTTATTTACTTTAATGGAAAAGCTTTTCTGAATAATATACTGCAAACTTTTTTATGTTTAGTTCATTATTAATAAATTTTAGGCACGTACAGATTGTCAGCCATTGAATATTTTATATTAATCTTGAAGCTTTTCATATAAATCAAGTTTACATTTATTTGAAGATATAATTTTTGGCTGTATGAAAAGTTTGAGTAGGTAGAGATAAAATAAATGACTTTTATTGATTTATGGGAATTATGTAGTGATATGTGTTGGATTCTTAATCAATAAAAACGATCAACAGAAAAGTTATTAAATATTTCTTAGCAGATTTGATATTTAATTTTGGAAATTTTCAAAGAATATTTGTATTTTTTTTTTCCATTTTTCTTGGGTTGGTGGTTTAACGGAGCCAAAATTTTTGTTTTGTTTTATTCAAAATTAACTCAATAGAAATGTCTGTTACTTTCAGTTCCTTTGCTGTCTACAATTTATCACTCCTTTTTGGTGTAGATTTACGCTCAAAATATATTTCTTTAAAAGGAATAGCAAGTAGATGTGAGTATGGTACGTCAATGATGAAGGAAATTTTTGAAAGGATTGTGGTAAGTGTAAGAAGTAACCATAATATCAAAAAAAAATTTTAAAGATAAAACTCTATGTTAAAAAAGGAAGAAACTTTAGTCCAGTGATTGGAAATACTAGAACCAGGTTCAAAAATAAAATGGGTGATCGGCATGCAGATTTAAAAAAAGTGAGTAAATATATAACTAATAGTGAAACATCAAAAAACTGCCTTCAAGTTGATATCATATTTTTATAAATTAGGAATAATGAAGCAAATGCTGTATTTTCCATCATAAAAGTATCCAATCACCATCCAGAATCGAACAGAATATACCGAATTTTCAATTATTTAAAAAACGCACTAGATAAAAATTTAAAAGTGGAAGAACTTAATCACAACTAGATAACTTTGTTTTTACTTATCGCAACACGCTTCATTTCAACAAGGTACATTCAAAAAATTGTATGTAGATTAATCATAAATATTAAGTTGATTTGACTTATCTGCTATGCAGGTTATCAATCAAAAACTTTGTTCGTTTAGAGCAACACAAATATATGCGACCACCATTCTCAAAAAAATTTAACTCGTTGTTATCTCAGGAATCTTACTGATCATCAATCGGTTACCACAAATATCGAAACGGTAGCGCAAACAAAAGATATTTAAAATACATAAAATTTTTTTAAATTACTGAAATTAATTATTCAAAGTACCCGTTTGTTGTTTGTGTTTGTTTTCATTCCCTTTACAAACATATTTCTTTTGCACATAATTTTAGATGCAAATAAGATAAAATTCATCAATTTAATATTACTCTCATAAAAAGTTAAATGAAACCAGCCATTTTATAAAATACAAAAATATCATTTTTTCATTCTTTATTCTTCATTCAACTGTATTCTTTTGTTTATTATTATTATCATTAAGGAAATTTCATTTCATTTATCATCATTAAGTAAATATAATCATTAAGTAAAACATGCGTGTGAAATGTATGTACAATTTAGGGTGGCCCTTAGATTACACTAGAATTTTTTTTTTCATTGTACAGTTTGCGGCACTCTCCCATTTCGTGTGAATACTCATAAAAATATTATGTGCAAAATCTGATATCAATCGGTCGATTGTAAGACGTGCCTCCGACCACTTAAAGTTGAGAAATTTTGTTCTGGAACCTAAAAAAAAATTTTTTTTTTTTGTGCGACACCCTCTCATTTAGTGTCAATACCCATAAAAAAATTATGTGTAAAAATTGAAATCAATCGTTCAACTCTAAGGGGTGCCCCCGGCCACTTAAAGTTGAGAGGTTTGGTTGTGGCCATTACAAACAAAAATTTAAATTTTTGTACGACACCCTCCCATTTGGTGTCAATACCCATAAAAATATTATGTGTAAAATTTGAAATCAATCGGTCAACTCTAAGGGGTGCCCCCGGCCACTTGGAGTTGAGAGGTTTTGTTGTGGCCATTATAAAGAAAAAATTAAATTTTTTGTACCACACCCTCTGATTTGGTGTCGATACCCATAAAAATTCTATGTGTAAAGTTTGAAATCCATCGGTCAACTCTAAGGGGTTCTCCCGGCCACTTAAAGTTGAAAGGTTTGGTTGTGGCCATTACAAAGAAAAATTTAAATTTTTTGTACGACACCTTTCCATTTGGTGTCGATACCCATAAAAATATTATTTGTAAAATTTGAAATCAATCGGTCATCTGTAAAAGGTGCCTCCGGCACCTTAAAGTTGAGGGGTTTTGTTGTGGCCAATATAAAGAAAAATTTAAATTTTTTGTACGACACCCTCCAATTTGATGTCGATACCCATAAAAATATTATTTGTAAAATTTGAAATCCATCGGTCAACTCTGAGGGGTGCCCCTGGCCACTTAAAGTTGAGAGGTTTGGTTATTGCCATTACAAAGAAAAATTTAAATTTCTTGTACGACACCCTTCCATTTGGTGTCGATACCCATAAAAATATTATTTGTAAAATTTGAAATCAATCGGTCAACTCTAAGGGGTGCCTCCGGCCACTTAAAGTTGAGGGGTTTTGTTGTGGCCATTATAAAGAAAAATTTAAATTTTTTGTACGACACCCTCCCATTTCGTGTCAATAACCATAAAAAAATTATGTGTAAAATTTGAATTCAATCGTTCAACTCTAGGGCGTGCCCCCGGCCACTTAAGCTTGAAAGGTTTTTTTCTGGCCATTACAAAGAAAAATTTAATTTTTGGACCGAAACCCCCATATTGCGTGTGAATACCCTTGAAAATGTTATTTGCAAAATTTGAAATCAATCGTTCAACTCTAAGGCGTGCCCCCGGGCACTTTAACTTGAAAGGTTTTGTTCTGGCCATTAAGTGGCCGGAGGCACGTCTTAGAATTGACCGATTGATTTAAAATTTTGCATATAATATTTTTACGGGTGACATGAAATGGGAGGGTGTCGTACAAAAAATTTAAATTTTTCTTTATAATGGCCACACCAAAACCCCTCAACTTTAAGTGGCCGGAGGCACCCCTTAGAGTTGACCGATTGACTTCAAATTTTACGCATAAAATTTTTATGGGTATCGACACCAAATGGAAGGGTGTCGTACAAAAAATTCAAATTTTTTTTTGTAATGGCAACAACAAAACCTCTCAACTTTAAGTGGCCAGGGGCACCAATTAGGGTTGACCGATGGATTTCTAATTTTAAACATATTATTTTTATGGGTACCGACATCAAATTGGAGGGTGTCGTACAAAAAATTTAAATTTTTTCTTAAATTGGCCCCAACAAAACCCCTCAACTTGAAGTGGCCGGGGGCACGCCTTAGAGTTGACCGATTGATTTCAAATTTTACAAATAATATTTTTATGGGTATCGACACCAAATGGAAGGGTGTCGTACAAAAAATTTAAATTTTTCTTTGTAATAGCCAAAACCAAACCTTTCAACTTTAAGTGGCCGGGGGAACCCCTTAGAGTTGACCGTTGGATTTTAAATTTTACACATAGAATTTTTATGGGTATCGACACCAAATGGGAGGGTGTCGTACAAAAAATTTAGATTTTTCTTTATAATGGCCACAACAAAACCTCTCAACTCCAAGTGGCCGGGGGCACCCCTTAGAGTTGACCGACTGATTTCAAATTTTACGCACAATATTTTTATGGGTATCGACACTAAATGGGAGGGTGCCGTACAAAAATTTAAATTTTTCTTTGTAATGACCACAACCAAACCTCTTAACTTTAAGTGGCCGGGGGCACCCCTTAGAGTTGAACGATTGATTTCAATTTTTACACATAATTTTTTTATGGGTATTGACACGAAATGAGAGGGTGTCGCACAAAAAAACAAAATTTTTTTTTTAGGGTCCAGAACAAAATTTCTCAACTTTAAGTGGTCGGAGGCACGTCTTAGAATCGACCGATTGATATCAGATTTTGCACATAATATTTTTATGGGTATTCACACGAAATGTGAGGGTGCCGTACAAAAAACAAAAATTTTTGTTTTTAAGGGCCACTCTAATGTACATATATGTGCTAAATTGGTTTTACGACATGGTGCACATCACAATTTACGGTTATGGTGCACATCATCTGCATGAATATGTTATGCGTAATTTTCATGCACATTTCGTGCATTTTTTTCAAAATTGTTTTACAGGATATAAGCTCAGTACTCAGACTTCACTCCAAGTTGAATCAGATTTGATATAACCACATGTCTTTTAATTGAGGAAATTAAAATAAGCTATAATTATTGAATTAACTGAAAAAAATATTTCGACGCTGACGCATAGGCTGACTTCACCACAGCTCTGGAAACATAGTGTTCTGGATATATAATGAGCTAATATCCATCAAATACTTTAATTAAAAGCTAACAAATGTTGCGTGGTTCTGGCGTGGTTCATGATTTTGCGTAGTTCTCGTTATAAAAATATTAAAGAATGTAGTAGTATCCCAACAAACATAAATTCAGTTGTACGAGAAAAAAATTAAAAAAAAATTTAACCGGAAGTGACAAACCGGAAGTTGCGATGCAGAACTGTTGTGAACCAAACTTAATGTTTATGTACCCAGTTCCAATTCTATTATCAGGTACAGATGTTATTGAGCTTTCAAAAAAACAGGTGTATGAGACACCCCCCATTACTTTGTTCACTATCGTTCAAAAACTAATTGAAATATTCTATATATATGAAAAGTTACTATTAACTTTTACCTGTGGGTTACACTATCAGGTTTTATTAAAAGACACAATTGAAAAGACTCTCGATATAATTTTTAGACTTTATTCTGTCACAGGTTTAGTTAGACTGATTTATCATAATTTTGTACAATTTAATATTTAATTAAACTAATGGTAATCTCGAATACACCGTGTGACACAAACACAATATATACTACTAATCAATTCCTTGCCATAAATATTTGCATCTTGTTCCAAAGTGTCATCAAAATTCATCCACGCACGAATGCCGTATGCTCGCAACAAACATTGAAAATGGTGACACAGTAAACAAGTGTTCGAAAGGCCCCCCCACCACTTATCCCAATATTGTTCAAAAAGTAATCAGTTCTTTCTTCTTTAAGTCTCCAACTTTTTTCCAGTGTAGTGCAAATTCTTTACAAAAAGTAATTTTCGTAATTCTTTACATGTAAACAATTTATTCTTTACATGTCCAAAAATCATTGTCAAGAATGTAAAGAATGTAAAAAATATAAATAATGCTAAAAAAAAACTAAAAATGTGCTAATTTCTCATTAGATTAATATATAATTTAAAATGAAACTCAAACTCACAGTTTTTAAGTCAGTCTTTAGTTATATTTATCATTTGAATACTGATTTTTATAGCTCCTTTAAGACAAAACTTGTGCCCGATTCCAACAATGGTAATACAAATTTTGAATTGAAAAGAATTACGAATTTCGGTCTCTATAAAATATTTTCCCGCTTTAATTATAGAAAAAGCAAGGATTGAAAATCATAAAATATGTATTAAAATTTAAATTTTATTACAATAAAATTAACAATTTAACTATAATAACATTAGTTTGTTGAATACGACACATATAACAAGCTTGATTTACAATAGCAATTGTTTTCAGTATACAAATTATCAAAGACAGGCTTTACATGTATATTGATAAAATGAAGAATGTCCGAACCCAAGTTTTCAACCATTCATCTTTAGAATTTAGATTAAAGAAAATGTTTGTGAAGATGTCACATATATATACTGTATTTAAAAAAAAGGTTATTTTTAAAATTTTAGTTGTACAAACAAATGAGTAATTTCACAAATTCGATATTTCTGGTATCGTGAAATTGTTGATTTATATTTTAACAAGTTTGAGAATAAATTTAAAATTTATTTTTAGCATCGACTCAAACCAAAACTTAACTCTGTGCAGTTGACCGGGAACTGTTGATTTTTTAAAATTTTATATATTAATATGATTGCACCTTGGTTGGAAGGAATGAGGAGTTCATTTAAAATGATTGTACCTCTCTAGTTTAGTTTTGGTCTTCTTAAAGGAGCTGTAAAAATCACTTGAAAGTAAAATTCTTTGCATTTATTAATCATTCTTTACATTCTTTACATTCTTTACGTGAAAAACTATTCTTTACTAATTCTTTACATAAAAATGAAAAAAATTATTCTTTACATAAAAAGGCACAACTCTACTTTTTTCAAAGTGTCATTAAAATTGATTAATGAATGAAGTCTGTATGCTCCCAACAATCTTTAAAAACAAAGTGTGAAAAGTCAGCAGTTGTATGGTAGACCCCGCCACTTTGATCAATGTGTTCCAAAAGATGATAATTATCTATTCACATTAATTTGAACCTTTTCCATAAGTTTCATCATAATCACTTATTATTGTAGGCTGTAGTGTGCATAAAGACACTGAAAAAACTTCAAAAACTACAAAAAAAAATATTTTACTGCAAGTGAAAAACCGGAAGTTGGGATGCAGAACTGTTGTGAACCGTACTAAATGCTTATGTAGCAAGCTTCATCCAATTCGATAATCAGGTACAGATGTTATTGAGCTTTCAAAAAAACAGGTGCTCGGGGGACCCCCACCACTTTGTTCACTATCGCTCAAAAATCGATCAGTTCTTTGCCATATATATTTACATCTTTTTTAAAAAATTCATCAAAATTCATTCACAAACGAATGTTGTATGCTCCCAACAAACATAAAAAACATAGGGGAAAAAGCCACTTGTTGTATGGTGGACCCCCCAACCCTTTATCCAATGTACTCCAAAAGCTGATAATATCTTTCTTATGTTACTTGAAAGTTTTTACCAACGTTTCATGACAATCGATCGGTAATTGTATTCTACAGTAGGCAGTGGCGCACTCAAGGGGGGGGTGTCGGGTCCAGACCCCCACTAACCGATAATTTTTCAGTATTTTTTTAAATATAAACTTATAGTGATAGTAAATTATAGATTAACGTCTCTGAATATCAAAAGATACGATGCTAACTATGGAACTAAAATTTGTTGGTATTGATCAATTTTTTTTGAGGATTTTCGGAACGCTAGTTTTAAAGTTTTGAGGATAAAAATTATCATTGCAGACTCACGCCGGTACGACATTCCAGAGATGCGATGCTTTGTTGAATATTAGCTTTGAAAAGCGAAAGTTCTACATCTTGTCACTCGAACCGTAAAATATGGGCTGTTATTGATACTCTAGTGTAACGTGCGAAGTTTTCAGACTAAGGTTTAATCGATTTCATCGAGGCAAACGCCCGTTCATCTATAATGTATTTGTAAAATTACGTTAAATCATCGACAAACAAGGAATCAAGCTAATTAGTAAGATTTGAATCGCCGATAAATAGCCCTATTTTGTATAGAATCAAGACACTTCAAACTACTTTTATGTATCCTGCACTTCATATGTGAGAAAAATATTCCATACAGGACGATTAATTCTTTAAGGAAGCCGTACTGTGTTTCACATTATTTTTGACGACTTAAGAAGCTCATAATATGAAATTAATGTATTTCTCAAATATTTTAGCAACAATTGACTAGATTTATATGGGTTTGTAATTTGTTGGATCCGCTTTAGCACCTTTTTTGGAACTGCTGTAAACTAGCTATTTGCCAAAAAATTCTCTTCTTATATGACAAAAAGAACATTTGATGCTAAAACCATAGCAAATGTTTTAAGAATAATTGAAGGAATACTATCCGACCCAGATGTCTTATTATTTTCCGGATTATATTTTTATGAAAATGATCTGGTCCATTTTGTTTAGAAACTACAGGAATTGGCCTAGGTTACAAATTAGGCTCTACTAATGGTTTTATAAAAATTGCGTGAACCATCCTGAGTTGCTCAGCAAATTTAGTATCTTTTTTCGTAATAAATAGAAATTTCTTTGCATCTATTAGTTTTCTACATACATTTCTTTCTGTTTGTTAAAATCTAAGGTTTTCATCACGTTTGTTTTAGTTATACTTTCGAAAAGCATTTTTTAAAAATTTTATTACATTTTTACATTTACTCGAAACCCATATATCAGTCTTCGGAACGATCTATTGGAATAAACTTGCCCATTCCCACGTGTATTATTTCTGAAAAGTATATGCAGAAATGTTTGAATTAATTGGTCCCTGCTAATCTGCTGTTTTATAATCCAAAACAAAACTCGGATCAAATTTAATCTGCTTAGGAACTTATAAATTTAAGTATGTTAAAATTAAATTATGATCTGATCCACCAAAAAGTTCTGATACTCTAAATTGAACCAACGAAAGACCATTTGTCAAAAAAAAAAAAAAAAATAAAGCACTTTGGCCAGGATTGTCAGGAACTCTGGTAGGTTGATCCATTATCTGAGTTAAAAAAATATTAAAATAAAATAGTATAAATTTTGTTTGACTAGAGTGCTTTCAATAAATTCGTTCCCTTCTCAATAATGAAATCCCAACAAAAATATTTGTTTTCCGAAACAGCCAAATTGGGCCTGAGAAGCAAACGTAGATTATGTAACATTTGGATCCATAACAAAAATCCCTTAAATCGTTCCCAATATCTAAAGGCCAATAAGATATCGAACCAGATAATCAAAAACAAAAGAACAGATATTAACAGAAAAATTTCTACTATGTTCATTTCTGACAAAAGTTTTTACTGTGCCATTCATTTTCTAAAGTATGTTACCAAATCTTCTATCCTTCTTGTTATTGCGGTGATTTAATCGTCACTGACGCAGCAAGAAAAGTCACGTTGCTCGCGGAACGATTTGCTTTAAACTCGACCGTTTTGGAAACTCCTAAGGAAATGCCCCAAATCCAGTCTTCAGGAGTGGAAATAAAAGATCATCACTTGCACCTCCGCTTACCCAAATTGTCTACAAATTCTATAAATCTGGTATTTTTTTCTTTCATGCTAAAAGTTTGCCAATGTCCAGCTCGTTCCTAATAAATGAGCATTTTGCAAATAATATCTGACAGCAAATGATATCTGATTTAATATCTGACAGTCAACACGGTTTTCACAACAAAGGATCTACAACCGATCTCCCCCTTTTGGTCTTTTGCTACTCGAGCTGATTAAGTTCTAACACAGAACACTATACAGCTCCTAACCAGCTGTTTAACCTGTATAATTTCCCCCCTTTTGGCGCACTTTGGTATTAACAAGAGCCGAATAAAGCTTCGATAAGGCCATTCGTTGACGTTTTTGCAACAAGGGGCAGTAGGAGGGGAACATTGAAAGTAGTCGACTAAGGCCTTATACATCGTTTATACGTGCCATATTCAGTCAAAATGTTTATTGGGTAGACACAAGCATTTCATAGCCATACCACGAAATACATTTTTGCGGTTCAAGTAGTACCTTCTGAAAACAAGCCAGAGCTTCTCAAGAAACGATAAATGTCAATGACATTCATCTCGCACATATGTGTCAGATTATGATAGGTGTAAGCACCCAAAAACAAAGAGTCTTGTTTGACCAGCAGTGAAAGTGGAAAAATATTTCACGGGGAAGACACCCAGTATGCTCACATGTTATCGATAATACAGTGTTCAATAATGACACCCACAACCATAATGTTATCTCTGCAATTTATTGATGGTAGATGATCACACCTGGTGCATTCCAGTCAAAGCCAGTATGCTGCTTATTTTGGAGTACCAGTTTTCATGAGGGTAGCGAAAATCCGAAATTCTACGTCCACGCCGTGCTACCTGGGTAACGCTAACAGAATTAGGTTGGCGTGGTTGAGAGGGGCTGACTAAATACTGCTTATACTCAATGATTCTGCACCATGGTGAGTCATTGGCGCCATAAAACCAATGCAACTCAAGCGTCTGTTCTCCATGTTAGGAGCGGCTTTCAGCGGGCGTCTGTCTTGAATCAAGCGGCTTGCTATATAAACGTGTAAAAAGATTGTTTCTGGTGACCTTAAGATGCAGAACGAACCCATTCACGAAAATTTTGGTTGGGCGAAGGGCTAACACCCCGTTTCCGTAAAAAAAATTACTTGTCATGAATTCTGTTCACAGGCCTCGGAATATCTCGGAATCATTATTGAAACGACCTCGGAAACTGAAGACCAGGAGAAGACCAGGAGGTCTCCTAAAACTCACTCAACAAGTCGAGAGCTACACACTGGATATAGTGACGTTACAAGAACTAAGATGGCCAGGCAGTGGAATCCATGAAACAGCAAAAGAATACACTCTGTATTATTGCGGTCATCAAAACGGAGAAGAATTTGGAGTTGGCTTTCTTATACACCGTCGCGTGAATCAGCATGTTATCGACTTATGCCCAATTAATATGCGGTTATGCACACTGAGAATCCACATGCAAAAATTCATTGTAACGATCGTCAATGTTCATACACCTACTGAAGATAAAGAAAATGATATTAAAGACCTGTTCTTCCTAGAACTCGAAGAAGTCATCAATAACATTCTGCGGCACGATATAAAAATCGTGGTAGGTGACTTTAATGCTCAAATCGGTAGGATTGCAGAACTTAAAACACATATCGGCCCTAACAGCTTGCATCATACCAGCAACAATAACGGTTTTCGCGCAGCCAAGCTGGCTATGATGTATGATCTAGTGATTTCCAGCACTTTCTTCCCTCACAAGAGAATTTACAAGGCAACGTGGAAATCAAATGACGGAAGAACGGAAAATCAAATCGATCACGTCATGATCTCTAAGAGACACTCTACAAGTATAACTGACGTTCGATCATACAGAGGTGCTGATATGGATACCGATCATATGCTTGTCATCTTTAAGTACAAGTGCAAATTATCATCTACATTTAACAGACAAACAAAAAAGACCGTGCGCTGGGATGTCGAAGCATTTAAACATCCAGAAAAGGTGAATAGATATCAGGAAATAATAACACAAAACAAAGAAGAGCATGACATCTCTTCTAAGATGCCATTAAACATACAAGAAGAATGGCAAACGCTTCAATCAACCATCATATCCGCAGCACCAACTACAATCGGAAAATGATTACCGAAATCACACAACGAATGGTTTGATGACGAGTGCCGTCAATTCGTTGAACATAAACAAAAACTGCGAGAAAAATGGTTAACAAGGAACACCCGAAGCTCCCAAGCCGATTATCTATGCGCCAGGAAAAGCCTATCGATGCATCGAAAACATCAACCAACGTGCGGCCAACGGAAATTCAAAAGAGTGCTTTGCCAACGCACGGAATCGGACAAAAGATTTCCACCCAAGATCTACAGCCATCAAAAATGAAAATTATGAACTTGCAACAAGTGAACGTGATGTGCTGGCAGTGTGGCAATCCCAATTTCAAGATCTACTGAATAGAACGAATGAAGTTCATCCTATTCGAGCAATTGCTCCATCAACTGAGGAGATTTTTGTCCATTACCCCGCAATAGAAGAATTAAAAAACTGAAAAATGGCAAATCACCAGGTTTCGATGGAATTATGTCACACATCGTTGGAACAAAACACTTGAAAATAGTTGTAAAACTTATGTTATCGCATTAGACATCTTAAAAGCATTTGATCGAATATGGGATGCCAACCTGATCAACAAGCTCGTTGCGTAGGTATTTCAACCCGTAGTCGTAAGATTCACAATTTTCTCACTGACCGATACATTTCGGTATCCGTTGATGGTTTTTTCTTTGAGTCGAAATTAATTAACGCTAGTGTAGCCCAACGCTCAGTTTTATTCCCCAGTCTATTTTTAATTTATATAAACGCACTGTTGAAAATCACAAGTAATCGACTATCGTCCTAGTATGAAGTCCTAGTATCGTCGTCGTATGAAGACCTAGAAAAAAATCACCGATTGGGGTGACAAAAATTTGTTTATTTTAATTTCACTAAAACACAGCTATTGATATAGTTTCCAGATCAAAGATTGAGTTCCCCAAGGATATTTCAATTAGTATAATGTGTGATGAACAATCAGACAAATGTGAAAGCTTTCGTTTATTGGGAGTCACAATTTCCAACTGTGGAACGATCATATAATGGCGATGGCAAAAAGCGTGTCAAAAAAACTCTGCCTCCATATTAGATATAAAAACTATTTCACTCCGCATCAATTACTCCACATTTATAAGTCCTAAATTTGGTTCTGTATGGAGCATTATTGTCAAGTCTGGAGCGCTACATCTGCTTCCATCCTAGCTCTTTTGGACCTGTTGGTGCTATGCGAATTATGGGTGATCGAAATTTAACATCGAATTTTGCTTCCCTATACAACATTTTCGAACTGTTGCTGATGTCGTTGTTTTTTATAAATTTCATTACCAGCAGTACTCGGATGTTCAGAACCACTCACTATCATAGTGATATAATTCAGAGGGTTTTCTTTATACAAATCGTACAAATGGAATGCTCGAATCAAAAGTCTCGGGGACGTTCAATCCATAAAATCTTAAAAACATTCATCAACACCTCAGAATGCAAGTGGTTGTGAGACCTAGGTCTTAAAAGGTATATATGTGTTGTTCTGACAAATATTATAATTTCTATAGCATAATACTTTTTATTAAAAATAAACTTCTTTGGACCCCCCCCTAAAAAAATTTCTGTGTGCGCCCCTGACAGTAGGGATATACAACTGAGAAAAAAACTTTTTAACCGGAAGTGACAAACCGGAAGTTGGTATCCAGAAATATTGGAAACAGTACTAAAACCTTATATACCAAGTTTCCATTAATGATCTAGCCGGGATTAGAAGTTAGTCAAGATTTAAACTTAGAGGTGTATGGGAGACCCCACGCCATTTTGCCCAAATTTGAAATGAATCCAGATCTACCATTTTCAAGTGAACCTGTATCATTTGCCAAAGTTTCAGAAAGATCCTATGCAGAAAGGTCACCCACCCACACATCCACCCACCCACACACAGACGTACACCAAAATTTTTATTGGCTATTTGGAGAGAGGATGGTCCAAAACAAAAGAAAAAACCAAATTTGAGGAATAACATTAATAAAACTTAAAAAAAATAAAAATAAAGATAAATTAATTAATTAACTTAGCTGTGACTCAAAGGCCTAACAGCGACGATAAATAGGATAAAATCATAACTCTAAATATTTTTCTTTCCAGCAATCTTATATGTTCCTTTCCACACATGTTCAAATTACTCTCTAACTTCATTATTTTTCTTCATCTTAGTCTAATCATTAATCAATCAAAATAATTTCACCATCATTTTCGTACCAAACTTGTTTAAATATTTTTTTTAATAATGTTAAAAATAGCTTCCAATCATACTTAAGCACACTAACGCGTGTTCTTGTTTACCATTATTAAAGCTATATTAAGATAGCTGACTAAAAATGTAGGCTACAACCAGGACCTAGTCAGACATTTGTAGCCAATTTGTTACGCCGTTAAAAAAATTTGTAGCCCCCTACAGTTTTGAAAAAACCGTTATCTTATATCTGAGCTAGCGGTTTTCAAAATATCTCACGTTCTATTCATCTAACTTTATTTCTGAATCCATCAAAATTTGTAGCCGATGTGGAACCAATTTGTTACGTAATCAAAAAATTTGTAGCCGTCTCCAATTTTGAGCCACATTGATAGATAATAATCCTTCTAATTTTTTATTTATTTTTCTACTTCGTCTATTGAGCGCGAAAGAAATATTTTTTTCAACAGTTTATAAGCCGAAAACACCTCGGCTCGTCGTTTGGTTTATTTTGATTCCGCATATTAGTTTTCTTTTTCTACTTTTCTATGTTCGTAGATTCTCGATTCTAGAAATAATTTTCAGCAGCTTAACTTTTGCGAATTTATTGCATTTTTATAAGAATCAAATATTTTGAACGCGTTATATTTTAAATAATTTTTGCAGGCTTATGAGCTTATAATAAGCTTATCATTCCGAGGATCGGAGGTTAGTAACCGCTGCTCTAAAATATTTACGAACATAGAAAAGTAGAAAAAGAAAACTAATATGAGGAATCAAAATAAACCAAACGCCGAGCAGAGGTGTTTTGGCTTATAAACTGTTGAAAAAAATATATCTTGGGCGCTCAATAGACGAAGTAGAAAAATAAATAAAAATTAGGAGGATTATTATCTATCAATGTAGTTCAAAATTGGAGGTGACTACAAAATTTTTGATGACGTAACAAATTGATTCCTAGTCAGCTACAAGTTTTGATGTATTCAGATTTAAAATTGGATGAATAGAACGGGAGATATTTTGAAAACCGCTAGCTTAAATTTAAGATAACGGTTTTTTGAATTTCTCAAAATTGTAGGCACGTAACAAATTGAAGCCCAATCGGCTACAAATGCCTGACTAGGTCCAAGTTGTAGCTCACATTTTTGGTCCGCTATCTTAATAAAGCTCATTATTAAATTAATAAAGAAGCAAAATTAACTTTATCGAATTAATAAACACTCGAATTATACAATACACTAAAGTATTCCAAAACCGTTAATGTAAGTTTTCCTGTAAATATCGTCTTTTCTGTTCTGTTGAAACCCAAACCTTTCAAAAATAAATTATGAAACATTGGATAATAATTTAACATAGATAGATTAATAGATATAGATTAAGATCTTCAATAATCATAAACAACATTTGGTAGATGCCCTAATTTACTAAAACCAGTATTGAGTGCCGAGCAATTCAGTTACTACCAAATAATGACAAGATACATTAAATAAAAACTTACCTAAACAGCCGTGCAAAACCGCAATTCCCCATTTCGGGGAATTTGTAAACCGTTTCATCATGATATTGAACCAGTTTACAAAGAACGCGACGAACCGACACATTCGCTTTTATTGCACTACTAGATTTTCCGACACAAATTAATTTTTAATTATGAAACTAAGAAAAACTGTTTTGAAATTGAATATTAAAATAACTTATAATTTATTTAATTTTCACAAAACACTAAAAACAAAAGAAAAATAAAAGCGAGAAGCGACCGCGAACCGTTTGATTAAAGTCATACACTCAACTAATCAAAACACGATCGATTAATTAATTAAATCAACAAGATTGAACCTGTTTACTCATATCTCCTATCTCTTTACTCTAAATAATTAACGGTATTTCTCTAAACAAAAAAAAAATAATTCAATTGTTTTTGTTTCTTTTTGAAAATTTTCGATTGATTTGGATGAATAAAACGCGTATGTTTTTCAAATAGATTTTGTCCTTGAAGTTTGAATGATTTATGGTATGACCTTGAATAGTTTATTATGGGTTAATTGGAAATTGGAATGTTGAACTATTTGTTTAATTATTTGTAATTGTAAGTTTTTTAAATAATTTTTTCATCTTCTACAGAGAAAACGTAAATAGTTAGAGCATTGTTGAAGGCATATCTTCTAATTGACGTAGTTTTCTTTTTTTGTTTATTTATTCAGAAATGTCAGTTTTATCATTAGTTCCTTGAAAACTGGTTTTAGGGCTGGAATTAACTATTTGGTGGAAATAACTGTTTGGCGATCAAGAAATTTCCTTGTGTTGTTGTTATGTATTTCACATCTAAGGGATGGATCGAATCAATTACTTGCAAAAACTGAATTAAACAAGGCAAATTGTAGAACATTTATGGAATAGAGACAAATCTCGAATATATTTTAATTCTAAAAGGATTTGTTTTAATTAAAACTGTATGGAAGAAGAATCGAAACATGTGTCACAACAACACGTTATCTTTTAAGACCTTGCCACTACAACAGAATCCATTCTGAGGTATTGATGGACGCTTTTGTTACCTTCCTGGATTGAATTCACTCGATACTACTAGTTCGGGCTAGCTTTTCCATTTGACCCTGTGCGGTCTCTATAGATCGATTGTTTACACTAACCGGCTGACGAATAAATCGGAGAAAATAATAAACAGAGTTCAGAAGAGCCAGAATGCAAGTAGAGGTATCACCCCAATCTTGATAACAAAACTCCATACAAGGAAGTATATCGGGCTTTTAAATGTGGCGTAATTGCTATACGGAGTGAAATATTTTGTACAGCTATTGAGGAGGTTGAGTTTACTAGCAAATTTAATTGCACGCCTTTTTCACTGTCATTTTATGAGAAAAGATCATTGGCAATTGTGGTTCCAGAGTAGATCATTGGAAATTTGAACTATCTTTGAATAACTCTGTCTTCGGTCTGGAATCAATCAACAATTAATTGTGTTTTCGTGTTTTTTCATCAATGTTTACATTTATGTTGTTTTTCGAGGCAGAATTAATTCGATATTACCCTCTTCCCGTTGAAAAAGGGGACAAATGGCTTGAGCCGTTAGTCAAAACTATTTATCGAGTTACTTAAAATTTTCAACATTCTGTTGATATAAATTAAAAATAGAAGGGTGCGGGGGACTAAACTGAGTCTTGGAGTGGTAGACCTCTAGTGCTTGATGTCTGTGTTAACCATAGGAAAGCAAAAATAAAAGGTTAGTATTTAAGAATTTGAGATACGACTGGAACGATAGTGTTGATGTATTGCGGATTTAAAATAAGAATTGAAGATTCTACGTAACAGGGGAAACATTTTTTAGTAATCGATTCCACCAGTATATGGGACGTGAGTGGAAGAATTTATTATAGCTGGATGTTCTCACAAATGAGCCCTCCAAGGTATGTTTATGGGAATGCAAAGATTGTCTCGTGAAGATCTACGTAATGGAGGTATTAGGTTATTAATTTCCTTAGAGAATTTAGCGTAGTAGTATCTGTAAAATAGTGCAACAGGACCGACCACTCTTCTTTGTTGCAGATAATTCATACCCGATTTTATAATTAGATCATCAAACAGCTTCAATGCACGTCTGTGAGCTGTGTCGAAAAAATTTAAAGACGGTTCTGGTGCTGCAGCCCATGCGTCGAATTCGATGATCGGTCGTTTATACGATTTATAGATCGTAGTTCCGTGTTTCCGTTTGGAGAGTAAAAGTAGAAAATCAAGTCATTGGAACCCTAATTTTGCTACGGAAAGAATATGATCATGGTATTTCAGTTTGAGATTTATATTAGTACCAAATTATTAAGTGTAGGTGAGTTTGCAGCTATACGATGAGGTTTTATGAAACGTTTAAATGTTTAACCGATACCGTTTACATCAGTCCAGGATTAACTCAAGATCTACATCCAGTACAACTATATTTCGATTTTTCTACAATAGATTTGATACGTGTCAGATTTGGCAAGTTTAATAATTATTTTGTCACGGCTGGTACGATCTGATTAGTATCAGTTTTTCTGGTGAAATTTCGTTGATTCTGAAATTCAAGTAATAGAGTTTCAGTACAGTTGGTGTGAAAGGATTAATGGATATGTTTCGAAGATTCACGATCTAGGATTTTGAATAAAGAATATCCTTATTTTATTTTACGATTAATACAAAACAGGTGGCAATTCCAACGCATGCATAACTTAATTCTAATACATTGTAATGAAATTGTGACGATTATAGAGTACGATGTAAAAAAGAACATCATTCTGGAAAAAACTCTTTAGGGAAAATAGTTCCACTAAAAGAATATAAAACACCTAAATAAACATGAAGATAACACAAACAAAATAGCACGCAACAGGAAATTTTTGTTTATCTTATAAGAAAATAAACGCAGTCTATAAGAGAATAATTAAATAAAGAAATAAAAAATTATGTTTTGGTTAAATAAAGATTGTGTTCTGGTATTTTGTAAACTATTTGTAAGCTATACAAAAAATGTTGTGAATACAAAAACAATTAAGGTGAATAATAAAAAGAGAAATATTTATAATGAGATAAAATATTGAACAAATAAAAATCACAACGTATAAAAAATCCATTGTGATTGAACCGAATAAAAGTACCTCGGCCAAGAAATATTACAATATAACTTTTTTACAAATTTTATTTGTTTTAGTTTATTAGTTTATTATTAACTATGTTGCTCCTTTAAAATTGTTTTTATAAATACAACAGTAAGCTTCCTTGTTACAGGTTAAGCCCAAATTTTTCAACTTTTATTTTTAAAAAACTGCAAACTCATATACAATGTCAGGTTCAGTTTACAAGTTAGTACCGGTTAGTACAAATTACAAAAGTAATATTGGGATTTAGATTTCTGTTTATTGTTGACATGTTTCCGGAGATGTTTAGAATTTGAGCAAATGTCTTGTTGAATTTGATTAACATATTACATCGGTCTGAAAGACCTAAGTATTGCATTCATGAGCCAAAACTGAAAATCTTACCCCTACTTTTTTCACATTTCTCGACGTTTTAGGACCTACTGATTCCAATAAAGCAAAAAAAATGTATGTCAGTCTGCCGGCCGCCCAGCCGGCCGTCACAACCTCCGAAATCTAGAAAACCACAGAACGGATTTCAAAAACTTCTTTTCTCAAAATAGGTTTACTCAATGGAAAGAGCCAAAAGGACGATGTGTTCGATAACTGTACCGAAAGTGTGTCAAAAAAATCGTCAAGTGTGTCAAAACAAGGAAATTTGCATATTTTTTGCTTAAAAGACTTTCATTTAAAGTGATTACGAGTAGGAACATTGAATTTGGAGAAATTTTGATGGTATGGATTGGTATGTGAGACTAAAATCTAGATTCTTGCATTACAAGTTTGTCAAAAAAATGTTGTCAAGTGTGTCAAAAGAAAGATTTTTATTTATTTTTTACCCAATTTTTGGAAAAATTAAATTAATTATTTGTACGACGTGAAATTTTATTATTATTATTCAGAATTACAAGTTAGTCAAAAAAATAATGTCAAGTGTGTCAAAAGAATGATTTTCATTAATTTCTTCAGAAAATTGTATGAAATGAAATGTATAATGAACATGAAATTATTATTATTGAGAATTTTATTGCATTATAAGTTTGTCAAAAAAATAATGTCAAGTGTGTCAAAAAAATGGTATCATTTATTTTTTCAGATAATTTCTTAGAAAAAAAAATTTAGCTGTTTGTTGGTTTGTAAATATAATTGAACATGGAAATTTTGAATATGTTATAGTTTTTGAAATATTTTTGGAATTTTGGAAAAGTTTGAATTTTTGATTTTGTAAGAATTTTTGAATATTTTTTAGAATATTGAAAAATTTTAGATTTTTGAATTTATTATAATTTTGGAAAAAGTTTCAATTTTTGCAATATTTTTAGAATTTTGGAAAAAGTTTAAACTTTCGAAATTTTAAGAATTTTTGGAATATTATTAAAATTTAGAAAAAGTTTAAATTTTTGATTATATTCTAGATTTTGGAATATTTTTCGAATTTTGAAAAAAAAAATAGAATTTTTGAATTTTATATATATTGTCGCATTCCACTTTAATTATAGATAGCTACGTTATCTATTTACCAAGGGTATTTTAAATTTTAAATTGATAAACGGATGTATTGACTAAAACGCGGACTAATACACAAGAAAGATCCTTAATATACAAAGATAATTTTCACTATCGAGCAATTTTACTCACCTAGTTTTCAACTAACAAAAAAGCAATAATTTAATACAAAAAACACGATATAAGTTTCTCAAATATTGCTTTTTGTGTTAAAATAAATCAACCACGTTAAAATATTGACAACGAGCTAAGCTTTTATTCGCTAACTTACAAATTAAGCCAAATATGTTATTTTTACGAAACCTCTCATTAACTTTAATAAAAAATAAAAATAAAAAAAATTACCTTTTAAGCCAATTTTGGACATCCAATTCATATCAATCCATTGCCTCATTTTTGAGCCAATATCGATAGAAAAAATTTGTCTTCAATATCCGGAATGGTACAACAACGGCTTCGCTAACATCAAAACCGTTCTCTCATGCAAACGTGCTCATATTTAAATATCCAAAAATATGTTAATATAAATAATTTACATGTTTAATTTGGTCATGGATTATTTGTTTAATTTTAGAATCTGTTGTTAGATGAACTTCTGAACACGCACAACATAATGAAAGAAAAATGAACAAAAACTTAACACTTGTTAAAATGAAAAAAAAAAACACCAAAACTTTACAAATAAATTAATTTAATAAATTTAATTCACAAATAAATATAAATAAAATATACAATTTTTTGCATGCTTTTTTTGTGCCACACTCACTGCACTACTCTCTTTTATTTTCATATGCATTTTTGTATTTTAAGTTCTAAACACAACTCAACAAAATTGAAAATTATTTTTCTATTTATAAATTTTAAAATTACGCTAAACAAGAGAGAAAAGTTGGTTGCATGAAACAGATGCTCGTTACTCATATTGTTTGTAATCAATACATTTATCAAAAAAAATTTATTTATTTACGAAGCCACAGGCTATGCCATCTACCACACAAATATCTTCTTGTTGGTTTATTAACACGCAAAACGCGCATAGAAATCATGAACACTCTTTTATGTATTGTTTGTGTATTATGTTTATGTATTGTAATATCTCATTTCTATTTATAATATTTCGTTTCATTACAATAAAATGAAAGAAGAGAAATTTAAACGTAGCGATTGTTTTGTTTCATTTTTTCCTTATTTAAACATTGCAAACAGAGTACATGTATAAATAACAAAAATCGTTATAACCCCGATGTTTTATAGGGAGTCCGATGAGAAGGTACACCGATTGAATGTTAATAAAAATGTTAATGAAAAATGCAATGTAATCATATTATAAGCAGGAAAATAGAAAAGCGTGGTGGTTGAATAGGAATTTAGTCTTTACTGTTAGTAAGCCGGTAATCCACCTGTACAGAACTTAAAATTGTTCTGGAATTGGTGCAGATTTTCTTATAAATGCTACCTGTTAAACATCACGTTATTTGTGGGCATTACAAAATTTATAGAATTTTGAAAAATTATAATTTATGCAATATTTTTAGAGTTTTTGAAAAAAGTTTTAATCTTTGATTTTGTAATAATTTTTGAAATATTTCTAGAATTTCGTTTGAAAAAATTCTTAATTTTTTATTTTATTTAATTTTTACAATATTTTTGGAATTTTGAAAGAAATATGAATTTGTGATTTTGTAATATTTTCCCGAAACGCTAAATTGAGAGGTTTTTGAGTAGTTTGCTGATTGTATAACCTTTTCACTAAATTATATTAATTGATGATCTGTTATAATTTTCTGACAACGTATTGATGTTTCGGGTTAGTTTTGCAATACATAGATAAAACAGAGATAAAAAAATACTTGTACTTTAACAAAGAGTAATGTTTGATATACATCGCTGCCCAAAAACTAAAAACCATGTCCTCATAAAAGTTTTTTGCCGAAAACTATATCAAAATCCGTAACCCAGACCGAAGTCTTGATATCTCAGAGCTGTGAGATTTCAGCCCCTCAATTTTTTACTGTAGTCTTGTTACATTTTCCATTTCGATCGTAATCTTATATTTTTAAAGCTTTACTAATCGCTAGACCTGCCGTACTTTTTGTACTCCAGGTTAAATTTCACATTTTTCTTTTATAATTTTATTACTACTTTTGAAAACCAAATCGGCAAATGAAAAATGTTCTATTTGTCTTTATGAACATGCATATCAAAAACGGTAAAGATTAATTTATGAAAACCTCCTCTTTAATGATAGTTTCTACCCCTTCGAAAAACAATATCCCCGGTTCAAAAAGCTCTGTAGTCAAAACCGATCCATTTAACCAAAACTTGGTTATACATATTTAATATCATTATCCTGGGCTGAAATTATCTTATAAAGTTCTTACGTTTTACTTCGTAATCCACGGCACTTTTGATAAAAAATTGAAACCTCCATTAATTTAATTATTTTAATAAAAATATTTGATTAATATAAAAGTTAATGAACGGCTATGGATGATAAATAACACTGTGCGACAAATGGTAGGGGTCAGTGATCCGCTGGGGTTCTGAGTACTGGGAAAAGTTAAATCGGTAAAAAAAAAGTTATACATGTCCCGGCGTTTCGCTGGGTCACGTCTAGGAATTGAGATATATCGATTTGAAGTTAGCATGTATCATGTAGGGGAAATAGTCACGTTTTGGGGACATAACTCGAGAACAACTAGTCCTATTTTACTGAAACAAATTTAGAAAAATTAAAAATTACAATTCCTTTAATCTATTACCACACTATTTCTTTACACAATCAACAGTTTAGCAGTTATAAATAAATTTATGAAGAGAAAAAATAATATTATACCCTAAAAAATAAAAAAATTGTATTTTAAAAAATCATAAAACATTCAAAACGGGAAAAAGTGTCAAGTCTTATTACTTCGACGTAAAGTCACATAATCTGTGCACAAAACGAGACATAGATCATGAAAATCGATGAACGCATTTCGCTTTTATTCACAATGGTATCACAAAGGTATCTCATTTTGACAAGAATATTGATTTTTCATAGAAAATTTTTTTCAATATTTTTAATGGAATAAACTCCAAAATTTATTGTTTTAAATGTATTTGTGTCTTTGTGTATTAATTTTATTTTTTTTTTACTTTTTTATTTATTATTTTCTATTTTTATTTTTTTATTTTTTATTTATTTATTTTATTTTATTGTTTTATTTTATTATTCTTCGTATAATTTTAAATTATATTTTTATATTTTATCATATATTATTGTATTATTATTATTATTTATTATTGTTTATTATTATTACTATTTATTATTATTATTATTTATTATTATTTATTACTATTATTATGATTATTTATTATTGTTATATATTATTCATTATTTGTTATTATTATTTATTATTTGTTATTATTTATAATTGTTTATTTATCATTTATTATTTATTTATTATTTTTTTTTATATTTCTACATTATTTATTTATTATTTATTTTATTTATTTGTTAAATTTTTTTATTTTATTTTTTTATATTTTTATTATATTTTTTTTTATTATTTTTATTATTTTTTTATTTTACTTTATTATTTTTATTTCATTTATTTATTTATTTTATTTTTTTTGTATTTCTTATTTATTTAATTTTAATTTTTTTATTTTTTCGTCACTTTTTCAGTATAGTATATCAGTAAATTAAAGGAATTGTAATTCTTAATTTTTAATTTGTTTCATCAAAATCAGACTAGTCGTTCTCGAGTTATGTCAAAAAAAGAACCCCAAACGTGACAATTTCTCCTTTATGATACTTACTATCTTCAAATCGATATATCTCGATTCCTAGACGTGACCCAGCAAAACGCCGGGACTCGTTTAACTTTTTCTTTACCGATATAACTTTTTCCGGTAGTCAAAACCCCAGCGGATTTTGGCTGTCGCACAGTGTAATTTTTTATATGATCCATATATGAATGAATTTATTTAGGTGAAGATGATGTAGATAACATTTAAAAATATTTTCTTTAGTACTGAAACAATTGTGTTACTTACTGCTGTATGTTTTCAAGTTGAAATACTAAATTTCATTCACGTGATTTATTTTGTATATTATAGAGTTGTCCTCTTTCATCATCAAATTACTTTAATTGACTGTCCAGGTTGAAGAAGTTGTTAGGGTACTATTGTTGATTGAATACGATTCAGCCGCCTAAGATTTCACCTTGGCTAGTGATATCTCATATTAACTCATATGTCAATAGCATAGGCTGGAGCACGCGTGGTTGTCACACCCATAGATAAAAAATTAAAAAAATTACAAATCTATGAAAACTGTTCCTTCCATTATATTTTTCCAGATGACTTACTATGTCGAGTAATAACGTTTTAGGGCTGATCGAACTTTTTAAAATAGAATTTTCGAATATTAAAAATCTATATCTGACTTATATCAGCTGAATTGATAATCAATATCTTTCTTTCTATAATACAAAAGATTTTTAAGATACAGAAAGATTAAAACAATCAGCCACCTACACACGACCACTGATTTTATTCTTGCTTATGAAATTCAATTTTATTTTACAATAGAAAATTAAAAGGAAAATGCCGTCGCGTCATCAAATTTGTTATAACGTTCACGTTAATATATAAAAGCACTCGTTCCTTCAATTATAATAAAAAAAAAGTTTTTGCTATTATCTTTTACTGTTATTTGGAAATTTGTTTTTATTTTATCATTTAAGCTATTTTTTGTGATGATATAAATAGAAAACAACTTGTGAAGCTTTGGTATATTTTTGAGAATAAAAGTTAAAAAAGTTGTAACTTTTCGTGTGCGTCATAGTAACGAGTTTTATTTTCTTTATTTCAAACTATGTAGGATTAAGTTTGAATGAAGAGGTGGCAATATTGTTTAAAATGGTTAGTATGTTGATGTTGGCCAGTTATTTTGCTTGGTTTGCTCCAACTAACCAAATATTTTATATTTTCACGTTATGGAGGGACGCGCAAGGAACCACTACTAAAAACAAATTCTATTAAATATGACGCAACCCATTTTGATTCAATGATACCAACATTAATTTTTCCTCTTGATCAAACACCTAAACGATAAAATTGCCTCTCAAAAAATTGAAAACGAATATTTGGCACGTGTCAATTGAAGTTTTTCTTTTGAAATCATAGAAATTCCTTTATTAATGAAAACGAAATAAAAAATTCAAATGAAATAATAAACTTCAAATTAGTTATTAAGACTAAAAAATGTTTTAAGAGATATAGGAGAAGTGTAAAATATATCTAATTTTATCAGATTTATGTATCGAATAGATTACTTCTGGTTGCAGGGTAACCAAAGCCAATAATGTTAGATAAAATTTACAGTCAAGTGGTAATACAATTTAAAGAAATATTTTTTCACATTTAAGTTTTAATTTTAAAAAAAGTCAGACAAGTGCGAATAAAATTCGCTCGCCAAAGGTTCTGTGAATGTAAAAGAACACAATATCAAAAATTATTGACAAAAAGTTGTGTTGTAATGTCTTTATATTTCCAGACCATAGACGCATAACAAAATAAATGTTAAATCGTAAATGTCAATAGTAAATTACAATCAAATCTCATCAATAGATGTTTATGGTAACTCAAGAAAGATTCAATTACACCAGCTTGTAAATGGTTTAAATTTGATTATTTTTTCGGCCAATCAACTATCGAAATTTAAGGGGGTGGAGAGGCTATATACTAAAAAAATTTTTTTTACAATAACACAAGAACTGTGCATGGCAAAATTCTAAAAAAAATTGTAATGTTTCTTAAATTAAGTGCTCCTTCATATGACTCTCATTTGAGTCAAAAATGTTTTTTTTACTTTCCCACACCCATTCCCTAAACACACAGAAATAAAATTATTTGAGACTTCGCTATAATTTTCATTCAAAATTTACCGAATTTCCAGTCTCTGTGAATTTTTTCAAATTTTTCGGAGCGAAACGGTTTGAATGTTGCACTCTTTTGACAATAACTCAAAAACTGTGCACCGCAAAATTCAAAAAAAAAATTGCAATGATTTTTAAATTAGGTTTAAATGATACCCCACTCCCTTTGGTCAAAAAAGGTTTTTCGTTACCCTCTCTACCCCCATCTACTAAACACATAAAAATATAATTATTTGAGACTTCGCTATAGTTTTCATACAAAATTTACCAAATTTCCTAACTCTGTGAATTTTTACAAATTTTTCGGTCTCGGTCTCGGTCTCGGTCTGAATTTTGAAACTTTTTCAAAATTCAAAAATATTTCAAAAAACTATAACAAATTCAAAAATTTCCATGTTCAATTATATTTACAAACAAACAAACAGCTAAATTGTTTTTCCTAAAAAAATAAATGAAATCATTTTTTTGGCAAACTTGACAATATTTTTTTGACAAACTTATAATGCCATAATTTTCAATAATAACAATAATTAAAATTTCATGTCAAACAAATAATTAATTTAATTTTTTTCCAAAAAATTGGGTAAACAATAAATAAAAATCGTTTTGACACACTTGACAACATTTTTTTGACAAACTTATAATACAATAATCTAGTTTTTGATCTCACATATTAATCCCGACCATCAAGATTTCTCCACAGTCTTTGTTCCTACTCATTATCACTGAAAATGAAAGTTTTTTAAGCAAAAAATATGCATATTTCCTTGTTTTGACCCACTTGACGATTTTTTGACATACTTCCGGTACAGCTATCGAACACATCGTCCTTTCAGCTCTTCCCATTGAGAATACCAATTTTTAAAAACAAAAATTGTTGAAATCCCTCCAGGCGTTTTATATTTTTCTAGATTTCGTCGGTTGTGACGGCCGGACGTCCGCCAGACAGACATACATTTTTTTTCTTTTTTAGAATCAGTCGGTCCTAAAACCTTTTAGAATCGGTAGGTCCTAAAACGTTGAGAAATGCCAAAAAAGTGGGGGTAAGAATTTCTCTTTTGGCTCATGAATGCAATACTTACGTTTTTTCAAAACCGAAGTAATTTCAATACAAATTTTGTTAAATTTACTGCAAAATGGATAAAGTAATACAAAGCAATTTGCTATTATATCATTAAAAATTGTGAAATTAAGAAATAAATCTGTAAACTTCATCATGTCGAAATATAACAGTTTTTGCTGCTCAGCATGCATAGTTTGCCGAAGCTGTAATATTTTAGAAGTCGTGTCCTAAAAGATTAAAAACTGGCTGCATGATGTTGCGTAGCAAAACAATAAAAATTTGTTACGAAGCGGTTGTCTCTCAAATAATTTTATAGCATCTGCGTTGCTATGTTTGATTTACCAATTAGTGGCTATCGATGTAAGTACCAGAACGTTGCATGATGGAATAATAAGCTCAGGAGTTTTTTTTCGTCCAATTTTTTTTTGTTTTTGTTAAATTTGTTTTTTGAATTTGTTATGAAGAGTAATTCAAACTCCGTAATTGAAATTCGAACACTGTCCCACACACATCAAATGCATCTTAACAGAAATTTTCATATTTGTTTTCATTTTTTCTTTTCTACATAGTTTCTTATACTCAATCCATGGTCGTCATCTGCAATGGTTTCCGTTGAAAAATTATCATAAACCAGCTATGTGCTATTTCCCAGTATAGTTTTTTTTTATATTCAATTTGTAATCGTTGGTGAAAACATCATGAAATAGTTGGGCAATGTCATTGATTCGTGACCGCTCGGTTTTCATATGTAATTCGTACCATCATTATTATTCAAAAGAACAGTTGTACAATAACTTGCGCTATTCCCATGTAGATGTCCTACAATCGTTTCATAGTCAATGTTTCGGTTTATAATTATCTTCCCATTTTAGTACCAGATATTAGTAACGACTTTTTTTAGTGGGGACAGATAATTAACGAAAGGGAAATAAATAAATCACCACCGGTCGTTACTTTGTAGCTATAAATACGCGGAGTTACGTATAGAGGTCTCTCAGTCTTGTATTATGATGAATGTGACACATTTTGCTTTTGGTGATCTGTCATTAATCTATGGAGTTTTTCTTTGATGAAGAATCAATAACAACAATAAAAAAAAATAAATCTGGTCGTCCAGTTGAGTCGGGATAAAGATTACAATTGCTATTCGGGAATTACAATCTATGTGCAGTGAAGATATAAATACCAAATGTGTCACAACCAAAACAAAAGAAATGTATATGTGCGGTGTAGTCCATGAGACTTAAAAATACAATTCGTGAGTCTTATTCTAAGTTGTTCGTGCTTGTATAGTCCAATTTAATTGTGTAACGTAGCTAAATTGTTAAAAATAAATTCAAAAATCCATGTGGTTACACTATCGGAAAGAACTCGAACAAGGTCGAACAATTATGCTAGAGAAGAATGTTATATGTAAGCAAATAGTGTCATTGTGACGTTTAATTTATTAAATTAGAATTAAAATTTTATTTTACATCAATGTGTTTATTGAACTCAATTATAGTGGGTGTAATCCTAATGCATTATAGCTTGGTGTAACAAAAAAAACAATAATAACTTAATTTGTGTCTTTATGGCGGTTAATTTATTAAATTAGAATTAAAATTTGATTTATATGAATGTGTTTACTCGAACTCGAGTCTGAAATTCTGAACTCGATTATAGATTGTCTATTACTATTAAAATTATAACGTAATATAACCGAAATTAAATAAAAAGCAAGATAAAAGTATTTTATGTTTGATGTAGTGCGACCGCATGTAAGAAAACCAAATGTACAAAAGTTATCGTGTACGCTGGAACTAAAATTTATTATTGTCACCTATATCTCCATTGCATCATTTTCGTCGTAACTTTTGGATTATATGGTTAGCCATCAAGTTATTTTATGCTGTGTCATCTACCACGTTAATCAACGGCTCAAACTAAATAATTGTGGTCCATACGTGGGATATTATGGCTAAATAATGGAATTGGATTAAGGAAACGAGGTCTGGACTATCTATGGGGTGAGTTTTTTTTTTTAAATATGTGTATGTGTGTGAGGGTGTGCATGTACGTATGAAGGGGTGCGTGAATATGAGCGGATATGACTGAGATGTGTATGGGTGGGCGATTGAACCTATAATATCTATTTAAATTTTTTTTATTATTTAAATTGTAATCAGTGCATTATTTCATGGGCTTCAATCTTTTCTTAGCAATAATGTATAGGGAAAAATATGAAGGAATACAAAAACAATAGCTAATTGTTGCAAGGTCCCTAATATCACAATTGATGATGATTTTTTTTTTTTAACTAAAAATCATGTGATTACAACTGATGATAATATTTATTATTGAAGTAGTGGGTGCTGAGTTTGAAACAATATTTTCGGAAGGTACAATTATTCGCGATATCCCAATTCAACAATTATTACCCAAGAAGGTAATAATAAAATTCACAGGTCCGGAGTCATTCATATCAATCTCCTCATCTAGTATTACAAATAAACAACCTACAGTTACTGTTAATAGTTTTCAAGTTGAATGTGAAAATTTTCGTAACTAGTGCAGTCGTTATTCAAATGGTGACATTTCGGTCACTGATAACAACCCAGGGTATCTTGGTCTGACACAGACCAGTAAATAGAATAATGTTCCGATGTTTCCTTCCGTGTATGACCAATGAAGGAGGATAGATTTGAGGATAGTAGAGCGAGTTGGGGTCAACAAATAATTCTAATTTTGGTATTGTCAGCAACGAAAGGTAATCAGTTTTGTGATTTTTGACCATTTAAAAAAAGAAAAGGTGAAAAACAAACAAAAACAAAAATTTGCGGAATGAATGGATGATGATGAAAATTTTCTTATTTACGACTATCTATCTATTGTAATCCAACGTCGCAGAGTATTATTTTAAAGTTTATAACTTCAAATTTTTCTGGATTTAGGTATTGCTTTATTTGTTTTTCGCTCCGACAATTTTCATTTATATTATATTTCAATTATAACTTTGGTGTATGAATCTAAGTATGAGTGTATAAGGTGCCAGAGTGTATGAGTGTATGAGGTGTGAGATTATATGAATGTATGAGGTGTGAGAGTATGAGAATATGTGAGTAAATGTGGGGATCGACCGGGGGATCGTGGTTCTTTGATATACGGGGGTCGCCAGAGTCTAGTTAATTCACTTGCTTTTTCCTTTTTTCCGTACTTATCATGTTTCTCGCGTACTATATTGTTTATTTGTGCTCAAGTAGCAGGATTTCTTAGTCGTTCCCATAAATTGAAGCTAGTTTGGAGCTATTAATACAACCTCGCTAGGTACGCGGCCTGATGCCACTTCGTCGTTAGTCAACGAAGCAGCGCTTCACTACAAATTAACGCAGACTCTTAAAGAACATAAAAAAAATATATTGTTTAACTGAAGAGCAACGTTAGAATTCATCCAAAACACATAAAATGAGAAGTGGATTTTATTTCTGAGAAATTTCAAACTGTAGTCTTGAGTTTAAAAAATTCCAATTACAAAAGTTCCCAATATATTGTTTAATTTTTTTTAGTCTAACAGGTGTTTTTATAATTTGATTAAAACTAGTTTGTTAAGTAGATACATTTTCTCAGCTTAAGGAAATAGAGAAAAATTAAATATATTTTAAATGAAAAATAAATAAATAAATTTTCGGCCAAGCTGGGTCCCAAGTTTTTACCAGCCATTATTGAATGTAAGGTTGATAATGTCCTGTACAAATGTAAAAACTTGGATGGTGGTGAGCCCATTGGGACCTACCATGCCAAAGATATTAAATTATAAACATCTTAATTACCGGTCCCTATTAATTAATACAGCACAATCTTTGTTTTTAATTTTTTCCAAAATGGCGGGGCTAAGTTAGGTGACATCCAATATGCCTATCATATTAACGTTTTCTGGTTGGATGAGAGCCGCTTAAGAATTTTTTTAGTATGTGGTTATCTAACTGTTTGTTTTAGTTTACTTCTTTCCTTTTATTTCCCTCTCTTCCAACCCTACTCATTGGTATGAGAAGCTCTACAATTTCCCTACAAAATTCTTATTATTTTTAACCATCGTCATGATCCCCAATAGCAAATGTTGACTATCTAGTACCTAAAATTGAATGTTGGTACATGGAGGCACTTTTCAGAAAATTATTAGGTAGTTTTTTATATCTTTTATCGGGGAAACTGATGTGCCTAGAAGAAGTTAATGACTCAAATTTGCCATAAGGGCGCCAAAGCATGAGACTTCGTTCCACGATCATGGAAGTTGATATTTTATCCCTAATTACAATAGCTCTTATTTTTTTCTCCTTTTCAACTTGTTCGTATCATTTAGGTCTTAGTTAATTTAATCTTTTTTTCTGTTTTCTTTATATTGATATTTTTATTGCTTAAAATTTTTCTCTATTATTTGTTTTTCTATTATTTTTTGTTTATTTACCTTGTTATTCCAACTCTGATTGATCTAATAAATCACCAATTATGCTTAACATATTAACAATTCCCGGTTAGATATGTGATGCTTAAAACTTTTTTTTCAGTCCGTGGTTGTCTGACTGCGGTTTGTTTTAGTTAACTTACCCCCGCAACCCCCCTCCCCCCTCCCCACCCCCATTCATTTTTCTCTCTTCCAACCCAACTTATTGGTATGAGAAGCTCTACCAATTTCCCTACAAATTTTTAAGTGTAATTCTGGATAGTCCTAATTGTTAACAATAACAAATGATGACTCCCTATGTACCTGAAATTGAATTTTGGCACTGTCCAGTAAGAGTGTTGGGCAGGTTTTTTGGGGGAAACTGATATGCGTAGAAGGATATTATGACTCAAACCTGCCATCAGTTCCACATACAATTGCTGGACAGGACTCCCAAGTATGGGACTTCGGTTGATAGTCATGCTGGTCAACATTTACATCCTTCATTGCAATAGAACTTACCTTATTTATGTATCTCCCCACTTGTACCTATCATTTGACTCATTTATGCATACTTTTCAACTAGTTGCTGCGACTTTGGGTGGTGTTGTCGTGCTAAGACCCGATGTGTCTCAACTGGGAGATTTTCTTCGATACATTCCAGGTAAAACGATGTTTTTGGTACAGCTGGTCAACAAACTTACGGTTAAGGATAAGGGTGCAGATGATATTTATTAACGACAAAATTTTTTTTCGTTCGACATCTTAATTTTTCATCTTTGGTTTTCGTCATCCTACAATTTTCTGTACATGTGGCTCTCGTTGGGAGTAATCAACTAATCAATTCGTTGTCTTTCTCATGGTATTTACAAGGTGGGTCTGCTTAATTAACTTTCAAATAGCGTTATGTTTTCGTTCAACGCTATCTTTATTTAATTAAGTTCTGTTATGCCCAACCAATTTGGTTAGGTATATATTTGAACTCCTTTTCTCTTTCTGCTAACATAAATAAACAATTAAAAAACGATGATCCCACTAGCTTTCTTTAACATCTATAATTAAAAAGAAAATCATTCAATTTAACTAATAATTATAATGTATATGATATTCCACTGTCCATCCACCGAATGTGAATCAAAGAGCATGAAAGAAAGAAATCCGTTCAACGCTTGAGTTTGAGGTCGTAATACTTTTTTTTGTTCCTCTATATTAAGATAAATATAGGAATATGAAAAGAAAACCAGATATTCCTTCTTCTGACCCAAGTCTTTGTATGTATCGATTTGGTACATGTGGGAATTAATTAAGTTTGTACTTTCAAACGTTTTGGTTGAATTTAAGTTGTTTCAAGTTTTAAAACTTTGAAAAAAAAAAGATTTCGGGTTATTTGGTATAAGAAACGTTAAAAATATTGTATAATTTATAAATAAAATCAATGATTTGTTCGTAGTGCTCGATTCCAGATTATAATTCACAAACTTTTTATGTTTCATGACATTAGACCCATCTCTCAAAACCATATTTTCAGCTTTTCAATCTTGAAAAACATTTTTATTAAATTAGATTTAAACGGTTTTCTGAAAATTCTCCAATTTCGTTGTTTTTCACATTAAAACTTATTTGTAATGTTTTTCTTTGTTAATTTCTATTTTTTTCAAACTTGATAAATTCTCTATTTTAACTGTGAGAAATCTTAACTATTCCCACAGTTTTAGTGGATCTGGAATTACTATTATTTTGTTTTGTTTTTGTCGTTATTATTTTTGTCAGTTAAGGGATTTAAAAAAAAGGCTAGGATGACACCGAGGTGTGAATTTTAAAGAGATATTTTTGGTTGGAGACTAGCCCTACCATGTTTATAAGTAGTTAAGTTCTGCTCTTTTAGGGCCCTCTGGCTGCCGGACAAACCCACGACCACGTTTTTTCCTGAAACGTTAGCAGGTCCAGATTTCCAACCAAAGGAACAAAAATAAAGATTCGTTTTCCGAGGACATCCAGTTTCCTCGCTTGAGGTTGAGGTTCACGTTTCAAAACCTCAAGAAATAGAACCATCAGACTTCGAATTTCGTCGTCAATTTGCTAATGGCGCATACAAACCAATTTGAAAATACGATTTTTTTCAGTAATACTACCTTTAGTGACGAAAAAAGTTTTGAGCACGCCAGATTTGTAAACAAACAAAATTATCGTAAGAAAAAAAGATCAATGGTTTGAATTGGTAATTTTTTCCAATACTTGAATGGCAGATCGTGTTTTCTATCGGAGTGATCTAATATCACAACCAATTATTTTCCTTTGAATTTCAGAGTTTACAATTTTATTTTATTCATACACTCATTTCACTTTTCAAAATGTTAGTCATTTAAATTTAATTGTTTTAATTTTGATGTCGTTCTTACTCGTTAGAGTAAAGTTTTTGTTTTTTTTTATTTCACTTCATTGGAGTAGAATGTGTTTTTATTTTCTTTTAGTCGATTTGCAAAAGCAAAAACATACATAATTACAACATAAACAATACATGCACGATTGAACAAGACTTTCACAAAAATTATTTATTTTTTACGTTGAAAAGCATCAAACTTGAAGCAAAAATAAAATGTGAGAGTATTTCAAAGAAAATATTTATTTTAATTCAGAAGTTAGAATGATATTTAATTATTTTCAATTTCGTATTTGGGTGTGTTATATTTTTTTAAGTTACTTACTCTGAAAGAGAAATATAAGGAGCGTTTCAAACTCTGGTAGTAATTGGAACAAGCGATTCGCTTTGTAAAAAATACAATTCCGTTTTTTACATGCATTTTCCAAGAAATTTATCAAAAATGTCAATGCCAAATATACTGATAAAAATCGGTTGCAACATAATCACTGATGTGGAGACACAGAAAAGTATTGTTTTTGAGAAATTAAAATGGATTAAATTTCGTTTTTAAAATGTTGTCTGCGTGTTGTCTAAATGTTTAAAATTATAAGTCTGAGATTTTAAGCGAGCTACCTAGAAAATATTTGCGTTTTTAGAGAACTCAGGAGTAAAGATAAGTTTGAGTAACACAATTTTAGATACGGTCCAGGTAGTCGACAGATGTCAGAAATTATTTACTTGTATGCTAATGAGGAAATGTGACACTTTAAGACCATCATCTTTATGTTGTGGATATGAAGTCACAATAACGAGGACTGTTTGTCTACATCCCAAATAATTCAAAATATTATAATCATGGATCTATATTTTTTGTATGCCCGTTCTAAATTGATGGAGATATGAATTTCTTTTCAATTTTGTTTCGACTAAAAAATAATAATTGCAATCGATGGTGACTAAATTTTTTATAAATATTAATGTGGTCTAAATTCAACAAAAATTTATTATATTGTGATTGCCAAAATATCTGGGTTAGCATATAAAAAACTTTTGGATATATTTAACTGTTATATTAGGGTTACTGTATAATTTAAAAAAGATCTCCAAATATTATAATCAAAGTATTATAATCAAAAATACCCTCGTGTCTCAAATTTCGTCTTAAAATTTCTCTCAAAAAACTGTTCAACTTTCTTGATGATATAAGACTAAAACATCAAAAATAAATTTTTGGAATATTGATGTCCAAACATAGAAATCCAAAAGGACTTATTTTCCAAGAACTTTACCAAGAAGAAAATATGGTACAGATATAGCGACATCGAAATACATACCTTTAAAATGATGACATTCATAAAGAAATTTCATAACTGTAATATAAAAATAATCAGAAAATCAAAATATTCAGATACTACTCGTACATCAACAACTATTCAATAGAAAATCGTAAATAGAGGGTTAAAATGTATACAGAAAAAATGTATATATTAATCGTCATATCAACACAAGACAATAATAAACTCACCGTCGTCGTTCATTCTTTATTTGCTGTGTTGTATTTTTTGTTGTCTGTTTTGATGATTAAATCGAATGGAAAAAATTAAAGATCCTCCATAAAATACCGTCTTAATGAATACATTAACGATGAGATTATAAACGAACAATTTTTTTTTTATCCTCATATCTACGTTGAATCATATTTTTATTAATAATTTGTGCAAGGGAGAAATTGTTTAGAAATTTAAGTGAAAACACAAGGAGTTATTTTGTTAGACTTAGAGGGAATCCTGCAATTTAAAGGATTTAATTTATAAGTGGAATTTAAAATCAGTTTTGATGTGGTGCTTTTATGTTATTTTGTATGATAATTAGGAAGATTTGTTTTAACAGACTCGGTTGCGAGAAAAATTCCACATTTAGTAGAAGAATCAAATAAAACGAAATTCAATAAATATAATCCAAACATCATCCCTTTCTTATCATATATTAATATATAAGAAGAAAGCTGAAAATATATTAAGGAATTCTTTTGAGATATATACGAATGATAATTTGTGTTGACATCAAAATCTCAAAATGTGACATAAATAAAATAAAATCAACTTACACAAAAAATTATGGGAAACAAAGAGCAGGAATTTTATTCAATTCACTTTTAATCATAATTTTTTATTACATCCTTTTGCTTATAACGAGATATCAAATTTTATTTAGAAATTGTTGATGGACATAAGACGAACGAATTGTTTTTTGTTTCTTTCGTTATAATTTTTTCCATTGGGAGTGATTAGATTTAATACAAATTTATTGTCATAAAAGCTTTGCTTTTCCGTTTTGATATATGGAAGGTGTCTTGCAACTTGACCTTATGAAATAAATGGTTTAGCCAATGTTTTTGAGATTTAAAACCCTTCTATTTGTATTACAAATGTTTTAAATTATATTTGAATAAGTTTGTTTGAAACCTGTTTATATGCTATTCGTCAAGATTTGTGACAACTCATTTTTCGGGATTTCAAAAGGCATAGATTAACCCCTTGTCTGTTTAGCATTTTTGTGTCAAAATTTCTGTATAAAAAATAAGTTGAAAATATATGCTGATAAGAAGCTCTGGAGATCCTTGTAATCAAAATTGGTCAAAAAAACACGATTGCTACATAAAACCGGCCATAAATCGGCCAAGTTCCAGCTATTGCAAATTTTCTATACAAAATAGAAATTTTCACTTAATATGCTACCATTCCCTTTACAGGTTGTAATTTTATTCGTCAAGAATTGTGGCAACCTATTTTTCGGGATTCCAAATGGCAAAAATTAACCCCTTGTCTATTTTGCATTTTTGTGTCAAAATTTCTGTATAAAAATAAGTTGAAAAATATGGAGGGGCTGAAATCTCACACCTCTGAGATATCAAAACTTCGGTCTGGGTTAAGGATTTTGATATAGTTTTCGGCAAAAAACTTTTATGAGGACATGGTTTTGAGTTTTGGGCAGCGATGTATATCAAACATAACTTTTTGTTAAGTACATGTATTTTTTATCTCTGTTTAAATATGTATTACAAAACTAACACGAAACATCAATACGTTGTCGGAAAATCATAACAGGTCATAAATTAACATAGTTTTGTGAAAAGATTATACAATCAGCAAACTACTCAAAAACCTCTCCATTTAGCGTTTCGAGAAAATATTTCAAAATCACAAATTCATATTTCTTTCAAAATTCCAAAAATATTGTTAAATTAAATAAAATCAAAAATTCAAACTTTTTTCAAACAAAATTCTAAAAATATTTCAAAAATTATTACAAAACCAAAAATTAAAACTTTTTCCAAAAACTCTAAGAATATTCCAAACATTCTTACAAAATCAAAAATTGAAACTTTTTTCAAAATTCTAAAAACATTACAGCAATTATAACAAAATCATAAATTAAAACTGTTTTCAAATTCCAAAAATATCGGAAAAATTAAAATAAAATTAAATATTTAAACTTTTTCTAAATTCCAATAATATTCCAAAAATTCTTAAAAATTCAAACTTTTTCCAAAATTCTAAAAATATTGCAAAAATTATTACAAAATCAAAAATACAAATTTTTTTCAAAATTCCAAAAATATTTCAAAAACTATAACAAATTCAAAAATTTCCATGTCCAATTTCATTTTCAATTACATTTACGTCATAAAAACAGCTACATTTTTTTTTCCAAAAAATTGGGTAAAAAAATAAATGAAATCATTTTTTGACACACTTGACATTATTTTTTTGACAAACTTATAATGCCATAATTCTTTATAATAATAATAAAATTTCACGTCATACACATAATTAGTTTTATTTTTTTCCAAAAAATTGGGTAAAAAAATAAATAAAAATCTTTCTTTTGACATACTTTACAACATTTTTTTGACAAAATTATAATGCAATAATCTAGTTTTTGGTCTCACATACCACTCCCGACCATCAATATTTCTCCCAATTTAATGTTCCTACTCGTAATCACTTAAAATGAACGTTTTTTAAGCCAAAAATATGAAAATTTGCTGTTTTTGACACACTTCCGGTACAGTTATTGAACACAGCGTCCTTTCAGACCTGTTCCTTGAGTATACCTATTTTTAGAAATTTAAAAATTTTGAAATCCCTCTAGCGGTTTTCCCTGCAGTGTAGGTAATGACTGCCGGCCAGCCGGCCGGCAGACAGACATGCATTTTTTTTGCTCTTTTAGAATCAGTAGATCCTAAAACGTCGAGAAATGTCAAAAAAAGTGGGGGTAAGAATTTCACTTTTGGCTCATGAATGAATGTAATGAATGTAATAATGTAATATTACTTCGGTCTTTCAGACCGAAGTAATATATGCTGATAAGAAGCTCTGGAGATCCTTGTAATCAAAATGGATCAAAATAAGACGATTACTACATAAAACCGGCCATAAATCGGCAAAATTCCAGCTATTGCAAATTTTCAATACAAAACAGAAATGTTCACTTAATATGCTACCATTTCTAGACGGATTCACCAATTAAGCTCAATTTTTAACACGGTGCATTTTTCGATCTCCCCTTACAGTTTATAAGGCCATTCATCAAGATTTGTGGCAACTCATTATTCGGGATTGCAAAAGGCATAGATTAATCCAGGGGTGGGGAACCTGCGGCCTTTTGAGATTTTCTTTGCGGCCCAATAACATGTTTTGAATTTTGTACAAAATTCAAACCAATTTTTTCGATGAAATGTTTTCTGTAAAATTGTATTTTTTTTGTAAATATTTAATCCTTTTTTTCGAAAATATTTTGTCTAATCAGTAGCTAGATTCTGGTTACATGGAATTATTTCGTGAAATGAGATTTCGTACTAAATGAGATTTTTGGATTCCGGTGCAGTCACATGAGAAAATAAATTCCCCATTTGTGGTATGGACTATCAAATTATCTCGTCAAGAAATTTGTATATGAAATGAGATTATTTGCTTTGAAATTTTGAATAGAAGCACAAAAATAGAGAAAAGAAATGTCGAGAAAAGATTACGATAAATCAAAAAGAAATTTTAGTTGATTTGTGGCGATTTTTTCACATATTTCCCGAAACACATTTTTGCTTTTAAGTTTATATAAATTAGTCATTTACTTACATCATGTCAGTAGCAGAATAATTAGTTTAAATTAAAATTATAGTTATCTTTTAAATACATACTTAAACAATTATAGTAAATGTATATATCAATAAATGTTGTCTACTATCAATTAAAAAGCCTGTCAAGCTCAAAAAGTACAATATTCTGTAACAGCTCGTTTATGGTTTTGGAAGGTTTATCATTAAAAATTGAAATGGTTGAATGTTCCATCAACATAGTTCCATCAACATTCCATATTCCATAGACATAAAAAATCTAAATAATATCTATAATTCTATATACTCTAATTTTCTGATAGTTATAAGGATTTCTTCACCAACAGTTTCATCAAACTTACAATACATGAAACACAAATACATGTAATAAAAAAACAAGTAAATAAACTGACAGATTAATTCCATTTTCAAAAATTTGTACTAGCTTAGAACATGTACTAAAAACGGTATCTCGAAAAGAGAACAAGAATACCAATTAGTGGAATGGAATTATTTAGTGAGAAATCAAAATTCGAGATAAATAATAATTCTATACCACTTCATTTTTTCTCACAGAGCCGGAATCGAGTAGTCGACTTTTTCGTGATCTCGGTTTAAAAATAGCAGTGTAACCATAATCCATTAATTCTACGTTTATATCGCCGATAGTTTCATAGAATTTTACTACAGAAGACACTCCTTTTTCCTGTGTGAGAACTTGTTAGCGAGACGCGTTAGTATCGAGTGGGACAAATTAATGATCGTAAAATATTTTCACCTTGCATAGGAAAATGCAAATTTTTCTACGATGGTAAATAAATAATAAACGATATTTATTATTCATTATTAAATTAGAAATCAACAACATAACATTCAACAATCATATTTTTTTTTAATGGTTACTGTAATTTAAAATTTTTGTAAAATTACATGAAAATACCATAGCAACTACAATTTGTTATTTAGCGGAAATGATTTTACACTAGTGGGAAAAAACTTTTTTACAGGAGATTAAGCCTGCTTGAAAATAGACTTTTTATCTGCTTTCATAGAAAAGGAGTTTTTCGGAAAACGGCTGTAAAATTTAACTACTAACATACAACCTCTTGGGAGAAAGCTAAAGTCTTACTTTTAGGACATATAATCAAAGCGGCTGTAAATTAACGCCATTTGTTATGACGGGTAATTCAGACTCCATAATTGTATTTCGAACCACTGTCCCGCATACATCGGGTTTGCCTCAACAGAGATTTTCCTAGTCGTTTTCATTTTTTCCTGTACACATAGTTTCTTATACTCCATCCAAAGTCATCATTTTCTGTGGTTTCCGCTATAAAAATTTATTATTCTGAAAACGGTGGTGTTATGTTTCCCATTGTAATATTCCTTGTTCAATTTGTGACCGATAATCACGGTTAACCAGTTGTAAATATCCTTCATGTGTAATACACTGATTTGGAGTTACACTGCGTTCTCATAAGCATCAGTCTTGCGTTGGCTAAGACTTTCATAATTATTTTTTTTCTTAAACTCGAACCGTAATGGCATCTGCAATACTTTTCGTAAAACAAAAATTTTTTATCCTAAAGCAGTTGTATAATATTTTTCAATTGTAATTTCCTTTTTCCAAATTGAATTCATAGTTTCGCTAAATACATATAGTTTTAATCGTCTATCAATTAATAATATTACCCAATGTAGTTTCCTATGTTTAATTTATAATCATTATTCGCTATAAAATCATCAGAAAAACGGTTGTGTAATATAATTAATCCATGACCGCGCCATTTACATGTATAATTCGTACAATTGTTTTGTAAACAATTTTTTTTAAATCTTTTCCAATTTCTTTTACAAACTAGCAGCCCATATTCTTTAGTGATTGTAATAACTAACGATAAAACAAAAATAAAATTTCCCAAGAAACTACCTTATCGATTCGTTATTGTTGATTAAACAAACAAGCGACGTTAACCACATATAAATAGCAGATGACAGTTAGCCTCGCTCTCTTATTTTTAGTCTATTGTGACTCTTAGTCGATTCTTTGTTTCTTATGAGAATCATTTGTGTATTTTGACGTCTTCTTGTTAAGCGGCCATATTTTTTTACTTAGGTGTTACGGAAAAGAAAATAAATAAATAAAATACACTCGAGCCATTGAAAAAAATGAATTTCGTGCCAATAGATTCAATAGAAAAATTGAAGAACAAAAAAAAGAAAATACCTAAAGAAAGAAATCGCTGATAGAAATTCACCGTGATCAAGTCACCTGTCGTCATTAGTGGGCTGTCGATGGATATACATTGAGATGATAGGCTAAGGTGTAACTAGGAGCTGAGGAATGGGATCCAGCTAAACCATGGGGTGAGTGTTATTTAAGTTTTATTTTAAATTAGTGGTATGAATGAGTGTGGATGCGTGTGTATGTGAGTGTGAGTTGTGTGATGGTTCATGTGATGCATGTTTGTGAGGCAATGTCAATGTTATACTTCATCTATATTGCAATGTAGATGAAGGTCAAAGCGGTCTTATAACAGTCGATATTATAATGTCAAAGTTAGAAGGTACATTTCTATAAAACAAAAAAACATTAACTAAATTTTCCACTATGTTCCCTTTAATTGAATTAATTTATTCGTAGATTTTTTTTTATAAAAAGAAAAATGTGTGAGAGTTTTGTATCATTGAATTTAAAAGATTTATCCGACATAGTTAATTCACCTCTAAAACAAACACAACGAATAAAGTATACGTGTTGTGAAATATCTCAAAAATACATCAGATTTGGTGCTTCATCGAGTACGTATATTTATTCGAACGCGATCCTTGTAAATTTTTTTTTTTTTTTTTATTTTTTACTTTATTTTTCGTTCATATAATTTTAATTACAATGATAATACAATGATATTACATAAAACTAATTTAGTTATAAACAATTCATAAACATAAACATAATCATTTAAGCATAATTTGATTGTTAAATTTATAATTATTACCTATGAATCTACCTATTTTAAAGAACGAAAATTTAGGATGATTCTGTGGTTCATAGAACCAATTTTGAATCACCCATCAATTAAAAAGTGAAAGACAATAGCAATGTGGTGTGGGATGGGGGTCCCTAAGTAAAAGAATTTATTAATTAAATATATTATTATATGTACATTATAAGCAAATAACAGTTAGGTTGAAAATTTATCAAAAACATCATTATAAACAAAAAAGAAAAAGATGACAAGTCTAGTGGAGACAAGAAATAGATTTAAGTTAAGTATGGAACAGCAATAGAACCCAAAAGCGAGAAACTGAAAGCCATACATTAAGTTACCACATTTAATAGATATTCCACGTCAAAAATTTCAAGCAGCCACTCCTTTACCTTTAAATTGAATGACTTCGGTATATCAATAAGCGATATTGAGATTGGCAGCTGGTTGAAAATAGTTGGCGCTAATGATAAATAATATCGCCGAAAATACTCCTTTTTGGAACTGGGACATAAGCAATTATTTTTTCGAAAGTTATAGCTCGTGACTTTGACAATCCTGTTCCCACTTCTGAGAAAGAAAAGTCTTAATACTTTATATATATATAGGCTTCGCAAAGGAAGGATTTTCATAGATTTGAATAGAGGAACTGTAGTTTCGTATCTAGCTTTAAAATTAATTATGCGTAAACTATATTTTTGAGCCACAACGAGAGGTTTGATGTTTGAAAGATATGTTCCTCCCCAAACAGTTATGCCGTATTCAAGTTTAGATTGGATTAGCGCAAAGTAAACATTATATAGAACTTTTTTGGCGTAATTTTTACGAAGACGATAAATTTTTACAAATAATACCAAACAAATAGGGTCCTATAAATCAAATTGCAATATCACAACAACAATGAATATCATTCTCAGCCATAAAAGGGGTCATATGTGTGGTTCCGATTGATGTGTTGAATTTATCATGACCACAAATGATAACAACGCAAAATGATGATACAACTGTAACTTGTTACTTCACCACAATTTTAAATTGTGTGAAGTAATGCAATCTATCGTGAAAAAAAAAATCTTACATACCCCAAATTTTGTTTTTTCTTTTGTTTTGGACCATCCTCTATCCAAATAGCCAATAAAAATTTTGGTGTACGTCTGTGTGTGGGTGGGTGGGTGGGTGGGTGGGTGGGTGGGTGAGTTTTCTGCATAGGATCTTGATGAAACTTTGGCAAATGATACAGGTTCACTTGAAAATAGAAGATCTGGATTCATTTTAAATTTGGACAAAATGGCGGGGGGTCTCCCGAACACCTCTAAGTTTAAATCTTGAATAACTTCTGATCTCGAGCTATGATCTTATTGAAACTTAGTAAATAAGGTTTTAATACTGTTTCCAATATTTCTGCATACCAACTTCCAGTTTGTCACTTCCGGTTAAAAAGTTTTTTTTTCAGGTGTTTATCCCTACTGTAGCCTACAATTACCGATCGATTTTCATGAAACGTTGCGAAAAGCTTTTAAATAACATGAGAAAGATTTATTCAGCTTTTGGAGCACATTGGATAAAGGGTTGGGGGGTCCACCATACAACAGGTGGTTTTTTCCACAAAGTTTTTATGTTTGTTGGGAGCATAAAACATTCATTCGTGAATGAATTTTGATGACACTTTGGAAAAAGATGCAAACATGTATGACAAAGAACTGATTAGTTTTTGAGCGATAGTGAACAAAGTGGTGGGGGGTCCCTGGAGCACCTGTTTTTTTGAAAGCTCTATAACTTCTGTACGTGATAAGCGAATTGGATGAAACTTGGTACATGAGTATGTAGTACGGTTTAAAATAGTTCTGCATCCCAACTTCCGGTTTTTCACTTCCGGTAAAAAAAATTTTTTTGTACTTTTTTGAAGTTTTTTCAGTGTCTTTATGCACACTACAGCCAACAATAATGAAGTGATTATGATGAAACTTTTGGAATAGGGTTCCAATTAGTGTGAAAAGATAATTATTATGTTTTGGGACACATTGATCAAAGTGGTGGGGGGTCTACCATACAAATGCTGACTTTTCACACTTTGTTTTTTAAGTTTGTTGGGAGCATACAGACTTCATTCATTATTCAATTTTAATGACACTTTGGCAAATGATGGAGACTTAAGTAACAAAGAACTGATTAGTTTTTGGATAATATTGGAGTAAGTGGTGGGGGTCCTCCCGAACACCTGTTTAATGTGTCACACTTTTTTCAATGTTTGTTGGGAGCACACAGCATTCGTTCGTGAACGAATTTTGATGACACTTTGAAAAAAGATGCAAACATGTATGGCAAAGAACTGATTAGTTTTTGAGCGATAGTGAACAAAGTGGTGAGGGGTCCCTGGAGCACCTGTTGTTTTGAAAGCTCAATAACATCTGTACCTGATAATCGAATTGGATGAAACTTTGTACATAAGCATTTAGTATGATTTACAAAAATTCTGCATCCCAACTTCCGGTTTTTTGCTTCCGGTAAAAAAAAAATTTTTTTACTTGTTGGCAGTTTTTTCAGTATCTTTATGCACACTACAGCCTACAATAATGAAGTGATTATGATAAAACTTATGGAAAAATTTCAATTAGTGTAAGAAGATAATTATCATCTTTTGAGACACATTGATCAAAGTGGCGGGGGATCTACCATACAACTGCTGACTTTTTACACTTGGTTTTTAAAGTTTGTTGGGAGCATACAGATTTCATTCATTAATCAATTTTAATGGCACTTTGAAAAAAGATAAAGACTTTATTGACAAAGAATTGACTAGTTTTTGGACAACATTGGGATAAGTGGTAGGGTCCTCCCGAACACCTTTTTATTGTTTCAATGTTTGTTGGAAACATACAACATTCGTTCGTTAAGTAATTTTGATTACACTTTGCAAAAAGATGCAAATATGTATGGCAAGGAACTGATTAGTTTTTTTAGCGATAGTGAACAAAGTGGTGGGGGGTCCTCCAAGCACCTGTTATTTTGGAAGCTCAATAACTTCTGTACCTAATAATCGAGTTGGATGAAATTTGGTACATACCCATTTAGTAAAGTTTACAACAGTTCTGCATCCTAACTTCCGCTTTGTCACTTCCGATAAAATTTTTTTTACTTTTTTTCGTACAACAGAATTTATGTTTGTTGGAATACTACTGCCTGCTTTAATATTTTTATTATTAGAACTACGAAGTCCATAATATTGGTTAGCTTTTAATTAAAGTATTTTATGGATATTAGCTCATTATATATCCAGAACACTATGTTTCCAGAGCTGTGGTGAAGTCAGCCTATGCATCAGCGTCGCAATATTTTTTTTTATTGGAGGGATGATGATAAAAATTTATTTTATGGTGATAAAAAAAGCCAATGTAACGTTAATTGTTTTATCTTATTTATTGGGGCGTACCATTTTACATACTGCAACACATTCAACACTTACATTAGAAAATCCCATTTTTCAAATTAAGGGATTTGATAAATTACTGTGAGTGTCTACAAATACTAAATGCGTCCTTTGTGATACAGAAAAAGAAGAATTTAAACAGATTGGAACCAAACTTCGCGATGGTGAATATGGTGCGTGTTTTATAACACCATCCGATGGTGATATTTAAAAAGAAAAAAAACAAAAGTCTACTACGCTCGTCCGGGAATGAGATTATGGGAAGTTGATTTAGGTGGTAATGTATTACAAACTCATCAATTAAAGGATCTTCCGTTAAATCTAAAACCAACCAAAGTAGTATTAAATGAAATAAATTTAAATAAGGCTGTAACTCATTTTCCGTTTATAATGATGTGTCAAAATTATTATATGAATATTTTTTTTGTTAGTAAATACAATGGCAAAATTTTCAACCATATAAATAACCATCAATATTATTGTCACGTCCCGTTGCACTGTAAGACATTTGATGAAAATGCAGGATAACTAATTACACAATGTTAATATTAGTAGCAGGGTACGGTTATTAAGGTACAACTCATATAATCAAGTATAACGTTTACCTTAACAATGACTATTGTAACAATAATAAATAAATAAAAAATAATAAATTTAAACAATAGCTGAATTTCCCCAGAGGAAATCAGATTGATTCCACATAACTTGTAGTTCCAGAATTTGAAGATCAATTAAGCTAAATGAAAATCCCAATCTCATGTACCACAATGGATCATTGCTTAAATAAGTACTCCACCGTGATTTCCTACGGTCGTACGATCGCATTTCATTAAATCGGGGTGTGTGGGTGTGTGTGTGTGTAAGTGTATGTGTGTGTGCGTGGGTGCATGAAGTGCGAAAGCGCGTGAATGTAGTAGAGTTGTGGGGTTGGACGTGCTGATCGTGGTTCTTCGCATAAGGGAGTCGCCAGAGTCTGATTAGTTCACTTGTATTTCTCTCTTACATCCGTTATTATCTCATGTTACGCGTATATTACAGTATTTTGTGCTGGAGTAGCAGGTTTTCATCTCTCGATCCCATAGGCTGCCGCTAGTCAGGGGCAAAAAAGACTCTCGCTAGGTACGCGACCTGCTATGCGACTTCGTTGATTTCCCACGAAGCTGCGCTTCATTACACATTGTTTTACGGCGACAGTAAAATATCTTTATATATGTATATTTTTACAACGCCAGAAAAAATGTCGTCATTTCTATTCATACGTTTACGGCGGCAGCAAAAGTAACATATAATATGATATTATGAATTTTTTCAAAAGAAGTAAATTTTTACCAAAATATTTGTTATTGTTTCAAATAAATTGTATAACTATGACAACAAAAAATAACAAATATTTTGATTGAATTATGAAATTTTGAATTGAAAGCTTGTTTTGATAAAAAATTTTATTTTTTATATAATTAATACATATTTAATGTTTTTTGCTTTTTTGGATGCATGTAACTATGACGATAGAATAAATTATTTTGATGTATTAATTTCATATTTATAAAAAATTTAAACGTTTGCCGAAAAAATAGTGTTTTTAATTCGGTGCTAAGATGACTTTTTGTGTTTCGTCTATAATTTTCGGCCTCTCTACGGTCGGCCGCCAAACTATAGAATCAACAAAAAGTAGCACTTTAGCTCCTAATTAAATAATATACTATTTTTACTATTAAAGTGTCGATACATTGGGTATTTATACCAAAATATAGTATTATGTGTGGAATAAACGCTCAGAACAATACATTTTTGAAGCAGTTGGATGCTTAGATCCTGAGAATGGTGAAAAATATAAACAACTACCACTTTCAAGAATTTCTTTAACTGATAAACAATACGAATTAGCTTACAATGTAACAGAAACTCTTTGCACAATTATTAAAAAAAGTATGTATATTTTTCGTTAGATGAATCTCCTGATAAAACTGACTCGGCTCAGGTATTTTATTTTATTCGTGCCATATCTGCAGATTTTCAATGTTATCAGGAACTGATCGGTATGCGCACGCTTACTGGGAGAACACGTTGAATAGATACACATGATAACTTTCAACAAATATATTGTGAAGCAGGGTTAAATCTGGATAATCTGGTAAGTGTGTGCACCGTATGGTGCATCTTCCATGAGAGGCAAAAAAAGAAGAATTTGTTTCATTGTTAAAAAAAGTAATTTAAATTTACAAACTTTAATTTCCTTACATTGTATATTGCATTAACGAAATCTTTGTGCTTAATCTACTACATTAATCAATACAATGCTTGAACTCATTAATTGAAAAATATACGCAACGGTTTTCTATTTTTGAAGAATTTACTCATACAATGAAATTAGCTTTTGAACCACATCTAGTTGATATCTCAAAACTCAAAAGTGTTGTGGCCATGATTGTAGGGGCCAACATAATCAAAAATGTTCGTGGAATTAAATAAAACGCATATATTTTTCGCTTTAATATTTAATAGTTTTAATCACTTAATAGTTTTAATCACTTTAATTTAATTTAATAGTTTTAATCACTTTAATATAAATAGTGTATTTCTTTAAAAATCACTCAATATCAATTTTCATTTGTTTTATTTTTTTTTCTTTGAACTGTGGTATATTTTCAACTTATCCTACGGTTAATCTTAATGATATATTGGTTTCATTTTTTTGAAAAACGGTTCAATGGTTTTATGTTCACGAGTAACGGCACGACTCTATGTACGTTTTATTTTTAGTATGACACAAATATTCACCAAATATTCACCTCTCAACTAATTCAACTCAACACTATTGATTCTTTTATTCAACTTAACACTAATGATTCTTTAATTCAACTCAACACTATTGATTCCTTTATTCAATTCTATTCTCTCTTATCTAAAAATCAACTCAAAATCTAAAATCAACTTAACTTAATATTAAATTTTAAAAACAATTTAAAATTTTGCTTTCTAATTAAACAAATATAAACAAAACAAAACATTTAATTTTAAAAACAATGCGGAAAAAATAATAATACGCGGAAACTCAAATTATGCAGTTTTTTCATGGTTTGTTTTTGTTTATATTTGTTTCGCTTATATATTTTATCAAGTTAAATAATAAAATTTTGAAGGGTTATTATTTGTAAAGGGCCATTATTCGGCATTGGCACTTTACAAAAGCACCGAGTGAACTACAGATGTAGTTCTTTGAGTTATATGAAGATAATATTATAAAACCTCTTTTTGATGCAAAGAAAGTTCCGATTGAAATATGGAAAAGTGCAATTAAATGCCCATGTTTACGATGTTTACGATGTTTACGTCGACTTCTTTCTTGCTTTGGAACTACTTACTCTGGAATAAACTTTTTCATATTTAACCCAAATTAAGATCAATTTAAGCATCCGGATGGCTAATATAATGTTTTTTAACACCAAAGTCCCATTAAATTGGTTATGTGGGCCTTTATATGTTTTATATGTTTTTATTTTATTTTATAAACTATTTATGTTTTTTAATTAAATATCGAATTAATAAAATAAATTGGATTTGTTAAATTATCATTTATTGTCTTTTTTTTTTTTGTGCTCCCTGTCTCCCAGAAAAATAGTAATATATTTAATTAAATATTTGTTTTTCACAACAATACAAATATACCTTTTAACACCTAAGTCCCACAACAAGATGCGCTTTGAGTTATTGATTGACGTTTTTTTTTAACTTTTATGGATTCCCCCGAGACTATTGATTCGGGTCCCAATTGTACGATGCATGAACAAAGTAATCCCTTTGCATTTTGTCACTATATGACAGTGATGAGTGAGTGATCTCAACAGTTTGACTGTTTGCACAAACCGATTGACGAGTAAGACAGGGAAAAGAATATGTTTGAGGCATCATCCGAACACTGCTGGTGAGGATATTTATAAAAAATAACGAGATCAGAAACAGCATTACGACGTTGCTGCAGGGATTTATGTTAAATTAACAATTCGTTTAGCAAGCTTTAGAACAGAGTCCAAAAGAGTCAATATAGTAACAGATGCAGCACCCCAAACTTGATAACAATACTCGGCATAATGTGGCGTGTTAACGATTGGCAAAATCATAATTGGCCTTTAATAGTAAAAAGGTTCCCCATCCCTGGATTAACCCCTTGCCTATTTTGTATTTTTGTGTCAAAATTTCTGTATAAAAGTAAGTTGAAAATATAAGCTGATAAGAAGCTTTGAAGATCCTTGTAATCAAAGTAGGTCAAAATAAGACGATTAGTACATAACATTGGCCATGAATCGGCAAAACTTCAGCTATTGCATATTTTCACAACAAAACAGAAATCTTTACTAAATATGCTTCCATTCCTAGACGCGTTGGCCGATTAAGCACAAGTTTTAACACGGTACAGGTTTTGCAGTCCAAATTCAATATTTTGCAAATCAAATTCAACTTTTTTCAAATCTAATTTAACTTTTTGCAAATCAAATTTAATTTTTTGCGCTTCAATTTTATTTACAAAAAGTTGAATTTGATTTGCAAAAGTTGAATTTGATCTGCAAAATGTTGAATTTGGACTGCAAAACCTGTACATATTTTGATCTCTTCTTTCGTTCGTTTAAATGCCATTTACCAAGATCTGTGACAATTAATTTTTCGATCCTTCAAAAGGTATGGACAGACTAACCAAAACAAGTAAGAAAAAGAAGAAAACACTTGTCGTGGCGATAATACTTGCATGATATTTCAATCAAGTTTGTTCGATTATATTTTAAAAGAAAATTTAAATGAAGTTTGTTCAAATTGGCAATTTTGAGTTTTGTTTTTTATTTTTTTAGTTTTTAGAGCTTATGAAAATTTGGATATTGTTGGAAGTTGTGCTAATTTAAGTTTGTGTTCATTTAATTATCTTAAAACCAAGTCCATCCGATCTATTCTTGTTCAACTTCGCATATAATAAGATACAATATTTATCTTATTATATGCGAAGTTGAATATTCCGAAGATTCCAATCGTGAATATATATATTTGGGACTTAGGTGCTGGTTGGAGTATTTCTGGGTGCTTCCCAACATTAGTTAAGCCGACAATACTTTACGAACCAATATTCCTAGATCACATGTCAATTAAATTCTACACATACGAGCTTTATAGCTTTTTTATATGTAGACCTGAAATGTTTATCTGATGATCAAAATTAATCTTTATTTTAGGCTTCTATGTTATTTTATGTGTGGTTCTTCTGTCCAGCTGGTGGCATTATCCGATGTGGAAGCAATAATATTAACACTCATAGGGATAGTAAACTTAAATTCCTATACAATATTCATTTCTGACTTTTAACAAATAACTATAAAAAAAAATTATCGTTACACCGAATAAATTCTATCTAAACTTAATCAAACGAAAGTTAAACTTCAAATGAAAATCGATTTGTCTCATCTCATACTTAACTACAATAACAGATAATCCCTTGTTTATTTTGTCTCACAGTTGATTATTTTGTTAACTTTAATTTCTTCATTTTACGAATGACATCTATATGCGTTGAGCATACGCACAAGGACAATAACAAAAACAACAACAAAAAACAAATCAGTTAAATCGAGTGGAAATCACAAAGATAAACACCAAAATATTTCAAATAAAAAAAAACTCAATACCAGTAATAAGGGTTCATTCATGGTTTTACAGCAAGAAACCCTAAAGCAACTAAAAAGTTTTAAAAAAAAGAAAATTCGACTCTGCTCATATAGGTCAGAGAATTATAATTAGAATAAAAAAAATTCAATTAAATTCTAGAAAGAAAATTTAAAATATTCAAAACACAGAAAATCTGGGCTTTCAGAATTTAATTTTTGTTTTAAAACTTTGCAAAATTGTTTTTCTTTTTTTTTTATGGATTATGGTAATGAGAATAATAAAATAAATGGAGATCAAGGAGGAGATAATTGCGAGGGTGAGTGGGTTAATATATAAGGAATGAGTGGAAGATTGAACAACTCTAAAATATTGCAGTGTGCCAAGATAAGCTAAAGCTTGAGATAGTAAAAATGAACTTAACGTCGTTTAATTACGTAAAAGCATACACATGCGCTTCATATAATCCAAATTAAGCAAATTTATTGATTTTCATATAAAAAATTTAAATTAATTCTAAAATCCGAAAATAAATATTTTTTTTTTGCTCTATCGATAAACATAAAAACAAAATTCCTAAATCTAGGATTTTCTTTACTTTTTTTTTAATGTTTTTTGGCTAAGAACATAAACCTAACATTATGAAAAAGCTCACGCGTAGCTTTTATTTTATTCATAACCAAAATTCCTGGGAAATTGATAACAAAATAGAAAACATAAATTTATTTGTAGGGGTGAAATGTGGGTGATATGAATTTACTGTTATACAGTAGCAATAATAAAAAACAGAGAGAGACAAAGACATAAAAAACTTTGTAGGTGGAGTTAGAAAACGGAGGAAGAAAGATATAAAATAGGAAAGACGCTAAAGGGAAACGCCTTTGCTGATGTTTTTTTTTTATTCTAATTAGAAAATCAGAACAAATGAATTCAAGATAAAAGTTCAAAATAGCCCATAATATTTGAAATATTTATTTATTTTTATACGGAAATTGTTTAATGAAATTAGATTATTTATTATTATTTTAAAATATAAATGTGTATTGATTTTTTGAAGAATGTTTTTGTATAACTAAACTGTTCAGAGTTATAAAAATTGAATATTAGCCATAGGTTTATAGTTAAGATACTTGTCTACTATATAGAAAAATCTGATTAGAGTTGAAACATCAAACTATCATGAGTTCGTGGCGAATTCTTGGTACTTCTTTGGTAGTATATTCTGTTATGTATGCAAATAGAATAAAGAAAACGAATTGAAATGAATTATTCAAAGGATTGTAAGATTGTGTGCGTGCTTCTGAGCTCTGTGACGCTTTATATGTAGAACTGCAAACAAATACTATTTACAGATGAGACATTTAATTGGTAAAATTTTTGAATTTTTTAGGAGCCGAATAACACATTTATCACATATTTCCCGATGGTTTGTCACAACCAATCCAGAACTGAAAAAAAAAGAAAAAAAATTTATTGGTTTACATATTTTATAGATTCCGCCTGCATCAGACCAACGGAAGATTAAATACAATGTTTTTGTGTTAGATTAGATTAGATAGAGGTATGGCAGGCATGGCACGAAGACGTTACGATCCATATAGCACTATGTTTCAGTTTGGTCACATAATTATTTATTCCACAAATCGCTGTGTGGTCTTATGAGATGTAAAACTAAACGTATTAGTGAAACAATGTTTGTAATGGTTTCTACTGTACTTGAACCAAAGTTTTTAGCTGTGACCGAAAATGGTTTAGTACCCTTAGTCAAACGCTTAGCACACCGACCGTGTGAGAGATTTCCTATTAAAATTATAACAATTTCTCTTTTTAGATAATCCACAAAGAATGCACCTTGCAGATCACTTTGCAAATGTTTAAGAGAGTTCTAGTGTTATAACATTGTAACATTATTTGATTTTATGTAAAGGCTAGCTCCTGCTTTCCGTTTAGCAGATATCCATCCATACACAAATGACAAAACCTAAAGCAATCGCACATTCCTTTTTTATAAGAGATTATCAGTCTGTTAAGCTTTTCAATTATATACTTTGGTCAAAATACACTATGTATATCCATTTCGGGAATGACAATCTTTGCGTAATCTGACAAGAATGTGATTATGTTATGACCTTATGTTCACCACATCACTTATTAACAAATGGGCCGGTTCAAGGTATTTTTTTTTTGCGAGGCAACCATGTAGTGCTTTTTCGTTCCCGAAATTCCCATTATGCCCTGGTGTCCATATCAGTGATATGCTTTTTTTGAGCCCAATATTCAAGAGTCTTGAGCCCTAGGTTCAAGATATAATCTTCAAGTAGCCTTTAGTCCCAAAAGCATCCACCGGGATACAAGTTGACCTCCGTGTGTTATTTTATAGGTATTGTGGATTTCTGCGTAGGCCGGAGATGTACTTCTGCTTTTGTCCTCTACTCGTGGAGCAATGTGGATAACAATTACATAAAAAATTTCTTTAAGAGAAAGCACAGCCTATCTTAAGATTTTGGAAATTCGAGCAAGAAGCTGACAGTTAGGTTGGTCTCTAAGACACTATAAATCACGACACCTGCGCTAATTGCTCGGGTCCCTTTAAGTCTCGCAGGCCAAAGCCTACTAAGTTGTCGGTAAACATCAGAAGATAACCCTGGAAATCTCTTAAACAGATAGATGCTGGGCCGTATCCCGATAAAAAAGACCGAGATTTAACAAGCTTCGATTGGGTAGAAATAATAACCATATCTAGCTCCAAAGACCTTTCTGGGCCTCAGCTTTTAGAAAGCAGAAATAACAGGAGGATTCCCTAAAGAACCCTAAAAGACCAAAGGTTATGACAGCAAGGACTTTTAATGGTGTGGTGACAAATCAGCTACTTTTAGCTGTTATAGAAAGAGTGCAGGATGATGGTAGCATGACGACTGCTAACTATAGGAAGATGGTAAGGGCACAAGTTAACGCCTTTCTGAAATTGATCAGTGAAATTTCGTGTCGTTCTTGGCCTACAAAGATGGTGGTTGGAATCGGAATTAATGCTGTAAAGGAAGGCGATTAGTTTTAAAGGATAGGTTTTGGCGTGTAGTAAACTGGAAGTGGTTAATGTAGAGGTTATACCAAGTTGACCTAGAGCTCGTGCTTGGATTCTTGAAAAACCCGAAGATCCAAGTAAGGTATTGGAAATGCTGAAATACTGCAATTCAGAATTTCCTTCTCATAACTTACTGAAGGATAGCCAAACTTGAACCTATCACAAATACTGGCAGGTCAGCTATCATTGGCGTTATTAGAGTATCCTTGGCTAAGCTATATGAAAGTGATATAAAGAGTTTTGGCTTTGAAGAAGTCACTTTGAATGCATTAGAATAGAAATATGAGTCTGAGGATAATACATGGACGCCTGAATTGGTTGAGAATTCTGTCTGCATTCAGTGAACCTCAGCTGAAGAAAGACGTACAACCAATATCTTTCAGCCTGATATTGATAGTAAAGCGCTTGTCCACGAACATGGAGCTATTTATTGACTCAAATTCCTCCTCAAATTAGCATAGAGGAGCTTGATGTAATCTTGAACCATGGGTCACTCATGTGCAGGTACTTTGACTCAAAACTACAAACTGTTGTTTGTGAAAAACGCAGGTAATGTTCGTCCCTGTATTTTGGTTAAACGCAAACTAGAAGCTTGTCTACTTACGGACCATAACGATGCTTAACAATCGGAATTTCTTGTTAATCTCAAGTTACTTACAGTATAACGGAGTCTTAACCAAGTATGGGCTTGATCCTATCAAAAATGAGCGCAGGTCAGCTATCATTATTAGAGAATCCTTGGCTAAACTATTTGAAAGTGATGGTATGATAAGCTTTGGTTTTGGAGAAGTCATTTTGAATTTATTGAAGAAATATGAGGCCGAGGGTAATAAAGAGATGCCTGAATTGGTTGAAGATGCTTTCTCTATGCAGTGAACCTCGGCTGAAGAAGAACGTGCAACTAATATCTCTCAGTCTAGAATAACTGGTACCGATAGTGATGCTTGCACCACAGACACGGAGCTATATTTATCAACGGGGTCTTGTGAGTTTTCTCATAAGTTTTATCTTCACTCAAGTAATAAGTTGGTTATATCGGCTCTTGACGTGGAGGGTACAGTACATGGTAAAGTTTCTCCAAACCAACCTCCACCAGTGTTAGGAGGCGACCACTGCTTTTTTGGTCTAAGGAGCATAAGAGAAGCTAGATGTAATCTTGAACCATAAACGCAAACTAGAAGATTGTCTACTTACAGACCAAAGCGATGCATACACAACGACGGCGATACTGGAGCTTAATAAACAGAATTTCTGACTTATCTCAGGTTTCATACCGTTTAACGGGATCTTAATCCATGATAGGTGAAAAGTCAGGGTTAGCCTTGGATGTGATAAAAATGCACACCATACAATTTTGGTTGTAACAACGCCAATGAACGAGGTGAGTTACTTCTCGATTTTATCTTTTGCGCAAATTTATGTATTTGTAATGTGGATTTTAAAACCCACCCTTATAACCTCTAGCCGAGAAGAAGTAATTTCTGTGACTTTTTCATATAATTTCATGTCTGAAGAGCACTCCTTTTCTAATCATCGACATATGAAATTCAAATCGAACATCGGCTTCTCAAAAGTCCTAGCTTTAGATACAAGAGACGGACAAACTCTGAAACCTTTAGAAGTAATTTAGGTGACTCGCTCCCACTTGCAGTTTCTAAAACTTCCAAATCTACGTGCGATTTGGATAAAGTGCTAGACAAGCTGACTATTTCCTTGAGTTAAGCCGCTCTTGGGTTATGCGCTTTCAGCAATCCGAAGGACAAATCATATCTGCGTTCAAAATGAACGAAAAAACTCCAACTTACTCGCCGGGAGTGTAAGAACCTTTTCAAAATTACAAAAAAGATGAGGGCTGTATCGGAATGGGAATCTAATAGAGTACTTAAACTTATAATATGAGTTGATAAATGCAAAATATGATACCTGAAGGCGCTATTGTAATGAAATACTGAAGCATAAAGACTTAGCAATGTATTATCAAATAGTACCACTGTCCCGAGCTAGTTAACAATTCCGGCGCCGAATCTTTAGAGCTCCTGCTAGAAAAGCCTTTTCTCGGGCTGCTGTGAGATACTTGCGGCTATGTCACATGGACTCAGAACTTTTCCAATCATATCATTAGCTCTGGTAAAATCTTCCATTAGCTCATATCAAATCAAATCATATCATTAGCTCTGGTAAATCCATCTGTTACAAATTTTGAGCCACCTTCGAGTCTGCAAAATCAGATGGTGTCAGCCTAACGGACATTCAAAAAATCAATGATATAACCCTGCCTGACTCCTAGGTAGTTTTAGGAACATATTCGTACTATGTCGCACTTCTAGTCGACCTCAACATGCTTTTTGCAAGTTCAATCTATGGAAACAGTCTTAAACTATATCACTTGTCTAATTAAGAAATCGATGGACTGTAATGGATATTCTATACTTACTTTTTGTCACAGTGAAAGGGGAGTGGCGAAGTTACTGGTCAGCTGGATTGATCTACTTCGTATGGGCAAGGTCATCAACGCCTGTCTCGCTGAGTGCTCTACTGGCAAGTTGGTAAGAAGAGATACACTGTAAGGTGGAGTTTTGTCAGCATTTTTTTTGAACATACGCAAACGATCAAGAGCAAGTCAGAAAAAGCCTGGTTTTAGGGTGACCACTTATGCGTATGCGGAAGATATTACTAATGACATCTTCGGTAAATATTTTGGTATTCTTAGAGATCTAATGCAAAGGGCCCTTTGAATCCTTTCCAAATGGACTGATAGCTGTGGACTGGGAATTAATCTACAAAAATTGGAAATGGCTCTCTTCTCTAGACAATACCCAAACCACTTGAATTTGACTCCCCAACTCTCATCGGAGTCAGTCTGAGTGTCACACAAGAGGTTTTCATGATGCTCATTCTGGACAACAAGCTACGCTGGGAATCCAACATTCTCGAAAAAATACGGATACTACCACAACTATAGCGCTTCACTCGTGCATAACTGTCATTGAACGAAGAGATAGTCTCGAGCCCTACGTTGTCCACTTGATGTCCTTTTATTAGAAATCAGATACCAGATACTAAACACCAGATACCAGATACCAGATACCAGATATCAAATACCAGATACCAGATGCCAGATACCAGATACAAGATACCAGATACCAGATACCAGATACCAGATACCAGATACCAAGATACCAGATACCAGATACCAGATACCAGATACCAGATACCAGATACCAGATACCAGATACCAGATACCAGATACCATATACCAGATATCAGACACCAGACACCAGAAACCAGATACCAGATACCAGATACCAGATACCGAATACCAGAAACCAGATGCCAGATGCCAGATGCCAGATACCAGATCCATATATAAGATATAAGATGCCGGACACCAGTTACCAGAAACCAGAAACCAGATACCAGATACCGTATACCATATATCAGATGCCAGATACCGTTACCAGAAACTAGACACCAGAAACCAGATACCAGATACCAGATACCAGATACCAGATACCAGAAACCAGATACCAGATACCAGATGGCAAATGCAGATACCAGATACCATAAACAAGATATCACATACCAGACACCAGCCACCTGAAACCAAATACCAGATAGAAGATACCAGATAGCGATACCAGATACCAGACACAAGATATCAGATACCAGATACAAGATACTAGATACCAGATACCAGAAACCAGATACCAGATGCCAGATGCCAGATACAAGACACCAGATACCAGATACCAAGATACCAGATACCAGATTCCAGATACCAGATGCCAGATACCAGATACCATATACCAGATATCCGATACCAGACCCCAGCCACCAGAAACCAGATGCCAGATACTAGATACCAGATACCGGAAACCAGAAATCAGATGCCAGATACCAGATCCATTACCAGATACCGATACCAGACACCAGGAACCATATACCAGATACCAGAAACCAGATACCAGATGCCATATGAAGATACCAGATACCATATACCAGATATCAAATACCAGACACCAGCCACCAAATACCAGATAGAAGATACCAGATACCGATAACAGATACCAGACACCAGATACCAGATACCAGATACGAGATACGAGATACTAGATACCAGATACCAGAAGCCAGATACCTGGTGCCAGATGAAGATATCAGATACCATATACCAGATATCGGATACCAGACACCAGCCACAAGGAACCAAATACCAGATACTAGATACCACTTACCAGATGCCAGATACTAGATATCAGATACCAGATACCAGATTCCAGACTCCAGATACCAGAAACCAGAAACCAGAACCAGAAACCAGAAACCAGAAACCAGATACCAGATACAAGATACCAAATACCAGATACCAGAAACCAAATACCAGATACAAGATACCAGATACCAGATACCAGATCTCAGATACCAGATGCCAGATAGAAGATACCAGGTACCATATACCAGATACCAGATACCGATACCAGAAACCAGACACTTAAACCAGATACCAGATACTAGAAACCAGAAAACCAGATGCCAGGTGACAGATACCAGATACCATATACCAGATATTAGATACCAGACACCAGCCCCCAGGAACAAAATACTAGATACTATATACTAGATACCAGAAACCAGATGCCAGATGCCAAATACTAGATCCATATACCAGATATAAGATGCCAGACACCAGCCACCAGAAACCAGATACAGACGCCACATACAAGATACCAGATACTAGATACCTGATACCAGATACCAGATAACAAATACCAGATACCAGATATCAGATAGTAGGTACTAGATACCAGATACCACATACCAAAAACCAGATAACAGATACCAGATATCAGATACCAGATGCCAGATACCAGACACCAGAAACTAGATGAAAGATACCAGATACCAGATAGCAAATACCAACTACCAAAAACCAGATACCAGAAACCAGAAACTAGATATCAGATATCAGATACAAGATACCAAATACCTGAAACAGGTTGCCAGATACTAGATACCAGATACAACATACCAAATAGCAGATACCAGATACCACAAACCAGATACCAGATAGCAGATAGCAGATACCAGATACCAGATACCGATACCAGATACCAGACACCAGATATCAGATACCATTTACCAGATGCCAGATATCAGACAACAGAAACCGAAACCAGATGCCAGATGAAGATACCACATACCCTATACCAGACACCAGATATCAGATATTATTTACCAGATACAAGATACCAAATACCAGATACCAGATACCAGATACTAGTTACCAGATACCAGATACCAGATATGTAATGAAGAGCTTTCTCATTGGCAAACCAATGAGAATGGCATAGCAGGATGCGTACCTAGAGTAATTTAACGCCGTAACGACTAAAGCTCAGTCATCGTGGATTTGATAGATTAATACCTGCTGCTCCAACACAAATGCAGAAATGTACGCAATTTACGAAAATATACAGAAATGGAAAAAAATACAATTGAAAAAAGGAGACCCTGGTGACCCTTTTTGCGAAAGAACCACGATCAGCACGTCCAACCCCCACAATCATTTCCATACGCCCACACACTCACGCTTCATACACGCCAACATCCACCCACACACTCAGACGGCGAAGCAAGACAATTAAGCTCAAAGACCCACAGCAAGTACCGCAAATGGTAGTAATCAAACCTTAGTTGTATTGCTGTCATCCGATCAATATGATACAGCTTGCACACCACTGCCATTGCTGGTAGACCGAGTATCAAATCTTAGAGCACGGGAGAGCGTCACACGCAATGTTGAAAGTCTTTATTATTTATTTCCCTTTTTCTTTATTAATAACATTTGCAAAATTTATAAAACCATACGTAATTCCCAAAAAAAATATTTAAAGCTCAAAAAAAAAAGTTATAATTTTATTTGTAAGTTAAATAAACATGTCCAAACCAGTTTGTTTCAATACCTGTAGTTTACAGTGGGTTAATGTATAATATGGTTAATAAACATAAAACATGACAAGGATTTGTTTTTTTTTTTTTTGTATTACAGGTTATTTGAGAATGATTTTTCTTTACTTAAAAATATAAATTCATAAATTTAGGTAATATAATAAAAGAAAAGGTATTTCGAATACTAAGTATTACCTCGGAGCAAAAATATTTTGATTAGAGTCATTTCCAGTTTAACTAAATGTGTCTCGCTATACGCATCGCCAGTTCACACACACACGCATCGACAAGCAAGCCCCATTCAACACCTCTACGTTAAAAAAAATAAAAATAAATTAAACAAAATTCACTCACCCCATGATTAATCCTCCAGGCTTCCAAGTCTTAAGGTCTTAGTCCTCCATCAGCAGTGAATATCCCCACAGGTAAAGTATTGTTCGTAAAACTGCATAAATTTTATATAAGTGTTGCGTGGAAATAAATCAGGCAATTGTTGTAACACATAACATAAATGTTGTACCAATGTTGCGTTGAAACAATGTAGTAACGATGCGTCGGAATAAATCAGGCAATTGTTGTAACAAATAACATAAATTTTGAATAAATGTTGCGTTGCAATACGGTAGCAATAGCACAAATCTTATATTAATGTTGCGTTGAAACACGGCAGAAACAGCAAAAATTTTGTACAAGTGTTGCGTTGAAATGCGGTTGAAATACGGTAGTGATAGCAAAAATTTGATGTAAAGGTTGCGTTGAAATACGGCAGTAACAGCACAAATTTTATTTCAATGTTGCGTTGAAATATGTTTGAAATACGGTAGTAGTAGTCAGATATTTATAGAAAATGTTACGTTGAAATTCGGTGGTAATAGCAGAAATTTTTATTCAAATGTTGCGCTGAAATATGTTCGACATACGATAGTAACAGCAAAAATCTTATTTAAACGTTGCGTTGAAATACTGTAGACAATACGGTAGTAACAGCAAAAATTTTATTTAACTGTTGCGTTGAAATATTGTAGAAGTGTTGCGTCGAAATAACTCAGGCAATTGTTGTAACAAATAACTTAAAGTTTGAATAAATTGTGCGTTGCTATTGCACGATTTCTACCGTATTCGGTAGTTGAAATAATGAAACAAATATTGATTTATTTAATGATGAGCCGACATGCTGTATTATAATTGGTAGGTGAACTAATTTGAACTAATATTGATATATCCAATGTGGATCCGAAATGAGTTGGCATTTGAATTAATTGAATTAATAATGTTAAATTTAATGATGATCCGAAAAGAAACAGTATCACAGTTTGTAATTGAACCAGTTAAGCAATTACCGTTCCATGCAATAATGAACCGTAATTGTATCGCCACTAATATTTGGAAATACCTGAACAAATATTGGTGTAGTTAATAAGGAGTCGAAATAACACAGTTGGTTTTTATCCCAGCTAACGAATTTCGGTTATATGCGCTGAGGCGCAGATATATCCCAGTTGGTGGTGGAAAGAATCAAATCATTGATTCTCAAAATAATAATGAACAGATGTACCTCCGCCTCCAATCCAAATGGTAGCTATCGTCAAATATTCATGAACAACAACCTCATCGACACCCAAGGTCAAACGGTTTACCTTATAAGTAATTATTTTCGCTCTACTCAAACTTGATGATAGGAAAAATGTATCACAACGACGGGCAACGAAACGAATACATAATAATGCTTGGTTAAATGGAAATTTAATCAATAAGGCTAACGACTCCTATTCTCATTTAATTAAATTTTTAATTTCTTTTCCTTTTTATTAATATAGGCACATTTATTGTTAGCTTACAATTATATGATTGATCGAGTTAATAAATAAAATAAATATAACACCTTACCAAAGTCCTTGGCTAACTATTAACACAAAAAATCGAATAAACTAGATTTTCTTTTAATTGCAACCATGTTGCTAAAATAACATTAATTAATTTAGGTTGATTTGCACTTAAGACAAACACACACACATAGCAATCTTTTTTTTTGGATATTTAATTTAGATTTATTTTTAATTGAACTAATAATAATAGATTAACTGCTAAATAAATTTCACTAGGACACATCACAGACAACTATACTTTTTTTTTTATTAATTTATTTCTAAACATTTGTGGAAACTTTTTTTATAATTACTTTTAATAAACAGAAACATGAAAAAAAATTTCTATCATGTATAAAACCATACGCTCATGTGGTTTTCTTTCCAAAATTCTTTTTTTTTGACATTTACCCATGAGGTAAGTGTTATCCACCTCAAAAAAAAATAAGAATCGATGATAGACTGTGTGAGAAGAAGAGATAGATCGTATAGTCATCTCTTATATAGCAATTTTAATATCGAAAATTCGACAAAGTTTTTTGTTTCGAAGGGAAATTTATGTTAATTTATGTTATGTTAATAAATGTTAGTACATTCTCCGTTTCACAAAAAAAACTGTTTGTTATTTTGTAATACATAATATTGTAAGATGATTTCACGAAATAAGTTATTTCCAACGCATTGGAAAAAAATATGATTATATTAGAATGGATTAAACGTAAGTTCAACCGATTTTATGATGTTTACGTGTTATGAAATAATAGCTTACAACCAGGGCTGGAAACCATAAATTATTTGTAATGGTTTGGTTTTTGGTTTTTCTCAATGGCCAATTATGGTTTTGGTTTCGGTATTGGTTTTTCTAGATAATATATCTTGGTTTTGGTTTCGGTTTTGGTTTTACTATGCAACATGTTTTGGTTTTGGTTTCGGTTTTGGTTTTTCCAAACGTCAAAATTTGGTTTTGGTTTCGGTTTTGGTTTGGTGATTTTTAAAATTTGGTTTTGGTTATGGTTTTGGTTTTAATAATTTTTAAAATGTGGTTTTGGTTCTGGTTTTGATCTATTTTAGAATGTGGTTTCGGTTTTGGTTTTTCTGATTTGGTGTGGTTTTCTGGTTTTGCGGTTTTGGTTTTGGTTTTCAAAAACCGGATTCCAGCCCTGTTTACAACAGTATAACAGTAATACTTAGATCTATAACGGAAAGATAAATTGATCAGAATAACCATATAAGAAATATAATACAAAACTGATTGTAGGATAATAATTTTTAGCTATTGCGACGATCGGACAAATATGCACAGTTGTTTGAGGTTTGAAAACATTCAGGTCAATTACGGTTCTTGTCCGGAGAATTCTAATTTATGTAGTATGGTGAAGTAATGCGGGTGAAAACGCAGTGTGAGTCAATAATAGGGGATTGTAAAGGAAATATTATTGTTAATTGTTTTAAGCTAAGAACAAATTTGTGTAACGGAAACTATATGAAAATATGACTATAGAGTGTGGATGAACGGGAAACTATTATGAACTATGCGTGGTAAGCAAATTGTGTTTTATGAGAAGACAGACATTACATAAATCTGAAACCCTACCGCTCTACGTTGTCATACTCCAGTCTACATAACAGATACCAGATACCAGCCACCAGCCACCAGAAACCGGATACCAGAAACCAGATACCAGATACCAGATGCCAGATAGCAAATACCAGATACCAATACCAGATACCAAATACCAGATACCAAATACCAGATACAAGATACCAGATACCAGACACCAGACACCAGCCACCAGAAACCAGAAACCAGATACCAGATACCAGAAACCAGATGCCAGATACCAGATACCAGATACCAGTTACCAGATACCAGATACCAGATACCAAATACCAGATACCAGATACCAGATACCAGATGCCAGATACTAGATACCAGATACCAGCTACCAGAGACTTTTAACGACTAGGTATCTTAACAACCTCTGTTTGGATAAAACTGGAACTGGATAAAAACCAAACCAAATAAACTCGTAAGCAGGGACGAAAACCGGTTCGTTTGAACCAAACCAAAACCACTAAACCAAGGCAATTTTGCCGAACCAAAACCAAAACCAAACCAAACCATTTTCAAAATGATTTGATTGAACCAAACCAGTTTTTTGAATAATAGTGGAACCGAACCATAAACCAATGTCTTTCTGTTTGGTTCACGGTTCGGTTCAGTGTTGCCAGATCGTGGGATTTTTTCCCGTTTGCGGGATATTCCATATAAAACGGGAAAGCGGTAAAAAACTTGGAAAGTGCGGGATTTTGCACATTTAATAATAAAATCGTTTTAAATTGAAACATATTTTGAAATGGTTGCACCAACCAATTTTTTTACCAGGCTTCAGAAAGATGTCGATCACCCGATAATTTTACTTAAATGCATATGCCATCTATTGGCTTTAGTATTGTCAAATCCGCGATGGAATTTAAGCCTTCTGCGTTTTAAATATTTCTTAGGGAGATAGGTACGTTTTGAAAACCCCAACGGACCACCGTGTTATCTGAATTTCAGGAATATTTTGATGCTGCGAAACGAGAAATGAAATCACCTGGAACTACAAGTTGGCCCTCTATGCATCCATCCTTTTTAAACATATTAAAAAAATTGGGATGTTTGGCATCACTATTTTATTTCTGAGCAGTTGTTTACGTATCGAAAAAGAGCTATTACAATTTTAAAATTTTTTTAAAATCATGAAATCAAGATATATTTACTTCTTTTTAAAAATGTCCTTCTCAAGTTTAATAGATTTAATGCTCCATTTTATATCACTTCTTTCTTATTCCACAAGTTGTATGGAGAATCGAAACAATAGTAATATATTGTGTAAGTGTTTAATGCAATATTTTATTTTTCAAGGAAAAGTTTACGATGTGAGCGAGGCACAAGCGAGAATTACAAGTTTTGGAGAGAATAAAATTCATTCAAAATGAACCCAATACAACGTTTTAAATTGAATTATTTTAAAATTTGTTGATAAAACAAGTAAAACGAAAAAAGAAAAACAATGAATTTTATTGTATTTTTTTGAATAATTAATTCCAAACAATTAATTAAATTTGATTCAATTTCGGTATCTATTTAATTATTTGGTATTTTGAAAATGAAAAGTCTATAAAAACCCTAATGAAAGCCCTCCCTACTTGATGAAAGACATCAAATTTTATACTAATGAGAAACCAAAAACCAAAAAACAATCTTTTGGAAATTTAATTCAATTCAATCATAGCAGTCTTTGTCTTTTTTAATAATCGAGAGAGGAACATGCGCTTCAGTTTGAATTGATTGTTTTTTATATAATCAGTACGTCTATTCCCGCATTTCTCTGGGAATTGTGATTTGAGAAAAAAGTGTAATACATGAAATAACGAAATATTTTCTAATACGAATTTGTTATTTCCCGCGGCAAGGAATACTAGTTATGAAAAATTGCTACAATTTATTTCCCAATTCCTATTTCATGATGTACCGGAATAGGGTACAGGTCGAAAATGTTTGCTTTTGATTTTTTATAACATGCAATCAAATTTTTATAAAATAAAATAAAATTTATTTCAGCATTCAATACAATCAAATATATTGTTTTATTGTGTTCCGCCACATTCGCGGTACAGAATAAAATTAACAGCTGTTTGTTTCATTCTATATATTAAGACTAATAACGTACACAGATATAGTCGTAAAAAACAGAGATAAACCTATATTTATAGTTATTAGAAGGATAAATATTGTTATAATTATGGTGGTTTTTGAAGTTTTTTGAATTTCTGAGGGATTTTTTCCTTAAAAAAACGGGAAAAATCGGGAATTTTCGATACGTCAACGGGAAATTCATTTTTGAAAATCTGGCATCACTGGTTCGGTTTTATAGTTAAAATAGTGTTCTATTACCTACATAAATTGAAAAAATCTTCTCATTTCTTTTAAAACTACTACATTTTGAAACAACATCAATTAAATCTGTAGGATCGAAGTTTTGTCGTTGGTCGGAACAGAATAAGAATCTATTGCCTACGTGTTATAAAATAAGTGTGCCCACCACGGTCTCTTTAATGCGACTTATTAGTAGAATAAAGCTGTTTTTTTTTGAATATCGAGAATTAATTAAGAATGAAAATCTAAATTCTGAATCTGAACCAAAACCGAACCAAAACCAAAAAATTATGCAGTCTTTAAACCAAAACCAAACCAAAACTAAGTTTTGAAATCTCAAGAAACCGAAACCAAACCAAAAGCCATAATAAAAATTTGTTATTAAACCAAAACCGAACCAATTGTAAAAAATCTTTGGTTTCTATCTCTGCTCGTAAGAGCAGTTTAGCTATTCTCTGCTCTTAAGATTTGCTGGCAATTTTAATTTTAATTACACTATACAATACGAGTTAAAACTTTTGCTTCTATGTAGTCTTATCTTATTATCTGTCATATTTTTATAAACAAATAAGCTTTTAGAAAATATTCCCCATAAATGTTTTGTTAGAAACATCGAATATTTTAACATAGATTCAAGCTTTTACACAAACCAAAGATTCAAACCAGAAAAACACTCAATATATTAGTTTTTTATTTGAATAGATAGCATTTAAATCAAATAAAAGAATATATAGTTTCGTTTTTCATTATTTTGTTTTATTTCATTTTAGAATTTTCTAAATTATTTTTGTATATTTATTAATTTTAAGTAAAAATTAATTTTATATTAAAATGTCTCGATTAATAAGTGATTCGGATATAATAAATGTATTACGTGAAACTGATGTTCATAAATCGTTAGCAAATAAAAGTCAAACTGGTAAAATTTTTGTATTAAAAAAACCAAATTCGAAATCAAAAATGAGACAGAGTAACAGTAATACTTGTCTTCCATCATGCAGTGATAGTAACGATCATGATTGTGGTGATTTTATTAATAAAAACGTTCAACATCGTACACATGGTGTTCGGAAAATGGAAAATGGTAATTCAGAGAGTTTAAGAAAAAGTAAAAAAACACCAATTAGCAGTACGAATAAAAAGGATCCAAAGGTAAAGGAAAATAACAAAACACCGAAAAGCTTAAAAACGAAATCAAAAAACGTGTGTTGTTGTTGCTGTGAGAAAAAAACTAAATCGAAAAATATTTTTGCAACAATGTTTGGACCTTTACCAGATGAAATTTTGTTTTCGGTTATTGATCGTCTGTGCTACTTATTCCTAAGAATAACTGGAAATTATCAGTATGATAAGGATACCTGTTGTACTTGCGAGCATAGAGTTGAGACTGGTGCAGAATATTCTGATGATGAAGATAAGGTAAAAACTGAAACTCCAAGTGAAGGAGAAAATGAATGTTGCACTAGCACTACAAGTACTTCCATTTAAGAACGTAATGTTATACAATTTTCTTCTACAAAACGTTGAAAGTATTGAATTATTTATGAAATTTTTTGGGAAATAAATTTTATATCACATTTAAACTGTTGTTAGTTTTACATTTATTTAGGTTTTCTAAGCCTGGTGTATTGAGAATCTTCCCGTTTTTGCAACAACTTATAGCTTTTTATTGACGTTTTATACTATCTCGCATTCTCAGATACAGAAGTAACTGATCCGGATGTATTAATGTAGATATTTTATCTAATATATGGAGAATTTGCTGTTTAGCACTATCTGATATCCATGATTCAACTATTATCGGCACACTATTATCTTCAACCATTATCGAATCACTCAATTCATTATCTTTTTCTAAATTATTCATCTTAAAAAAATGGCAGAATCTATCTAATGAAACTTGTGTAAATGAATCTGTTGAAATGGTTAAAATTAAAGATAGTGAAGAACTTGAATTATTTAACATCATCAATGGTTGTCATTTTTTATTTGACTTCATTTTTATTTGATTTTCATTTGAATTATTTGACATCATCAATTTTGAACATTTTTTAACTTAAATGTTCGCCACAACACTCCCCTCCTAGTTCCATCGGAGATGGAACGATATAAATAAAGAAATTAAGTAGAGTTGAAGAGGAAAGAAATAAAAAGTTTTTCTTAAGTAGTTGAAGCGAAAAAGAATAAGTTTGGAGATGCTGTTTGGATAACGATACTATTTGGAGGACAAAAAATTATGGGTCTTACGAATTGGAGTTCTGAAAAAAAAACGAACAATTATGGAGTTATGGTAACACGAGTGGAGACATAGGTCTGGCAGAGCTGAGTTGTCTGAGACCAGTATTTGTGGAGTTGTGTACCATGAGCTAAAATGTTCGTTTTTTTTAAAAGTAGGAGAAGCAGAAGAGTAATATCTGTGATGTTGACCGTCTGACAGAACTAAGTTGTCTGAGACGAATACTAACATCAACAGACGTGACTATAAGTTAATTTTTCGAAAATTAGCTATTAAGAGCAAGAAGAAGCAGAAATTTAGCTTAAGCGAAGAAGCGCATATGGTAAAAAAAAATCAGAAAATTCGATAAAAAATTTGTTTAGGCTAATGAGTTAAGGAAAGTGGAGTGGGTCTTGCGAAGGAGGGAGAATACTGCCAATGGACGCGTACAATTATATAATTGCTGAGATTGCTCTTTATTAAAAAATTATTTGGTATTTTGTGTTTACTGTTATCAAGGGGTAGGCAGGTAAAATTTTACCTTTATTGCTTTGATGTAATAAATTTATTTATTATTTTGTAACGATTAGCAGTGCAACCTGAGCCGCCAAAAAGGAGTAAAGATTGCACTTACTAAAGTTATAGAATTGTTTTCCTGACCGTATGCCCGATTCCCGCTCTATCGACTTGGCTCAGTCTGTATTGGTCGTGGGATTGAATCGGCAGTCAGGAAACCCTAGAAGTGAGCGGATGCACGATAAGAAAACGCAGACAGCCGTCCCTACTTACCTTTTAATTTCTGTACCATGTTCTCATTACTCACCACCCCCCCTTTCAGACATGGGCCATGCGAACATGTAATTGCGTGTTCAGAGGGAACACCAACCACCTTAGCCCATGCTGATATCAAAATAATTACTTAAGTCATGTTATATGTATAGAAAAAAATAACTAAACCTTAAAATAACTAAATGACTAGACTCACCTTAAAATTCGCAGTTGATGTTTCCGTCTCTAAAGATAACGGGTTATCCCAAAACACGATATTTTTATTCCATGATCTTTATTTATAATGATCTTTATTCAGAATAACTTTGATCCATGATCTTTATTCAGAATAACATTAATAATATTTTAATCAGTACACTAATTCATTTAGTTTTCACAAAGAAAACTTTTTTCAAAATTCTATATAGATTAACTTTACTAATATTTTAATTCTATTCAGATTAACTTTACTATCAAAATCAGAAACAAAAACTAAAAAAAAAACAAATAGACTATTTTTATACAATAAAACAAACAACAAAAAAAATAAAACAAATACACCACCGATTGCTCTACTTCAAAAAACGACCGAACTCGTCCACGTAACAAAACTTAGTCCATCCAAAACTAAAACAAATTGTGACCATCTTGGTCGACAATTCGAATCCGAGTCCCCACTAAAAATTTTCCAACTCAAATCAACACCTCGGTGTTATCCGAGCTCTGGTCAAAATGCTCTTAGCAGACAAAATTAGAAATAACGAGAGAAAAAAATTAATTCCAGAATCTAATCAATTTGTGGGAACTTTCCCACAAATAAATGAAAACTTGTTTAATTACAACAAAAAAAACGAAAGGCTGAATTTCAGTCTTAAGTAGAAAAGAAAGAAAAATGAAAATTAAATAAAGAATTGGATTACCAAATAGGTTAATCCAGAATTTTTCAGTAATTGTTTTCTGTAAAACTTACAGAAAGCAAAACATGTGAGAATTTTTCTAGAATTACTAATATTTTTGCATAATGTGCAAAACGAAATATGGGAAAATTTTTGAAAAATGGGTATAATGACTTAATGTCATGATGGATCAAAATTATAAAATTATTCTGGAATTTATTAGACTTGCGACGAAGGGAAGATGATAAATCTTTGACACGAAAATAGTGTTTCTGAAATTCCCTTCGTCACAATTTTAAAACGTAAATTTGACTTGGTAACAGAAAGCAAAAAATTTCGTTTTAGTTGTTAGTGATTTTTTTTGGACTGATTGAGATTTTTTTTTGTGAAGTTTTTTGACATAATTTAGCTCCTCCCACCTCGGACTTATTTTAGGAGTTGAAAAATATCAGTTGATTATGAAATGTCTTTTTTTTTTAACAAAAGTTGGGAATTTAGAATTTAACCCTTTATTTGTACTCTTCAATTTTGTTAGTGTCTTTGGTGTCCCTATTTTTTTTTTGTTTTCCTCTTATCGTTGTACTGTTGCATGAAATTTGCTATCGTGTTTTTGTGACAGAGATACCCAGTTTCTTTTGTACTGTTTAGTGTTGAAATTTAGGCCTGGCCGAATTTCAGGAGCTTTGCTTGCAATGTCAAAGGGTAAGTCTTTGTCTCAACAAAATGGCCGCAGAGTGAACCAACAGCTTAGCATTGACTTCACCAACATAAGAGGACTGAATTCGAATCCAAACCAGGTTCATCACTACATTGAAAAAAATAAACCTGACATATTGTTTCTTACCGAAACAATTGTTAGTGGCAAAGCATCGAAGTTGGATCCCGATAAATACCGGATATCTAGTTACGAATTGGAACATTGCTTTTATAACAAGCATAGTGTCTGTGTATTTGTTCGAGATTCACTTTCATGTATGAGAATTAAGGCCTACGAGTTGAACTCTAAGCACCATAATTCTATAGCACTGAAGATCTCAGGTGTTGATGAAACTATGTTTATAATAGGATTATATAGATCCCCAAATTCTCCCCAATGATGTCCCTTTTTCGACCAAATATCAGCTAATCTAGACAAGATTACCATGGACTTCCCCAAAGCAAGACTGGCCATTTTTGGAGACTTTAATGTTCATAATAAAGAATGGCTTAAGTATTCATCGCGCACTGACGACGTAGGAAGACAAGCCGAACTGACACTCGAAGATTATCACGGTTTGACGCAAATGATAGAGAGCCCCACTAGAATCTCAGACAATTTACATCATAACAATAATTTGCTGGATCTGTTTTTGACAAACGAACCAGATACTACGAAAAGTTGAACAACCCCTCGGAACATCGGACCATCTACTATAATATCAGCAATAGTGCAATTTACATCACCAACATAAATTAAATCAAATCCTCGTCGCGTTTGGAACTATAAACGCGTCAACTGGGAGGGACTGAGAAACTTTTATGATGAAACACCTAAGAAAACTATTTGTTGATCAAGATCCTAGCATATCGGCAATAAGAATGTCCGAAATCATAAAAAACGGAATGCGGCGGTTTATTTCAAATCGATTAATCACTCCTAAAACTGAGCCTTGGTTCACGCGGGATGTTGATGAGGCAGTGAGGAATAAACGCAAAGCATTTAAGACATATAACGCTAATAAAACACCTGAAACCCATAGCGCCTATAAGAAAGCCAGAAATATTAGTAAATACAAAATAGACTTGGACAAAGAAGCGTTTATCCAGAAGAAAGCAAAGAAATTCGCCGATCGCCCATCTGGCTCACGTAGTTTCTTTCAGGCAGCTAAATCAGTCCAGAGCAATTTTACTCGATCCTCTATTCCAACCTTAGTTCTAAATGAAATTCCCGTGAGCGACTCGAAAGAGCAGGCGGATTTTTTGGGTTGGATATTCGCCATTCCCCCCAGTTGTAACGAAAATGAAACCAATTATTTTTCGTTGCAATATTGTACGGAAAATGCTTCTTTCTATCAATATCAACAAATCTGCTGGCCCCGACGGTATTTCACCCCTCATTCTTAAAAATTTTGCGAGCCAACTAGTTCGAATTTTAACAAAAATTTTCTATTTATCTTATAAAACCGGAATATTTCCCGACTCTTGGAAGCTGGCCAGCGTTCAACCCATACCAAAGAAGGGCAGTAAGACAGATCCTAACAATTATAGACCAATTGCAATTCTGTCAGTTATAGCTAAAATATTTGAAAAATATGTTAACTAAAATTTAATAGATTATTTAAAAGTGTCGCGAATTATTGATGATAAACAGTATGGTTTTCGTAGAAGTCATGCAACAGGTGATCTGTTAGCCTACGTATCCCATCTCAGGAACAAATCGCTGGAAAACCATGGTGAAACATTCAGTATTTCACTTGACATTTCTAAAGCATTTGATAAAGTGTGGCATAAAAATCTTATAGCTAAATTAAAATCTTATGGCATAGACCATCTTACTGTTTCATGGGTTTATAGTTTTCTTACAGGTCGCCAATTTCATGTTAATTTAGATGGTATCACATCCAATATTTTCACAACCAATGCTGGGGTTCCCCAAGGCTCTGCACTCTCACCAACCTTGTTTCTTCTATACATTAATGACTTACTTATTTCCACAGTGCACCCAATCCATAGTTTTGCTGATGACAGCACATTGCATGCATCACATGCATCTCTTAAATTTCGATCTCATACTGCAGTTACCACTGATAGAGAGCTGCTAATTGATTCTATCAACAAAGATGTGGAACGTATAATGGAATTGGGAGATCGTAATCTTATCTCATTTAATCCAATCAAAACCAAACTATGTCGTCTTTCTCGAATAGAGCGACATAAAAATTTTCCTATTAAAATAAACCACGAGGAATTGCGTGAGGTTGAATCAGTTAGACTTCTTGGAGTGGATATTCAAAATAACCTGAAATGGAATAAACATGTGTTCAACCTCGCTAAATCTGCAATGCAAAAATTAGGATTCTTGAGTCGATGTAAAAAATATTTCAATCACGATCAAATTTTGCTAATCTTCAAGTCCTTTATTCGTCCATGTATGGAGTACTGCTGTCATGTTTGGGAAGGTGCTTGTCAGTCAACAATAAAATGTCTAGACTCTGTACAGAGAAAAGCAATACGGGTGATTGGTAATACCGAACTAACGGACCAGCGGTTGATTGGTAATACCGAACTAACGGAGTGAATCAACTCCAGCACAGAAGAAATGTGACTGAATTATCAATCTACTATAAATATAACTTTAGCGAATTCTCCTCTAAGGAAATTCAAAATATCCTTCCATCGTATGCGCAGTATAATCGACAAACAAGAGCTGCCGAGTTATCCCATCCGTAGAACTGTATCCTTTCAGAACGACTATTTTAATAGAGTGGCCAAATTGTAGAACTCAATGCCTCCCTCTGTATTTCCCGATGAATTTTCCCCTCAAGCATTTAAAGAAAATGTCCATAATCATTTAAAACAATTAGTATAGTAATTATAGGTGTCAAGCAGTACCTTGCTAGGGGTACGCCACGAGCGCATGTTATTTCCGTTCGAAGAGACGGTTTCATGCACTCTACGTTGTGCAAGCTTTCCTGTCTGATATTTATAAATGAAGCTCCATGGGTTCTTGTTACCTACTTCCGTAACAAATTTGATGAAGCTTTGCCCTTTAGTTGTATTGACGTTATGCATGTATTTGTTTCTAAGGTTCCTGTAAGTAGCCTGCTTTTGCAGCTTCAGATCTGGATCACGTTCCTTCTGGTACTTCCTTCTAACCTGGTTTACCTCACTTTTAAGTTTGGTTAGATCATTGGTCCACCAGGTTGCCCTTTTTGTTTTGTTGCAGTTTGATTTGCGCGGTATTGAATCTTCACAAGCGTTTAGTTTGACCTCAGTAAGAGAAGCTACTATCGTCTCACAGTCCGCAGAACAACAAATCGTTTCAGTTTGTCTCTAGGCTTGCTTAATATTAAGATCTAGATTTAGGGTAAGGAGATCCCAGTTGGTAGCTGCAATTTTGAACCTATCGGTATTTGGATTTTTATCACGAAAAACACGGGTAGAACGACTCTTAGAATCAGTTATCTTAAAAGAGATATCACGATGATCACTGGAAGCCCAGCCTTCATGTACTTTCCAGTGTTTATACGCTGAGTCATACTTTGCGACACTAAGGTAACGTCTACTGACGATTCATCGTTGTGTGCATATGTGCTTAGAATCCCAAACTCTTTCGCCACAGACAGACTCCATCGTGAGATGAAATCTTTAAGTTTGATGTCAGTGATACGATTGAACCACAGTTTTGATCGAGCGTTAAAGTCACCGACAATGACAACTTCACCTTGTATATAGCTTAGGATCTTATCTAGCTTATTTAAATGTTCCTCGATAGGCTCCCGACACTGACAATACACATTTACTAGGTGAAACGCTACACCAGGGTATCTGACCTCAACACAAACACAGTGAGAATCTGTGAATTGCGAGAGTGTTATGGCTTTTACACTGGTGTTGTGGAAACTTATGTGGGCAGGTATGCAATTTTCCCCATTTTCAGCGCTGGAAAGCGGTGTGCGTGTTAATTCCCAGACCAGTTGCGACTCCATTCACTCCATAGATCTCCTGTGCACACAAGATGTCCACATTGTGAGTAGAGACGCATTCACGCATTTCGTGCACTGCCAGCACTGAGTGTTGCAAGTTTAGTTTGATTGTACAATTCTCAGACCTATGCTTGACCTTAACGCTGTATTGATTTGTCTATCCATAGAGATTTCTATATTTCATGCGCTCCAATTCATGAGAAAAGCTGTGGCAGGTGCTACCTCCTACCTTGTGAAAATGTGGTTTACCATTTGTTCTACAGGGTGCACATTCCGCCGGAGATGCTTTATTTGATCATTCCGTTTCTCTGTGACCTGTATTTTCACAATGGCCAGATGTATCTCCAGCTTTTGTGCACGTTTTAGACATATGTCCAAAGCACTTACACTTGTAACAGCGAAGATGTCTGACATATTCCTGAACTATACAAGATGCCCACTCCACGTAAACTCTTTTTTTTGCTAAGAACTTTACTCTTACATTCAGTGTTTATATCCACCACCCAGTTAATGTCTACTCCAGTTCTCGCACAAATCTTAAAGACAGGTTTGACCACTGTTGTTTCACTATCGAGGCCATTTTGTCTTATGATAGCAGATGCTACTTCTGCTTCAGTAAGGCCAGCTCTGACCCCCTTTATTATTAATCGTGGCATCGGTTTCTTGAGCTGACGTATCATAAAACCGGCATTTTTTAACGACTCGTTATTGGTAATAGCATTGCGATCAGAGCTAAGGTCAGTTATCAGCAGAATACCGTCTCTCGTGGTTTTCACCGCTTTAACTCTCAAACCCCGTCACACGGGTTTACCTGTGTTGAGAGACCAGCTTTAATATCATGGCACCCCTTGCCAGGGAGGTGCATTACCAATGCTTGTGTTCTTGGACTTTTTCCTTCCTATTAGCGTTATGGCTTTTGCCACGCTTCCTCTTCCTCTTTCCTTTCCTCTCGCCATCAACTACGGTCTACTCTTCGTCTAGTACAACTGCTTCATTGACTGCTTCATTCACGACCTCACTGGATTCAGTCACGTTTTCGCTAGTGTTATTTTGTTGCCGCTGTGGGAGTACAGCAATCTTTGACTGTTTGATATCCTGTGTCTGAACAGCCTCAGCATATGATTTTTTATGGTAACGCACTTTCTTATGTACCTGGACTTTTGTCCTGATCAGAGTACCGTCATTGTTATTTTTGTTTGTTTTATGTATAATTTTTGGTATCTTATGTCTTATAAGTAAATCATTGACTGCTTTCAGAATCTCCGTTTTAATATCATTATTGTTGTCCTGTTTAGCTTCAAGAGCTGAAACATGGATCAATATATTCGTGTATGCCATTTGTGTTGCGCTTACCACTGGGATCATGTTAATCAGAATCTCCTTAGAAGGACCTTTCGTCAACGTGGTTAAGCCGACTAGTTCTAGCATTATGTCAGCAAACCTTGCTGAACTGAGTCAACAACACAATCACTTTTACTATTATCAAGGAGTACCTCATGGTCTGTATTTTCCTCACTTCTATGTGATCTAAGTCGCTTTAGACCCATTTCCTCAGCCAATTCAAATGCTGGCTGCTTCTTCCTATGCCTCTTGCCACTACTACCTGCCATCTTTTAAATAAGTCCGACCAAGTATTAGCCGAGAGAAAAATTTTGATTGCGTCCCGAAAGCGTTATCTTCACATCGTTTTCTCCCTGCGACCCCGGAGTGGTACTTGATCGCGTGACTTACACTACATCCTTACAGTGTAACAGTTGTAAGGAATGGTGTCATCTCAAGAACTGCTCGGGCCTTGCCACACATGGACAAAGGACCAAAACCTTTATAGCGCCATGTTGCCAGACATCAGGTCAACAATCAAACACGATCTCGCATGAGAACACAATGCAAATCAACATACATCCGGAAACCCCAAGCGATGTGAGAGTAATGCAATTATACTACAATGGTCTCACAAACAAAATAATCGTTTGTAATAGTTTTGACTAATTTTAATTACATTGATATCCAGAGCTAGTCAGTAAATTTGTACATTTTATTGGACAAAATATTAGCAAAATTTTGTAAAATGTTAAAATATATTAAATCTATAATAAACAGTTTTATTGTTGAAAAACAAATGACGTTCCATTTGAATCAACCTTGTAAAGATGATACCTATTTCGTACGTTTCCTTTGTTACAAAATTGCGGTCAAATTAATTCACGTTCATTAGAATTAGCGCACTGCCATCAATCAATACTCCCATCATCTACAAATTTTCTCATCTACAATAATAAAATTTTTATATTCAATTGATCCCACCCAAGTATCCATAAACTAATTTGTCAAAATTAATTGATTTTTCTACTACTTTAACGAATATGAAACTGTAAACACCAACAACAGATTCTCAAATAAATGGTTGGATAAGTTTCTTAGTTAGGAATAAACACTGCTTTCAGTGTTTCTGATGTTGTCGTTTGAAATGTGATTGATGGTTTTAAAAATATTAAAAACTTACGTGTGTGTGTTTTGTTTATTAACTACTCACTTATTTATTAATTGTAATTATTTTTTTTATTCCATGAATAATTTATTATATTTTATTGATTAATTTATTTAATTTTTATTTTCATTGTAATTGTTAGTAAATGTTGTTCTATTACAGTTTAGTTGCATATTAATGAAGTTTTTATGGATGACAATAATTTTCTTTTATTAGTTGATCTTGTTTATGGATAACGATTTGATATAGTATGGCGATGATTTTTTCTAACTAATTGAATTTAAAGCAACACTCATCTGGAGCTACCAACAAATTTTGTTTGAATTAAATCCTTGAATAAAGAATAAATTTAATCAGACCAACCAAATTGTTTTTTTTTTTATCGTAATCATATAACATCGATAAAATTTTATTAGTTTGCACTCAATGGGTAACGTGTTAGCTTATTAAATTTTATTGTTTGTTATTCTTCTAGAGTGTTAAGAGAGGGAAGAAAAGTTCATCAAAATCACGTTTTTTTAAGACTTCATAGTAGACAGACGACAATTTTATAGTTATTATTATCAACTCAGTTTATGGCCATAACTTTTATAGTTAAGAATATTTGTTTTCTTAAACAAAATAAAAAAAAAATAGAAACCAAAAATCTGTTTTTCACACTATGACCAATATAAAATAACAAAAGAAAAAATTTTGTTTTGTTATTATAAGAAAAATGAAAAGCGAAAAACAAAGTTATAAAACTTTTTGCTTAGATATCTGTCGTCCAAAGTAACTCAAAGTCCAAGGCGTCGTTTTATTTCTCTAGATTGAGATTAAAGATATTTTAAGTTACTATGTTATTTATTATTTTGATGCAAATAATTTCTGATAGATTAGATCGTACCAATATTTTTAGAAAACTAGCAGCAATAGCAAGTAATAGGATTTTATTCTGAATAAGTTTAGAAGAAACCAATCTTGAAAATCAAATCAAAGTTTTAATTTTCTATATAAATTTGAATTTTAATCAAGGTTACTGTCACGAGTTAACATGTTGATTTGCTCCTCCACGGAATCAACAACTTTAAACTTTTAAGAAAGTTAAATTGAAAATTAATATAATTTTTGATGTTTTCATTACTGAATTGAGGTTCGATGCAAGTTTAGGTGCAAGATGAAGACGGAATACGGTGCTACCCTTTCGGATACCCTTTTAGTAATTTCCATCTGTTTTGAGCTTGATTTATACAGGAATAGAGCAATTACCGTTTCCTTACGCTCCTTATCATTGCACCTGCGATGGTCATCGTGAAACGGACAGACAGCTTTGTGCACTTATTTGCTTCTTTGGGAAGAAAACAATTTGAATTTAGTACGCCGGGTATTTAATACTGGATCAATACTTCAAAAAAGAAACTCATATACGTGTTTTCATTAATGCCTTAGGAAAGCCTATCTTTGTTTTAATTGGACTTTTCTTTGTACAATTTCTCTGCAATACTTTTAAAATAAATAATAAAAAAATTAATTTTATTTATTGTATAATTATAAAACTATCTTTCACCACCATGATTTATGTGTAACTTTCTTTTTCAGTTTATATAAATATATTTTTATTACAATTTCTAAATCTCAAAACCGAAAAAATCATATTTTTAATTCTAAAAAAAATTGGAAAACTGTTTTAAATACATGACCCAAAAAAAAATTATCATCGTCTTCATTAAAAACAAATAGAGTTTCCAAAGATGAAGTTTATAATTTCCCTTTTCTGTTTTTGTTTTATTATGTTGTTATATTTTAGGAAAATTTACTATCGTTGAATTGCTTTTGAAAATTCAAATCTTGTTTAAACGTATGGGCGACATTACAACCATGACTCCAAAGTCAGGCATTCGCAAGAATGGGAATACCTGAGTTTAGAGTCAAAATAAAAATGTCGTCACTAGTTTTTCTGGGATCAAGGAATCAACAGTGACTGAAGCAAGGGTGAGGGACCGATTCCAATACTCGTGAAGTTCCTAAGAATTGGCACTGAGTATTGAAATCTGCCACCCATCCGAACGTCAGCACCATTGAATCCCAGATACAAACCAGCAATATGTAACCTCGGAAAACCAGACGAAAGAACTACTCTACCGATCGAAAGACATCATTCGTTGATGTCTTTGGCATGATGGACTCCAATACTCTTACCGTTTGTATCTTTGCACTCATAAAGTAGGTTACCAATTTTTATTCTAATTATTGCGGGTAAAAATTTTGGAGCCAGTTTAGCAGAAAACTTTTTAGTAGAATCGCTCAGGTGATGTTGACGTACAAACACGCGTTGTTGTGGCTGGAAGATTCGCATCTTAACTCGCAGATTGTAAACGCTGAATTCAGGTTTCGTTGAACTCGTCCTCTGAGCATGGCTAAATGATCAGAACGATCCAATTATTCGCTAGTATTTTCACCAAGTGTGTGGAGGGATCTCATCAAATGATAATAGGTAGTATGGTGAATATTTTGTTGCACTATGTACTGCAAAGCTATCTCTCCTAGTGGAGCATCCCATTTAGTGTGTTGACCCTTAACGAAAGCTCGAATTGCTGCAAGAACTGACCTGTTCACTCTCTCTGAAGCATTCCTCTGAAGACTATAAACATCAGTCCTGATATGTTTGATGCCGAAGTTTGACAGAAAGTTTTAAAATGATTTGCTGAGAAATTGTTTATCGTTGTCGCTGTGTAGAAACTCTGGTATAGGTTAGAAACACATCATTCTTCAGAAATGCATTCACCTTGGGAGAAGTTGCATTTCGTAGTGCTTTCAATAGTACAAACTTTGTAGCATGATTCAGAACAATCAGTATGACCATATTACCAAGTGTAGAACGAGGGTACGATCCCAAAAAATCTATATAGACTCTCTGCCATGGACATGCTGTTTCAAATTGATATTGCATCAGAGGACGCAAAATCTGATCCATGGCTTTTGATTGTTTACATGTTTCACAGGACAAAACATAGTTGTGTACCTGTGACGCCATGCCCGGCCAATAGTAGAGACATCGGAGTAACTCCAACGTCTTCTTTACACCTCCTTGAGCAGCAGTACTATTATCATGATGTTTCTGAATCATGCTCAAAGTCGGTTTTGGTATCCAGAGCTTCCACATAGATACATCATTGGGAATTGTATCAGGTTTTGATAATCACGTCACATACTATGTGACACATAGTGTCAGGTATTCACGTTGGACATCAGGTTTTGGATCAAATTAAATAATTTGCAAATATACATTGAGCTCTGGGTAAATTCAACTTCATTTTCCCTCTAATCAAGAAACAAAACTAGCAATTTTCGTGAGCTTTGGACGCCATTTTTTTAACAGCATAACACAAAATATTATTGCTACTCTCAGCAAAAGCAGGAATTTTCAGCGGATATTACAGGCGTTTAGTGCAGGTTACCATATATAATATAAATAATAAAAATCTACCAGAGTATACGTCAAATAATGTTATTTATAGTTATGAGCGCATCAGTAAATGCTGAGGAATATTGATGATTTTGGGCTACCAAAAAAGAAAACAACAATGTCAGCACGGTCTTGGCATCGGTCCGCCATACCATACAATCTTTTTGAAAATCCTAAGCTGTCATTATTTCTTTCATTAGCTTTGATTATAGCACAGTGCTGCGCAGTTCCAATCGCGGTCTTTTTCAACACTTCTATAAGACATGCGAGCTACATTCGCCCATTGAGTGTAGTCACAGAAACCATATATCTGAATAATTTGTATACTATCTAGTCTAATCAGATTAGAAAGGGTTTTACTCGAGGCAAAGCTTGTCCTGGCACGCAGACTCTACGGTCCATAGTGCCGTGTCCGAGTTTGGTCTCATAACAACTATTCCATAACTCTTTCTGTATGTTTAACGAAATCTAAAACCAGCTGCATTGGCGACAGTTTGATTATGCCAACTTTTACAGTGTCAGAGCCCAAAATCCTAACTTTGAAACTAGAAAAGGCTGGGCAACAACACAAAAAGTGCTACGATCTTTATCCTCTTTCACAAGAGTTTCACTAATTCCCATGGTTAAAAGCTGTTTATTTAGATGTCCATGAACTGTAATAACACAGACTACAGTGCTAAGAATTTTCCTCCTAGACTTAAAAGAAAATCAAATTTTTTTCTGAAATAATGATAAACATCTTACTTTGCCTGCCTGTTGATGACGTACTCCACAAGGGGCTCATCTGGAGGTCTGCATCAACCATTAATAGTGAAAAGGCAAACTTTTTGAATAACCCTGCTGCGGGTTCTGGCCCTCAAAATTGCGTGACCGCTCCCGGCTTTTCAGGTTGATCCGCGTTTATGTTGCCCGGAATGCCACTATGATCTGAACCCCATTGCAGTGTGATATTGTTGTGTTGCGCTTTTCTAGAAAGATTTTTCCTACACTCATTGAAGAGTTTGGAAGTAGTCTCCGGGTTTACCAGTGCCTTGATAGCTGTTTGGCTATCCAAACAATAACTCTGGAAGAGAAAACCAAGTATGTGACCAAAACCAAGTATCAAGTATGTGACCATGACCGCTTCTTTTGGCTCTGTTTACCCACGTTCCTGTTACATGTAGTCTGTAGATGGCCGGTTTAGCCATGTACTCTACATGCAGATGTAAAGGACCAGATCCTATACGACCTCCAACGACAGTGTTGGTGTGGTACGCATTGAGCCACTAATACCTACACATGCCATTCTCTGTATTTTATTTAACCTATCACGGACGTATGGGATCTCCATCTTTGGCCACCAGACAACACATGCAAAAACAAGTGTTGGTTTGATTAATGCTGTGTATATCCATAGGATAATTTTGGGACTAAGGCTCCAATAACGATCGAAGGATCGACGGCATTGCCGAAAAGAAATGACAGCCTTATCAATTTTTATTATTAAACGTATATTCCAAATTAACCTTTTGTTGAGAATAATGCCTAGAAACTTAAGCTCATCTGAGCAGCTTAACTACAAACTGCAAATCAGACTGGAAGGATGGACTGAAAGTCCTTGCTCCACACACCCCTCTTCAACTACCTTCAGTGAATTTTGCATTAGATACACCAAAGTGCGAAGGTTTTTCCCAATTGCTAGTATGAAAATATCATCAGTGTACTCCTGAGAATCAGTCCACAAAAGAGAGAGAACACCACCCTTTGGACAACCTTGTTTGACTGAAACTGAAACAGTAGTATTACCCATTTAAACAAAGGCAATGGGGCTACTCAACATAGACACCATCCAACTTGAGTTTGTGCTACTAATTCCATTTAGCGATGCCGCAGTTCTGATTGACTCAAAGCTGGTACAGTGAAAGCACCTTCTATATCTAAAAAAACACATATTAAAGCGAATTTTTTGGCATCAATTGCTTTTTCAATTTTAGTCACCAAATAGTACGCAGCTGTTTCTACCGATTTCCCAATCTGATATTCATGCTAATTGGTACTTAGTAAAAGTTGTAGTAAGCCGGTGTCCATTATTTAACGGTTAACCAGTCTTTCCATAGTTTTTAGAACAAAAGAATTCAGACATATTGGCCGAAATGACTTAGCTTCACTGTAGTTGGTTATACCTGGTTTTGGTATGAAAACCACTCAAGCTTTCCGCCACGCTTCTGGGATAAATTTATCAGTGATTCAATGAGGGCATGCACATTATTCTGTAGCATGCATAGATAGATTTCAGCAGGATTAGGCGATTTAAAGGGATTGAAGGAATCTATTGGCCATCTCAGAGTTCTTATGTTCACCACATTCTCAGCCAAGCTCGTGAGGGTAATGTCAATTACTTCCTCTCTAATTGCATTTGAAAAAGTGGGAGCATTCCCTATATTTAGAATTTCGAGATCTGTGTCATGAAGAAACTCAACGAGTTCTGTTCCTCGTCTGTTATTATCTCAACTGCCCCAAATTCTATGATGCGAATTTGCATTACACCTTACGATCAAGGGCAGGCTCTTGCTACTGCAGAACTCTACAATTTAAATAAGATCTTGGGTTGAAATGGTACCATCATTTGGTAGATGAACGCGAAGACTATGTCAGTATCAACATCCTCGATCTTTATCGTACTTTTAACAGCAACGGTTGCCATTACATTGGGGTATAAGGATACCGAATATGTCATTCGACAAGTAAACGTACAAACAAGGGTTTTCCGTAACTGTACCGACAAACGCCCAGCCATGTTTACAATTCAGGCCAAGTATATAATTTTTATTCACCCATGGTTTCTGAATCAGGACTAAATTTGTATGCTGCATAACAATTGCTTGACATAATTCAGTGGAAGCAGATTTGTTATGCGGCCAGCTTATTTGTGCTATTTTTTAGCTTTCCATTAGATAATCTTCAAGAAAAAATAAAACCAAAACCTGCGCTTTAGCTTAGTCGTTAGACTTTGTTGTTTACTGGGGAAGTGCCGCCACATACGGCTGGTACAGATTCAGCTTTGGCTTTGCGAAAAAACGTTGAAGATCCCTCCATCACCCAATAAATCGTCTTGTTTGACAAGGTTTTCCGCACTATAATTTGAGGGATTACCCTCAAAATCCATTCCCATTTTACTATTACTAGCTCCATCTTTCGATGTCACTGTAATGGCATCATCAACTGAGACACTCACCATTGCTTCAACTTTAGTTTGAGCTATGTCTTTTGACATTACCGTTTGTGGGATTTGGCGCAGTGTCTCCTGTAACCTTGTTGTCCAAGGTGAAACTAACCCATTGCATGCCGTAGTATTTCCTTAGATCAATTCCTTTTATATTCTGTGCAGATTTCTCGTCTATCCCACAAATGAAGATACTGGCCATTGATTTTTGTTTTTATTAATGACTCTATACCTTCCATCCAGAAGTATCTATGTCATGATTGTATTTTTTGTAGTCTGGAAATAATTTTTTCAGGATCCTTTTGAGGACCAGAAATAAACACCTATGCTCTGACTGGTTTTGGGAGTCCATTTTTACTCTTTAATTGAAGATTGGTTTCATTCCACAAAGAAAGCTTAGTAATAGTCTCTTTAAACGAAGTGATTGCCTGTTAGTTTTCACACACAACTACAGAAAAGGTTCTTCTATAAGAGGAGCGAGGAAACTCAGTTGAGCAACTTACAACCTCCTTATCCAAACTTCAGATAAGGTTCCATCTTTGTTACAAAAATGTAACAATTAAAAAATTATTGTCACATCTTGTATATGATTGATTTTCATTTATTATGAATAAAGCAAAAATTGATTTTATATTAATTATGTTATTATTTTTAGGTAAATGTTCCAAAAATATATTACTGAATTTTCTACCTGTTTAGTCAATACAAAATTTATTCGTAATTGGGAGTTTTGCCTATTTGGTATGCTTCAGCTAGAACCATTTTGTCGCACGCCATTAGTAGTCTTCCAACTTTCCTTTTACCTTGTGAATTCCACTCTATAGAGATTGTTTATCTTCAGCGGTTTTTCTCAGTGTATGACTTATTTCGTTTGTTTTATTTTAATGTATAACTAGCCTGTTAGACGTAAAAGTTCCTGATTAATGCGGTTTGGCTAGAAGAATTTGATCAGTTGTCTCAGGCATTTGTTCACAAACACTTGTAGATGGTTTGTGATTAGTTTTGTATGTTGTCATGTTTCACATCCATGCAGCAGTACTGACTTGACACATGCGTAGAATATTTGTAGCTTTGTCTTTTTTGACAGGACATACGCATTTCAGATCTGTTCGACAGTTCGGAGCTAACTCTAGATTCATTAAGGCGTGTTTTTTAAAATTACGAAAATAGTAATATCGGCAACACTTTACTCGTAGTCCACAAAAAATGGATAAGATGGATAAGGTGAAGTGTAGATTTTAAGGTAAAATAAAATCATTTTTTATTGTTTTTTATAACTTTGGTTTAATTTCCTTTCTGTTTATTAACATTACAGAACTGTTCTGTTACCCAGTGACTATATTTTTATTTTAATTAAACTACAACACCTTTTCTCCTATAAATTTATTCTAATTTATAAATCATTTTCTTTTGCCAATCACAAAATAAATTAACATAAAATACAAACTATAAAAAACACTAATTATCAAATATTTATTCAAATTTTCATGAATAGTAGTCAAAGATAGCGACTTAATAGAACTGAAAAATTTGTAGTGATGGACCTCAATATATATTCCTCATATATTGGTACTTCTCAATTTTTTTATCAGTTTGTCTTCACATCCAGCATTTTTAATGGATTATTAATCAATAAATTTGTTTTTTGGTAGATGGCAGGAAGACTATACTATAGATTATATTTCTCTAATATGTGAGGTAATATATTGATGTCCATCCCTATATAATTGGCTGCTTGTGCTGGCTGTCAAAATGTTTAATTATTTATGGTGAGGAAAGAAAATGAATTTGAGGGAAGCCCAAGTCTTTTTGAGTGATTTTCTAGAATCTAGCGGCCAATGATTTGCCGTATCTTGCATGTGGTGGCAACTCTGCACAGAATCTTGAATAAAAAAGAGTAATTTTCCGAAAAATCACCAAGTACTAAGAGAAAAATGTTTATTCCAATTAATTTATATTTTCTAACACCTAATAAAATCACATTAAATTGATTGCAATAATCAAAAAGGTTTTTTCTAACAAATAATGTATTTATTATAAAGCAATATATAAATTTTAAAATAATGTTTATAGTTTATATTCAACAATAATTTATTAATTAATTCACAGTATTTTATTAATTGTTCGCAGAAAAAAATATTAATTAAATTATTATAAAAATAACTATTCACCTGAACCTGATTGTTAAGATTTCGCTCGCTTGTAAATTTGTTTACCGCTTCTGGTAATCGCAAAAAAATAGATGTTGTTCTCACTTATTGATTAGATAAGAGATATAAAAATAAATCAAATCTGACAGCATAAACACTTCGCGGTAAATTAGTAAGACTCAACGAAGTCTCGTCCAATCACAAGAGAGACATCTACATATAGGCTAGCTTAATTATTTTTAGCACGTACACATTTAGGTCAACCTGCTATAATTTTCTTAACTAAAAGGTTCAGATCGATAATAAACTTCAGACTGTCATCACAAAACAGCAATAATAAGTAAAAAAAAAAAAAAAAATAAAAAAAATAAAAAATAAAAAAATAAATTAAATAAATTACTTAATTCTAACTAAACTATTTTTAATCTTTTAGGAAAGCTGGTTGAACCGCTGGCTAGAGATGACATCTATATATTTTGGCTGTAAATCACTGGATTATTAGACATCAGATAAGTGTTGTTTGTTTTGAATTAATTTTATTATTTTGATTGTATTTGTATTTTTACAAAGCACTCTCCCACTTTCAAGTTTGATTTTGTGTTTTCCAAATACATGAACTGTTGTTGTGAAACAAAATGGTGAGATATTAATAATTTTAGACTATGTTGATTTATATATAAATTTATGTATTTTAATTGCACTTTTATTTCATCAGAAGAATCAAGAGTCTCACCAATTAAAATATTTTGTATGTTTCTACCCAGTTGCTCCGATTTATCCTTTCCATACTCAAAACTGTGACATAACCGCTTTCGATTAATAGGAGAAATTTGATTAGCTACAAATGGCACAATATGTTCATTTATGCGATTAATTAGCTCATCACGTTCCATATTAACTATCGTTGGTGATGAAATAATATCTCGTAAAACGCTTGGTCCGCTCATATGCTATTGCTGTACCTCCAATATTTCATCACGCGAACTTGATTCTGCATCACCTGTATTTTCAACTTCAATACCTCCAGTGGAACTGATCATTAAGAGACGAATTCTACAAGACGAACAAATTCGCATTTGCATATGAATATCAAACACATAATTTATCGAATGTAATTTACTCTGAATTTCAGGTGTAAGATTTCGCAAAGTTTTTGAACACTTGCCGATACCAAATGGTTTTATACACTCATGTTTTAAAAAAAAAAAGGTTATTTTAACTATAATACGCTTTAAAACTTCTTTGCTAACACAACACTAATATTTTTTAACAAGATTGACAAATGAATTTAGTAGTGATGCTGTACGATCAAAATATCTTTAAAGACTATTGAATAGATAATTAAATTACGGTACTCGATTAGTTCATGCATTTAAAATTAATTTCAGACCGGTAGAAATGGGAGATAAGGTAAACTATAGAAAAAAGCATCCACACCCTCAAATACTTAACTTGTATCCTTGAAATAATTAAATGGTCAATAAATTTCTATAAAATAAGAATTCAGGTGGTTTTAGTTAAATAGACTGCATTGTTTAAAAAAAAAATTTGAAAAACGGAAATTAAAATTTGGTAAGAATTTTTTTTAAAACGAGAAATTACGCCATTGGAAAACTTTCGATTTAGATTAAGAATTAATTAAACATTTTTTTTCTGGAGTTTTCTGCATAGGATCTTGATGAAACTTTTGAAAATGATACAGGCTCACTTGAAAATGGAAGGTCTTGATTCATTTCAAATTTGGACAAAATGGCGGGGGGTCTCCCGAACACCTCTAAGTTTAAATCTTGAATAACTTCTGATCCCGGAGTATGATCTTATTGAAACTTAGTACATAAGGTTTTAGCAGTTTCCAATATTTCTGCATACCAACTTCCGGTTTGTCACTTCCGGCTAAAAAGTTCTTCTTTCAGGTGTTTATCCCTACTGTAGCCTACAATTATCGATTGATTTTTATGAATCGTTGGTAAAAGCTTTCAAATAACATGAACAAAAATTTTATCAGCTTTTGGAGCTTATTGGATAAAGGGTTTGGGGGTCCACCATACAACAGATGGTTTTTACCCAATGTTTTTTATGTTTGTTGGGAGCATAAAACATTCATTCGTGAATGAATTTTGATGACACTTTGGAAAAAGATGCAAACATGAATGACAAAGAACTGATTAGTTTTTGAGCGATAGTGAACAAGATGGTGTGGGGTCTTTGGAGCACCGGATGTTACAGATGTTATTGAGCTTTGAAAGCTCAATAACATCTGTACCTGATAAGCGAATTGGATGAAACTTGGTACATGAATATGTAGTACGGTTCACAATAGTTCTACATCCCAACTTCCGGTTTTTCACTTCCGGTTCCTTTTTTCAGTGTCTTTATGCACACTACAGCCTACAATAATAAAAAATTATGATGAAACTTATGAAAAGGGTTTCAATTAGTGTGAGAAGATAATTATCATGTTTTGGGACACATTGATCAAAGTGGCGGGGGGTCTACCATACAACTGCTGACTTTTCACACTTTGTTTTTAAAGTTTGTTGGGAGCATACAGACTTCATTCATTAATCAATTCTAACGACACTTTGGAAAAAGATGTAATCTTAAATGACAAGAAACTTATCAGTTTTTAGACAATATTGGGATAAGTGGTCACTGTTTACTGTGTCATCATTTTTTCAATGTTTGTTCGGAGCACACAGCATTCGTTCGTAAACCAATTTTGATGACACTTTGGAAAAAGATGCAAACATGTATGGCAAGGAGCTGATTAGTTTTTGAGCGATAGTGAACAAAGTGGTGGAGGGTGTCCCATACACCTGTTTTTTTGAAAGCTCAATAACATCTGTACCTGATAATCAAATTGGATGAAACTTGGTACATAAGTATTTAGTATGGTTTACAACAGTTCTGCATCCCAACTTACTTCAATTCTTTCAATTAAATTTCACGTATTACTTGTTCAGACTTTATTGGTTCATAAATCAATTTATACCACATGTGTAAGGATAACCCCAAAAGAAATTTTCTACTCTCTCGTCAAAATGGCATGGCAGTTTTTGTTCTTTCATTAAAAATTCCTCCACTGTGTTTTATATTATCTTTATTCTAGAATATTCTCCCATACACAATTTTCGTTCAACTCTTTATTTAAAATTACTGTTTTTATTCATTTAAAAAACTATCACAATTCTTTTTTCTAGAATAGCAACTTGAAACTAACAGAACAAATTTGATCTTATTTTTTTATTGGATATTGGATATTGGACCCCTTGTGGATCGACAAGAACACAGGAAAGGAAAGAAAAAGAAGTAGGAAAAGTGACCTAAGCGATGGCAATCGACTAGAGCGTCGTACGATACATTCAGCCGTCTTGGTTAGCTGTGTTAGCGAAAGTTAACACGACCATCTTCCCTAAATGCAGGCCTAACCACTACCAGTGATATTGGTTCTACGCCTAAGGACTCCATTGGACCAAACTGACTCCATCTAGTACACTCATTCACACAACACACGCTCGCTTTTTCACAGAGAAAAAAATCTTTTGGCTAGCTAGCAGCCCTGTTCCGCTAATGTCGGCAAAGGCTGGTTCCAACTTCGATGTGTCCCATCGTCATCACCTCTTCATAACCAAACAGTATTGATCAACATTGCGGGCAGAACTATTAAGTATCCAAATGCGATTACAATTATCTTAGGCTTCAGTGTCATTCACTCATCAACTCTAATTGTCTGTGCTGGCAAAGACTTAGGCGCCAAACATCGCAGAGATGCAGTAACAATCAACAACAATGGAGATAATCATTTGCGAAAGTCAATTGCATCACTTCAACTGGGGTTCGCGGGTGCGTAAGGCCCGTTGGAATTCTACTGTTGGTTTACGTTCCGCCACTGCGGGATCAGACAAACAAAAAAAACACTGCAATCCAAACTCCAACTATTTTTAATTTTCCTTCTCTGGATGATTTAATGATTTGCTAAGAGTGAAGCTTAACTTCAGGTCCCTGTTTCGGCGCAAATCTTTGTTGTCAATAATCTAGCTAGTGGCACATTCCTTAGCAGACCCAAACATAAAGTTATATGAAGGCTCGATTCTTTGAGTAAGCAATAACGTGGCATCATCAAAGAATACTCCATAGGTAAGATTGAGGGTGCTACCGTTCACTGAATAGAGTTTATCCGCCAATGTACAAATAAAAAAATGATCCCTTTATGCGGATGAATTGATGTTAATGAAGTAATGAATGAATTATTGAATTAATATTAAATATTAATAATGATATTTTATAATAAATGAAAGAAGACAAAAATTACAAAAAAATTATAAGTTTTAAGATCAGCATAATTTATTTAAATTTGATTTAGTAACATAGAACGAATTTTAACTAGTTTTAGTTTAAAAAAATGTAAGCTTAATCTTAAGCTTTTAGCTTGGCATCTAAATCAGTACCGGAACAGGATTTGCTTTCCATATTGTAAGTTTGTTTCGCCGGGAGTATATTTATTAATTTTTTCTTTTGTATTTCCTCAATTAAAACCCCGTTTTCAATTTATATTAATACTTGTTATTTAATTGATCAATATATTTCAGGCTAGGCCCATCTTCAGGATCATTATAAAATTAACAGTTATATCAAAATTGAAATAAAATAATTAAATGACATTGTTGTGCCCAGACTCTTCAGTGACTCTTCTACTCGCTTGGTCTCCTTCCTTCCTGGTCACCTTATTATCCGGTCACGTGATGAGATCACAGGCTTTCCCAAAATTTTATTAAAACACAAATGTAGATGTGAATCGGTAACTCGGTAACATTCTTTTATTTGTAACCACCTTTTATAATTTTTATAATTTATAACTTATAACACAATTAAATTATAACACAAATAAGAAAATTTAATATTTAACCTTTAATTTTTATAAAACTGATATTAAAAAAATTAGGAGCTTATGCTCACTTGGATTACCACACAACAACTGATTGTTGATTCGTTTCTAACGAATCTCCACAACTTGGTGTACGTGATAAAAAACGCTGTTTTGCATTTTTGTGAAAATATTATACAGAATGAAAAATAAGAACCCGCGTTCTTATTTCATTTCATGAAAAAAAATAATTCTTATGGAATTTGTTTATTAATTAAATTTTTAACAACGATATTTTAAATTGTGAAATGAGATATTGAATATAATAATTTTAACGTACACTGGATACGTAAAGTATACTGGTTAAGAAAAGTGAAAAGGTGGGTTGGACACCACATTACCCCCCCGCTAGTGAAAGATATTTCTTACATACTTGCTAGGAAATATCTCTTTTATTAAAAAAAAAACTCGTTGTGGAAACTATCGCGCGATCAGTTGAGGCATGTTTACATTTGAGTAATTATAATAACATTATGTTTATCAAGGTTTATTTTAAAAAATATTTCCGTACTTATAAATTACTTTCAAATTATTAAAATTTGATTTCATAGAAAAAAGTTTTTTTTTTCTTTTTTGATATTCTTAAAATTTTTTAATTTATTAAAATTGATCCCATAAAATACATTATTAAAATTGTTCGATTTATTAAAATTGATTCCATGGAATTCCATACATTATTAAAATTTTTCAATTTATTAAATTGGTTCCATAAAATTCCATACATTATTAAAATTTTCAATTTATTAGAATTGAATTCCATGAAATTCCATATATTATTAAAATTGTTCAATTTATTAAAAACTGATTCCATAAAATTCCATACATTATAAAAATTTTTCAATTTATTAAAATTAAATTAAAATTGTTTTCAATTTATTAAAATTGATTTCATAAATTTCTATACATTATTAAAATTTTTCAATTTATTAAAATTGATTTAAAAATTGTTTTCAATTTATTAAAATTGATTTCATAAATTTCTATACATTATTAAAATTGTTCAAATTATTAAAAGATTTGATTTCATAAATTTCCAAACATTATTAAAATTGTTTTCGAATTATTAAAATTTGATTCCATAAATTTGATTCCAAATAATAAAAATAAAAATTTTCAAAGCCATAATCCTAATATACGACAAACAACTCTACCAAAGAGTTAGATAACCAATAAAATTTCAACTTCTAAACTTTACCAAAGAGCTAGGTAACCAATAAAACTTCAACTTCTAAACTCTACCAAAGAGCTAGATAACAAATAAACTTCAACTTCTAGACTCTACCAAAGAGCTAGATAACAAATAAACTTCAACTCTTAAACTCTACCAAAGAGCTAGATAACCAATAAACTTCAACTTCTAGACTCTACCAAAGAGCTAGATAACAAATAAACTTCAACTTCTAGACTCTTCCAAAGAGCTAGATAACCAATAAACTTCAGCTTCTAGACTCTACCGAAGAGCTAGATAACAAATAAAAATACCGGGTTTCACTTCTCCTGAGTGCTCCAAAACACCGGTTCCATTAACGTAAAACATTAAAATTTTGTCTAGTTGACGCTCAACAAGTACCTTCACTCCGCATTGGCCTGTTGATTGCACTCGGCACCGTATCAACTTCCGTATGGGCTTTAGGATTGCCAGCATCAACCATAACAAAACTACCAAAATCCTACGTATTCATTTTGACACTCTCTCATTTTTAAGAAGACCGATTTCCTTCTTTATTTGTATTCCCGATTGTAAGGAAAACTTCAATTCGAACCCAATTAACACATTAATTAAAATTGTTCCAAAATTTTCTTCCCAAAAATCCCACAAAGTTATCGAAGTAAGGAAGATTCAAGTTAAACTTAGTTAGCAAATTAAAATTTTCCCAAAATTTCATTCTCAAAAATTTATCAAAATAAAGAAAGTATTATGTATCTAAATTCTATTTTAGAATTATTTAGCACACTAATTAAAATTTTTCCCAAAATTTTATTCTCCAAAAATTTATCAAAGTAAGGGAGATTCCACTTAGAACTGTTTAACACATTAATTAAAAATTTTTCCAAAATTAAAATGGTATAAAATTAATAATAAAAATTTTTTTTTTCAAAAATTTATCAAAGTAAAGAAAATTCGATTTAAACTCATTCAGCACATTAATTACAATTTTCCAAAATTTTATTCTCAAAAGAATTATCGAAGTAAAGAAAATTCCATTTAGAATTATTTAACACATTGATTAAAATTTTTCCAAAATTAAAACAATATAAAATTAATAATAAAATTTTTCTCAAAAATTTGTCAAAATAAAGAAAATTCAACTTAAACTCATTTAGCACATTAATTAAAATTTTCTAAAATTTTCTTCTCAAAGATTTATCAAAATAACGAAAATTCAATTTAAACTCATTTAGCACACTAATTAAAATTTTTCCAAAAATAAAATACTATAAAATTAATAATAAATTTTCTCAAAAATTTATCAAAATAAAGAAAATTCAATTTGAACTCATTTAGCACATTAATTAAAATTTTTCCAAAAATAAAATACTATAAAATTAATAATAAATTTACTCAAAATTTATCAAAATAAAGAAAATTCAATTTAAACTCATTTAGCACATTAATTACAATTTTCCAAAATTTTATTCTCAAAGAATTATCGAAGTAAAGAAAATTCCATTTAGAATTATTTAGCACATCAATTTAAAATTTTCCACAATTAAAGCAATATAAAATTGATAATAAAATTTTTCTCAAAAATTTATCAAATAAAGAAAATTCAAAAACTTCTTATTTAGCACATTAGTTAAAAATTTTCCAAAATTTTCTTCAAAATTTATTAACATAAGGAAAGTATTATCCAAATTCTATTTAGAATTATTTAGCAAAGTAATTAAAATTTTTCAAAATTTCATTTTCTAAAATTTATCAAATTAAGGAAAATTCCATTTAGAATTATTTAGCACATCAATTTAAAATTTTCCACAATTAAAACAATATAAAATTGATAATAAAATTTTTCTCAAAAATTTATCAAATAAAGAGAATTCAAAAAATTGAAAGTGACTCACCCGACAATTTACAGCCTGCCTTTTGAGTGTTTTGAAGTCCAGAAGCCTTCTTCTAGACAAAATTTTGTAAGTATTTGCCCTTGAAGTGTTAAATACTTCCAGATTACGATTTATTGCGGTTCTTGTTTTTGATGTTGAATACCTCCAGATTCCAAGTTATTCTGGTACTTGTTTTTGCTGTTGAATATTTCCAGATTACGAGTTATTCTGGTACTTGTTTTTGATGTGTTAAATACTTCCAGATTACGAGTTATTCTGGTACTTGTTTTTGATGTGTTAAATACTTCCAGATTACGAGTTATTGTGGTTCTTGTTTTTGATGTTGTATAAAATATTGATGTGAGCTGCTGTGTGGTAACCGTCTTGTTGCGTGTTCGCTCCTGGCAAGGTCGCCAAATATGTTGTGCCCAGACTCTTCAGTGACTCTTCTACTCGCTTGGTCTCCTTCCTTCCTGGTCACCTTATTATCCGGTCACGTGATGAGATCACAGGCTTTCCCAAAATTTTATTAAAACACAAATGTAGATGTGAATCGGTAACTCGGTAACATTCTTTTATTTGTAACCACCTTTTATAATTTTTATAATTTATAACTTATAACACAATTAAATTATAACACAAATAAGAAAATTTAATATTTAACCTTTAATTTTTATAAAACTGATATTAAAAAAATTAGGAGCTTATGCTCACTTGGATTACCACACAACAACTGATTGTTGATTCGTTTCTAACGAATCTCCACAACTTGGTGTACGTGATAAAAAACGCTGTTTTGCATTTTTGTGAAAATATTATACAGAATGAAAAATAAGAACCCGCGTTCTTATTTCATTTCATGAAAAAAATAATTCTTATGGAATTTGTTTATTAATTAAATTTTTAACAACGATATTTTAAATTGTGAAATGAGATATTGAATATAATAATTTTAACGTACACTGGATACGTAAAGTATACTGGTTAAGAAAAGTGAAAAGGTGGGTTGGACACCACAACATTTATATAAAACAAAGTTTGATATATAAACTATGAGTAAGATAACTATGTTAAAATTAACTTAAAAAATGGTTGTCAAGTGGAATTTTTTGAAAATTAACGTTACTTTAAAATTTTAAGAAAATCGAATTAAATTATAATAGTTATTCGAAAAATCTTTTTTGTCACTTTTAAAGTTGCAAGTTTTTTCTTCATTGTTTATAATTTGGCATACCTCATGTATTTGTAATTTAGTTTTATTGTTTTCTTTAACCAAAATTTGAACATCATCGAATTTAAATTGATGTTTATTTTCAATACAATGTTTAGCAAGTGCAGAACAATTATTGTTAACAATAGTCTTTTTAGAATCATAATGATGTTGATCCATACGAACCCCTAATTTCTGTATTGTTTCCCCAATATAAGTTGTTTCACAATTATCACAATCAACTTTATAAACAACACCACTCTGTTGTTCTTTAGAAAGTTTTGCTTTTGAGTTGGTAAAATTATAACTATTTTTATTTTTAGGTTTCATAGCCATTTTAATATTAGGAACGTATTGTAAGCAAGACCGAGAAAGTGTTTCACTTAGACCAGGAACATAAGTTAAAGATGCATATTTATTTGAATTTTGAGTATTTGGTACCATATTATCATCTGTTTGATCAAGTGATAAGTAATTATAACTGTTACCTAATTGGTTTAAATTAGTATTTCTAACTTGACTAATCATTTTATCAATTAAACTAATAGGATAGTTATTAATACGAAGTATTTTATATATTCTTTTTAAATTATCATTCCAAAAATTTTTATGACTATGTCGAAATATTTTTCGAATAAAAGATTTAGCAACATTTAACTTCATATTATGTGGATGTGTAGAATAATAGTTCAATAATCGATTAGAGGAAATCTCTTTATGGTACCAATTAGTAATAACCTTTCCATTATTTAAATGATGAATACTTAAATCCAAATAATTTAATATATTATTTTGTTCAACTTCATATGTGAATCTGATTTTAGGATCATATGAATGAAGTGCATCAAGAACCATTTGTATTTTATTTTCTGGAATAGATGTAATATGGTCATCAACGTATGAATACCAAAAAAGCGGAGTGAAATCAATTTTAAGTAATGCTTTATTCTAATAAAGATTTGCTTTATTCTAATAAAGCTTGCTCTTTTTGGATCGATCAGGCCATGAACATCCGCTGACTGTATTCAGGCTTTCCCTATCTAATTTTTTTCTCAGGTATATATATTGTTCAATATATTACTACATTTGCGTTACTGCTTGTTTAACAAAATCAATATCGACAACACCAAACAAAACCAATTACGGAACCTACTTATAATTCTTTTTTTTGGAACATATTACGATATATTAGTAAACTGGTAAGCCCTTATTGAATTCTGTAGTAGCATGTTGATTGAAAGTAATGCTTCGTAAACTGAGTTAATTTATGTCTAATTGAGCGAGATATCCACTCTCATAGATGAACGTCACACACATGAAGCATGCGTTTAATTTAAGAGAATAACTAACCCACTAATCTCTTAAATGCTAAGTGCTACTTCTAGCTAGTGGTTCCAACGCCCGTCACCTGAATAATGTTCGGTTACAGATTTCAATGTAGCATACTGAATATCCGCACTTACAATATAAACACAAAACGATATTTACTATAAGATTTAGTTAAAAAACTTGTTTATGTAAACTAAAATGCATTTTCTTCGCATCTCATTCATAAAAACATTTCATTCATTAAACTTTAAAGAATTTTTTTTATTTTATAAGCCGCGTGTGGGATTTCAATGAAATTACAATATAAAAGAAAAGAATCCAAATAGGAAGAGAAGAAGTTAGGATTAAAGGTAAATAATATAAATACAATATATGAAGCAAATATATACTCGTTGTTGTTGTTGTTGTTCCGAATTCATTGTATACATAACATACAAAAAACACCTAACTATATGGTCATACAACTAACAACACATATAAGTTGCACATTTATTGCAAATAGAAAAACATCGTACAATAATCAGCAGGTCGCTGATGGAATTAAATTAGTTAGTTAAATGAATTCTCGCCTACACATTTTTTTGTGTTCGTATTAAAGAGATATTTTGCACCTTTGCAAAGTTATTATTTTTTTATAATTGTTTTGCTACAATTTAATATTAGAATAGAATATAGAAATTTCCATAATCGCTAATCCAAGGAATTGTATTTATTTGATTTCATCTTTAAATTTTTTTTCTGTTAGAGCGGAAGACTTAAGAAAATTGATGTGTTTTAATTTTAATATACATTTCGTACGTAAATTTATCTACCTTCATAGACCTTTACCTAATTGCTTGTGCTGGCTACCATATGATGCCACTATTTACGTCATCAGAGTTGTAAGTTATCGCTACAATACTCCCCCCCTAGTGCCATCGAAGATGGGACGATATAAAGAGAAAATTATTGTGCTAGAGCATGAAGGAAACGAACAGCGGTACGAGTGGTTCTACCTGCTCGCGTAATTGTAGATGCAGGATGGAATATCTGTGTTTGAGGAATGAGATTAAATCTAAACCTTTTACATGATACAGTTGCCTTAGCGTCGCGTTTTATCGTTTCTGCGGAGGTAGAAGAAGAAGACAGGAATGTGTCCGAAGAAGTAGGATGGACAATATCTGTAGAAGACGAAGTTTCGTCTGCGCGACTGAGATTAGTACTCGAAATAGGTGAGTTTTCAGTTAGGTCATCTTCAGATTGTTCCCTAAAGCAAGGTTTTAATCTGTCGATGGAAACTCGAATATGTTGACCTTTACGGTCAATAAAAAATTTTTTATCATCGCGACTGATGACTTTGAAAGGACCTTTATATGGCAGTTGTAGAGCTTTACGCACTAGGTCCATACGTAAGAAAACATGCGAACAAGACTCAAGGTTTTTGAAGACGAAAACATTAGGAGAAGTGTGTCTTGACGTAATGGAAGGACAAAGGTGATTGAAATGAAACGAAATCAGGTTGTGGAGTGAAATTAGAATTTTGGCTGAAAAATTCTCCGGGAAGACGTATGCTAGTACCTTAGACGAGCTCAGCCAATGAAGATTGGGAATCGTTCGTAAGCCAAGTAGTATTGACGGCAGAATTTGTGTCCAGTCCGTTCTATAGTAAGCCATTATCGCGGATTTTAAAGTATGGTACAAACGTTTAATCAGTACGTTACATTTAGGATTGAAACTTGTAGTGCGTTTACGTTCTCAACCGATAAGTTTTGACAACTCGTTAAAGAGATTGGATTCAAATTAGGAGCCATGATCAGTGACGAATACTGAAGGTACTCCGAAGCGAGCGATTCAATTGAAGTAGAGAGCTGATTCTACCGTTTAAGTTGTGATATCTGCGATATGAATGGCTTCAGGCCATCGAGTATAGCGGTCAATAATTGTCACACCATAGTGTTTGTCCTCAGAGGTAGGAAGTGGACCAATAATGTCCACATGAATCTCGGAAAATCGTTGAGAAGTTTAAAGATAATTCCCTAATGGAGATTAAGTATGACGAGAAACCTTTGCCTTTTGGAAAGCCAGGCAGCTCTGTACCATTTTTCGCAACATCTTTTTTAATGGATGGCCAAATGACTTTTTCGGGTGAGATAAATTGTGGGGACTTTCGAAAACAGATTGACGAAATTGCTTGGGAATAAAAGGTCGTGGATTACCAGAAGAAGTATCACACAAACTAGTTTTGGCACTAGAATTGCCAAACAATAATGGAAAGGAACGGAATTGAAGTGTGGGACTAGTATCTACTAATTCCTTTAGTTCGTTATCGTTGAACTGAGCGTCAGCAATTTCGTCGTAGTTATTGTTTTTTGGGATTGATGTTTGTTCGACACAAGAAAGTGTATCGGCAACTACATTATCAATTCCAGAAAAGTGGCAAATATCAGTCGTAAATTGACTGATAAAATCTAGATGACGGAATTGGCGAGGATTTGCTTTGGCAGGGTTCTGCGACAAAGCGTAAATAATAGGCTTATGATCGGTGAAAAGAGTGAAGATTCTACCTACGAAAATGTTTAATTGCAGAATAAGCTGCAAGGAGCTCGCGATCATAAACGCTGTATTTCTGTTGCGTTTCATTAAGTCGCACAGAGAATAAACTAAGTGGTGCCCAACAATCGTTAAGTTTTTGTTGGACAACAGCGCCAAGTGCCTTGTTGGAAGCGTCGACGATAGCGGAAAGTTGGGCAGAGTGTGAGGGGTGAGAAAGAGTTGTAGCCTCACTGAGTTGCCGCTTGCAAAGATCGAGGGCTTGAATGGCATCTTCGAACCATTAAATGATGTGTTTGTCTTTCTTTTTGGAACCTTTAATAAAATCATTTAAGAATGGGTTGATTGCTACCAGCGTGAGGAATTAAACGGCGTTAGAAATTTATCATTCCAAGGAAACGGCGAAGTTTCAAAACTGTTACAGGACGTTCGTAAGAATTGATAGCATCGACACGTTCAGAAGTAGGTTTGATTCCAGTTGAATCAATGGAATGTCCAAGAAAGTCAACTTTGGTTTTAGCAAAGCTGCATTTATCAACGTCGGTAATGAGACCAGCGTTAGAAAGACGCTCAAAAACAGTCCTTAGATGTTTGAGGTGTTCCTCATAGGTTTCAGAAGCAATTAAAAGGTCATCTATGTAGATGAAACAGAAATTTAGATCTCGGAGAAGGGAATGCATAAACTGTTGAGAGGATTGCGCAGCGTTTCGCAATCCGAAAGTCATTCGAATGAATTCGAAGAGTCCAAACGGAGTAGAAAATGCAGTTTTTGCCATATCGCGCTCATCAACAGGAATTTGATGGTATGCGCGGACGAGATCAATTGTGGGGAAGAATTTGCCTCCATGAAGTTGATGCGAAAAATCCTGAATATGAGGAAAAGGATATTTATCCGGAATTGTGATATTATTCAGAGCACGGTAGTCACCGCAAGGTCTCCACTCACCGTTCTTATTTTTAGCGAGATGGATAGGAGAAGCCCAAGGACTGTTAGAAGGTTGGGAAAATCAGCTCCTAGAATAGGAGTGGTATCATCGGCCGTAAGTGCTAACTTTAGTCGCGTTAGCGGCGTAGAAGTAGAAGTCTGATTTACTAGAGAATTTTTCCTCCATTGTATAGGGGAGAACTGAGACTTCGGCACCTGTATCAACGAGAAAAGTCTTTCTAGAAGAAAATGTCGAGGATCAAAAGACGGAATTGAGAGTAATTGTCATCACATGCCGTCACATGTCGTCACATGCCTTCACGTGTGGTCGCGTTGGAGAGCAATTCAAATTTCTGTTGTAATTATCGTTTCAATCCTTAGATCTACTCCGAAAATTATGGGAAGATTTGGAGAAATTCTGCCTTTGAATGACATTGAGGAGTTGTGTCTCCGATTTCTGGAAGTTTTCCTCAAGTGACATAACCTCACTTAAGGAAGAAGAAGACGAAAGAGAAGAAGAAGCGACAGGGCTAGATACCGCATGTTTTGACGAACCCCTTAGTGCATTGAGGACGTTGTCTGCTATTTCGGCTGTTTCCTGTAAACCGGTTTCGAGTACCGAGATAGTAGCACGAACAGTGAGTAGAAGTTTTTCCATCCAAATAAGTTTAAGAGTTTCCTCTTAAAAAGTATTTCGGGACACAACAGTCATATCCCGTAAGAGCTGTGAGGGCTTTTTATCCCCAAGGTCCATATCGCATAGAACCTTTTTTATGCGGTCTGAAGTGCTGCTGGATAGGCGGGCTTAAAGAGCCTCTTTGAGCCTATCGTAGGGAAAATCTTGGTCAGGCTTTACCAAGATATCACTGACTAATTTCGCCAGTGTGGGAGTAACCATACTAAGTAGATGACCATACTTAGTGTGTAAGGAGTTGATGTTTTCCAACAAGAATTGCCTTTCTAGTGTGATGAACCAAAGGTCTGGTGTTTTAGACCATAAAGGAGAAAATTCGACAGCTACTTGGTCAGTTTGTGGCATAGTTGCCGAAGAAGTAGCTGGAGATGGTGGAGGAGATGGAGAGGAAGTTTGAGGTGGTGGAGGATTTGAAGGAGAACCTCCCAGATTTAGTCGTGCCAAAGCGGCATCGACCCGCTTGGCAACCAGTGCTTCGAGCTGGTCTGCAGTATACGCAGAAGGTCCAGAGGGTCCAGAAGATGCAGTAGTTTCCTCAGATTCTGGTGGACCTGTTGAAACTGCTGGGAACACGAATGAGAGGCGGAAAACCCTAGTTATGACGACAACTAGGAAGAAAAGTGTTGCAGCGAACAAAACTAAAGTGGCGTGATGTGCCGTGAAAATAAATGCAAAAGTTGCTACTAACAACACCAAAAAACAAATATAAAATTCCCTAAAAATGTACATTTTAAAATTTTTAAAACAAAATGAATTAAGCAATTACTTTAAATTTGAAAAATTAAATTGAATAATAAATTTGATACTTGATTCAATTCCTGATTTTAAAAATAAAAAGAAAAATTACCTGGAACAATTCTTATCGGGGTCACCAGTTTGGTAGCTAGGTTGATTGTAGGAATGATCCAGGCACGTTGTCCAAATAAAGTGGTTTTAGTAGCTGGAGTTGATTGAAGTGGTTCAGAAGATCACATGGAATTGACTGCTAGAGGCGTTGGTCTAAGAAATGAGTACTGCTTAGAATGTCCTGTTGCAGTCGAAGTATAGGTAAAGAACAATTTAACTCTAATAATTCAGGCCGGAATTCAATGTTATTCACTTTTTATTTGAGCAAATGAGTTTAAATTCTATGAATATGTGCCTTGAATAATGATTCGAAAATTTGCGAATGTTGCAGTTTTGTCGATTTAAAGTCAGTTATATGTAGTAGCTGTCTTATCATTACTACACGGAATTTTTTTTTGACAAAAAAATTGACCAAATTTAGCAAAATAGGCAATACTGCCACATAGACTGCCACAAATTACTAATATTTCTAACGTAGAAAGCCTTCAAACTGCTCCACACCAACCTAGGCTCACATCACCCCAACAAACAATATTACCAGAATCTCACTGTTGAAAAAAACCATCGTAATTTATAGCCACTTAATAACTCGATTAACGCTCTATATTTTTTTTTATTACTGTCCTCCCATGACTATTTTTTTGCAATTTTTTGCAAATCAATTCCATGTGAGATTGTATTGGATTACATCATATTGGTTGTTTTTTGCTCTTATGGAATTTCTGCGATGATACGTGTGATACATACTAAACCTAATTTAGAACACAATTATTCAGTTTATACGAAAAAAAAAACATAAAAGAAGGTGTGATACGATTCCAGTGTGTCTACAAAAACTGTTTACAATAAAATTTAGTTATGAATATTTGCAAGGTTTAATTCTTTATTATTATTATTATTATTACTTCACTTATGAAAAATATTATTGTTTTAAGTTTAATTGAATTTACGATAATTTTTGTTAATGTATATAATAATAATAATATTTTTATTAATTTTTGTGTTAATATAAAAACTCTGTTTTTGGCAATAATACGTATCGAGTTTCACAAAAAACCATGAAATAACTGAGTTTCAAAATGTCATGTGTTTAACACATTATAATTTATAATGCCTCTATTTGGAATGTGGGCAGAAAGCATTGATCAACACAAAAATGAAGTTTTAACTTAATTAATTTACACTATCATAAAAGTGCATATATCTGTGATGCTAGCGGAAAGCTTTGTTATATTTTTTTTTTTTCAAATATGGTTTGGTTAAGTTTTAACCAGACAAGATATTTATGAGATCAATATATTTTTGTTAAAACTTCATTTTATTTATAAAAAATCAATAAAACAATAACCAGAAATCAAAAATACCAAAAACAAATATTTTTATAACAAATATACTCAGACTGGCTTGCAACAATTTTTGGCTCAAAATTGCTCCTTTCTTTCTGCTGCCTTTTAAAAGTTATTATCAAAAACTTGCTGTTAAATGCTTAAAATTTACGGGATCTTTTGTGTTTGGGTCATCAATTTAGTTAAAAAAAAAAGGTGTAGCACCATCTTTTCCTCAATTACACCGTTTTTTTCTTATGGTACACCGTTAAATATTATTTTAAAAAATTAACAGTGTACATTTTTAAACACTTTGTTCTAATACCTATTCAACGACTTATCATTTATGAAAACCGATTCAGTAGTTTTTCTACAATCGCTCGTCAAAATGCATTCACATCACAAAATAACAAAAAATTGAGGGGCACCATGTGAAGACCCCTGGTCGAAAAAAAAATTTGAAGAGAACTTGTATTTTTTATTTATAAAAGACTATCTATAAACAAAAAATCATCAAAATTAAAAGGAGTCAAGTCAAAATTTCTCAAAAATTTGCTGAACTTGCGTGAAATAATATAATAATTTTTATTTATTTTATTTAATTTCTTAACTTCAGATATGCTGAAATCCAGTAAAATCTTATACTCATTTATGTGACTATAACACCTTTAGTTAAACTATTTATTTATTTAAGATTGAAAATAAAAATATTTATTTATTTATTAGGTGTTAAGTCCTATATTTCAAAAAAAATATTTATTTATTTTAAAGAAAAACAAAAGATATTCAATATATGTTAGATTTATGTATTGATGTAAATTGCTTAATTAATAAAAAATTTTATTTAATTAATTTCTCCTTTTATTTAATAAAATTTATTTATTTAATTTTCAAAAATTATTGTTTTTATTTATTTATTCTTATTTAATACAGATAAGAGATTTCCAAGTCAAGATTTGTTTGTTGACAAAAAAAGCAACCAAAATATGATACAAATGCCCAATGTCATATAATTCTATTCTTGAATCCTCGCGCTCGCGAGCACTCCCCAAGAATGCATGTTAGAACCGAATAGATAAGCCCCTAACGACCAGATTCTACAGAACGGTTTCTTCCCAAATTAAAAAGAAACAACCATGACTGTCACGATATGGAATAAAACCAAACTCTACTGACCCAGACATGCTTGCTCTACCTAAAACTAAACTAAAAATAAATTACTAGAACTAATGACGTTTTATTGGAGAACGCTCTCGAGTGCCAGACTTCAAGTCTCAAACTCCATAGACATTGTTCTATTGCAAAGCTAAATATATTTAAATAAGATTGAAATTGAAATTGTATGAGGTGAAGCCTCTGATCCTGAAAAAAAATATTAAATTGGTTCTTCCCTTCATTTCACCGATGAAGCCTCTGAGCAAACACAACAGCACCGCTCCCCGTCGTCTGAGAACTCCCTTGCTGGAATGAAGAGAAGAGACCAATGATCTTTGACGCATTTCCATAATGGCCAGAGGCGACCTAGGAACATCTTCAGTGTTAAGGGGTAAAGCCCCATGGATGGCTTTTTAGGCCTACCAGCTCAAAAAAAAATTTATTTATTTATCACTAGTAAATCAAAAAAATATACAATTAATCTCACATGTAATTAATTGCATCATAATCAAGAAAAAATCAAAAAATTACTTAAAAAAAAAACCAATACTGGTTTTAGCAAAATTAAAAATTTCACCAAAACTGGTTTTATCAAAAATAAATTGCGCCAGAAATTTTTGCACCAAAAAATATGACTCATTAATTACACAAGTTACCGTAATATTACGGTAATTACTATCAAAGCTATAAAAGCTAACGGTCCTTCGTTTCGAAGCGCCATGTTACGAAATTTGGGGCAACGAAACACCAAAACTATTAAAATCTAAAGGGTCGCTTTACTTCGGCGTTATTTGAAACAATTGAACTTTTATTGAAACAATTATATTATTATTTTATTACACCGGGTAACTCAAAAAAACTATATTAAAACTGAACCACTAAATTCATACACAAACAAATAATTACTCTTGGAAATCTCTTATTTTGTTGGATCACAGAAAAATAACTATTAATTTACTAACATGAATATAATTTAATCAAAATCAAAATCAAAAATTATACAAAGTAAAAGTTAAGAAAAAAAAGCTTACATTTATTTTCCTGATGAATGTTGTCTTCCAACACCATGACGCCTTGACGTTTTAATTCATAACAACATCCATCGCTATAATAGTTTTCCTTCATCAATGCAACATGTGGATGGATAAAACTACCATCACAAACAAAAACTTTCATAACATCACCAGTTTGAACAGCAATATTTTCTTCATTCTCTACAACTGTTCAATCTTCTACTGTCCTTGTATAACTAACGACACATAATTCCTCTAGACTTTTCATAAGTTGTCCATTTCCAACCATATCACATAAATAAACCATCATCCGTTGTTTCATTATCATCATTTATACTTTTGTTTTCTTCAGTCTTTAGTTCTTCATGGGTATTCGACAAATCTTCGAACGAACTTTTAATTGATTTATCAGGTTCCATTTTTATTTAATTTTTCAAAATAAATAAATAATTTTGAAATTAAGACTAGTTATAAAAAAAAAGTCTAAGAAGGATTAAACACAAATAAAATTTTTATTCTTAGATTAGCTTGAATTTATTTATGTAAAATTTTTATTAACTTTTGTTTTCAACCACATAACAATTTTATCTTGATTTACAAAATTATACTGATCTTTTGATTTGAATCATTTGATTTACAAAATTATACTAATCTAATTGTTTTAAACAATTCGAACTTTTATATCATACCATCGATCTTCTGTTTCCCCTTCCAGCAATAATAAAGCATTCCCCTTTTTCCAAGTTAAAAAAAAAATCATTTATATAAACATGTTTATTTATTGAAATTTAGTGACGTGACTAAACTGTCAACAGTAGTACAGAAAAATGTTGCTAGGTTTACCACAATTTAAGAAAATTAATAAAATTATTATTGAGTTTGAAAACTATTATTTTTAGAACAAAAATTGAAAATAGTCCGTCGTTTCAATGTTTAATCGAGGTGGCAGTATTAACTGTAACATTGGTGCCCAAAATGGATTCATATAATTCCCTAGGTCTACACTTAGTATTTTCTTACTAACAGTCATGTCGAAAATATTTACATTCTGCTATATTTTTCGTTAAAGTTTGTCAAACTTCGTGTTTGTGAATTTTTTCAAATTTGTCTGTAAAAGAAGCTCGAAACGTAGGAGAGAGGTGGGATGTACACAGAAAATTGGCACTTTTTTTAGAATAGTATAAAACTGGATTCTGCAAAATGATAAAAAATTGCAATTTTTCTAAAATCGAGTACTCTTTCATATGAGATCACACTTGACCGGGGTTTAAATTTTGTTTATACCCGTGTTCTCATGCCTATCCTATTAATAAATCTAATTGTGAAGATTTGACACTTTAAAATTTTCAATGAATTAGGTTAGGAGCTAAGTGAGGAAAGAACACATAAAGAAAACTCCATTATTCAAAATTTTGCAAAAAACATTAAAGTGTGAAATTCCAAAAAAAAAAATTTATAGAAATATTCCCCTCTAAAACTTCAGACAACCATTCTCCTTTTATTAAATTTAAACAATCATATTATAGCTACATCTAATAATACGAAAACTTTGCGTAACCAAATTTTTATTATTTATGTAGATAGATTCGGTACGGTAGATAGATGTATTACTTCTTGTGTGATGCAACGAAGCAATTAACTGCGAAAATGTTAAAAATTGGTTGATTTGACCTGTAGCACACATAAATGTTATGTTTGGTGACATGGATTATTTTAAGATTATGAATTGAAAAAAAGCCGACACCGAAATAAAATAGTATATCATGTAAAAAATTTCTTGTTTTAGAGTAAACCCCGAAATAGGCTCGTTGTTAAAACGTTATACACGACAAATCATCAAATGACCTTTAAGGATTCCTATAAACCAATGACGTAAATATGATTATTTCTCATAACAGTCGGATATACCAAAGAATAATTGTTATCAATAATCAGTTAACGGTGGGTGGGATGAAGAAGTGGTTAAGACGAAAACATCACTTACAATGAAGCTAAGCAACTCTGAAGAAGGTTTCAACTTAAACGGTTGACCACTTGGGAACTTCATCAGAAAAATATGGAATATAATTTAATTACTTTGAAGCAAGAATATCTCTCACACGGTATGCCAAGTATACCTTATCCAGCAGTCCTGGAAAATGGCTAGGATTCGATTGCCCCATCACCCGTTAATCCAAAATTCAAACGATTAAAGAAACGTATACTGGAAACAAAAACAAAGCAAATCAAAACCGGAAAAATCAAATGTCGACCCTTGGCTATCGTACCCAGCACGAGTAGGAAACTGGAATGTCAGAACTCTAACAGAATCATCTAGGTTGGCACAAGTTGAGAAAGTAACGGAAGAATATTACATCGAGATATTAAAACTCAGTGAAGTAAGATGAAAAACCAGCGGAAATCTAACAACGTGTAAAGGAAATAACATGATGTTCTCTGGTAAATCCAACACAAATGAACAACGCAACCCAACGCAAAATAAGCACTTCTCAAATTAAAACCAATCAGGAGCAGAATAATAACAGCAAGATTCAAATCAAAAATTAGAAAAACAACGATCATACAGTGCTATGAACCTATACCGAAGAAGCCGATGATGCAACAAAAGATGAATTCAACGAACAGTTTCAAGCAACACTAGCTGGTGCACACCGAAATTTCATCAAAAGGGTACAAGATGGTTTCAATGCTAAAATTGGAACCGGCAACACCGGAATGGAATCAGTCATGGGCAAATATGCACTATAATCAACACGTAAGGCTCATACGTTGTTGTGTCACAAATCAGCTATTCATAGGAGGCGGCAAGTTCCTACACAAGAACCCAACATCCTGTGTTCCGATAAATTTGGGTTAGTGTTAAGCCGGGCATTCCCATACAACAGAAACAGAAACAGAATTTCATACAAATTTGACAGAAATAAAATCTGTTTCTGTAAAATGTGTATGGAATTCTGTTGTATGTGGTTTCAAGCCTTTACCCTTACACTATCGAACTTTTATTTTAGAAATAGCAAACAAATATTAGACTATACAATCCATTTAAAATTTTGAAAAGCCACCTTTGGATTTTTTGACGTAGCGTTTGTCAATATCGAAATTTTTCGTTCTAAATTTGTTGTGATTTTATTTTGTTTGTGATATGAAAAGTAGAAAATTAAAACCAAAATTTGTTGTATTGGATGATATCCCCAATGAAATTACAGAAAACGTTGAACAACAAGAATCTTTTCAAATACAGCAAAATATGACTGAAATAAACAAAACTAAAAATTTTACAAAACAAAAGGATTTGAATAAACGGAATCTATATACCAATGCACAACAGTCAGTTAATTTTTTTAACGGATTTAAAATTGAAACAAATATTACTCCAATTTTATGTGTTGAATCTAAAAACCTAGAACCAAAACAAACTCAGTCATCCGATTATGTTAATTCAAGCGAACCTAGTATATCATCAATCCGTCCAAGTAGTTCATCAACATCTTACGAAGAGTTTGATAAGGATGTTTTGCTGATGCGTAAAAAGAAAACATCAAAAAGACAAAGTAAAACTAAAAAGCATAAAAAAATAACGAAAACTGATTCTAGTGTTATGCAAGTGTCTAAGAATTCTAAAAGTCCTAAGAGTAATAAATCTAAAAATCCAACGTTTATTGATGAAGACATAAATATATTGGTTTTATTAGGAAAAAGATGTCAAATCGTTGAGCAAATTTATTTCACTAATAATGATTTAGTGGACGCCGTCGCAAAAGTCTTGAAGAAAAAATAAAGGATAATGAAACAGTTGTTTTGTGGCTATAATAAATTCGTCTGCGTTAAATTAACGTCCGGAATTGAAATTGTTATAGATAACATGGAGTATCTATCTATGGTATTAGTTTTATTGCGTTTTTATTATATTTAATTTTAGATATTGTAATGAAATTAATCAAAAATAACAATAAAAGTCAAAATATTTATTTTATGTGGTGATTTGAAGGTTAAAAAACGTATTAGTTTAAATCATTTATTTATTATTTGTGATCTTCCTTCAATCATTATAATATGTTCGGGCTTACTAATTTTTTATGTCGTTCTTTATTTTTGCTTTAATTTACTGACTTTAACTGGCAGAATATCCAGAGACAGAAGCCAAACCAAGTTAACCTTATCCAACCAAACTTTAATATCTCTACTAGGTCACCGATAGTATAACAACAAACATTCCCACATCAGATAAAAAACCGTTACATCTGTTACAATCGTTACATTATTTATTTCATTTAACCACAAATATATTTCCCACATATATTTATGTCCAACACAAAGTTTAATTTATTTTGACAACTAATAAATCACTATCGGTTACACAATACAATACATAATATAAAATGTTATCACCCTGTTAAAAAAAGATTAACTTTTTTTTCGTTCAATTTAATTTTCTTATATCTATAATCTTAAGTCGACTTTTTTCTATATACATTACATACATATATATTTATTTGTTTATTTATCTCTCTCACGCAATGAAACAAAATAATCACTTAGAAAGTAAAAACTTGAAATAAAAATCTACAACCTACGCTTTCCGCCGCCACTGTATTTACACAACTTTTTTATTTATTTATTTGTTTGTTAATAACAATTTTCCAAATTTGGAAAATTTATAAAAAAAAACTCACAAATATAAATAAATATTTATAAATAAACAAATAAAAAAACGTTTTTTTTTTTTTTTTTTTTTTTCAAATTAAATAGGAAGTTGATTAATGGATTTGATCAAAAGTTTTAAAAAGAGAAACGAAAATATTTCTTTATAAAAAACAAAAATAAAATGTGTTTATGAAGGTGACATCCTCAGTGTCTTCGTTAAAATTTTTTTTATTTATTTGTTCTTATTGAAAGTTTAATTTTTGATTGTAATAATTATATTTTTTTTTTTGAGTGAACAATAAATAGAATCGGACAACCTACGTATAACTACAAACCACCTGTTGGTTAATAGAAAGAAAATTGATATTCGGTTGATTAGTACTGACCAAAATTTCGGTTTCTTTTTAAAGAAGCTTTCAATATTAGTTTGGAGTAGTTCTAAGTTGCTTGTAGACTCAACTTAGAGAGATACTTGGGGAATTAGATTTGCAGAGATCGGTGCGTGCAATCAAGTTGGAAAATCTTTTTTACTTCACCACAATTTTAAATTGTGTGAAGTAATGCAATCTATCGTGAAGAAAAAATTTTCCATACCCCAAATTTAAAGTGGCGGGGGGTCTACCATACAACTGCTGACTTTTCACACATTGTTTTTAAAGTTTGTTGGGAGCATACTGATTTCATTCATTAATCAATTTTAATGACACTTTGAAAAAAGATAAAGACTTAAATGACAAAGAACTGATTAGTTTTTGGAAAATATTGGGATAAGTGGTGGGGGTCCTCCCGAACACCTGTTTACTGTGTCACTATTTTTTCAATGTTTGTTGGGAGCACACAGCATTCGATCGTTAACGAATTTTGATGACACTTTGGAAAACGATGCAAACATTTATGGCAAGGAACTGATTAGTTTTTGAGCGATAGTGAACAAAGTGGTGGGGGGTGTCCCATACACCTGTTTTTTGAAAGCTCAATAAGTACCTAGCTCAATCTGTACCTGATAATCGAATTGAATGAAACTTAGTACATGAGCATTAAGTACGGTTCACAATAGTTCTGCATCCCAACTTCCGTTTTTTCACTTCCGGTAAAAATTTTATGTTTGTAAATTTTCAATTTTTTTCACTGTGTTTATGCACACTACAGCCTACGATAATGAGGTGATTATGATGAAACTTATGGAAAAGATTCCAATTAGTGTGAGAAGATAATTACCATATTTTGGGACACATTGATCAAAGTGGCGGGGGTCTACCATACAACTGCTGACTTTTCACACTTTGTTTTAAAGTTTGTTGGGAGCATACAGATTTCATTTATTTAGTGATAGTGTACAAAGTGGTAGGGGGTCCTCCGAGCACCTGTTATTTTTGAAGCTCAATAACATCTGTACCTGATAATCGAATTGGATGAATCTTGGTACATAAGCATTTAGTACGGTTCACAACAGTTCTGCATCCCAATTTCCGGTTTATCACTTCCGGTTACATTTTTTTTACTTTTTCTCCTACAACAGAATTTATGTTTATTTATTTATTTATTTATTTATTCATTCATTTAGTATCCCGATAAACAGATTTCTCCAATTACTTATCGGGCTCATAATTACATTTACAAATATTTACATTAAATACAAAAAAAAAAAAAGAAAAACAATAACAAAAAGAATCCTATAATAACAATAAGGCATCAGTTAGTAACAAGCTAATTTTTTACGAACTTCAGTTTTAAATGAACCTAAAGAGGTGAACGAAAAAAGATCAATCCCATTAAATATTTTATTATGATTTAGTTGTAATCGAATAATTGGTGAATTAATTCTAAAATTTGTTTTAAAAGTAGGTGTGTAGAAGTATGTTGGATGTCGTATTGGGTAGGTACCGGGCTGAGCAATAGTTAGAAATTTTGCAGTGGTGGATTCATTTATATTATGAATCAATTTAAATAAAATTATTTCATCCGAAAATATACGTCTATTTTGAAGGCTCATCAATCCATAGCGTTCCAGGCGCACCTGGTATAATTCATAAGGAACTCTTAATTTAAAATTCAAAAAACGTGTAAATTTTCTTTGAACTTTTTCAACCATATGTATACCAATATCATAATAAGGGCTCCAAATAGCTGTCAAATATTCCAAGTGACTACGAACGAGTCCCGTATAGAGTGTAACAAATGTTTTTGGATTACTGAACTGGGTTCCTATTCGCAATATAAACCCTAATAACCGAAGAGACGTACTAGTAATTTTTTGAATATGCTTATTAAATGACAGTTTGTTATCAACTATTATACCCAGATCACGAACAGCTGGCTTTGATAATAATTTGGTTCTATGAATAAAGTATTCAGTGTTAGCGAAATGAACTCTCGGTTTAATTTTCAATAGACAACATTTATCAATATTAAGCGACATTTTGTTTTGGTTACACCACAGGGAAATAGAGTTAATACTGTTTTGAAGAATAACAGTATCCTCAATGCTCTTAATGGCTCGGAATATCTTCAGGTCATCAGCAAAAAGCAAAATATTACACTCCACACCTACAACTATATCATTTATAAATAATAGGAATAACAAAGGACCTAGGATGGATCCCTGCGGCACCCCAGATAATGGCATAAAATTGGGGGACTTTAGCCCGTTTATTTTTTACGCAATTACATCGGTCTCTTAAATATGATGTTAGCCAAAACACAATATCATTACCAAACCCAAAGGTATACATTTTAGAAATTAGGATGTCATGGTCAACTTTGTCAAATGCTTTTTCATAATCAGTATAGATTACATCAACACCAAAACCTCGTTCTAGATTGTCCGTAACATATTCAGTGAATTCCAGCATGTTAGTAAGAGTTGAACGGGACTCAAAAAAGCCATGTTGTTTTTGGGTGATAAAATTTTTAGAATGTTGAAATAACTGTTTATACACTATTTTTTCAAATACTTTGGCAATTGAGTTGAGAATTGAGATTGGTCTGTAGTTGATAATTTTAGAATTATCTCCGGATTTAAGCACTGGTATCACCCTGGCACTTTTCCACAGTTTAGGAAACGTGTGTTGGGATAAAGACATATTGAACAATAGGGCAAGTGGCTCAGATATGCTATAGGCACTTTTTTGCAAAGAATATTGGAGGAATTAAGTCCAAGCCTGGGCCTTTTTGTAAATTCAGATTAAGAATTTCGCTTAAAACCAGACTGCGTGACACAGACAAATTATTCAAAGGAGATTGATCATGAACATAAGAAGACGGAGAGCTAAAGTTGACATCAAGAGTATCAGTGTAGACAGATTTGAAATAATTAGCAAACATATTAGTAATTTCACTAGCACCATTTGCTACATCATTATTCAGCGTTACTGTGGATGGAATATGATTAGACTTTTTAACTGATTTACTGTAAGACCAAAATTTTTTCGGGTTTAATTGCAAAGCTGATTCAATCGATTTAGTTTATTTGATTTTACATATTTTAATTTCATCCTTCATTAATTTTCTTAGGAGCATTTTCCACATTTTCTTTCTTAGGATGTTTTTCTTAGGATGTTTGTTGGGATACTACTGCTTTCTTTAATATTTTTATAATTAGAACTACGAAGTCTATAACATTGGTTAGCTTTTAATTAAAGTATTTGATGGATATTAGCTCATTGTACATCCAGAACACTATGTTTCCAGAGCTGTGGTGAAGTCAGCCTATGCATCAGCGTAGCAATATTTTTTTCTTGTGGCAGGGACTGCAATTACTGACTACCATCAGAACCAAAGGTTGTGAATAGTAAGCACCACTGTTTATTGTTTTTTTTTATTGGAGAGCCTTGAGACTTACAGTTCAAGTAGCACGGTGACCTGAAGGTCTATTGTGCTTACCTTGATTGAATTATTAGTCAGTCGTCGTCTGTGCCGTTACTGGTTGTATTCTGTCATCCAAGTTGAGACTTTTAATAAAATTAATTAACTCAATTGGAGTGACGTTTTGTGGTAATGGAAGTGTTAGTCTTCTATAGCCAAGTTGGTTGTATCTGTGCCAAAAGAGTTCATGACAGCTGCAGATGACGTGTTCTATCGTTTCCGCATCCGAATAGCAGAATCTACACCTGTCGGAAACAACAAGGTCCCTTTTGTTAAGATGGTGGTTTAAAGGACCATGTCCAGTAACGCACCACGTTAAAATTCTTAGAGACTCTCTGTTTAAGTCGATTGTTTTTAGGGGTCAAACAGGAAGGATTCCTAGAAACTTCTTGGAGTGTACTAGTCTCTCTCTGCTTCTCCATAATTTAGCATTTTGTGCCTGTTCCCATGTTTAGATTGTGCTTTTGAGCGAGCTCTGGGCCATGCCGAAGCATGGTTCCGGTACAAAAAACTTTTTATTGGCACCTTGCTTTGTTAAAGCGTCAGCAATAGCATTTCCTTGTACTCCTGTGTGCCTAGGTGCCTTATTTTTGGAGTCGAGCTGCAGCAGGCAGCTTCAAGTTACCAAGTCCAAGTTACCTCTCCAAGTTACCATCCCACCAAGGTATACATCTCTGAATCTTTTGGATTGAGTTATTGGAGTATTAAGGTTGTATGCCTTATTGATAATTTCTTGCAAATTATTTGCTGTAGAGTCAAGCTCAAATGTAGAGTTGATACTGCCGCAACTATTAACATTATCATGAAGATATGTTGTGTAAAGTTCCCAGTAGGTTTTTCTTGGGTTTCTAAAGTACTGGATGCTCTTCGGGTAGTGTTCTATGTTGAAACATTTATAAGCATGATCAGACATAGAAGCTCACCTTCGAAACATGCCAGTTCTTAATATGGTTAGTAGCGTTTATGTTAGTTAAAGTGAGATCAAGGACCTCACCTCTGATTCCGTTTCTTAAGGTAGAGTCACTACCTTTATTTGCAATAAACATATTGTTTGTATATTAAAATTGAAGCAGACGCTTGCCTTTTGTGTTAATGTTACTACTTCCTCACACGGTGTGATGAGCGTTAGCATCACACGCTATCATGAGGTTATAGTGGTTATTGTTGCAATACTTGATTAGTTTCTTTACTTCTGGTGGTGTCTTGACTCTTGTCCTAATCCCCCGGGAGAAGCTAAAATGAATTTAAGAAATCCACCTTGAGGAAGATGAATTTCAATCTGGACCGTTGTAAGATCTCTACAGATAAATTCATTCAATGGAAATATTTTCAGATGTTTGTTGAAAAGAATCTCGGTTCTCGGTCTTTCCACATCTGGGAAATAGATCAGTTTTGTATTTTTGTTTGACGATAGTATCCTGTTCAATTAACCGGTTCAAATTAACTGAGGCCATTTCTGATCTGTGCAGATTAATCTGAACGCAACTTAATTTATGAACTAGAGATTTTTGTCTATATCGTACAGGTATTCTGTCTGACTTAGAGTAGGCTGGGGAATCAGACATTACCCTAGAGTCAGACATGGTGTGTGTACTATCCGAATTAGGATAAGCTAATAAATCAGGCATGATCCTAGGGTCAGACATGGCATGTGTGCTGTCTGGTTTACGATAAGCTGATAAATCAGGCATGATTCTAGAGTAGGACATGGTGCACAGTTTTGTTGTTAGTTTATGTGATGCGTTTGGAGAAACATCGCTCTCATATAAAACTTTATTGTTTTCCATACAATATTTATGGAGTAAATAGGGAGGTACATTGGTCAACCACAACAGAGCCCTGTGCTGTGGGAAAGCTATTTTGAGACTGGAGGGCGCCCGGTATCTAGAGTTTCGTACTAGTAATCAAGCAACCCCTTGACCATGCCAAGCTTTCAGCGTACGTGTCTACCTTAGCTTTGGGTTTTTGACTTGATCTTGGCTTCGATTCTCACCGAGGACCTAACGGTATGGGTGACCCTACCGTTGTAGCTCCTAAGATCGCTGAGTCTACTGAGCCCCATCTTAGGGAAAAGCAAACAGCATTCGATATGATGACTGGTTTAAATAACGTGTCCGAGAAAAAATCTATTGTGACGAAGATTTACTTAAAGAGGAAGCTAATGACCATGCAGTGCAAGGAAAAACTACGTTGGCCACCTCCTATTTCATGGAGTTCGAAACTGGTTTAAGAGCGTACAAGCCTGCTGGTGGTAATGTCGATGAAACAGAAGTTATTTTAGATTTGTTGTTGTCAATGCCGCCTTCGTATATGCATGTGACAGCTCTGGAGCTAATCCTCAGAGCTGACGTTGAAACGTGCACAGGGTGTTTTTTTTTGTTGGCTGAAGTAAAGGAATCGTAAAACGATGAGTTCTGGTCAAGAGGACATTGCTGTTGCGTTGTAACACTTTTAATCGATACTGGTGCCAATAAAAATATAATCAAGCCAGAATAAATTCCTTATAATTCATTAGAAAATTCACAAACATCTTCAAGTAATGCTATAATAAAAAATATTTTAGGTACACATAATACCGATAAAAATTTCAAAATTAATCCCTTAGGTAATAATTTACCAGCACAAATTTATTTTGAACTTAAATTTCATAAATTTTGTGTGGAATATTCGGCTCAGAAACAATGGCTAAAATGAATGCCAAAATTATAAGACGAACTGAATTTTATCAAACAATTATAATTACAAATTTGATCGGTATTACCCTGAGGAAAACCTTTATAATCATTTTATTACGATACAAACCTCAAACAACGGCGACTGATTTGTACCAAAATTTTAACAATTAAATAGCGATATAATAATCAAACCTGGTTTATACAAAGCGGAAAATTTTAATATATAACAATGACGGTGTTGACAACTTGTCAAAACCCGAAAGAGGTAGAAAATCAAATTCAACGATCATATTTTTTCCTAAGATAACTAGCCACAGAAGAGATTTCGACAACGAAGATGAGGCGCTCTGGGATTAGTTTGAAAATGGTTAGCCGGAAATCCAGACGCTGAAGATTTAAGGATAATCAACACTACTATGAACGGATTGATCAAAGAAAACAACCAGCAATACAAGGTGAACGAGCAAATAAACAACAGAATCGAGCTACTTACGAAAACGATTAATGAAGTCATGACTAACACAGCAATGATTAATAAAATCACCTTAAGTGAATTAGAAATTATAACAGCAATTATGCACATTGACCTCATTAATACAATTGTGGAAGATATCCAAGACGCGATTGTTAGAACGAAAATTGCACTTCCAAGCAACAAGATACTTTCAATAAAAGAAAGGTTCAGGACGTAAACATAACCATACCAGATGGAGTATTGAAATTCATCACACCAAAAATTGCCATATGTGAAGAGAGACTTCTGTATATTTTAGAGCTGCCGAATTTAGAAAAAAAGTTTCTACAACTATAAAAATTACTCCGTTAGTCGTGAACAATACCATCATAGAAATTTACCCACAATACGTGATTAAAACGAAGCAAAAACTGTTTACAACCACAAATTATGATAACTACGTCCAGAGACATGCAGACATAAGAGAATTTAAGGATCAGTGCATAAAGCCGTTAGATATGGGAAACCAAGGGAGATGCAACGTAATATCAGAGTCAAATATAACAGTACAATGGATCTCTGAAGCTAAAGTGCTAATCAATAATGCAAAGAGCGTCGAACTATCAACCGATTGCGGACCTTGTGATAGAAACATTACAGGAAATTCTTTACTAACATTTGAAAATTGCACAGCAACGATAAATAATGAAAAATTCCAAACTTATGAAATTAACAGCAAGAACGAAGAGATTTAGGGATTTCTCCATAGAATTCAAATTGTACGTCAACTGAAAGTAATCCAGAATTTTACAGCAATAGAGCAAGACATTATTAAAACAGGAAGCTTTTATAACAAGTTTTTTTAAAGCAGTATCATTATCAAAATTGGGATATGGTCACTTTCAGGAGGAGCATCAGTGTCATCAATTTGCATAATCATACTTTTATCATACATGTTCCTATGCAGGTGCTCAATAACAAGAAAGGTACAAAGTCCAAACAATTTAGAAAACACAAAAATAGCATACAAAGACCTGCTGAAAAAAAGCCGGTATAGACACAAAAGTCGAGGACGACTTTTTATCACCCCCGGTAGAAGTTATATTATTATAGAGAATGTGCTAATCACACAAAATTGGAATTATATGATATTATAAGATGCCGTTATATGATATTATAAGATAATGTAGCAATATCAAAAATGCTGATTCGAAACCAAAACCAATTAAAATAAAATAAATACTACCTCATTTCCTAATTTTCTTTTGTTTAAAATACTTAATAAATATTCATCATTAATTTTATTAGATTACATAAAAAACACTTACCAACGTTTTCACACAATGTAATTCTTCTAATCTAAACAAAACAAAATTCTATTTCTCTTCAAAGTTAACAATATAAAGAAAAATAAACGCACTCACAATGTTGCATCGAATTAAAAAACAAAAATTATTAGAAAATCAAGAACAAACAATTGAATCTTGCACTATTTTGTTTCACGATTTTTCTTTTATTTCAATTAGGAAAATATTATTTTTACAATAATTTTATATATTATTAAATTTTGTTTAGTTATTTAGTAGATTACGACCGGGATTTAATTTATATATTATAAACCGTCATTTATTCAAAATTATAAACCGTTTGATGAAATATCCGCGATCGAGATCGTCCGCGAACGAGAGAAATCTCTCAACCGTTTTTAATTAAAATGTGATTAACGTTTGTTTAATTGAACTCTTTTGTTTTTTTTTTCGTAGAACTAGAGTTGGCCCTCAGAGGGCACTATCTTTAATATTTTAAATTCAAAATTGCTTTAGTTTATAATTATTAACTAGTAATAGTAAATTCTTTTCGACTGTACCAAACAAGTTTCAACACCGAGTTATCAAATTTTGAAGTCTTTTGGAATGGAATTTGGAATGGAATTGGAATTTTCAATACAAAAAAAAATGATTCACTGAAAAAAGTGTACATATTCTTTTCAACTATGTACCGAACAAATTTCAGTACAGTTCCAACACCGAATTATTTTATTATTACTAATATTACTAATTATAAACTAAAGCAAATTTGAATTGAAAAATACTAAAGATAATGCCCTCTGAGGGCCAACTCTAGTTCTACGAATAAAAAAAACAAAAGAGTTCAATTAAACAAACGGTAATCACATTTTAATTAAAAACAGTTGAGATATTTCTCTCGTTCGCGGATGAAGCGTCGTATTTCATCAAACGGTTTATAATTTTAAATAAATGCCGGTTTATATTATATTAATTAAATCCCGGTCGTAATCTACTAAATTAATAAACAAAAGTTAGTTTAAAAAACAGCTGATTTAATAAAATATAAAATTATTGTAAAAATAATATTTTCTTAATTGAAATTTAAAAGAAAAATCGTGAAACAAAATAGTGAAAAGATTCAATTGTTTGTCCTTGATTTTCTAATAATTTTTGTTTTTTAACTCGATGCAACATTGTGAGTGCGTTTATTTTTCTTTATATTGTTAACTTTAATAAAAGTGAAATAGAATTTTGTTTTGTTTAGATTAGAAGAATTATGTGAAAATGTTGGTAAGTGTTTTTTATGTAATCTAATAAAATTAATGATGAATATATTAAGTATTTTAAACAAAAGAAAATTAGGAAATGAGGTTTTACGTTGTATATAAACTTCTTCATAATTTTTTATATACAACTAATTACTATAATGATCAATTTATTATATTTTAATTGGTTTTGATTTGGGTTTGTATATTAAATAAAAACACTAGCAGGACTCGTCGTGCTTTGCTACGCTTATAAATAAAGTTTGTGCGCAGACATTTTGTTGACGTAGTAGCAATGATTTCATAAAAGTGGTAATGAGAAATGATAACATAATTTTTAATTTTTAAAAAAAATTTGAAAGAATAATAACACTAGTTTACAAGAAAAATCTTCCGAAATAAAACCCAACTTTTCTTATAGATTTGGACCCCCTGAGCACGAATATCATCCCGACTAGCATTATATAAGGGCTCAGATCTGGACCGGATACGGATTTCCCTACTACTGATAGGGACCATATCAGGCACACTGAACAGGTCCTGATCAGTAATGTAACGCCTCAAACTATCCATACCAGATCAGGCAGCCCTACTAGAAACGGACGAGGACCGGATCATTTAAAATAGGGAATTTTCTTTAACATACATTAGAAAAATTAGACAATTTGCTGCTACATACATAAGACAAAAATGTTTAGAAAAAAATTTAAACTTTATACTTACCTATATGTATTCACAACGCAGAGAAGCGATAACTAAAGTATATGTGAAATTTCGCAAACTATGTATATATAAAATGGATAATACTCTAGTGAATTTTAACCAAATGAAATTTATTAAAATGAAATAGGGCTCAGATCAGGACAAATAGGGCAAACGTTAATTGGAAATCAGATATTATGATTCTGATCCGGCGCTGGTCCGGCATTTACTAGTAGGGATGAGATAGGTTTTTGAAATCCGGGCCGGATCAGGACAAATACGGTACGCCCTAATAGTGAAATCAAGTATGATTTCTGATAGGGGCCGGATGCAAATGCCCTATTAGGATTTACCTTATTACACCCTGATCCGGTCCGGATCATAATAGGGCATACCTGAACAAATTGTTAGTCGGGATATTCATTTTTTTTGGTTAGCTCTTGTTTTTGAGTTATTCACGAAAAACCAATTTTTTCGGTGATCAAAAATGTTGTTTCGGGTTTCATATTTTACAAAACCAACAAATTAAAAATATTAATGAAACAAGTGCATAGTAAATATACCAACAAACATTTTGAGCTATATTTTGTAAAAATGCATTAAGGATTCTGGAAGTTACAGTCGAAAAAAGTTGAAAAAATACGAAAAATTCACTTTTTTTTCAAATTTTTCCATTTTCAACGCCATAAAATTTGAACAAAGAAAGACACTAATTTTTTTATGCCTTGGAGCCTATAGTAGCTTCAATTTTCTATTTTTTAAGCTAAAAGACACGAATATTGGTGCAGTTTGCACCAAGTTATTCAAGTTTTCCCAAAGAAAGTCAAAACTCAAAATTTGGAAAAAATAATTTTTTACCTAATTTATTGTGCCATAAATAATAATTTTAAAAGTTCAGTCGTTCTCAAACATCAGTAAAGAATTATTTTAAAATAGTAAAGTATAATTTCCATTTTTGTTTTCGAAGTTGGGAATTGGATCGATATGAGACGTGTATAGACAAATATAAACAAAAGATAATGAATTGTGAGGAGAGGCAAAACATCAGAACTATTTAAGTTAGTTCAAGCACCATAAAGTTAAGCCCCTATTTATGTCTATTAATACCTGTAAGGTTTGTTTCTTTTCTTTTTTCTCTTTTTTTTTGTTTTTAGATAATGTAAATCACCGTCCACCTTGTGTTACTCCTTACGTTTATGATAATTTTAAGTTTAATTTAAGAAAGCAATTACTTCTCCTTTTTAATAGTTTTTCGATTTTCCTAACTTTTGTTTAATTAGTTTAAAGAGGTTTTTTTTATGTAGAGAATTGTCGTATGATTAGTGGCAAATATAATCTCTCTGAGGATAAATTTAATTCCAAACACTCAAGTGAAAATAATAATTAAAAAAGAAAAAATATTACATATATAAATTTTAAATAGTGTGTTGTTTTTAAAAATCAATAGTGATATCTGCCTTTTAAAGCAAAATAAATTGTTAGTAAAGTTTAAAGTCAGGTTTATTTCAATGGCGTCGTCAAGAAGTTTCAAGTGTAAAAATAGCCCAAATTCATTTTGTTTTATTTGTGGAAGTTGCATAATACATATTGCTAAATCACTCGATTTAAAAGAACTGCCTATCTTTATTACTAACTGATATTTTCCAACTCCTAAAATAAAACCGAGGAGCTAGATCATGTCCAAAAACTTCACAAAAAAAAATCTCAATTTCGAGAAAAATCATATACAAATAGAATACAACTTTTGTCAAAAAAAGACATTTCATAATCAACTAACTGATATTTTCCAACTCCTTAAATAAGTCCGAGTTAGGATGAGCTAGATCATGTCAAAAAACTTCACAAAAAAATCTCAATTTCGAGAAAAATCATATACAAATAGAATACAACTTTTGTCAAAAAAAGACATTTCGTAATCAACTAACTGATATTTTCCAACTCCTAAAATAAGTCCGAGGTGGGAGAAGCTAGATTTACTACGGAAACAACTTATATATAAATCAATTATGTTGCAGAATTTAAATTATTCTTAAAGTTAAATTTTTATTCCAAATTTTGAGTTTTGACTTTCTTTGGAAAACTTGAATAACTTGGTGCAAACTGCACCAATATTCGTATCTTTTAGCTTAAAAAAAAGAAAATTGAAGTTACTATAGGCTCCAAATAATAAAAAAAAATTAGTGTCTTTAATAGTTCAAAATTTATGGCGTTGAAAATGGAAAAATTTGAAAAAAAAGTGAATTTTTCGTATTTTTTTAACTTTTTTCGACTGTAACTTCCAGAATCCTTAATGGATTTTTACAAAATATAGCTCAAAATGTTTGTTGGTAAAAAAACCGAAACAACATTTTTGAGCACCGAAAAAATTGGTTTTTTGTGAATATCTCAAAAACAAGAGCTAACCAAAAAAAAATGAATATGATATTCGTGTTCAAGAGGTCCAAATCCATAAGAAAAGTTGGGTTTTATTCAGGGAGACAAAAAAAGTTCAAAATTTGTAAACTAGTGATAATCAGCACTTTAGCTGATCAGTTAGGGTATATGAAAAATTGGCGATCAAATAAGTTTTCAAGTAAACATTAAAAAAAATTTAAATGACTTGTTGAATTAGTAAAGGTGTGTCATCTCTATATAGAACATTATACAGGACAAAAATAGATTCACAAATGTTCACAGTACTCATGTGTTCAATGTGCTCTGTGCTCACGAAGAAAAGAAAACGCACAGGTTTCTAATATGTTTAATTTCACGATGCTTATCCACGTTATATGTACATTATTTGTTGTTGTTCCATTGTCTTTAATGTTGTCAGAATCGACATCATCCAACACAAATTTGATCGAAATTTCTGTCGATTGATTTAAATCTTCGACAGAGTTTTTCAAAGGTTTTATAAATTCTGTCCACAGAATTCTGTTGATAGAATTCTGTCAACAGAAATTTTGAAACTTGTTATTTTAATGTTGGAAAAATAGCCTACTTTGATTAGTTGTTTTAGGTAGATTTCATATAAAAATCTACCTATTGCAATGGGCTTCATCTCGGAATTTCGGAAAAATTTTTGTGCCAAACGACTATATATGATAAGCGGAGACGAAAAAACAAAAAACCAAAATTTATATATATATATATATATATATATATATATATATATATATATATATATATATATATATATATATATATATATATATATATATATATATATATATATATATATATATATATATATATATATATATATATATATATATATATATATATATATATATATATATATATATATATATATATATATATATATATATATATATATATATATATTAGTTGTTGGTTTATATCGACCGTGTGTATATATTTTTCTTTTGATATTTTGTCGGCTATCGGTCACTTAGAAGAAGAAAGTTGTAAAACAAACGTAAGTAAATTTACAAAAATTCTTTTCCTTTATTTATTTAAAAAACAATATGTTTATTATTGCGATCACCGGACGTTTCGATGGTGTTTTCCATCATTTTCTTAACGGTATTTTCTATAATAATAATTTTAATTTTACATAATAGTTGTTGTGGTAATTTAGATGAATAAAATATATAAAATATCAAAAATTAAAGGCTACTTACAAATTAATAATAAAACATTTTTTAAATAATAAAACTAATTGGAATTTTAATCACTTTTGAAACATGGCAGATTTTTTTCTTATATGAATGTTTAAAAACAATTTTTGGTACAGGCGGGACAGATATATGTATATATAAAGAATATATTTGTATACAGCTATTCGCATCATAGCAGAAACAAGCCAACTTGATTATATTATTTAATATAGTCGTCTTTTTTTGTGAGCGTTTATCGTGTGTGTGTTGTTCTGTGGGCTATTGTTGTTTGTGTTGGAGTGGTATGTTTCCATCTGTTGTTTTTGTCTTTTCT